>OZ024838.1:11877985-12597985 GCA_964016985.1 Anodontia alba | reverse complement strand
GTAAACCCCAGTTTTACTATATAAATGTGGGGTTTAAGGGGGTCAAAATTATATAGGCGTGTTTTCGTGATGATAATATCTGTATACTATCTCATGATGTTTTGGAAATATTTTTTTCTCAAAGTGGCCTTCCGTAATTTAAACAAGAGGCTAATGGACCACAATTCGCTCACCTGAGTAAAACAGCCTTTGCATATCTTCCAATATTGCCACAGCGATTAGGACAGAAAATTAACGTGTCGTAAAAAGGTAAGAGGTCATCTTTGACTCATCATTTCACCAAATTTGGTAAACCTTGTGTCTCGGATGCAATATACCAAGATTCAGCCTCAAAGTTTTCTTGGTTCCGGAGAAGAAGATGTTTACGTGTTTTTGTTGTTTTTTTTTGTTTTTTGTTTTTTGTTACCATACATGGGAATGGTGGTCATCTTGTCAAATAGTGCAGAACTATTCAAATTATTTGAACAGATTGACAATACCCCTTTCATACAGGGCCCCATATGAAATCTGGTGAAAATTGGGCAGGCGGTTTCAGAGAAGAAGACATTTAAAGATTACACGATTTATATATGTGTGCACAGGGGCAAGGGCAGATAACCTCCAGGAAATAAAATTTTGATTGTAAATAAACAATTTTACTATTGTTATCATACATGATAAGTTTCAGCAATTTGTCTTGAATACATCTTGAGAACATGATTTTTCAACATTGTTCCTATATGAAAGTATGAGGACGCAAATTTGACCGTGCCTTAAAAAGGCCAAAGATCACATTAGGATCATCATTCAAACGAACTTGATAGACCTTGAGTCCAAAATACTATATACCAACATTCAGCCTCAAAGCTTTATTGGTTCTAAAGTAGAAGATTTTTAAGTGTTTTTACCATATATGGGCATACCGGAAAACTTATTCAATTATGCAGAACTATTCAACAAACTAAAAATACCCCTTCAACATGTGAAATCGGTGAAAACTTTTCCAGCAGTTTTAGAGAAGACGTTTAAAGATAACACGATTTAATACATGTATATAGTCCAAAGGGCAAAGGCGGAAAACCCCGGGGACTACTTTAATCAAACATTGTAAATTTCATCCATTAGTCTTTAGTACATTTTGAGAAAATGTTTTCTTTACTATTTTCACTACATAAAAGTATAGGGACGAAATAATCTTGCCGTAAAAAAGTCAAAAGTAAACGTACATGTATTATCATTTGAATAGACTTGGTAGACCGTGAGTCACCGCATCAAGATTCAGCGTCAAAGCTTCTCTGGTTCTAAAGAAGAAGATCTTTAAGTGTTTTACCATATATAGGCATGGATGCCACCTTGTTCAACGGTGCATAGCCATTTAACAAATTAACAATACCCCTTCACTGACAGCCCCATGTGAAATCGGCGAAATTGATCAGGCTGTCTCAGAGAATAAGACGTTTGAAGATTACGCAATTTTAAGCCCAGGCGCAAGGGCAGATAACCCCCGGGGACAAAAGTTTGATTATAACTACAAGGGTTTCTACTGGGATTAAAAAATAACATTTACCAAGAATGTAATATTTCCAAAATGCCTGATTTTGACGTACTTCTCTTTTGGATATTCGAAAACATTAGCATAGAAGTCATAAGGAACAAAATGGAAATTTAAAAAGGAAAAATACTGCAGTAAGGGGATCTTCTGCTTCACTTAAGGTTTTACCAGAAATATTAAAGAACCATGGCCGACATTCTATGTTTTCATTTTTAAGTTCCTTCTCTATTTCGTCAAACGTATTTTAGATCTCGAGGCTAATAAGTTCTACGATAGGGGTCATCAACTGTATGATACTGCACGCCTGACAAGATGTTATACTCAGCATGCTCTTCGTCCATTTATCGATACCGAAGTCAACCTTAAAAGGTATTTTATTAAAATGACTTTTATAAATAAAAGAATCGAATTTATTAATTTACCGAGTATCTTTTATGACAGATACATAACGTCATCAATACCTGATTATATTGAAAATAGGGAACATCCAATTATTTGGTATAAATATAACAAACCCATTAGAAATACTTTTCTTCTAATTTCAGTAAACTTGTTTCAGATCTCGACATTCATACCAAAATTCCCATGAAACATGAGATTGTAAAGACTACATCTTAAATTATTCTGCAGCTGAACGTGTCATTACAGGAAATCTTAAAGTCATTTCAGATCCAGGAATTCATTCGTGAAACAGTTTCTAAGGGCTCAAAACACAGATTTCCTAATCGTATAGATTTTAATAAATGTAGATAAGAAATAGCTTCTGCATTTAAGATTTTTGGTAATCGATGGTGTAAACGAGAGCATGTTGAACTTGATGTTTTAAAGGAATGGACATTAAATATTTACAATGTTATCAATAAACGCATTAAAGTTTATTCCCAAAGTAATTTTTTTTATTACCATCTAAAATAAATTTATTTTCCGTCATCTGAAGCAAAGTATTCAAGAATTTCATAAAAAGTATGGTTTGGTTCCAGCTGACAAGGTCGTTGACTGACATTTACATTATATTAATGCACTGAAACAGGAACTGAGCAGGCACCAATGCCTATAAAGAGACTTCGGAAGAAGATAAGTCAATTGTTTTCGGCCACTGTAACTATTTAGGCCTGAAGTTTTCTGTTAATGTTGAGGAACAGCAAGACAGTCTTTGGCTTGGCCTGCCGTGGTTCAACTATTGGTTTTCATTTACTCTGGCATACAGTAGAATTAGCCATGAATACTCATCTTTGTTTATCACTGCGATTAATATGATGTTAATGTTTTCGATTTGATGCATTGACTTAATTTGGAGCCTTTATGCGAACCGAATTTTTATGTTTTTCTTATTAAGAGTAGCATCGGGACCCAGGGTGATGTTGGCTAGCTGTAAAAGTGCTTTAACCCCCCCCCCCCCCCCCCCGGTGGTTTATTCAACTGACCGTTCTAAGGCGGTGGTCCCTGTGTTAAGCTTACTCTTTGTTGCTTTGTGGTTTACTCTACGAAGCGATTTGTTTTATGTCTTACCTTGTGTTATTTTGTTCTTGTGTTTTTCAGTCCTTTTAGCATTGCGATTACCTTGCTTGGGGAAGAGAGAACTAATCTTAGTGGTTTTCGTACGTTTGTTCGATTTTCGCTTGTTTGGTTTTGTCTGTTTTCTCTTCCTCTTGGTGTCTGGGAAGGGCTGCGGTTTGTGATTGTGGCACTCCCTGAACTTTTCTCTTACCTTTTTTTCCTACGATGCATTGGTTACCTAAGCTTCATCAAAAAAGCATATAAAGCAAGGTTTATCGCTAATTCAGGCTCCTGCACACAACTGAACTTTCCAAATTATCAACCTCTTGCCTCACTGCTATTAAAACTCATTTAATTAGATATTGTAAAACGTTTACGAAATATCAGGCAGAAATTTGTTCTGGTCAATTAAAAATTATCATGAGGTACTTCATTAATTAAAGTCAATTAGATTTCGCGCGTCAGATTGTCGAAATATAATTTTCCTACCCTTTGTACAACTTTGCCACATAATTTATTCAAAGAGAAACTTACAGACTTAGTTGTGAATACTTTTCAAAGAGAAGGCTCTACTTTACTTGCTTGTAATGGTAGGAATGCTCGTACTTTCCTTCTGATGTCCGAATACATTTGATATTGTCATAACGGTTGCGACGTATTATTATATCTTTTAGACAACATTTTCATTGCTAGTTTCTGGATGGCGACGTTCCTCGTGCCACTTCTCACGATGTTTACATTTCTCAACTTATTCGGTTTGCAAGAGTGTCTTGTAATTTGGCTGACTTAAGTGCTAGTAACAAAAAATTTAACTGCCAACTTCTCTAGCAGGGATATTGGTATCATACACTTAGGAAAGTTTTTTTTTTTTTTCAAGTTTTATCGTCGACACTACAAATTGGTCTCTGAACTTGAATTTTGTTTGTGACTTGAAGTAAAAGTTTTGAAACATTACAGGAAAACATGAATTTTCTGATCATTTCAGTAAAATTGTCATATCTTACAAACAAAAAAACAGATGCGTACTTAACGGTTAATCCAATCACGGTTGACCACTTTAATTTATTCTTTGATTGCACGCCGGTGGGTCGGGTTCAGACTCTATGATGGTCCTGACTTTACAACTATCCATTAGATAGTCTGGGCCGGAACCTTGTATGTCTGTTTTTCGGTTCACCGTTGTTCAGCTGGTGGTTTTCTTTTGCTCCAGTATTCCAGTGATATTGTTTGACAACTAAGGGATCTCAAAGTATCCCAACACTTTGTTTCTGTTGTCCTCATCATTGCTTCATTTTAGGTTTTATCATTCTTTGAATTTCTTCGATATAAAAAGATTGGGTACAACATAAATGTTATACGACAGACTGCATGCATGGTTGTTAACACAATCACGGTTAATAACTTTGCTTCCCTCTTTAATTGCACGCCGGCGGGTTAGGCCTCAGATTCTATGATGGTTCCAGCGTAAAGGCTTAGTATACGTAAAGGCTTTTCTCTTACCTTTTTTTTTACTTGAAATTTAATTTTGGGTAATGTTGGTTGGTACTTGATGCTCTATCTTTGGTCGGGCCCATCGGAGTCTAGCTGTTGGTTTTCTTTTGCTCCAGCATTTCAGTTGTTTCGTGCTGTCGAGTCCTTGTCGTTGTCGCATTTCTGTAATTAGTTGATTTTTTGTGTTCCCGGAGATGAAGCACTGATGAGTTAGGAAGCCTTCATGCGGACTGAACAAATTATGTGTCTAAACCGCGGCAGATGTAAGGGCGAGGATTGTGGCCACGTAAAATCGATTTAAGCCCCCCTCCCCACCACCGAGTGAAATACTTTTCACTGACCGTTCCAAGGCTGTTTTTCTGTCATGGTTTATTTTTGTTATAGTTCGTCTTTGAATGTGTGTGTCGCTTACATATTTTTGTTTTGGATAGCCATTTGGCCACTTTGTTGGAAAGCAACTGTCCGTCGGCTTTCCGCTAGTGATGTTACCATTAGGGTCTAGTTATTTCGTGTTTGTGTTTCTTTCCCTTTGATGTCTCTGATGGGAGGTGTGGGATAATTGTATCGGTTCCTGATAATTGCCTTCCCTTCTATTTTATCTGTGATTTATTTGTTGCCCGTAATGATCATGGGTGTGTAAGAAGACCTCCACACGGACCGAACAAATATAAGTTTTTCCGCTATGGAAGCTGAGGGTGAGGAATGTGAACCCATAAAGCTAGCTTAAGCTTGCCTACCCCTAACCCCCCCCTCCCCATCCCGCCCCCACGTTATTCATTACTAACCGTTCAAAGTCGGCACTTCCAATGTTTTTTTTTTTTTTTTTTTTTTTTTTTTTTTTTTTTTTTTATGTTGTGTTTCACTTTCTAATGCTTTTCTCTTACCAAGTATGTACATTTAAGATATATTCAGTTAAGTTAGGGTAACAGAGTTGCCAGCTTTTGTGAAAGAGTTGCCAGCTCTGTTTGTAATTTGTTCATTTTGTGGCTGCTTAATTGTATTTGTCTCTCGTTCCCTTTCGTGTAGGGGCTTCGTGTGGATCAGTTCCTGAGTGCACTTATTTACTTTCCTACTTTGATCATACATTGTAAAAAAGGTAAGAGAAAAGTCCAGGGAGTGCCACAATCACAAACCGCAGCCCTTCCCAGACCCCAAGAGGAAGAGGAAATCGACAAATGTAAACAAGCACAAACAGAACAAACGTACGAAAAGCACTAAGATTAGCTCTCTCTTCCCCAAGCGAGGTAATCGCAATACTAAAAGGACTGAAAAACACAAGAACAAAATGACACACGGAAAGACATACAACAAATCGCCTCGTAGAATAAACCACAAAGCAACAAAGAGTAAGACTAACACCGGGACCACCGCCTGAGAACGGTCGGTAGAGCAAACCACCGGCGGGGGGGGGGGGGGTGGTGGTTAAAGCACTTTTACAGCTAGCTAACTTCACCCTGGGTCCATAAGTTTCAGCCATATGTCTTTAATTAATTTTGAGAAAATGAGTTTTCAATATTTTTACCATATAAATGCATAGGGACGCAAATTTGACCTTTTTTGAAAAGATCAAAGGTAAACCTCGTGTCATCACCTGAAGTGAATTGGTAGATCTTGAGTCATCGATTCTATATAGTAAGGTTCAGCTTCAAACCTTTTTTGGTTTTAGAGAAGATTTTCTTTTGGAGTCTTTACCATATATGGGTATTTTTGACAGAAGCTCCACATAAAGTATAAAAACAAATCGGCCAAGGGGTTTCAGAGGAGAATTCTCAAAGGTGTGGATGGACGCATGGACGGACGACAGACGGGAGTGATCACATTATCTCATTCTGAGCCTTCGACTCAGGTGAGCTAAAACGGCACTGACCCGGATAAAAAGAATGAGTAAACATTATACTTAAAACAACTTTGTACTCGGCCTTGGATTTTGGAAAAAACTGTCAGCCTGGCAAACTTAATAGTACTACCAGTACTTACTTTAGTGACTGATTTCGAGTTATGCACTTTTAAAAATAGAACTGACTACAACGACGTATTTCATGAAATAAAGGATCCCATTCAATATTCAACGTGATATAATTATATCTGATATTTTATTATCGAGCACAGACAGTTTAAGATTGGTAACGTGGTTTCAAATATTGAGGTGGGTATTTTCCAGAACAGCGAGAGCAGATAGATAGTTAGGCCATTGCAAAAGAAAGTTAATTGTTGGGCATAAAACTTCTACCAGATTACATCGCCTAGAGACTCTGATAGATAGATAGATAGATAGATAGATAGATAGATAGATAGATAGATAGATAGATAGATAGATAGATAGATAGGTAGGCCAGTCGGTCAGTTGGGCGTTCGGTCGATCGATTTTAGACTTCCACAAACGACCAAGATTACGTAAAGTACATTGTTTTTTGTTGTTGTTTTTTTTTTTGTTGTTTTTTTTGTTTTGTTTTTTTTTTTACATTCGGCATTACCATATGAGGTATCAAACTGTTGTACTATCTAATTTACGTAATATTACGTATGGCTTAAAATATGTTAGAGCTGTTTTCTACATGTTATCCCATAGTACCCTAAATATCTTGCGATGTGGTTGGTCTGCATGCATGTAAATGTTACACAATTGTTATGCTCGTGTACGTGCGATAATGCACTCGCTCACACTCGTACATTACCGCATAGTACATGCGTACGAACCATGGTATAACTTAGGCTTAACCAATAGATGTTTCATTGTCTCTATGCAAACAAAACTAAGATTAATGTTCAATAAAAGAAACTTACACCAGAGCTGGACTACTGGATAATTTCATTATACCATAGTTTATTAGTGTATTTATAGATCTCACAGGTGTACTTAAATTGACTGTCAATCGTGCATATCTTTTAGAGTGTTTCAGCTGTATCAGTGCACCGCAATCTTTACCACTCTCTGGGCTAAGTCAACAGACGATAAATTGATGATATTTTTCTTATTTGTCTCAAAAATCAGGTTTTTGTTTTCTGGAAAAAAATTAAAAAAAAAATATTTTATTAAGTTGTATGGAGATTTTTTTACCAAGAGTGCTAAGCGTCAACCTTCAGCAGACAAATCCTTTCTAATGGAAAAAATAAAAATAAAAAGTGTATCATCAATATGCTGTCTGCTAAAATTGCCCAGAGAGTGGAAAAGTTTAAAAGTAAACTTCAAACTTATATATGTACTGAGCAAAGTTTTAATCAATAATGAAACATTCAGTTGTTTTTGAATAAAAACATAACACCACACAGTCTGGCTGGAGTACATTATAATGACCAAAGCTACAGTAGACCAACCAGATTGCACCAGAATTTGACCAAAATAAGATGCTGATATAATTATTTTTGACTGACATGTCAGTCAGGAAATACAACCAATCAGAATTTTAGCAGTACTGCTCAGTCAATTTAATTTAAAAAAGGCGGAGTGCTGCATCAATTTTAGTTCACTAGGTCAATAAGTCAAGCACTGCATCAGACCAGGTGTTACCACTGTAACATAAGAATAAACAAAAAAGATTTAAAAAAAGAAGAAAGAAAACATATACCACATAATAAATAAATCTATACTTTTGCAAGAAACACAAACAAAAACAGTTCCATGCATTGGTTAAAACAGATAAACCATGTAATTGTCCCGAATCTAAATATATATTCGGTCAGCATAGAGGTCTTTTGTCTCATCTGTGAATCATCACACTGAAATACATACGATAAACAAAACTATAATGAAACAAAGCAAAGGGCTCAATGGCGACCAGAAGCCAGATCAAATAAAACATGCAAACAGAACTACGCGGAGTCCGACCGCAGACATTGATAGATACAGGTGACACATCATGAAAACATAGCTACAGTCAAACCTGTCTTAAGCAGCCACCAATGGGAAGCTTAAAATGTGGCTGCTGAAAGCAGGTGGCTGCTTAATACAGTTCAAATATATAGGTATATGAATTTTGGGGCAACTTTCCTCCGGCTGCTTAATACAGGTTGGCTGCTTAATAGAGGTGACCACTAACACAGGTTTTACTGTATTTTGACCCCATTAAACCCCACTTTTATATGGTAAAACTTGGGTTTACAGGGGTGTACATTATTTTTCTCATTTCCGCTCAAAAACAGAGATTGTGGGTACTCGTTAGAAGCGCTTCATTGAGGCTGTTCTAACGAGTACCCACAATCTAGTTTGAGCAGAAATATGTAAAATATCAGATTTTTTATCTGAAAATTTTCAGGAATTGGTGGTGAAATTTTCAATACATTTGAATAGGCATAAAAGTACAAAAGAGTTGCCTTTGAAAAAAAAGAACACACAAAATCACGAAAATCGGAGACTCGTTGATTGAGTCTCTTCATATGCAACACTGTAGTTTGCGAGACTGCATACGCCCCGTAGCGCCGGCTTAAGCGGTATTCGACTTTCAAAATAACCAGAATGGGCTCAATGATTCCAAAGCAAATAAAATATAACCTGCACTATGATGTTTTCGTAATGCCACAGACATTGATAGATACAGGTGACAGAGTTGCCAACTATGGGGAAAGGGCTGCTGTCTCTGTTCACAGTCTGAGCTTCTTTAAGTGTCTGTCTTACCACTTGATGCTGTGGACTTCATGTCATTACGAAAACACGCCTATTCATATGTGTTGAAAATTTTACCACCAAAAACTGAAAGTTTTCGCATAAAAATTCTGATATTTTTCATATTTCTGCTGAAAAGCATAGATTATGCGTACTCGTTAGAACCGCCTTGCCGAGGCGGTTCTAACGAGTACCCAAAATTTATGTTTTTGAGCAAAAAATAAGACAAATAATGTATACCGCTGTAGGAACAGTTTTAATGTATAAAAGTTGGGTTTAAGGGGGTCAAAATTATATTGGTATGTTTTCGTGATGTGAAAACCAACCACGGTCTGGAGCGTCGTTAACCATGATTGGGTCAATAATAAGGTAGGTTTTCTGCAGCAAAAAGATATCTACGAGTTTATCCTTTGTATTTTAGTGTCCGGAAAAAGTTGATTTTTCAACAATCTTCCTTAATTGCTTGACTAGATCTTTATGAAACACTAGTTTCTATATATCTCGTTTCAAAGTGACTTCAACGCTATATATAGCAATCAATTCAGACTGCCCTTGATAAAATTTTGAAAACATTACCAAGTTTTGCAGTCAAAACTTGTATGCGGACTGTGAAGGTCAATAACATGAGGGCATACTCTTGCGAAACAAATGAGCTGAGAAATACATACAGTCAACTTTTGTTATCTCGAAATCCAAGGGATTCTCTGAAATATTTCGAGATATCCGTACCTTGACAAATCAGATTTGCAGAACTGAGAAAAAAGATAAATCGAACAAGCATATTTCATAAATGGATATATAATTTGACTGCTGAAGTTAGACATAAATTAAAAATATTGTGGAAAAAGGAGCACTTTTCTCCTTTTTTCCACAATATTTTGTTACCTTTTGTTAGATTTCCAGTTTTCACTACGATATAAGTGATTGTTCCTGATAAGCGAAGTCGAGATAACGAGAGTCGATTGTATATAGATTTTAAACGGAATGGTTCTTGAGAGCAGTGGAGAAATATTCAAACTTGCATACTACATAGGAAGGAAAGTGGGGTATCGCTATCACGAAACGGGAAACTAGTGATAAATAGTTTAAATAGGTTTACCTCGAACTCCCGTCTTTTCGACATCACTCGGAAAGACGTTTTTTTGCTTGGCGTTTTATTTAAAATGAAGACATCCCGTTCTGATTGACCATATCTTATCAGAAACCATCTGTCGTTTGTCTCTCTGTGTTTCGGTCTCAAATTTTTATCCTAAATTAAACTTTATGGTCAAAAATCGCCTTTGCAATTACAAAAGTACAGTGATGTTTTTTTTTTTTTTTTTTTTTTTTTTTATTTTGACTATGAAAATATTTTCTACTGTTCTTTGCTGAGTTTGAATAACTGATCTTTCACAACAATACTGTGAAACTTTCAGAACAAATGAATAGTCGGAACTTGTTGAAAATCTACCTCTAAGTTACCTACCCTACAGGTTTTTTTGCATAATTTGCATTCATTTTTACTATGGTAAAAAGTGAAAATAAAAAAGTAATTGAGTTTTTATAAAACCACTGACTAGAACATTACTTTTTAGGCACAGGTAGCTATGACAAATGGTTTTGTATTCTTTCAAGACACAAGTTTGCAAAGTTATTTCTTGTGTGTAAAGCGTCGAGCAAAAAACGACTTTCTGTAAAATGTCGAAAGCACAGTAAGGCTATAGAGTATTCATTTTTACATAATGGACTCGTGTACCAACGATAATCATTTTTTTTCTCTATATCCTCTATATCCTCAGAGACAGAATCACATTAACATGTTTATGTAAAATGTATTCTCCTCTAGATTAGCTAATTGGTAAACAAAAACATGATATTTCCTTTATGTTTCCTAATTTTTCTGTCCAGAACCATCACGAAAACATACCTATATAATTTTGATCGGCCTCGGTGGCTCAGTTGGATGCGCCGTCCGACTGGAGACCAGGAGGTCGCGGGTTCAACCCCCGCCGAGGTCGGCAACATTCTTTCGTGGAGATTGATCATGAAATATTTTCTACGGTCATTCTCTCCCTTCCGCTGATTCAAGAAGGGCAGTTGTCAGTTTCTGGCGAAAGAATGTGCACAGTACTGGTAAACCGCTTAGAGGACTAAGCCTGCCCAGTAAACGTGTGGTTAGGTAAATTGACCGCGCTCGACATGACCCCATTGGGTTGACTGGGCCGTAAAACCTCAACACAAACAAACAATATAATTTTGACACCCTTAACTCCCACTGTTATATAGTAAAACTGAGGTTTACAGGGGTATACATTATTTTTTCTTATTTCTGCTCAAAAACATAGATTGTAGGTACTCGTTAGAACAGCCTCGGCACGGCGGTTCTAACGAGTACCTTCAATCTATGTTATGAGCAGAAATGTGAAAAATATCAGATTTTTTTATCTGAAAACTTCAGTTTTTTGTGGTGAAATTTTCAATATATTTGAATAGGCGTGTTTTCGTAATGTGTGGGTATTCATATATATAGATAAGTTTAAAAACTGGAAAATTCTGAAAATCTGCCAAATAATGTAGATTCCTTTGTTTCCATCTGAAAATACATACTTGTTAACATTATGCATATTGGATTACCTTAATGCGTTTTTATTATCTATTTGTTTGCGTGTGTTTTATGACAATATATTTATTGTTCCGTTTCAACGTAACCTATTATACATTTCAGCTGCAACGTCAGGAAACGTACCTTCGGAAATGTGCGCCCAGCGAAGATTCAGATCAGCCTGCGCATTCGCGCAGTCTGATCAGAGTCTTCATGGCGAAATTTGGACAGCCAATGATGCAGTTTCATCATGTGGACAGCGAATTCTGATAAGGCTGCACGGATGCACAGACTGATTTGAATCTTTGTTAGGCGCACATGTCAGAAGGTGCGTTTTCTCACGTTGCGGCTCATGTGGTATCCGACATTGTTTACGAAAACTGTGCAGTGTATTTTTTAATATATGTTCTATGTAATTGTGCAAGTATGGGTCACTACTTTCAGTTTTAGATTTTTCAAGGAAACAATGTTATTATTACGTGTTCTTTGTTTCCATGAATATGTTTTGCGATAATCATTAAAAGTGCAAGTGAACTGAAACACATTATGTCAGTACAATAAGATCCTTTTTCGTACACGGAGATTGTTTGGTGACAACTGAGCGATCCAAAATTGGTCCGGTCTCTAAACGATCTCTCAAATCCTTGAACATTTCGTTACTCTGTAAATGTTTGGCAGATCATAGTGCGCTTGTTGTGTGATCAAAGATGCAATTTTCGCAAATTTTCAATGCTCTTTCAATTAGAGATTAATGAGTGTCAAGGTCGCTCCAAGATCTCTATACAATGCTCTTTCAATGAGAGATTAATGAGTGTCAAGGTCGCTCCAAGATCTCTATACAATGCTCTTTCAATGAGAGATTAATGAGTGTCAAGGTCGCTCCAAGATCTCTATACAATGCTCTTTCAATGAGAGATTAATGAGTGTCAAGGTCGCTCCAAGATCTCTATACAATGCTCTTTCAATGAGAGATTAATGAGTGTCAAGGTCGCTCCAAGATCTCTATACAATGCTCTTTCAATGAGAGATAAAT
This sequence comes from Anodontia alba, assembly GCA_964016985.1. NCBI lineage: Eukaryota > Metazoa > Mollusca > Bivalvia > Lucinida > Lucinidae > Anodontia > Anodontia alba. The sequence continues at coordinate 12,585,252 of OZ024838.1, read as the reverse complement.
GAGTGTCAAGGTCGCTCCAAGATCTCTATACAATGCTCTTTCAATGAGAGATTAATGAGTGTCAAGGTCGCTCCAAGATCTCTATAGAGATCTTGGAGTGACCTTGACACTCATTAATCTCTCATTTAAAGAGCATTGAGAGATTAAAATGTACACTTAGCCTCACACAGCGACTACTGAGAGTTTGTTGAGCGCTAGTTTTTTTGTATTTTTTGGTGTGTGTTAAAGGGAGATTGAGAGATCTACGGAGATCGCAGATATATCAGTAGGGACCAGAAAAGATCACTGATAGACTGATAGAGATCGCTTAGGGATCATTGGGAGTTCCTTAGGCGTCCATTGAGATTGTTGAGCATTTCATGGTCGACAGGGAGCATCTGGATATATATATATATATATATATATATATATATATATATATATATATATATATATATATATATATATATATATATATATATATATATATATATATATATATATATATATAAACCATCAGTCTCTGAGAAGCTGTTGAAGTTGAAGAGAGTAACAAATGAACAACCAAGTACATGGTGCCATCCTACTAGCTCGTCAAACACTTTTACAGAGTCAGAGGATAGTGTTCTTGTCCAGTAAAGGCATTGTGTCGAATGTTAAGTCATTTAGAAGATCTACGTGTACAATAATAAATTTTTATCCCTTCCACAAAAGACTCCAGGTAAATTTTGGTGAAGATTGGACAAGTTGTTTCAGAGAAGAAGACGTTTTAATACAAAGCGATTGTTTGGATTTGTCGGTTTCCTCTTCCTCTTGGGGTCTGGGAAGGGCTGCGGTTTGTGATTGTGGCACTCCCTGGACTTTTCTCTTACCTTTTTTTGCATACCACGCCTGTTGTGTTTGTCTCCCCGTACATTCATTTAATGGTGTTATCATAAAAAGTTGCACTTTACAATCACCTTTCGTATTCCTCTTCCTCATGATTCTAATTTATACCCTCATTGAAGGTTAGATATTTACCGGTATCCGTTTATAACAATTTCTTACTTTACGGTGGTCCCGGTGTTAGTCTTACTCTATGTTGCTTTGTGGTTTATTCTATGAGGCGATTTGTTGTATGTCTTTCCATGTGTCATTTTGTTCTTGTGTTTTTCAGTCCTTTCAGTATTGCGATTACCTCGCCTGGGGAAGAGAGAGCTAATCGTAGTGCTTTTCGTACGTTTGTTCGATGTTTGCTTGTTTGGATTTGTCGGTTTCCTCTTCCTCTTGGGGTCTGGGAGGGGCTGTGGTTTGTGATTGTGGCACTCCCTGGACTTTTCTCTTACTTTTTTTTTATACATGTATATAACCCAGGGAGAAAGGCAGATAGCCATAGGAGACAACATTTTGATTGTAGCTGAAAGGGTTTGCTACTTTGATCATACATTGTTAGTTTCAGTCACTAGTCTTTAATACATTTTTTTTTTCAATATTTTCCCCATACAAATGCATAGGGACGCAAATTTGACCTTGCCGTAAAACAGTCAAAGGTTAACCTAAGATCATCATTTGAATAAATTTGATAGATCTTGAGTTCCCAATGCGATATACCAAGATGCAGCCTCAAAGCTTTCTTGGTTCCAGAGGAGAAGATGTTTAAGTGTTTTAATATATATGGGCATGGCGGCCATCTTACTTAACTGACTGTAACCATTTGTATAATTTTTCAATATTCATTTGACAGAAAGCAGCACATGGAGTTTGAATAAAACTGGCCAGAGGTTTCAGAGGTGAAGGTCAAAGATATGGACAGACGGACGACGGACGGACGATGGACGGGGACTGATCACAATAGCACACCCTGAGCCGAACGTTGAAATAAAATATCTGTGTCTGATGTCAAAAGAAATTGAATTACAACTCATCTATTACCGCTACTTGCTCCTAGAAAACAGGGAATGAACATGAAAGAACAACATGTTGTTTGGATTTTTATGCATCTTCAAGACTTTTCTACAAGAGAAAGGAAGAAATGATTCTCCTACTTGCTATCAGTACGTGACTAAGGTAATAAAGAAGCAAACTGAGCTAGCATTGAACTTCAAACTACTAGTATTCAGTAACAAAATAAATTGTAAACTTCAACAATACCTTTATTTCTTTAAGTACAAAGTTTAAGGAAGAAGGAAGCGATAAAACCTTTTATTTATATTACGAAATAAATAGATTGACCGATTTGCAGACATAACAGTAAAGATTACCAGCGGGTTTTCAACACAGATTTGTCAGCATATTGCACTTATTGATAATCCCGATTTGAAGTGAGTGCAATTTTGTTTGCCTTTTTATCCTGATTGTTTTTTGTTTCTTTTTTTTTTAATTTAAAGGTAGTACTTTATTCAAATTCTCCCAAAATAGCTGAATCTTTCACGAACTTTTCACCTATTAATAGATCATGTGCACATTGGAAATAAAACAAACTTCATCCAAGTACATTGCTGCGATCTAGATGGTTAGCAGTTTTTGCCTCCTGATGTCTGTAAACGACGAAGCTTTGGATCGAAAGAAAAGAACAATGTACATAAAAAAGCAATGGCACACGACATTAAGAATAACTTTTTTTGTCGGGAAAAAACACTTATTTCAAACTGCATTGAAAAATCTACCTAATAAGCATTTTGATTTTGGTGAGTTATTACTGTATTCAACGCATTCACATGTGGACCTTTTTTCACACAAGTCCGGAGAAACAAAAAAAAAAAAAAAAAAAAAAAAAAAAAAAAACAAACAAACAAACAAAAAAAAAAAAAACAAACAAAAAAAAAAAACAAAAAAAAACCCAAAAAAAACACAATATTCTGCAACTTTTCAGGAGACGCAACTTACTGATTATACGGCACAAGCGATAACAGTATACGTATCAGCGCAGTCTGATCAACTACCATCATACAATTGCTCTCTTTCAATTAATCGTTTTGATGCTAACCGATTTTAATGCACACATAGACCCTTTTGAGAATCCAAGGACATCCATCACGAGAGCAGCGGAGATTCCTTAGAAACTACCCGGATGCCCAGGCTGATCAGCATGTGGGCATAGTTTAAACAAACTTAGTGAATAAATAAAAATATAAATAGTTACTAATTTCAGATAACATTTACATATACCTAAGTAAAATTTCGCCTGCCAATATTTAAATTCCGCAGGTTCACTATTCTAAATGGGGTTGGGCACATTTACGATGTGTGATAATTTCATTTACAAAGTGTTATAATCTCATTGATGACTACAACTGACCCTATCCCCAAATCAACACTTGTCAGAAACACACCATTTAGAGCTTCAGACCTGATCAAACTAGTCCATCTCATCAGCACAAAATGATCAGAAAATTCTGCTGTCTCCTTGCAGTCTTAACGTTCAACACACAAAAATAACCCTTATGACTGACATATTCTGCAATGAAGGTCCAGATCACCCTGCGCATTTACAGTCTAATCAGGATCTTCATTGCCCATGTGCAGAATCACTGGTTACTGCAGATATACCGAGGAGCGAGAAAGTCCTGATCAGATGCACATTTTGTTCTATCGTCGATGTTCGTATCGTGTGTATGGTTCCTTTGAAGTGGAAAACAGACGAATGGAATAAACAGTATTTATTATTACTGCATACAACTTATTGATACCTGAGCAGCATACCAGAAAAAGGCGGTATCCAGCAACTTTTATTATTACTATTTTTATTATTATTCTTATTATTATTATTATTATTATTATATCAACATACAGAGAAGACTAAGATAGGTCTGTTCGGATGCTGTTTTTATAATATGACATAAAGAAAGGGACCTACTGTATTCATCCTGAGACTTTCGACACCTGAACAAACAGTTTAAGTTCAGATTAGACATCGCTGAATGATCAGTGCCTACATTGTTAACACTTTCAGACAGGTAGTAAAATGGGTATGCTCTAATTTTGTGATAAGTATGGCAAATAGTTAAGGTGTCTGAATTCTTATTGAGGCTTTCAATTTAATTTCAAGATACCTTGATTATTTATTAAATTTTGACAATATTTACTTTGACCAAATGGTGGATCGCATACGCCCTACAGAACTCAATTCTGATTATCTGTAGATGGACTTTGACCTCTACCCCGCCAGACATTTTGTCTACCTCCACGGTGCTATCTTCTATAAAGTCGTCCTCGAATATCATGTATTTGTTGGCAATTCTGTTGTTTTTTTTTTTATTCTCTGTCAAACGCAAGCCTTCCTCTTTTATTGCACTTGTTACGGCTTCTTGGATTATCTTAGGGTCTGTTCGTTTAACAGCTAGGCGGAAGTCTGTGGATTCGCGGCAGTTATCCAAAAATGTTATCAATGATTCTTCTTTCAAAATATCCAAATTATTAGGATGTGCCTTCCGATATATATCTTCAACAGCTTGACCAAACGCACGATAAGTCTTATCCTTTCGATTCCGTCTTAACTATGCATCGACAATAAAACTGTCTTTTAGTTTTGCTGAACCGAAATGCTCAAGTAGCAAACTGAAATCATTTTGCTCACATAAAGGCAAGTCATAAACAAATGCCTCCGCCTGGCCTCGAAGGCAACACAAAAGTGTTCTCCTGTAATATTCACTTGTCCAATTATTCAGTTGAGAAATATTTTCAAAATACCTTCTGAAATCATGCCAAACATCTACACCTTCATAAGAAAAAGTTCGGCGACAAGGAATTTCACGTGAGGGATTTAAAGATTCTGAAAGATATTAAAAATTATCTAAATGTCTCCCTCTATTTTCCTCGGGGACCTCTTTGCATTTAGCAAACCCACTTGGAATCACAGTTGACGCAACACTTTCTGATAGCTTGCATAAATTCCGGTCCAAACAATACATGTTCACTAGCATGGATATCTCGAACACAAATCCTTTAAAAATGTAAAACCAACTCCAGCTTTTCCATTCTTTCAGTCACAATGCTATTTACCTTTCTTAAACTGTTAGTTTACATAATATACAGTCCGTACGGACACAACCAGAAAGATCCAAAATAAGACAACCCCCACCCCCCCCATCGCCCCCCCCCCCCACACACACACAACCTTCTTAATCGCTCTTTCTGTCCTTACTGCCGATCGTAATCCTGTTTCAATGGTGGTTCAGAGATCATTGGTGTGCTAATAAAAGCTTCTGCTGTAAAATCTGGAGGAGGAAAAAATGAATTGTCAATGCCGGAATCACTCAAATTTCCATTCATAGAATGACCATGTTCCGCGTGCGTTCTTAGAGTGCCCCTTCATCCTTGCATTCTGTAATGAAATCTGTTCAAACTTGTCTCATTATATAGACAAACTATCCCACTTCTGACACCGGTGTAACCAAATGTATCCATTCCAAATAACACCGAAAGCATAAACCAATTCACAATTATTTATTCCCTCCAGATTGTAATTATACATTGAACGAAAATGACTAAATCGAAGAGTTTATATACGCAGGCTGCTCCGCCTAGCACGATTTACCCGAAAAACAAGAAAAGCATGAAAGCCTGAATTGAGAGACAAGTTTTTCACAGCGGAGTCTCTGCTGGAGCATAAATTGCTTACATTTATTTATTTATTTATTTGTTTATTTATTTATTTATTTATTTATTCATTTTTATGATTACTTACATTCATTCAGTCATTCATTTATTCGTTCGTTCTCTCACAATTTATATTTCTTTTTTCCTTTCTTTCTCGCAATTTATATTTGTTTCTTACCCTCTATCTTTTTCACACTTTTTTTGCTTTCTTTTTGCCTATTTTTTTTTCTTTCTTTCTTTCTTTCTTTCTTTCTTTCTTTCTTACTTTCTTTCTTTCTTTGATATCGTTACAAATTAGAGTTCCATATTTACTACTATCAGGTGTCTTTGCATTTATTTATTTATTTATTTATTTATTTATTTATTTATCCATTCATTCTCTTTTAATTTGTAGTTTATCTTTTCTTTCTTACAGTCTATATTTCTGTCTTCCTCTTTTTTCTCACGGTTTATTTTACTTTCTTTCTTTCATTCTTTCTTTGTTTCTTTCTCTCATGGATATCATTACAAAATCCAATTGCATACTGATTACTAAACGGTATCTTTGAATGAATTAATTTTAAGTGATTGACCGATTCATTCATTCACTGAGAGCGGCCATTACAATATACGTACCATTTATTTATCAGATCATTTTTATAGCAGTGTGCTGGTTTCACATGCTATACATCTTGCAGTAAGACATGGAGTGAACACCAAGTTAACAAATCAAGACTTTGCAGTGAACTGTAGTCTACTCTGAGTTTCACTAGTAGTGAACATCCTGTCTAAATGTGAAACCCATGTACATTAGGGTGTAACATTTAGTATTAGTAGTACTGTAAAGACGTGTCTTTGGGCATATTCGGACAGTGAAGGCCTAGATCAGCCTGCGCATTCGCACAGTCTCATCAGGACCTTCACTGTCCGCTTACTGAATCATTGAATATTACAGAATGTATGAACTGAGAGCAAAGGTCACGCATCCGCAGGATGATCTGAACCTGTGTATTTTGCGCATGTTCGTAGGCACGTTTTTGCTTGGCGCAATCGTGTTGTTGCTGTTGTGAAAGCATTTAAGTAATTCAGAGGCTGCGTTGATAGTTAGTACACGTAATAGTACAACAACAAACATACAACAACAAAATACAACAACACAACCACAGCAGCAACTACTACAATAACAACAAAGAAAAAAAAACAATACAAGAAAATACAACAACAAATGTTACAACAACAACGAATATAACGAAATACAATAACGATAAGAAAATACAACCCAGTACAAGAACAAAAGAAAATGCAACAACAACAACAACAAAATACAACAACATACAACAACAATATACTACAACAGCAACAAAATACAACAACAGAAACAACAAAAACTACAAACTAAGGTATTTCTATAGGAGCTGTTGGTTCTGAGTGCAAGATCTACAAGATACACTCACTCGTCTTTGGCCGCAGGGCACGTGCCGAAACACCAACTATTTCTTTCACGATAAATCTAAATGTAACTTTGTCCGGTCACCTCAGACCTTGTTCCCTGCCGAATTACGTTTTTTTTTTTTATGAAAATTGTAACCAAAGTCTCAGGTGATCGGATAAGGTTTCATTTTTACCTATAGTGTTACATAGAACCGTGTCATGACGTTAGTTTGTGAACAACATAAGAGGGATTCATTTATGTTTTAACCCACTTTTGCCGAATGGAGTCTTCTACCATAACTCTTTGAACGGACCATTTCCAATTTAAGGGGTTTCTGGTTTGTTTGTTTTGGATTATTACTTATATTATAGAAATTCCTGCCTACAATTTAGTGCAAACAGTGTAGACACTGATCAGACGCTGCGTTCTACTGTGTCTGATCTGGGTCTACACTGTTTGCAAAAGTTCCCATGGGACACTAGGCTTAAATGGGTTAATGTAAGGGGAATAACTGTCTTTGCATTACTGTACTGAATACAACAGATTTAATGTCCTGCTGCTTAGATTTTCTTTAGAAATAGTAGATCTGCTTCAAAATTATATAAGCACCCCTTCACAATTTATAACACTCTTACTTTTGGGGAGGTTGCCAAACCGCCACCAGATATAACATACCACATTTCGACAATCCATTTTCCTAATGCTACCAATCAAATAACTACCTAATAAATAATAATTCTTTGCTAACGCTGAAAACGCTAAATTCTACATTCAAATATATTAGCATTTTACACTCTGATACAAAAAGCGAATAAATAAAAAAAAAACTAAAGAAAATTTCAAAGTTTTGAAGAAATAAGATTTGAAGCATGTTGAGTACAATTTCGGTGGACGAATATGAATACTCCACTAAAACGATCCAAATCTACAGCGTTGGGTAAAACGTGTTACCCGAGCCGAGGTCTTTCTAAACACCGAAAAGGACTTTTCCACCGAAAAAGTCTATCGGATACCGAAACGAACACTAATTTCAGCGTAAATCCGAATCAGTTCTACAGATCTATAAAAGTTCAGGTAACCGTCCCCATCAATACTCTTATTGCTTTGATCCTTCTATGCAGCTTGGACTGCGGGTGGCCGCAGAAGAGGGGCACTGCATATAAACGTAAAAATATGCTGTCTATTTCTGAATGCTTTATATTTTGTGGCAACTGTCCATGCCACACCTAATAAAATAAATGCAAATTACATGCACAGAAGGAAGATAATATCTTACTATAGATACGTGTAGCATTTTACTTCATATTCAAGGTCTCGCCGTTCTTGAGCAGAATATTTGGTGCAGAGAAAAACACAAATGGAGCTTTCCATTGGGCATTGGTCTTGAATTTAAGACAAGGTGAGAAATAGCCAGTCCATATAAATAAAACAAAAATGTGTGTTTCAACATTATAGATCCTCACCTGAAAAAACAAAATGTGTCATTGTTTTATTGTGCTACAACTCGGCCGAAAAAGGTGCTTACTCATTTTCACGACTTCCGGAGATGGGGCTGACTGCGTTTTTAACCCTTTCACGATTGATTTTCTAGACTCATTCAGCTTTGTTTATCCATTGTTTTGAATAGGAGTTTTACTCAAAATCATTAACAGACTAGTAAATAGTATATATCTAGATGTGACAGCTCATTATGAGCCCTCTCATCTGGATCTATACTGTTTGCACAAGTATTTGCACTGGTCGAAGGGGTTGAAAGGGTAAATACTGAACAGCAATGCGTTCCATTGTATGTGTGGTTTTGTTACATGTAGGAGCAGTTGGAAATTTTCTGTATGGTCTTCTATGGAAATTATCGGCGTTTTACGAAAGCGCGAATCAGTATGTCAAAAGCGCAGATTTTTATTTTTGAAAGCGCGAAAATGTCCGTATTAAAAGCGCAAAGTTTAATGAAATTTATTACAAAACGAGAATTCATAATCCTTGGTCTCCTTAGGAGAAGTTAAAGTTTAGCAAGCTGGGTAAAAATTTCAGCAGACTAATTTTGAAATAGTTTTTTATTTTTCCCAACAACTAGACTTTGACATTCAATGCCAATTGTCTCCTATGGAAGGCCGAAGTCTAATTGCTCGGAAAAATAATCTGGAGACTTTAAAATAACCCCTTGGTGTCTGGCGTTTTTGATGACGTGTGTTTTTTTTAAACAACGTCACGGTAGGTGTTTTTTCGTTTTCTGATCGACGCATGAGAATATTTAGTGCTAAGTACCTCTGGAAGATAACTTGCGCATGCGCTTAGCAATGTTGCAACTAGGGTTGCCACTGACGATCGATTATAAGCTATCATTAGTCACTTTTGTCTCTTGTGACTGATAGTCGGAAATGATTTTTTGTCGACTAATCGGAAAATTATTTTTTAGAGACACATTTTTATCACTTTTTATATTTTAATAGGCAAGTTGTAAAAAATGAAATACTAAGCTGTCTGTTTGTGTCATATTAGGTTTGCGGTCAATAAAGGTGAAGACATTTGATAAAATAGCCCAAATAAGGCGTTTGTTTCAACCGAAAAGTATTGATTTTGTCTTATTTCTCCATTAAAGCATATGTTGTGGGTACTTATCATCACGAAAACATGCCTATATAATGTTGACCCCCTTCAACCCCACTTTTATATAGTAAAACTGGGGTTTACAGGGGTATACATTATATTTCTTATTTGTGCTCAAAAACATAGACTGTGGGTACTCGTTAGAACCGCCTCGCCGAGGCGGTTCTAACGAGTACTCGTTAGAACCGCCTCGCCGAGGCGGTTCTAACGAGTACCCACAATATATGTTTTGAGCAGAAATATTAAAAAATATCAGAATTTTTATCTGAAAATTTTCATGTTTTTTTTGGTGGTAAAATTTTCAGTATATTGAATAGGCTTGTTTTCGTAATGTAAGAAGCGCCTCGGCGAAATAAGAAAATAAGAAGCACAATATATATATATATATATATCACAGGTTTCAATAAAAAAAAGTAAGAGAAAAGTCCAGGGAGTGCCACAATCACAAACCGCAGCCCTTCCCAGACACCAAGAGGAAGAGGAAACCGACAAATCCAAAGAAGCACAAACCTAACAAACGCACGAAAAGCACCAAGATTAGCTCTCTCTTCCCCAGGCGAGGTAATCGCAATAAAGTGCAATAAAGTATAATATATAAGTGCCTCCTCTCCCCCCACCCCCCCCCCCCCCCCGCTTCCCCCATAGGGCTTCCATAAAAGAGTGATTCAAAAATCTTGCTAGATTTCGATTAAATGTCATGATTGTGTATTCTAACATTTATCTAGTGGCATACTTATGCATGATATAATGAATGTAGGCTTTAAACATTGTTTGTATGTTTAATGCTGAATAAAGATATTTGTATTGTATTGTATAATTGCAGGTCTTTTTTGTAGCACTGTTAAGCCAGAGATAATTAATTATAGTGTTCTCATCCTATCCACCACATAGAAAACGTACAAAAATGAACAAAAAAAAAAAAAAAAAAAACATTAGGCGGAAAACTGTTTTCAGAGACAACTAGATAGGATGAAAACAGATTTCATCACACTTTTGAAGAATTGCAAATGAATTGTATTATTGTATTAATAAAATAGTGACAGTTATGAAAAGAGTATACAAAAACATGTGGTTGTTTCTTTTTGAGCATGATAATAGTGTCAGCTATTGTGTTTGGCTATGATTTACCCAGCAATGAAAAAATAAAATCCACCCGTCCAATTTATTTTTTGTGTAAAATCTTGAAGAGAATCGAATAATTAAGTTTCTCTGGCCTCAGCAACATCTTATTTATTTCTTTAATGAGTCGAATTGGTGCTTATTGCTGTATGTAATAATCTTTAATACAAGTCTCTCTTTTTGACAAAGAAACCAGACAAACACAGACTTCCATACAAACGAGTAAATTAAGTGAAAAGTCACGCGCAATTGAAATATACGTGGCAACATTTGTGTCTGTTAAGTCTAAATTATTTCTAGATTAAAATATTAAACTGTTTATATTCAGTGACATATACAAATGTACAGGATGTTATTCACCCATTAAGGTTAAAGGCTCTTATAAAAGCGCTAGTTGTTGTTTGGTAGGAAATTTCTGTTAGGCTAGAATTTATTAAACAATTTTAGACTGAATACTCCCCCACACTGTATATTTGTAAAGTCGAATTTCAATTTCAGGTTTGTCGGTCTATGTCAGATATCCCTTGAGCAAGAATTGTTAAACTATTTCAAACAGTGCAGACCCTGAATAGACGCCGCATTCTATGGAGTCTACTCTGGGTCTGACCTATTTGCTAATTACCCTTTTGGGGATTCCAGACTAAAATGAATTCATACCGCAGTTAGTTAGTCCTTGTTCATAATACAGAAATGTCGGTTCCGTTGTGTTCTCTGTGGTTTATATACACGCTTCTGAAAGTTAAATCAGTGTCTGTGTCTAGCTTTGTTATCGACGATGAGCCTAAATGTTCAAAATTTGATTACGACGAAAAACTCCTGGAGAAAATGATCAGACTTGAGCACAAGAACGGTTTGATGATAGACACAGTTAAAACATTTGTGGCAGATACGGAAAGGGATATAACAGCCATAAGACAAGAAACGGAAGAGATGAAACAACAGGTTCAGTACCTACACAGTCGAGTAAATGAAACACTGCACGGAGGCCTACTAGAGAATCGACAGAATACGGAAGAGTTAGACGGTAATATCAAATACACTTTTATGCATGGTTTAGTCGATGTAAAGAAATTTTGAATATTTGCCGGCAGCACACTTTGGAGTATAAATCGGTTGAAAACGAAAACCGAGTCTCCGATTCTTTTGTGTGTTATTTGTTTCCAGCTGTTTGTAAGTGCCGTGTGGCGGCCGTAGAACGTCGTCCCGTACTTCACCATAGTGCAGATTATAGTTTTATTTCTTTTGACATCACTTAGCTAATTCTGGTTCATTTTAAAATCGAATACCGCTTAAGTCGGTGCTGAGGGACGTATACAATCTTGCAAAATACAGTCGAACATCGTTATCTCGAACTCGCTTATTTCGAATTACCGCTTATCTCGAAGTGAAAATCTGGTCTATGTTTTAACATGAAACTATGACAACAGGTAATAAAATAATGTGGAAAAGAGGAGAAATTGCTCCTAAGGAGCAATTTCTCCTCTTTTCCACATTATTTTATATATATATTTCTAACTTCAGGAGTCAAATTACATATTCATTTGTTAAATGTGGTTGTTCAATTTATTGTTTTTCTCACTCTCTCAACTGTGATATGTCGAGGTACGGATATCTCGAAGTGTTTCAGTGAGTCCCTTGGAATTCGAGAAACAGTTTGCCGGTCATCTAGCAAATTTATAGACACTGACATGTACTGATATGGACATGTTCAAATTTAAGGTGAATTATAATAACATCACGAAAACATACCTATATAATTTTGACCCCCTTAAACACACTTTTATATCGTAAAACTGGGGTTTACAGGGGTATACATTATTTTTCTTATTTCTGCTCAAAAACATAGATTGTGGGTACTCGTTAGAACCGCCTCGATGAGGCGGTTCTAACGAGTACCCACAATCTATGTTTTAGCAGAAATATGAATAATATCAGAATTTTTTACCTAAAAATTTTCATTTTTGGTAGTAAAATTTTCATTATATTTGAATAGGTGTGTTTACGTAATGGGAGTTATGGTGTCCGAATATTGAACCGATTTAATCCGAGTGGACTCTTCTACATTAACTCTTTGGACATGTCCATTTTCTGTATTAGGGGTGACTGGTTAGTTTTTATTACTATCATGTTTTGTAGAAATTTGTGAACTTTATGCAACAGTGTAGACCTTGATCAGACCCCGCGTTCTGCGGCGTCTGAGCAGGGTCTACACAGTTTGCAAATGTCCCTTTTATGGGACGCTATTGATCGGTAAATGTCTTCTGTCGTGGCAATGCACTTTTATTATTGGACTGATCTAGGGTCAAGGTAAAGCAGATAGTTACGTGAAAACTTTCGACACTCCGTATTTTCCGGTTTATCTGCTATGTTTGACTGAGAAGGTATACACTTTTACTCCTGTTTTGTAGTGTATCGAGTTATAGCTCAATTGGTTACACACTGATTCTTAAGAAGGTGGGACAAAAAGTGTCACAGCATATAACATTCACTTTGTAATTGTATGGAATAGGTCACCAATTAAAGTTAATGTTCTGAAGTCTCTGACACTATCTGAAATGTTTAAATTGTGAGCTAAGTTCTAACACACATAAAGAAAAAAATATGATGGCACCTAATGATGAAAAGCAACTCACTCCCCACTCAACCCCAGCCCAACACACCCCTCCTTATGCATGCCATAATTGGACATGTTAAGTTTTATGTAAAAATTTGTGCAGACATACGAATCCGTTCAGTTATTTCAAAAGGACCTAAATATAGATTCCCAGCCCACATTGATTTCAATAAATGTCGGGAAACAATTGCCAGTGCTTTAAATGATTATTGTACGCGTTGGTGTAAACGAGAGCATGTTGAGTCTAATGCTTTAAATAATTGGAAATTAAAGATTTTTAAGATCATTGATGAACGTGTGTTATTTTACTCTAATAACCTTGATCTTCTCCCTCCTAAGCTTAAATTATCTTTTCGATATTTGAAACAAGGTATCCAAGAATTTCATAGGAAGTATGTTTTGGCTCCAGCTGATAAAGCTGCTAATAATGTTGTTGTTGTGTGACGACTTTATTATATCAATACTCTAAAACAAGAACTTGGTAGTACCAAAACATATAACGGATTTCTACTGACGAGAGATCTATTGTCAATACCCATTCTATCGATATTACTGCTAAGTTTGCAGTGAGTATTAAAGAAAAGCAAGATAGACTTCCTATATTATATTGGTTACCGAAACTTCATAAACGACCTTATAAAGCAAGTTTCATTGCTAATTCTAGTTCTTGTACGACTACTGTTTTGTCCAAACTGCTAACTTCATGCCTTACTGCTGTTAAAAAACATTGGATTAGATACTATGATACTGTTTACGAAAGGGACGGAATTAACTATTTCTGGTCAATTAAAAATTCTAATGATGTTCTCAATAAATTTAAATCTAAAAACTTTCAGGCTTCTAAATTGTCTACATATGATTTTTCTACACTGAATACTACGTTACCTCATCACCTTATAAAAGATAAACTTATTGATTTAATTAACCGAACGTTTATTCGGGAGAATACCCAATATTTGGCTTGCAAATAAGAATGTGCTTTTTTCACTTCTGATGTGTATAATAATCACAATTTATGGTCGTTTCAAAAAGTCTGTGATGCCTTTGTTTATCTTTTGAATAACATTTTTATTAGATTTGGAACTAAACTTTACAGACAAACTATTGGTATTCTGATGGGAACTAATTGTGCTCCTCTTGTTGCAGATTTGTTTCTTTTTTGTTATGAGAGAGATTTCATGAAGTCTCTCTCACGTGAAAATCAGGCTGACATTATTGAGGCTTTCAATTCAACTTCAAGATACCTTGACGATTTATTAAATATTGACAATATTTACTTTGACAAAATGGTGCACCGGATATACCCTACAGAACTCCAATTAAATAGAGCAAATTCTTCCGATACCGAGGCACCTTTTTTGGATTTGAATCTATGTATATCTAATGGTACAGTTTCCACCAAAATTTATGATAAACGGGACGATTCTGATTTTGATATAGTCAATTTCCCTTTTCTGGATGGCGATGTCCCCCGGCGTACCTCATATGGGGTATACATATCTCAACTTATAAGATTCGCCAGAGCTTCTTCAAATCTTAATGACTTTAACTACCGTAATAAAGCCCTTACTGCCAAATTTCTTAGGCAGGGCTATCGTTATTTTAAACTTCGTAAGGCGTTTTCGAAATTTTATCGCAGACACAGTGCCTTGTTAGAAAAATATAGCGTCAGTCTGAAAACACTTCTGCAACAAGGTATATCGGAACCCGAATTTTACGGTGACTTAGTGTACAGATTTAGAAAAATTGTAGGTAAATCTAACTTTTCGGAGCAATTCAGAAAACTTATCAACCGTTATAAAAGAATTGGCTATAGCCTGGTAATTATGCGGCAGACTGCATGCCTAGTTGTCAACCCAATCATTGTTGATGGCTATGCTTCACTCTTTAATTGCACGACGGCGGTTCGGGCCTCAGACTCAGTGACGGCCTCTTCGTAAAACTTTAACCAGTGGGTTGGGGCTTGACGATATGTCTTTGGCTTGGCCAGCGTGGTTCAACTATTGGTTTTCATTTACTCTGGCATACAGTAGAATTAGCCGTGAGTACTCGTCTTTGTTTATTATAGCGATTAATTTGATTTTTATGTTTTCGCTTTGATGCATTGACTGAGTTGGGAGCCTTTATGCGAACCGAAGTTTTATGTATTTCTGTATTAAGAGTAGCATCGGGACCCAGGGTGAAGTTAGCTAGCTGTAAAAGTGCATTAAACCCCCCGGTGGTTTGCTCTACCGACCGTTCTAAGGCGGTGGTCCCAGTGTTAGTCTTACTCTTTGTTGCTTTGTGGTTTATTCTACGAGGCGATTTGTTGTATGTCTTTCCGTGTGTCATTTTGCATGGTGGGCGAAGCTTGCTTACCAAGTAATGCTTACTATCCGCGGACGCCTGATTACACCCTTTGTTCTGGGGTCCATGTCTGTTGGTCTGAACATTCTGATTCGTCATTCGTTTATGGATTTATGATTTTGGATTACGGCTTTGGTACCATGACCGCAACTACTTTGTTCTTGTGTTTTTTAGTCCTTTTAGTATTGCGATTTCCTCGCTTGGGGAAGAGAGAGCTAATTTTCACCACCAAAAAGTCCCACTTGCTTGAGAATCAGTTTACCATGGAATAAGCAAGACGAATGCTATATTATACATGTAACCATATGTTCTCATGCAAGCAGGTGCATCTTCCTGAACATGGTCTGTATTTTCCCTATAAGATTGATTGTTCATTGACTAAACAACAGCACAACAAAACGCATGAAAAATGATTAAAAAATCAATAAATAAAACGACGGAATGCACTTGCAGAAAGCCACGTTCTGATACGATGCTTTGAGTATCCGTGCCTTCTGGTCTCTGTACACTATAAAACCTCTCAACTACATCAATCAAAGATTGCGGTCATTTTGAATGGCTGTTGTAGGGCCGTAATGATTAATGACCTTACGCATATAGCATTCTATAGGTTGCTTATACCCCGCCTCAAACTATGTTAAATAATTTACATGAAAATAATATTTAATTTTTACAAACATTGTTTTGCACTTGTTATTACTCCTGCGAGACTGATATGGCAAGCGAGAAGGAGACCTATGGGGTTGGTGGGGCATGTCCTCAGACACCGGTGATGAGGCTGCTAATTTGACAGCGATTCTGATTTAACTCATATGTTATAGTTCGTACTATAATTGACTTAAATTTTAAGGTTTTGGGCAAAGAAAATATAAAAAACGTAATTAATGAATATTTAAAATCTCAACGAAAGATATAATATTGTATAAAATACTAATAAACTACTAACAAAATATGTGCTAAAATATTGACACAAGGTACATGGTGCCTTTACACAATCTTTCTTGTTGGTTTTGACGACTGTGAATGTATCCACTACACTAATTCGTCCAGTGATATCAAGACTTTATATTTCAGATATACTCGCGGCGACATTGCCGAATGCTTCACGAATATTTCCGAAAAGGTCCGGGATGATATATAAAGTCAGGTCATACCTAAATACGAACAAATACGGATTTTACGTGGACTCTTCTAACCTTTGACTCGACAGTAAACATTCATCGATATACAGGCATAAATGGGTTAATTTCATATGGTACATATGCAAACATTGCACGGTTAAGTCACTGCAGTCTTGCCATAGCAAGAAATTATTTTGACTGTGTAAATATTATAATGAACAATGTAAATGCATTGCACTGTTTTTTCGCCAAACATTCGAACATCTTAAATTCTATTATTGCATAAAAAGCAGTGCCGCACGTTATTAACAGCCGTGCATTAACCGGCGAAAAGCCGTGTATTAACAAGGCAATTCACGTGCTATTAATGCACGGCTACGCAACTTTCAATATGATCGTACCCGGGCCACAGAATTGCTGCCGCCACGAGATGTGTACTGCCCTGCCCCAGAACGAGCATAGTACGTGGAAATAGCGCTCGCGCGACATCGGTGAAAAGGCGAAACAAAACAGTGCAAGAAATAACGGAAAATGTAGGAAATATTTTCAGTTTTAATGCAATAATAGCGATCGAACATGGTTTTTCAATGCATTAACATTCGCCAGCGCCCTTGGGAGGTGTTGAAAACCGAGGCCTACGGTTTTCAACACCTCCCACGGGACCTGGCGAATGTTAATGCATAAAAAACCACGTTTGATCCCTATAATATGAGCCGCAACGTGAGAAAAAGTATCTTCTGACATGGACACCCAACGAAGACTCATATCAGCCTGCGCATCTATGCATGCTGATCGGAGAGTCTGTTTTCCAAATGAAGATCTATATTGCGTCCAGGAAAGATTCTGATCACACTGTGTGAATGCGCAGGCTGATCTGAATTTTCACTCGGCTCACATGTCCGAAGGTACGTTTTCTGACATTGCAGCTCGTATAGTATAGTAAAGACCAAAACTATTGGATCTACACTGTTTGGTCAGACAAAGAAAGACGTTTTCTTTAAATATTCTGAAACAATAACTCCTTACTATGTTTGTTCTGAACTTTGACAAGTAAATTTACGACATGTCCATGGGTCTAAAGGCTACAGACTACCATTAACTTTGGCCGGCCTCGGTGACTGTCGGATGCGCGTCCAGCTGGTGATCCCGGATGCGCATCGAACTGGTGATATTCGCTGGGTCCGATATAGACCCAGTCAGCATTCTACGTACATCTATATCGGGCCGTCAATGGCCCGTCAGAGTAGCTGACGGGCCGATGACGGCCCGATGTAGATTTACGTAGAATGCTAGCTGGGGACTAGCTACTAGTCGGATATCAAAATTATCAGTAAATCATAAATATTAATATACTAAATAAATTAAAGATCATCTACTGCCTACTGCTTGACTGCCTCTTTGATAGCAGCAATTTATCTGGGAGATATCAGAGACCAAAATCAAAGACTGGCTACAAGGTATAACATATAAATTTGAATAAGTTTATCGTTAGGAGTGATAAAACATGGCATCAAGGTCTAGGAGCTAGTCTAGGTGTCCGATAATATTCTTTCGTAGAAATTAATCATCAATATTTTCTACGGTCATTCTCTCCCTTCCGCTGATTCAAGAAGGACAGTCGTCAGTTTCTTGGGAAAGAATGTACATACGTATTGGTTAACTGCTTAGAGGACTAAGCCTGCCCAGGAAAAGAATAGGTAGGTAAAATGACCGGCTTTACATGACCTAAATAATTATTTCGTACAGATTGATCATGAATGCTTTCTACGGTCATTCATTCTCTCCCTTCCGCTGATTCAAGAAGGGCAGTTGCCAGTTTCTGGCGAAAGAATGTGCACAAGTACTGGTTAAACGCTTAGAGGTATAAGCCTGCCCAGGAAAAGTGTGCTTATGTAAAATGACCGGCTCGACATGACGAAAATAGTGTTGACTAGGCCGTTAAACACTAAACCAACTATTGATTTTCGTTATATATTTTATTCACTTTTGCTAATGATGTACAACCCACAACATTTTTGTTGTAAGTTCAAATGTTCAATACTTGGTACTTGCTTGACAGCATTGCCAATCAAAATTTCTAATACACATTACGAAAACACGCCTATTCAAATATATCGAACATTGCACCACCAAAAACTACAAGTTTTCGGATAAAAATTCTGACATTTTTCATACTTCTGCTCAAAACATAGATTGTGCGTATCCGTTGAAGGCGGGTTTAACGAGTACCCACAATCTATGTTCTTGAGCAGAAATAAGAAAAATAATGTTTACCCCTGTTAACCCTAGTTTTACTGTATAAATGTGGGGTTTAAGGTTGTCAAAATTATATAGGTATGTTTTCGTGATGAGGAAACTTAGAGGAAGGTTACGTGTCATGTAATCAGTTTCCGTCTTTTCGAAGACACTGACACGGACCTTACTGGAGGTCACGGACTGTGTAAGGGTAATGTGTACCTCAACTGATTTTCTACTTTCTTATACACAGAATAAACGTCAAAAAGCTTGCCTTTGGAAACAAGGAACACACAAACACACTACAGATCAGAAAATGGGAGTCTCGGTTTTATTGAGACTCTTCATAAGCAGTAATGAAGTTTGCAATACTGCTTACGCCCTCTAGCGTATACATGATCAGAGCTCCATTTTCAAATGTACCATAATGGGCCCAATGATCCCAAAGGAAATGAAAAATAATCTGCACTATGGTAAAGTACGGGGAGACGTTCTACCGCCGCCACACGGCACTAATACCAGCTGCAGTGTAGTGAAATAAACAAACCACCCAGAATATACAATTTTGCTAATATCTATTGCAGAACTGCCTGACTTATACATGTTGACCAATTCTGGCATCAAAGCAGGAAAAAATACAATATAAATGAAAATCATTTGGAGCTATATAATTTGGGACTGACAAAAGCTGGTCTTAAAGTGGAGTGGTCTTAATTTCGAGTGTTCTTAATGGCAGAATTTTACTGTATAGACCGACCAAATTGACCTGTTGCTTTGACATTTGTAATTAATATTCATGAGGATACATGTATTTAAAAAAACGAAACATAAAAGAAAACAAATGTTTTTAGAGGTCTCAAACGTCAGCCGTGTATGTTACAGCAAAATAAACCGTTGAGCTATGATACAAAATACTTGTCCAACATCATAAGCTTTGGAAAGCTTTTTCGTAGTTTTATCGTCGACACTACGAATTGGTTTCTAAATGAGACACCGGACTAAACACACTTCTGCTACAAGAAACATAAAAGAAAAAAAATATGCTTTTAGAGGTCTCAAACGCCATACCTTTAAAGTTGTCAGCCATGTATGTTACAGCAAACTAAACGGTTGAGCTATGATACAAAAAACTTGTCCAACATCATAAGCGTTTTCGTAGTTTTATCGTCGACACTACGAATTGGTTTCTAAATGCAACACCGGACTAAAAACACTTCTGCTACAAGGCCTATCGAAACCTGAATTTTATGGTGACTTAGTGTATACATTAAGAAAACACGTAGATAAATCTAACTTTTCTGATCAATTTAGTAAACTTGTCTTATGTTATAAACGAAAGGGGTATAACACTGATGCCATAAAACAATCTGCTTGCTTAGCACCGACCGAGTCACGGTTGACAACTTTGCTTACCTCTTTAATTGCACGACTGTGGGTCGGGATTCAGACTCTAATATGCCCCCGACTTAAAACTATTCATTAACATTTTTTTGCTCCTGTATTCCAGTGGTGCTGCTGAGATCCAGAAATCATAATGATTTGTTTGATTTTTATGTTTTTGCTATGATGCATCGACTGTGTTGGGAGCCATTTGCGTAAAAAAATAGATGTATTTCCACTTACCCGACCGACCCTGTTTCAAAAAACACCCGATTCTGCTATTTTTTATCAGTAAAAATGCAAAATAAAAAAAAATAAAGCATCGTCCCTTAATAAGATACCTGTATTTTCCTACTTTTCTGGAGAAAAAGTAGAAAAAAAAAGTTTCTCCTGCCTACCGACCAAATTTTTTTCAGCATGTTAGTTGAAACACAGCTACTTTTTATGCATTATGCGAACTGCATTTTTTATGTATTTCTGTATTAAGAGTAGCATCGGGACCCAGGATGAAGTTAGTCGACTGTAAAAGTGCTTTAAATCTCCGGTAGTTTATACTACTAACCATACTAAGACGGTGTCCCCGGTTTTGGTCTTACTCTGTGTTAATTCTAGGGACGATTTACAGTCGAACCTCAATGGCTCGAACATCATTGGGACCATGAAAATTTGTTCGAGATATGGGTAGTTCGAGCCATTGAGGGTTAATTATGGCGCAAGGTCAGGAAGCAAATGGTGATAAATTCGGGACTTTTTTTCGATCTTCTATACAATAATTGTATGTGGAGTGTACTCATTAGAATCGCCTCGATGAGGCGATTCTAATGAGTACACACAACATAGAATTTCATGACAAAATCAGAATATTTACCTAAATATTTGTTTGAAGAATTTCATGGGGACTCAAAAACGAGTTCGAATGATCCATGGTAAACGAGCCATCAGTGTTCGAGCTATAGAGGTTTTACTGTATATTAAGTCTTGCCTTGCGTTTTGTCCTCGAGTTTACAGTCCTTTTAGCATTGCAATCACTTCGCTTGGTGACGAAAGAGCTGATTTGTGTGCTTTTCGTACGTTTGTTTGTTTTGCGCGTGTTGGTTTGTGTCTCTTTCCTCTTCATCTTGGTGTCAGGGATTAGCTGTGACTTGTGACTGCGGCACTCCCTGGACTTTTCTTTATACCATTTTGTATCTGTTTGTTACCCGTTATGATTCACGAGTGAGTTAAAAGACCTCTACACGAACCGAACAAATATATGATTTTACCACGTTGGAAGCTGAGGGCGAGGGTTAGGATCCCGTAAAACTAGCTTAGGTCCCCCAGTAATTTATTACTGACCGTTCCAAGGCGGTACTTTCACCGCGATACTTTTTTGTCAAACGTTCTATAGTGTTTCACTTACAAATGCTTTTCTTTTAACAATTATATACCATAGAAGGGAAGCCAATGATCAGGAATCCATACAATTATCCCACACCTCCCATAAGAGACATCAAAGGAAAAGAAACACAAACATGAAATAATAATAATAATAATAATAGACCCTAATGGAAACATCACTAGCAAAAAGCCAAACGGACAGTTATTTCCCACAAAGTGACCAAATGGCTATCCAAAACAAAAAGATGTAAGCGACACACACATTCAAAGACGAACTATAACAAAAATAAACCAAGACAGAAGAACCATCTTGGAACGGTCAGTGAAAAGCATTCGCGACACACACATTCAAAGACGAACTATAACAAAAATAAACCAAGACAGAAGAACCATCTTGGAACGGTCAGTGAAAAGCATTCCACTGGTGGACTTAAAAGTTTGAAATATATTGTTAATTTTGGGTAACAGAGTTGCCACCTTTTTGGGAAAGGCTTGCCATTTGTTCTTTTTGTGGCTGTTTAATTGTATTTGTCTGTCTTTCCCTTTGATATTGGCGTCTTGATGTGGATCTGATTGTCACTTTTCAAAATGCAAGTGTAAACGTATACTTTCTCAATGAAACGGAGCAGGTAGACCGGAACACATCGACTACTGTTGTTTTAATTAGGCTCCCGTAATAACCCGATTTACCTTGAACCTGGACTAGCCTAATATTTAAAGCACATTGAGACGACAGCAAACAAGATAAATATTTTCCAAAAATATATATGTTGTCTCCCTTTTGGAAAATTGCAACTAAATCACCAGATGCATCCATTTATCGTAAATGCAATCTTACGAATGCACCATGTGGAAAATTATAAATATGGAACTACCACATCCACCCATACCGAGGTTAGTAAAATGAAATCACGACACAAAATAAAGCATACTTCTTCGAAACACAGAAGTTACAATCAAAGAGGAACGGCAAATGAAATATGGCATTGAAACGCAGAAGACAAAACCTACCTACATATCTACATATCAAACTGGCCTTTAAAGTTATAAAAAAACAAGATGTGTCTCGGACATCAGTATTATCACTGATAAGAGACTGGGCACAACAAAACCTATTAGCTGTCAATAAACCATAGAGGCGGTTAGGGGCCCTAAAGAAAGGAGGAAGATAGTACTGGCTTATTTCTCATCCATGAGTAATATACCCACCGATATATTTATTTCCCCTCAGAAGGCCTCTTTACCACCCGCTGCTGGGATCTTATAATCACATCAGTAGGCATGCCTTTGATCTCTCTTACATAGTGCCTAGGTAGTGGCAATAAAGTCATCAGTGAGTGGTTCCACTATTTGCTATGTCTATAAGGTGTACTAAATATAATACTGTAAAACTTCAATGACTCGACTCGTTTTTGAGTCCCTAGGAAATCCTTCCAATAGCTGAAGAAAATAAATATTTAGGGATACTTTAGGGAAAGTTTCTTATTTCATTATATAAATGTTTGTTGTTTGTACTCATTAAAGTCGACTCATCTAGGCGATTCTAATGAGTACACTTAACATATAATATTTAATTGAAGAATGAAAAGACAGCCCTAAATCATCACTATTTGTCTCCTGACCTGGCGCTATGATTAACCTTCAGTGGCTCGAACTACCCATGTCTATAACCAATTTGCATGGTCCTAAAGATGTTCGAACCATTGAAGTTCGACTGTACCTGCACGATACATGTTTTACGCAAAGCATAAAAAATGCTACGAAGCCAAGAAGCTTTTAACGAAGCATGAACATTATGGAACTCTTGCATATGTATTAAAAATAGAACACGGATAGCTAAGACATTTTAAGGACCAGGAGTATAATTACTTTTCAATAGACTTCCATTACAGCATTTGGCTAAATGCTGACCTCACAATATTCCTTGATTTCCGTTAGCCTCGAGTGAAAGTTTAGCCTTTAGACTGACAAAATAAGGAATCTGTCAGTATGCTTTGTCACTTTTCTACCCACTGAACTCATGTGTCCTGAGTTTGGTGGAAAATAAACAAAAGAATAAAAAAAAAAGACGTTTACCAGGTCTACTTTTTCAATACTACAATACCATTTTTGTGTAGAATGAACATAAATTTAAACAGTCTCATCTATTATTTTCCAATCAGAGTCGAGCTCGTTATCATATTAAGCCCTTGGCGTCCGTAAACATTTTACTGGTTCCAGTCTTCATCATCCTAAATGATACCCTGCTGCCTATATGCAAGAAAAGCTGACGTAATTCATACTTAATTATTATTTGTGTAATTTTGTTTCAGCACGCCTTGAGAAGTTAGAAACCAAAGTTGAACACCAGTTACCAAAACTAAACACTACTGTGCTAACGAATATGGAAACTTTCCTACAAAAACAGGGTAAGGCGCAGGGTGAATTTCACCCCCTGAGTTTCTAAATTGGGCTTATCCATCTATAAATTTTGACTAGCTGTTGCAAAAAAAGGGTTTAGCCATAAATCAATATTAGAATTGCAAACAAAATAGACCCTGATGAGATGACTCGTTAAGAGCCGTCTCACCTATATCTACACTGTTTACAAAGATATCCATGTTGATATCCATGTTGGTCTGCAGGTATACATCACGAAAACATGCCTATATAAATTTGACCCCCTTAAACCCACTTTTATATAGTAAAACTGGGGTTTACAGGGGTATACATTATTTTTCATATTTCTGCTCAAAACATAGATTGTGGGTATTCGTTAGAACCGCCTCGTCGAGGCGGTTCTAACGAGTACCCACAATCTATGTTTTGAGCAGAAATATGAAAAATATCGGAGTTTTTGTATCTGAAAATTTTCAGTTTTTGGAGGTGAAATTTTCTATATATTTGAATAGGAGTTTTTTCGTAATGAAAGGATAAAAAATAATGATGCATTTTCAGGCTTTAGACTACCATTTGTTTCCCCTATATATTTTATACATTTTTCGAAATGTTCTACTGCCCATATTTATCCCCGCACTTTTTGAAGAAAAAGCAGGGATATTGTGATATCCCCAGTCCGTCCGTCCGTATAACGCGCCCTTACTGTTCCCGTATACATATTTTTTATGTTTTATAGGTTATCAAGCGGCATTTACTGCCTGGAATCCAACAGCGGGACCTGATTCAGGAACTCTCACATTCAGTACAGTTCTGACGAACATCGGAGGGCAATACGACGCCACCACGGGAAAGTTTACCTGCAAACGTCCGGGCCTTTACTACTTCTCGCTTTCGTTGTCAAAGAAACGCACTAGCTCGCGTGGAGAAGCTGACCGAGTGAACTGCTTCATTAGGCATAACGGAGTCAATAAGATCAGAGCCTATACAGACCCCAAGGACGACAGTACGGACGAAGGTGGATACGAGGCTGGAAATTCCATCATTTTACATTTAAACGCAGGAGATACTGTAGATTTAGGATCATGCTACACAACATACACTGCATATGGTTCAGACTCATCCTTTTCTGGGTTTCTTTTACATCACGATTAGCTTTTTATCCACCAAGCATAATTTGTTGCAAATGACATTGTATTGTTTCCATTTTTCATAGAAAATACATTTTGACATTTAATGTAAATCTTCTGTTTGGTAGACGATTCACATGAACTGTCAATAAAAATCTTAAGGATTGCATTTGGTTACTACGAACACACAAAAGAACTAAAGTCAGAGACATTCTTTATAAAATTTCTTCATATAGAACCGTGTAGTGCGCGAGGCTGCATACATTCCCCCTAGCACCGGCTTTTCAAAGCCAAGACTTAAAAGTATTGTCTATGAAAAATAATAGAACAACAATACTTAAAGGTGTCGTCTTCTGCAGTTGTGTTTGTCGCTTTAATGGTTAACATATATTAAACTGTTTCACCATTTGTGCTATTACTTGCGAAAGTTAGCAGATTACAAATATGTAAAATGTATTTGCCGTCTCTGTATATATTAAAAGACATGTAGTTTCCGTCTAACTTAAGTCCTATTTACAAGGCTCGTTTCGTACTTCTGTTTGGATTACCTTCGTACATGTATCCGCCGAGAGAAGATTCAGATCATCCTTTGCATTCGCGCAGTCTGATCAAAATCTTCACTGGGCATATTCTGGATGGCCAAGGATGCCAACAACGATGCCAAGTTTCTTCATGCGGAAAAAAGGCTTTGATCATACAACGCGGATGCACAGACTGACTTACATCACGAAAACTTGCCTATATAATGTAACCCCCTTAAACCCCACTTTTATATAGTAAAACTGGGCTTTACAAGGGTATACATTATTTTTTTTTATTTCTACTCAAAAACATGGATTGTGGGTACTCGTTAGAACCGCCTCGCCGAGGCGGTTCTAACGAGTACCCACAATCTATGTTTTGAGCAAAAATATGAACACTATTCAGAGGTTTTTTATTTGAAATATTCAGATTTTGGAGGTGAAATTTTCTATATATTTGAATAGGCGTGTTTTCGTAATGGGTATATGTGGACAGCAAACATCCACATCTGCCTGCGCGTCCACACAGCCTAATCATGGTTTCAACTGTCCACGTGCAGAGGGTTGTAGCCTCTATTGTTTATTGTAAATATACTGTTTTTTTTTTTTTTTTTTTTTTTTTTTTTTCTCAGATTCATATACATATGCATGATTATAAATTCATTGATACTCTTTCAAAAAATGATATCGGCAATGCATTTAAAATAATAATACTAGTAAAAAAAACTCAACCATAACACTGTAAAGTTATTACAATATCTTTTATATGCTTTAAGTCCAAAAAACAATGTGTTTGTTTAGGATAATCCTACCCTACCTAATTCTCCTGGTGGAAGCCTAGTACGAGTTTTTACTTTTTATGCTTTTTCAAAAAGGGTAGTCAAACAAGACTAGGTGACATTGTAAACCACAACCTCTTTATAACACGATTGTTGGGGTCCATTGCATAAACCATGTTAGTTGAACAACCGTGTTATATCCAAACAAAAATGTATAGATTATATTGAAAAATGACCATAAATGGTCACTTTTCAATATAATCTATACATTTTTGGGATCCATCTTTGAACCGTGTTATATCCGAAACCGTGTTATAACGAACCGTGTTATGAAGAGGTTGAAGTGTATGTGAATTATAATGTCGAGTCCAAATATATTTCTAATTCGTAATTATGGTATAGTATTATATAAAAACGTAAGAACAAAAACCCGTACCTACAAAAATATTTGTTATATATGGCCTAATCAAGTGAAAGAAAAAAAAAAGAAAAAAAAAAGATGTTGCACAAATAATACATACAGTCGAACTTCAATGGCTCGAACATCTTTGGGAATATGGAAAATTGTTCTAAACATTGAGGGTTAATCATAGCGCCAAATTAGATTGACAAAGGCATATGATTTAGGGATGCTTTTTCAATCTTCTATAAAATAAAGTTATGTTGAGTGTACTCATTAGAATCACCTCATCGAGGCAACGCTAATGAGTACACACAATATACATTTTCATGATGATTCAAGAGATTTTCCCTCAAATATCCCCAAATATTTATTTCCTTGAGCTATCGGAAGAATCTCCAAGGGACTGAAAAACGAGTTCGAATTAGCCACGGTAAACGAGTTATCCGTGCTCGAGTCATTGAGGTTTTACTGCATGGGCGGATCCGGGATGATTTCTGAGGGGATCGATTCGATCAAATTACCGTACTTACTCTGTGTCTTCGGATAGACCCAGATCAGAACGCGGCGTCCGGTCAGGGTTAACACTGTTTGCCACTCATTTAGCAATGTTACACACACTCACATGCAGTAAAATGAACTTATCGAAGAGAGTACAAGGTAAAGAGCAAGGTGCGAATATTAAGGGTCAATTCGATATTCCAAATTCATCAAATTTATCCAAAATGCCTCATGAAAATGAAATTTTGAATCCGCCCCTGTTGCTGTTTAACATTAACCCTTACCGAATACATTAAGATACCACGCCAACTTCTAATTTTCAGCCAGTCAGATCACTTGATCAAGGTTTTACTTTTATAAATTGTAGCAGGTACTGACCCTTAAAGTGCCTAACCGAATCGATACTGTGTATTTGCACATTGTTTTTGCGAGTGACTCTCTGTGCCGAATTAGACTTGTCTGTATTTTTTTTTTTTAAACTTCATCGGGTATAATGATTGTGTATTATTGTGCTACGTCACTGTAGCATTTGGTGGTGAAAGGACATAAACCTGTAACTTACGAGGGCGAGTCAATAAAAAAACAGCCTAACTTATTTCTGGGTGAGATCGATCTCTTCTTTTTCGATGTAATTGCCCTCTAGAATGATGCACTTGGACCAACGGTGTTTCAGTGCCATAAGCCCAGAACTGAAGAAGCCATGGTCCTTGTCTCTGACCCACTCCTCAACTGCCGCCACAACTTCTTCGTTGGACCGGAAATGACGTCCACGGATATTCTTTTTCAAGTTTGGGAATAGGAAATAGTCACTAGGAGCTAAGTCCGGAGAATAGGCGGGGTGCTGTATTAGCTCATACCCATTCCGCTCAACAGCATCCATTGCAATTTTGCAAGTGTGGACTCTCGCATTGTCCTGTTGGAGCAGAATCCCTTTGGAGAGTTTACCTCGGCGTTTTTCACGGATCACATTCTCAGTTGGCCGAGCAAATTTGCATAATACGCAACTGTTATTGTACTTTTCTTTACTAGAAAGTCCAACATAATAACGCCTTGTGCATTCCAAAATACAGTTGCCATCACCTTGCCAGCAGAGGGTTGCGTTTTGAACTTCTTTGGCCTCGGAGACCCCGGCCCTACACTCTGGCGACTTTGAGCTTTATTCTCTGGCTCATAATAATGGAACCAGGTCTCATCTACAGTCACCAGACGTGAAAGGAAATCCTTTGACCTAAACCGCTTCAACAATGCGCTGTATATTGATGCTCTGGTTGCCATTTGCTCGTCGCTAATGGATTTTGGGACCCAACGGGTTGTTAGCTTGTGCATACCTAAGCGATCATGTTAAGTTGTTGAAACGCTACCATGTGAAATGTGTAATGCATTCGCTATTTCTTCCACCTTAATTCGCCTATCAGAGTACACCAGAGTCCGTGCTTTGTTACACATTTCTTCATCGGTGGCATCTGATGGGCGTCCAAACCTAGTTTTGTCTTCTAAAGACGTTCTACTGCGTTTGAATTCCCCAATCAAGAATTTAACTTGTGCATACGATGGTGCAGAAGACCCATAAACATTGGTCAACTCGCAATGTATTTCCTGACCTGTTTTTCTTTCAAATACAAGTACCGAATTGCAGCACGGTACTCAACTTTTGACGAAAAGCTTACTTTTGCATCGCTAGCCATGTTTGACATTCAATATCTTATGAGCGAATGACACGATAAGGGTGAAATTTTGTACTCTGGCCTAAAACATGTATTGAAATAAGGCATGAACATCTTGGGTGTCTCGGTCAATTGGAAAGGGGATAGGCTTGTTACTTATTGACTTGCCCTCGTATATGTAAGTTCTATAACTATGTCTACTAGGGTGTCTACAACGTCTTTATTCGATGTCGTTGTTTGATTAACCGAAACTACACAAGTCTCATCAGATAGACAGAATTGGTGTTTCCAACGTTCACATAGTTATTTTACGCTAATAGATGTCTTAGATCTGTATGAGTCAAACGATGTATTGTGTCTGTATAAGACAAATAATTTACATAACTTTCAATTTTATCAGCTTCTCTACGTATAATGGATAATGTAGTATGCTTTGACACTTGAATCACCTGTAAATCACCTTGTGTCACCTGTAGATTTTAGTACTGCACCAGAATAGATCATCACGAAAACATACCTATATAATGTTGACCCCCTTAAACCCCATTTTTATATAGTAAAACTGGGGTTTACAGGGGTATGCATTATTTTTCTTATTTCTACTCAAAACCATAGATTGTGGGTACTCGTTAGAACCGCCTTGTCGAGGCGGTTCTAACGAGTACCTACAATCTATGTTTTGAGCAGAAATATTTAAAAAAAATCGGATTTTTTTATCTGAAAATTTTCATTTTTTTGGAGGTACAATTTTCAGTATATTTGAATAGGCGTGTTTTCGTAACGTTTGTTGTGTCTTATCAGCACGTTTGTATGAATCAGTTACATGTAAGGTGACAATTTTCTTTGATCTCGGTAAGCCTAAGGTCGCTTGCTTTGTCCTACATTTTATATTATTTTTCGTTGTTTTTTTCTATTAACATCAAAGGCAATGTTTCTTTCAGTCTGTTTCGAATGAACCCAAACATTTCTGGCGATAAAGCAGTAGAAAAATGGTTGATTGCCAGAAATTAAAATTAATCAAGGCCCAAGTAAAAAAAATATGTGTACTCCCACCTCCTGTCAACATAATTGAGTACCAAACATGCTTAGTTGTTCAAAATAGTATAGCGTGATGTTACTTACACAAAGAATATAATTGTCACACATGTACACACTTTTACAGCAGCTCTATACATCTGTATAACTGATTTATTTCTACAAACACGCTGATACATCTCAATTGCTAAAACACCAAAATTTAGAGCTGATGATCGGATTGACGCGTGATCAATGTAACGACGAGTCTTACAGAGCCAGTTACATTCATATACAGACCAGAGATAAGTGCTATCCGTAAGCTTCATTGGAACATTTATTAAGAGTGAACTGTCACAACCACTCATGAAATAATGGTAATGTTTAAATTCTGATTCTCATTCGTTTATGGATTTATGAGTTTGGATTACGGCTTTGGTACCATGACCGCAACTACTTAAAAGAGATTTCCGTTTTACTTGAGAATTGGTCCATATTACAAGGATATTATCTGGTATACCAAACATCATCGTGACAACGTGCTGGCTTCGGTGGCTCAGTTGGATGCGCGTCCGACTAGTGATAAGGAGGTTGTGCGTTCGACACCCGCCGGGTCGGCAACATTCTTTCGTGGAGATTGATCATGAAATATCTTCTGCGGCCATTCTCCCCTTCCGCTGATTCAAGAAGGGCAGTTGTCAATTGCTGGCCAAATAATGTGCACAATACTGGTTAACCGCTTAGAGGACTAAACCTGCCCAGTAGACGTGTGGTTAGGTAAACTGACCGCGCTCGACATTACCCACTTGGGTTGACTATGCCGTACAACCTCAAAACAAACAAGTAAACAACATGAAATACTTGGTATATTTCCAGCGTTGATGATGTCAAACTGTCGCAGGATAATGCAGTATTAGTGACACTTATACGTGTTGCTTATGATCGTTACTGTGAACACTGCGCTCACCTTTCCTAGCAAAAATGTCTGTTTCTGAATTATGATATAAGTAAATTTAGTTTTCATTACGTTGTGTTGATAATGTCAACTGTCGATGCATCACGCAGTATTAAGGGTAACTTAAATTGCCTATAACAGTTATTGTGAACATTTGTGCTCAGTTTTCTGTGTAAGATATGTTACACGATTACGATTTTATTTGGATTTTCTTTTCATGCCTTTGGCTTGCAGTGAACGGTTTCGGTCACGATAACATGCCTATATAGTTTTGCTCCCCTTAAACCCCAGTTTTATATAGTAAAACTGGGGTTTACAGGGGTATACATCATTTTACTTATTTTTGCTCGAAAACACAGATTGTCGGCACTCGTAAGAACCGCCTCGCCGAGGCGATTCTAACGAGTACCAACAATCTATGTTTTGAGCAGAAACAGGAAAACTATCAGATATTTTTATCCTAAAATTTTAAGTTTTTGGAGGTGAAACTTTCTATATACATGTATTTGAATAGGCATGTTATCGTAATTGCCTTTACAGGGGAAACAAGACGCCAGTTGTTTCTCCTTCTTCCTGAAAAGAGACTGTACTAAGAGGGAAGAGTGTGCTCCTAGTTTTATTTGCTCCCATTGGGCGTAAATTCGTGCAGTAAGCCTCTTTTCTTTTAGAGAAGGACCTTTGCAGCAGAGGCGTTACGAAAACACGCATTTTCAAATATATCGAAAATTTCATCACCAAAAACTGAAACTTTTGAGCTAAAAGTTCTGATATTTTTCATATTTCTGCTCTAAACCTAGATTTTGGGTACCCACAATCTATGTTTTTGAGCAGAAATAAGAAAAGATAATGCATACCCCTGTAAACCCCAGTTTTACTACATAAAAGTGGGGTTTAAGGGGGTCATAATTATATAGGCACGGTTTCGTGATGATTGGTGTGCAGGTAAGCGAACAGGAGGTCACAGATGTTATCATCCCAATTCATCATAGGCGAATCCGATGAATTGAGCCAGCGGGAAAAAAAACCAACAAATGGCATGTGCGCCCAGCGAACTCAGATCAGCCTGGGCATCCGCCGAGTCTGATCAGTCTTCGCTGTGCGCTCAGTGGGTAGCTAAGGAACCAAATTTTCTTCATGCGGAAAGCAAAGACTCAGATTTTGGCGGATGCCCAAGCTGATCTGAGTCTTCGCTGAGCGCACATGCCATTTTGTAGGTTTTGTCGTGCGCTGGCCAATCGTGTTTCTAAGATAGTATCGTTCTTGTGTATTGTATTAGTCTCTAGAAACAGTTCAGTATAGGTCTGTTTGCACACCTTCGAATCAGATGTGTTTCTAAGATATTACCATACTTGTGCATTGTATTATAATCAACGGTACCAGTTCACTCTTGGCCTGAGATTACTTACTCCTCATTACGTAAACACGCCAATTCAAATATATAGAAATTTTCACCTCTAAAAACTGAATATTTTCAGATAAAAAACTCTGATATTTTTCTTATTTCTGCTCAAAACATAGATTGTGGGTATTCGTTAGAACCGCCTCGGCAAGGCGGTTCTAACGAGTACCCACAATCTATGTTTTGAGCAGAAATAAGAAAAATAATATATACCCCTGCAAACCCCAGTTTTACTATATAAAAGTGGGGTTTAAGGGATCGAATATTATATGGGCATGTTTTCGTGATGTAGACAATAGAAATGAGATGCAACGTAAGAAAACATATCTACGGAAATGTGCGCCCAACGAAGACCCAAATGTGCCTGCGCATACGAGCAGAATGATCAGAGTCTTTGCAGTCCGCAGAGAAGAAACTTAGCATCGTTAACTATCCAAAATGTGCCCGGTAAAGATTCTGATCAAACTGCGTGAATGTGCAGGCTGATCTGAATCTTCGCTGAGCGCTCATGATCGAAGGTACGTTTTCTGGCGTTGCGGCTCAAACAGATCCATTTCTCCCTATTCTTACAAAAGTACATTTTCTTCTGCTCAGAAAAGCAGTACAATTAATGTAACAAAACCAGTCGAATATTTCAAAAACAAAAATCTTGGAAGCGTTTGAAAAAAAATATAAGCCGTGGCACAGATTTTACTACAATACTACATATGCGCCTAGCGAAGGTTCAGATCAGCCCGCGCATTCGCGCACTCACCAGTCTTCGCAGGGCACTCTGTTAGACTGGCTCCAGTCTCCAGTGACAAAATACTTTTTCTTTGAATCCAGTTTGATAATCCACTAAAATAAAACCAAAATAATATCATCACTATAAAGGCTGGTCACTTCTAGTGACCAGCCTTTGTAGTCCTGATATTATTTTGGTTTTATTTTCCTGTTTGATAATCCACTAAAATAAAACCAAAACAATATCATGACTATAAAGGCTGGTGACTTCTAGTGACCAGCCTTTATAGATCTGATATTATTTTGGTTTTATTTTATCAAACAAGATTATAAGAAACATATTTAGTCACTGGAGACTGGAGCCAGTCCAGGAATTCTGTGGGTATATATAACGAAGGATCCAAAGCGTCTACATACGGACACCGAATACTCTGCCATCTTGTAGAAAATGCTGCGTCCCAGCTCAGTTGTATTATCCAAGTCTGTGTCCTGCACGAGCGTAACTGTAAAATATTTTGCCAGGTCATACAACAGGTAAGCGGAGCGATTTTATGTTAAACTTCCAGGAAATTTAAACTGAAACAAACAAACAAAGTTGTATTAAAATGTAGCCGACTACAAGACTGTTATAAAGAATTTTCGTCTCTCTCTCTCCTTCAAGTATATTAAATTATTAAATGTAATACTCAATGCGACTGCTCAATTTGGTCGACATGAAGGTGTTGAAATAAAACTTGTTTAAAACTAATTTGGTGGTCTGTTTGTTCTACAAACGTTTTTAATACAGTAGTCTTTTAGACGGTCTGTTTGTTCTACAAACGTTTTAATACAGTAGTCTTTTAGACATATTAACAAATTCTGATTTGCGTATCTGTCGCCTGCATCGTCAAGGAAACATGTCAGTTACGTATAGAATCGTGATCATGCATGTACCAGGTATATACTTGTCAATATATGTAGCATTAGGAACGGCACATTTCAATTGCGTGGAGGTCTGTGAAGAAGCTACTATTGTATAGTGCCAGGTAAATCGTTTACTTTTAAAATATATGCGTTATTATTTTATATATACCTAAACCCTGGACTCTTGATATGGGCCCATTGTGGAATCTTTGAAATGGAGTTCTGCTCATGTATACGCTAGAGGGCGTAAGCAGTGTTGCAAACTTCATTACTGCTTATGAAGAGTCTTAATAAAACCGAGACTCCCGTTTTCTTATCTGTATTATGTTCTTTGTTTCCAAAGGCAATCTTTTTGACGTTTATTTTACTACACTGCAGCTGGTATTAGTGCCGTGTGGCGGCGGTAGAACGTCTCCCCGTACTTTACCATAGTGCAGATTATATTTCGTTTCCTTTGGGATCATTGGGCCTATTGTGGAATCTTTGAAAATGGACTCCTGCTCATGTATACGCTAGAGGGCGTAAGCAGTGTTGCAAACTTCATTACTGCTTATGAAGAGTCTCAGTAAAACCGAGACTCCCATTTTCTTACCTGTAGTATGTTCTTTGTTTCCAAAGGCAATCTTTTTGACGTTTATTTTACTATACTGCAGCTGGTATTAGTGCCGTGTGGCGGCGGTAGAACGTCTCCCCGTACTTTACCATAGTGCAAATTATATTTCGTTTTCTTTGGAATCATTGAACCTATTGTGGAATCTTTGAAAATAGAGTTCTGCTCATGTATACGCTAGAGGGCGTAAGCAGTGTTGCAAACTTCATTACTGCTTATGAAGAGTCTCAATAAAACCGAGACTCCCATTTTCTTATCTGTAGTGTGTTCTTTGTTTCCAAAGGCAATCTTTTTGACGTTTATGTTCATACAATCTTTATCAATTAACCTTTACCACTCTATAGACAAACTTAACTATATAT
Source organism: Anodontia alba (assembly GCA_964016985.1). Classification (NCBI taxonomy): domain Eukaryota; kingdom Metazoa; phylum Mollusca; class Bivalvia; order Lucinida; family Lucinidae; genus Anodontia; species Anodontia alba. The sequence goes on along the minus strand of OZ024838.1, from coordinate 12,550,149 downwards.
AATTAATTCAATCCATAATACGGGCACTAATATAGCTTACCTGAATCCAGCTGGCCACTAAATCATTTTCTTGTACTTTTGTTTTTCTTCTCTAATAAATTAAGATGCCACGGCCACTTTTAATTGTCAGCTAGATTACTTAATTCAGTTTATTGATGCAATTTCACATGTTGATTGATATCATAGAAGCCAACTGCTCTGGATCTACACTGTTTGCAAAGGCAGGGAATATCCAGGTCCAGCAGGACTAGGGTTAATATGTCCGGGCATTCTGAAACTGCAAGACTTAAAAGCGGCCGAATGAATAGCAGTTTGTTCAGTTAAAGTTAATGTATTAACTGTCTACGTCCACGGGAGTTGACAATCTTAGTTTTTGTTTCTTTATGAAAGGTCATGGACTAATCCAGTGGTGTTTTCCATGGACTGCTCAACGTTACTATAACCGATTGAAAGCTAGAAGGTTGCCTTTGGAATGAAGAATACGTTACAGATAGAAAGTGGGAGTTTCGTTTTATTATGACTCTTCATAAGCAGTAATGATGTTTGCAATACTGATTACACCCTCTAGCGTATACATGAGCAGAACTCCATTTTCAAAGTTACCACAACAGGCCCGATGAATCTCAAGGGAAATGAAATATAATTTGCACTACGGTGACGTACGAGGATACGTTCTACTGCCGCCACACAGCACTAAACACTAGCTGCAGTGAAGTAAAATAAACGTTAAACTTTTAGCTTTCACAAAAGGCTTGGTCAACGCCTAGCAGTTAGCGCACAGTGTGTGAAGGTGTCACAATTGCTGTTATGGGCGCGCTATTTTGAATATTTAATGAGAGTAAATGACGTCATAAAACCTTCACTAAATACGCAAAACCTAAATAACTATTATTCGCAGCAATATTTGAACTTCATATTTGTGTATTAAGATTCCTCCGTAGACATTTACTGATTTTAATAGACATTTTCTGTCATCTAGAATATTATATTTAACATTTTAACCTCATCAAATATTCAAAATGGCGGTGTCCTTGGCAATAGTTTTATAATATTTAGACTTAGTTTTTATCCGCTTTAGATCAAGTTTACACATCAATGCATGGTTTGTCAAGATCGTTCGTCTCAGATATATGTTTTGTCAATGTTGCATTTCCCTTTCACTGACTTTATTCTGAGCACTGCGAAAAAAACAAATACATTTCCCTTGATAAACAGTAGACTGATAATTAATCCATTTTAGTCTGGAGATCTCCAAATGATGGAGGTTTGCATAAAAATAATTACATTTTAGATCGTTCTAGATACGCTATTGAAAAAAAAAACAAAAAAAAAAAAAAAAACAAAAAAAAAAAAACGCTTGGTGTATATAAAAGATGCTTTTGTGGTTGTCAAAAGCAGTTCGAGCAGCTATATATATTTTTATATGCGTGTCCCATTCTGAGTTTTTAGCGAAGTTGTACCGTAGTGTCCCGGAAAAGATGCGCTTGTTGAAATTTTGTAAAGTACGAGTATTTTCATATTACAGTTTTTTTTTTTTTTTTTTTTTTTTTTTTTTTTTTGTTTGTTTTTTTTTCGTTTGTCAATAAATACCATAATATATAATCTAATGCGACTTGAAACAGTACGTCATGGGTCATTACCGCGTTTAGAAATTGTTATCAGAATTTAAGAATAGAATTGTACGGTATAAATTGGATTTCATATTCCACTGCAAACCTAATCTTATTTGTTTTCGACTTATGAGACTTTCCGATTGTCATGAAATTGAAAATGCAGTACAAAAAATAACATCCGCTACAACATACAGTTGACTCTCGCTATCTCGACCTCGCTTATCTCGAATAACCGCTTATCTCGAAGTAAAAATATTGCCCCTGTCTAAACACGAGAATCTAACAACAGGTGAAAAAATATTGTGGAAAAGAGGAGAAATTGCTAAGGAGCAATTTCTCCTCTTTTCCACAATATGTTCACTATATCTCTAACTTAAAGAGTCCAGTTACATATAAATTTGTTAAATGTGGTTGTTCGAATTTTTTTCCTCAATTCTGCAAATCCGATATGTCGAGGTACGGATATCTCGAAATATTTCAGAGAGTCCCTTGGAATTCGAGATAACGAGAGTCGACTGTATATGTGTCATCAAATCTAGCTTTGAACGGATCTATATGCATGTGTGTCTGAGAGAGAGAGAGAGAGAGAGAGAGAGAGAGAGAGAGTTGTGAAGAGTCCTTATACCAACCAGTCTTATAGTCAGGTAGATTTTAATATAATTTATTTATGTTTGTTTCAGTTAACACTTCTAGGAAGTTTAATACAAGATCGCTCAACCTTTCTGTAGTATGACCTGGCAGAATATTTCTCACAGTCACTGTCGGATACATACATTAAAACCTCATTGGCTCGAACACGGATAGCTCGTTTACCATTGATAATTCGAACTCATTTTTGAGTCCCCAGGAAATTCTTCCGATAGCTCAAGAAAACAAATGGGGATATTTGAGGGAAATGTTCTTATTTTATCATGGAAATGTATGTTGTGTGTACTCATTAGAATCGCCTCCATGAGGCGATTCTAATGACTACACTCAACATGACATTATTTTATTGACGATCGAAAAGGCATCCCTAAATTATCTCTATTCGCCATCTAACCTTGCACTACAGATTAACCTTCCATGGCTCGAACTACCCATGTCTAGAACACATTTCCATGATCCCAAAGATGTTAAGTCATTGACTTAGATACTACAAATGAGCCGGAACACAGGATTTCCTACAAAATTGCAAGTGCGCCCAGCAAAGACCCCGCGCAGGCTGATCATTCAATGAACGCCTGAAGACGCTTTGGCATCTTGGCTATATGAACCAATAGACAGCCCTGCGAAGACTCTGAAGAGACTGCACGAATGCACAGTCTGATCTGAGCCTTCGCTCGGCGCACATACAATATTGTAATGAATGCTGTGCCCCGGCTCATATTTTATTCAAACGGATCCAAGAACTTTCGAAATATCCGACTGGTGCTGTTGCATTAACTATACTGCTTTTCTGGCATAAGAAAATGTGCTTTTGTAAGTACTAGGAGAAACTGAAATATTTGAGCCGCAACGTCAGACAATGTACCTTCGGACATACTCGCCCGTCGAAGATTCAGATCAACCTGCGCATTCGCGCAATCTGATCAGAGTTTTGTGCCTTTTAAATAATCATGGATGCTAAATTTCATTATGCGGACTGCGTAGACACTGATCAGACTGCTCAGATGTGCAGGTTGATTTAGGTCTTCGTTTGCCGCACATCTTGTTGGTGCGTTTTCTCACGTTTTGGCTCCTTTCTTTCATCTAGAAGAAAGTGATTTCAGGACAACAGTGAACTGGTACTATGGACTCTAGTAAATCACACAAGTACGGTAATATCTTCGAAATACTACAAATTCGCCTTTAAAGGACTGGCTAGACTTTATAAATTTTCCACCAGCTTATACAAGGATGACAACTTATCACGAAAACATGCCTGTATAACTTTGACCCCTTTAAACCCCGCTTTTATATAGTAAATCTGAGGTTTACAGGGGTATACATTATTTTTCTTATTTCTGCTCAAAAAACATAGATTGTGGGTACACGTTAGGACGAGGCTGTTCTAACGAGTACCCACAATCTATGTTTTGAGCAGAAACATGAAAAATATCAGTTAGGTTTCTGGAAGTTTTCAATTTTGGGGGGTAAAATTTTCTATATATTTGAATAGGCGTGTTTTCGTAATATTATGTGACTTCCAGCTCGTTTACCAGCACACCAAATCCCTGCAGAAAGGACCTTGTGCAAAAGGAAAGAGGCCTACTCCCAATAAAAGAATTTGAAAGCAATTTTTTTCTAGTTAGAGCAGTCCCTGTTCAGAAAGGAAGTAAAACAGTTTCGACAAATCTGCCTCCCCTGGGCGTGTACATCTACCTTTAAGAAGCAGTTAACTAATTTAATTATAAGCAGTTTAGTTTTCCCTAATACTGCGCTTTGCAGCGACAGTTTGACATTGTCGATACTAAGTAATGAAACCTAACTTTACTTAAATCAGAACTGAGTAACAGAACTTTCACTCAGAAAAGTGAACGCAATTGTTCACAATGACGATTATAAGCAATATAAGTTACCCTAATACTGCGTTATGTATCGACAGTTTGACATCATCAACGCTGGCAATATATCAAGCATTTCATGTTGTCACGATGATTTTAGGTATACCAGGAAATATCCTAGTAATCTGGATCAATTCTCGAATAAAACGGAAATCTCCTTTAGACATAATAATTATATATATGAGTAGCTGTGACCTTATTTCACTCTTAATAACTGTTCCAATGTGGCTTACGGATAGCACATATCTCTGGTATATATATGGATCAAACTGGCTCTGCAAGGCCCGTCGTTACATTGACCACGTGTCAATCCGGTCATCAGCTCTGACTTTGGGTGTTTTAGCAATTGAGAGGTATCAGCGTGTTTGCAAAAGGAAGTCAGTTATACAGACGTGCAGGGCTGCGGTAAAAGTGTGTACAGCTGTTACAATTGTAACCTGTGTGTTAGCTGCCCCGAGTTGGATAATTTTTGGAACAAATGAACACGGCGTATGTATGACACCCAATTATGTTGACAGGAAGCTGGTGTACGCATATTTCTTCACTTGGGCTTTGATTAATTTTTGTTTGGTGGCAATAATTCTTTTTTCCTACGGCTTAATCGCTAGAAAGATTTTTGTTCATTCAAAACATATCCAAAGGAACATTTCCTCTGATGTTGCTGGAAAAACAACGAAAAGTAAAATAGAAAGTAGGACAAATCAATTTACCATAAGCTGGCGGAGATCAAACAAAATTGCCATCGTGGCTGATTCATACAAACGTACTGATAAGACAAACCCAGTCTATTCAGGCGCGGGACTAAAATTTACAGGCGACTCAAAAACTGGTATTTCGAATGATGCAATAGAAGATCAGATTCACGCATCTACGCATGCGTCATCAACCATTATACATACAGAAGCTGATGCGAATAAAAGTGATGCAAATTATTTGACTCATACAGATCCAAGAAAATTAATAGCGCAAACTAACCATGTCAATGTCGTAAACACCAATTCGGTTTCAGCTGATAAGACTAATGTAGCTTCAGTTATCCAAACGGACACATCGAATAAAGAAGTTGTATACATTGGAAAGAACAATGACATAGAAAGCGCATGCGAGTTAAACATATATGTTCTTTCACCACCAAATGTCACAGTGACGTTACAAGATAATGCTCAATTCATTACATCCGATGAAGAACAGAAATACACAGGCCAATCTAATTCGACGCAAGACCCAAGTAAAGAGACTCATTCGCAAAAAGAATATGCAAATGAAAAAATGCCGTCTAAGGATGGAAGAGGCTACCCGCCTGATCAGGTAAAAGACATTATCTGTCTAAACAAAAGTAGTACCCCTCCAAATCGAGACATTCATCAGAAGGACTTTGCTAACAATGAAGAAAACAAGGTCCAGAAACACGGATATAATCATGGACTGGTTGCTGAGGGTAAAGCGTTTCACAAAAGGACGACAGATCTAATCCTTAAAAGCACAAAAATTTTATTTTCAGTTTCCCTAGTGTATATTATATCTTGGATTGTTCCAACAGTCACTTTCATATCATCGATGGCGATTCAGTCCAGAGGGACATATCAAGTTCATGTTGTTTTGGTGAAGGCATATTACTTGTCAATGTTTTTAAATCCGGTCTTGTATTACTTTATGAATCGGCAATTCAAGGAGCAGGTTTCTAAAATACTGAAAAACATTAAGGTGAAGCTGATACGACGATGTTTGAATTAAGTTTTATAATGTTAATACCATACCAATGCGAAACTATCGGTACCGTATTGCAGTGTGTTTTGCACTAATCAAGAACCGCAAAAATATATTTATGTATATAAAAATTGTTTAAAAGAGGTTGGGTACACTTGAGACATTTTTCGCAACATCTGCAAATCTTGTTTAACAGTGGGCTTACCACGTTAACCGTTGGTTGACAGTATACGTACTAGGTTTTATTGTGCCAAGTCTCTTATCAGTGTTAACACTAATGACCAAGACACATGTTATTGTTGTGTCTTTTAACTAAAATATGGAAGCTGTCTGGTGATCCCATGTGAATTTATGGGATACGTACACTTCTTTATATGAGGGACACACGTCATTGCATATTGTTGACTTGTTGCTATAAAATGCATGTTTTATTTTATATGATTTCTTAATGTCATTATATAATGTATAAAATAGAGCTTGTCTTTTGGAATTTTTCATATCATACCCCATATCAACCCGCGATTCCCATATATGCCCTCGGGCCTTCGACCCTCGGGCATATGGGAGTCTCTAGCTGATATGGGCTGATATGGGATATGATAAATGTCTATCATATATTTCCCAACACGTTTCCTCTTAAAAATGTGTTGGGTTTTAGTTTTTTTTTGTTTTTTTTTTTTTTGTTTTGTTTTTTTATTGTTTTTTTTTTTTTTTTTTTTTTTTTTTTTTTTTTCTCATTTATTTTTTATTTATTTTTTTATACCTCTGCTCAAAACAATATAAAGCTGTAGGTTAAAGGTATGATATTGCTTTTAGGTTAGTGACCACTCTGCAACATACATTCTAGTAGATTTTAGCTATAAACACGAACAATCTTTTAATCGGAAAGTATTTATTTATAAACATGGGGACTATGACCGTTTAAATTATTTAATTTCCAACACTGACTGGAATTTTATTAACGAAGGAAATGTAGATTTAGCCTGCGAGCAGTTCACATCAAAATTTATGGAGTTAATCCATGAATGTGTTCCGAATAAAGTTGTGCTTATCCGCCCAAATGATAAACCTTGGTATGATTCTACCATACGTTCATATACAAGAAGACGCGACCGATTAAAACGGAAAGCAGTTAAAACAACCCGAACAGAAGATTGGCGCAAGTATAAAAACATGCGTAATAAAGTTAACAATTTGAAAAAGTACGCAAAAGAAAGATTTTTTAATAATATTGAAAACACTCTTATTGAAACTTCTGATCTCAATCCAAAAGCTTATTGGCAACTTTTAAGACATTTTATTAAAACTAATAAGAATTCAGAAGTTATACCCCCATTAAAGTCTATCAAAGAAAATGGTGAAGTAACGCTCGCTTTTTCCGACGTTGAAAAAGCTAACTTACTTAACGACTATTTTGCATCCATTTCCACGCTGAATGAAGTGAACGCTACTTTGCCTACTTTTAGTCTAAAAACACAGAATAGTTTAAATAATATACAAATACAGGAATCAGAAATCATAGATGTTATAAAAACGTTAATTACAAATAAAGCCTGTGGAGAAGATCAAATCTCCCACTTTATATTAAAGAAAACAAGTTACACCGTAGCAATACCATTAAAAATGTTATTCAATAGGTCTTTAAGCGAATGTCATTTCCCCTCACAATGGAAATCGGGTATGGTAATGCCCCTCCTTAAGAAATCTCCTTCCGAGTCACCTTCCAACTATAGGCCTATTTCATTACTTAGCTGTGTTGGAAAGTTGCAAGAACGTATCATATTTAAACATATTTTTAATTTCTTTTTAACTAATAACCTTATACACAGACACCAGTCAGGCTTTTTGCCTGGTCATTCTACAGTTTATCAACTTATCGATCTGTATAATCAAATTGTCCAGAGCATTGATGCGAAACAGTATACCTGTATGGTCTTTTGTGACGTTTCAAAAGCATTTGATCGTGTTTGGCATAAGGGCCTATTATTTAAATTACAGCAGAATGGAATAACTGGAAAATTATTGAATTGGATATCAAGTTATTTATCAGAAAGAAAGCAAAGGGTTTTCGTTGGCTCATCAATGTCGTCCCCGAGGGTTATAAAAGCCGGAGTACCCCAGGGAACCGTTCTTGGCCCCCTATTTTTCTTAGTTTATATTAATGATATAGTTGAAAATTTATTGAGTATTGTACGACTGTTTGCTGACGATACGTCGTTAGCTTGTTCCTCTGCAAGCATACGTGATATAGAGGGCATTTTAAATCATGACTTGCTTGTATTGTCCACTTGGAGGAAGCAATGGTTGGTTGATTTTAATCCCAGTAAAACAGAAGCGATTATATTTTCTTGTAATGACGCATATTATTTTCCGAATCTTATGTTCGAAGACGTTTTGGTTAATTTTGTTGAAAGTCATAAGCATCTAGGGCTTACTCTTTCTAGTAACGTCAAGTGGCATGCGCATATAGAAAACATTATTACATCTGTATCAAAATTATTAGGAATTATGAGAGCCGTTAAATACAAATTGAGTAGGAAAGCTTTAAATAATATCTATATTTCTTACATTCGACCTATCCTGGAGTATGCAGCTGTGGTTTGGGACGGCTGTACAGCATATGAAAAAACTCGACTTGAGCGAATACAGTATGAAGCAGCCAGAATTGTTACAGGACTAACGAGATCTGTTTCTATCGATAAACTCATAAAAGAAATAGGATGGTTGTCATTATCACATAGGCGTTTGTTTCAAAAGGCTGTGCTTATGTATAAAATCATAAATGGCCTGGCGCCAGAATACATTTCTAATATCATGCCGCCGTTTGTGTCAGAGAGAACAGAATATAGTCTGAGAAATGCAGCCGACATTTCTGTCTTAAGTAGAAGAACAGAAATTTATTCTAGATCATTTTTTCCCTCTTCCGTTGACTACTGGAATAAGTTACCTTTGTCAGTAAGAAGCGCCGACTCTCTCAGTGCTTTTAAACAATTACTTAAGAGATCTATTTTTAGGAGTCCTGAAATCCCAAATTATTTTGTTTCAGGCCAACGCATAAGTTCTGTCTATCATTGTAGAATAAGAAATAATTGTAGCAATCTAAATGACGACTTATTCAATAATCATCTTAAACCAACGGCTGCATGTGACTGTGGTTTTGAGAGTGAGAATGCTGAACACTACTTTTTCTTCTGCAATAGATTCATCCAGCAACGGACTAGTCTATTCCAGGCCATCCGTAAATTTCAGCCTGTCGGTATACGTCTTCTCCTATACGGTTCTCCTGATCTCTCTGATGACGACAACGTTGAACTTTTTTCTTACGTCCAACATTTTATAAAAGAAACAAATCGATTTTGAAACGGAAAACCAAATTTAAATACTGTAAACATGTAAGTAGCCTGTTATATCTATTAAAGTTTTATCGAAGCTTGGTTTGGTGACCCCCGCTCACTACTCATCCTTCTTAGTTTCATTTTTATCCTGAAACTAGATTCCTATAGAACTAACTTCTTATCATTGTACACCGTTCTTCTTTTCTTTTCTCTAGTTATTTTCTTCTTTCTATAGCTCTACTTGCGACCGCTCAATGTTTTGTTGATTATAAATTAATTTTGTATGCATGTAAACACGCGAACTCGGACTCTCCAGACGCTGTATATTGTTTGATCTTATATAATTTTATCTTCTTTCTTCTTTCTGTACTAGCATCTGGACAATCGGAATTCTAGTGTCTACATAATAAGAGTTACTAAATGCCATAAACTTTGTATGTTATATTTTGTTTTGGGGAGGACCTTTTCTAATGTTGTGAGAACTTGTGGTCCAACCCACTTGCTATATGATTATTTGGCAATAAAATATGATTAAACTAAACTAAAACTTAGGATAAAATAACGGCTGAGCGACATGGGATTTTGGGTGTGATATGGGGTATGCGATGTGGCATGTTAATTCTCGAACATATCGCATATTCTCGAAGACATCTCGCATGTTCTCGAGAAACTCTTTTCTTTGGTGTCCCATCCCTCATATAAAATTATAGTCTCGAATACAATGAACATTCTTATTTTGTCTCTAAATAAGCCGCAACGTGAGAAAACGTACCTTTTTTTCATGTGCGCCCAACGAAGACACGAATCAGGTTGCGCATCCGCACAGACGGTGCAGAGTATTCGTTGTTCCAAAAACTGCCCTGTGAGGCTTCTGATTAGACTGCGCGAACGTGCAGACTGATCTGAATCTTTGCTGGACGCACACATTCGAAGGTAAGTTTCCTGACGTGTCGGCTTAAGTAATCCTAGACTGGCTCCAGTCTCCAGTGACTAAATATTTTTTTTTCTTATAACCTTTTTGTATTAATCCACTACGATACTAGTGACCAGCCTTTACAATCATGATTTTTTTTGGTTTTATTTTAGTAGATTATCAAAAAGAATTATGAGAAAAATATTTAGTCTCTGGAGACTGGAGCCAGTCTAAAGTAATCCGTGTCTTTTGATCAACATATAACTTGGATCCTCGGAATATACAAGTTTATCAGAGAATGTCATTTTTCTCAAGATCATTGAACATATCATATGGTCTCTAAATAATGTTTGAGCCGTCTCTCGCGAAATGAACTCTTCGAACTGTCCGTCTGATCAATCTGTCAGTGAGCATGCACCGCCCATTTACCAGCCTACATGTCTAGCTATTTGGCCGAAGTTTCCTCTAGGCCTACCGCTTACGTGGACGAAAACAGACTGCGCATAGGCTGTTTGCATAATCTTCAACGGCTCTTTTCCCAGGACGAGGATCATTTCATTAATTAATGAAGAGATCACAGTACAGGTAAGAAAACTAGTCAATGCACTCTATTTCTAAACCATCAATGTGGCTTTATATACTCAAAATAATTAAAGGGTCACCAGTTTCAGTTTCCCTTTGATTATCATTCAAATGCGACCCATCAGTTGATTAAAATTTTTCTATGGGCAATACTGCTATTTGCAAGCCCATTTCAATAAGCTCAACACGTTTGCAATATGTTCAGTTACCAAAGTCAACGGCGCGAACATTGTTAGCCTACAAGATTCTGAGAAAATGGGAATTTCTGAAAAATTACTTTTTACCGCAAAATGTTTTTTTTTTTTTTTTTTTGTTTCTTTTTTTCATAATATCTGAAATTTTCTATTTTTAGTCAAAACAATGATTTACCTCAAACATAATCTTGCAAATTCCACTTTCTTAGGAGTAAAAGACACACAGATATGGCCAGAAAAAGATGTCAACCCTTTAAGAGACTAAAATTGCCTCGATGATTCCCCATAGACAGCGAATAATCTATAGACTGAGGTTATTTGTAGTAAAAATGTGAATTACTTGATTTAAATTTAAGCCTTCTCTATGATTTATTCACAGTTTGAAGTAAATACACTACTTATTATGTTCAAATGTCAATTTTCCATTTTGGGGTAAAACGTAGCATTTTTTTACGAATTTCAAACTGAAACTTTTCATTGCAAATTCCACTTTAAGAAACAATGAACAATATTTTAATATTTTCTATGGCTTTGCCAACTGACTTGGTCAAAGTTTGCCTATATGAAAAATTGCACTAAATAACCCTTAAATTATTTTGTTAAGAAGAAACTCACCGTGAACCCTCGTTACAAAGACAACGTTTGTTCCCAAAGATGTTGCCGCTAAACTTAGTTTTTTTCTGTTGCATAGAATCTTTAAAACCAGCTGAACGGCATGTAAGAAAGGGATTCTTTTCTTCTTATTTCCTTATAGAACGTATGTTTTGGATATTTGTTGGAATCGTCTCTCTTTGTTTTTTTTTGATTTGGGTTTTACGGCCCTTTCAAGAATATTTCACTTATATCGAGCCGATCGTTCATCGAAGGTGGGCGAAAACCGGAGAACCCGGAGAAAAACCACCTGACCATCCGTAAGCAGAACTTGGCTTTCCCACATATGACCCGAGCTAGGCTCGAACCACAGCGGTGAGAAACCTAAGAATCGTCTCTCTAAAGCGATTCTAACACATATCTAAAACATATGATTCTTGAAGTATCAAATTCAATATTCTTGCTTATTTTCTGATTTATTTGATTACCTTGACCGAAGGTTTCGTTCCAGTCAAATTATCATCACAACGAATCTTGTCGTTGTATCGCGTGTCGGTATAAAGAGAGTTTAAAAGAAAGTTTACTGTACTACAAGATAAAGGATGGGCTTTTTTTTTTTTTTTTTTTTTTTTTTTTTTTTTTTTTTTGATTTTGCAACGAAATCAGGAAACATATTAATATTTGAGCCGGCACCCGAAAAAAAGACGTTATCATTTTCCAGTTTGTGATTCTTCAAAATGCGCACTGCCCTAGGCTACAGACATGCATTTTTGTCTGAAGTTTACACAAGGTCTCTACGGCATGTCTGCGAACAGCAGAGGCTCTGTCGAGGCTGCGCTTCTGCGCAGGCTCGCCTGATCTTTGCTTGTCGCCTATGTGATAAGTACCCTTTTCTCATGTGCTGGATCATATTTAATTACGACATGAATATCTTGTGCTAGAGCTCTACTCTGCAAGTAAAGAACGCTCCTTTTGTGGGAGGACATTCGCATCTTTTAGAGTAGATCAATTTCGGAAGGGACTTACTTGGCGGGAAAGCGAATAGTTAGTTAATCCAGAACTGTTTTTAAAAATGACAGCTGCCGGTTTTCCAGACACGTTTTTTTTTCTCTGGAAGATATCTGATATTTTCATATACAGTCGACTCTCGTGCTCTCGAACTCCAAGGGACTCTATGAAACACTTCGACATATCCGTACTTCGACATATCAGATTTGCGGAACTGAGAAAACAATTAATCGAACAACCACCTTAAACAGAATGAATATGTAATTTGACTCCTAAGTTAGAGATATATTGAAAATATTGTGGAAAAGAGGAGAAATTGCTCCTTAGGATCAATTTCTCCTCTTTTCCACAGTATTTTGTTGCCTTTTGGTAGCTCTCTGTGTTAAAACAGGGGCCAAATTTTCACTTCGAGATAAGCGGTGATTCGAGATAACGAGGTTTGACTGTATAAGAATGCGGTAGGACACGGTTGAGTCCAACTTATGACTTAAATGTTTGAATGGAATGAAAATGTACACTGTGATGGCTAGTACGATTATACAGTCGACTCTCGTTATCTCGAATTCCAAGGGACTCACTGAAACACTTCGAGATATCCGTACCTCGACATATCAGAGTTGAGAGTGTGAGGAAAACAATAAATTGAACAACCACATTTAACAAATGAATATGTAATTTGACTCCTGAAGTTAGAAATATATATATATAAAATAATGTGGAAAAGAGCAGAAAATTTCTCCTCTTTTCCACATTATTTTTTTACCTGTTGTCATAGTTTCATGTTAAAACAGGGACCAGATTTTCACTTCGAGATAAGCGGTAATTCGAAATAAGTGAGTTCGAGATAACGAGGTTCGACTGTAATTCGTAAAAAAAAAAAACATACGAAAAAAGAAAGAAAAAAAGAGAGAAAGAAACAAAAGTATCAGAAGAAAACAAATGTACCTGTCACGGGTTTCGAACCTACGACCTTCAACCATCTAATCAATATTCACTGGAGTGCAACTTGCAATATTTTAGCTCACCTTGGCCAAAAGCTTCAGGGGAGCTTATAGGATAGTGGTCCGTTGTTCGTCCGTCAGTACCTTTGACCAGTTATACAGGCTGATCTCAATCATTTCTCACCTGTAGCATGCATCTGGCAGGGGATTGATGGCATAAGCTTTTCATGGAAATCCAACGCAAACTTGGAAGCTATGGCAACCACAATGTCCCATAGATTTATAATGGTAAAATACTTGTGAACACCATAAATTCTTCAGTTTTAATCGGATACACTTGAAACTTGCAGATAAGGTGGATACTGATAAGATCTCGGACAACAGTTCCCATCCTTAATCTTAGAGATACCTCCGGTTGATTGTTGAAAAAGCCTCTATTTGACATTATCATCAGCAAAAATCAATTAATTTCGACCAGATCTTCCTGAAACTTGCAGGTAAGGTGGGCGTGGATGTGATCTCGAAAAAAAAATTGAAAAAAAAAACAAAAAAACAAAAAACAAAAAAACACAACAACCTCTGCTTAACTTTTTTATCAGCAGAACTTAATCGGTTTTGGTCTGATAGTCCTAAAATCTGCAGATACGGTGGACTTCAACAGAATCTCAATACGTTTAAAACCTGTCCAGATCCGATTATAACTCTTAGAATTACGTCTCTGATTGCTGAAAAAATCTTTTTTTTTTTTTTTTACTTTGTCATTAACATAACTCATTTAGTTTTGATTCTATCTTCCTGAAACTTGCAGATAAGGTGGACATGGATGAGTTCTAAATCTGGCCAGATTGGATCATCAATCTTAGAGTTACGTCCCCTAGATTGCTGAAAAAGCCTCTATTTGACTTTTGTCACCAGCATAACTCGTTCAGGTTTAATCAGATCGTTTTCAAACTTGCCGATAAGATGGTCGTAGATAAAACCTCAGACGAGTTTGAAAACTGGCCAGATCGGATCATTATTCTTAGAATTACCTCCCCATGATTGCTGTAAAAGCCTTTGTTTGGCGTTGTCATCAGCAAAACTTGTTCAGTTTTAATCAGATCTTTCTGAACCTTGCAGATAAGGAGAGATATGGATAAAATCTCGGATGAGTTCAAAAACTGTCCAGATCGGATCATTAATCTTAGAGTTACGTTCCCTTGATTGCTGAAAAAATATCAGATTGACTCTCATCAGCATAACTTGTTTAGTTTTGATCAGATCTTCTTGAAGCTTGCAGATAAGGTGGACATGGATGAAATCTCGGCCAGATCTCATCATTTGTCTAAGAGTTACGTCCCCTTAATTGTTGAAAAAGACTATAGTTGACTATATCATCAGCATTACTCATTCAGTTTTGATTGGATCTCCCTGGAACTACCTGCAGATCAGATGGAAAAGAATGAAACCGTAGACAAATTCAAAAACTGTCCAGATCAGGTTATTTATTATAGAGTTACGAACCCTTGATTCCTGAAATTGCCTATTTTCGACCTTGTTATGAACCTAAATGCTTCAGTTTTTTATCAGATATTTCTGAATCTTACGTATAAGATCCGGTTGAAACTTTGGTCGACAGGTAGACCACGAGGTGATGCAGTGCATATTATTTTGAAGTTAAAGTAAACCATTAAAATAGAGTTATCACTACATGTATCTATTAAAGATTTTTCAGACATGACTTTATTTCCAGATTACTCCTCTTACATTTTTCATCGAGTTCGGTTGAAACTTGGTGGACAGTTAGACTTTGAAGTGGTACAGCACATATTGTTTCGATATTACAGGATAACAGTACACCAAAGTGTGATAGAGTCATACGTCTTAAAGATTGTTCAGATATGACTTATTTTCGGCCAACTCCTCCTGCAGTTTTCATCGGATTGGGTTGTCACTTGGTGGACAGTTAGACCATGAGGTGGTACGGGGTTATTATTTCGAGGCTGCAATATACCAAGTTTTGAAAAAAGTTATCACTCTAGTTTCCGGACATCTCTTCCGATAGTTTCCATTTTAGTTGATCTTAGGACTAAGAAGCGGTACAGAGTATATTGTTTTGAGATTACAGTATACCAAATTTTGGTAGTCATTTATACTCTTTAAAGATTGTTCAGATATGACTTTATTTCGGTTAATTCCTTCTATAGTTTACATCGAATTATTTTGAAGTTACAGAACACTAATTTTAAAGATGATTCACACACGACTTCATTTTCGGCCAATTGCAGTTTTCATCTATCGAGCTGAAAGTTACTGAATAGTAAGACTATGAGGTGGAACAGTATATATTCTTTTGAGATTACAGTACACCAAACATTAAGAACGTTATGATCCTTTAAAGATTTTGAAAAAAAGTAAGAAAACTACACAATATGATACAGAGTTATGTCCCTTGATATGAATCACCTTGTTTGCTGACTAGTTCTAGCGGTTTTAATTTGAGCTTCCTTAAATTTGCAGATGAGGGGGACATGGATATGTTAGGAGTAATGTCCTCCAGATTAGTGACTGTTGAAAGGCAGTGAGTGACTTTGACCTACTTTTCAGCACAAGTGAGCGTTAAGGACCATCGTGGTCTTCTTATTTTATCTTCTTTGCCAAGAGCTTCCAGCTGCACATCGATAAACTATCTATACGGAAACCTAATCTGATATATTTGTAAATTTGTTGCCACTTGTAAACAACGGCAGACGATCTGCGAAATATATCAAGTCTCCTGACGATAATTACTGTAATGTGAGAAAATAAAGCCCCTCTAAATGTGAATCTGGATGTTGAAATACGATGTCCCGATTCACACATAAAAACTTGTAAACCAGCGCGTACAGATTACCATAAAAGGTGTGGCGTTATCATGGCAACAGCTATGAGCCGCAACGTTTGAAAATGTACTTCCGGTCATGTGCGCCCAGCGAAGAGTCAGATCAGACTACGTATTCGCGCAGTCAGATCAGAATCTTCACTGGGCGCATTTTGGATAGCCAAGGACGTTTTACAACGTTTGTTCATGCGCACATAAAAAAAAGACTGATCAGACTGCGTGGAAGAGCAGGCTGGTTTGAGTCTTCGTTAGTTCACATGTCAAAAGGTCCGTTTCCTGTCGTTTCGGCTCATATGGTCATTGATGGAATGAACAGCTACCGTATCTTATCTGACTATTCCAACACCTAAACGCATAACTTGAACAAGTCCGTTCGACATGTTGCTGATGTGACTAAAGCAAACCATCATGAAAACATACCTATATAATTTTGACCCCCTTAAACCCCACTTTTATGTTGTAAAACTGGGGTTTGCCGGCCTCGGTGTCTCAGTTGGATGCGCCGTCCGACTGGAGACCAGGAGGTCGCGGGTTCAACCCCCGTAGAGGTCGGCAATATTCTTTCATGGAGATTGATCATGAAATATTTTCTACGGTCATTCTCTCCCTTCCGCTGATTCAAGAAGGGCAGTTGTCAGTTTCTGGCGAAAGAATGTGCACAATACTGGTTAACCGCTTAGAGGACTAAGCTTGCCCAGTAAATGTGTGGTTAGGTAAACTGACCGCGGTCGACATAACCCCATTGGGTTGACTGGGCCGTAAAACCTCAACACAAACAAACAAAAACTGGGGTTTACAGGGGTATACATTATTTTTATTATTTCTGCTCAAAAACAGAGATTGTGGGTATTCGTTAGAATCACCTCGTCGAGGCGGTTCTAACGAGTACCCACAATCTATGTTTTAAGCAGAAATAGGAAAAAATATCAGAATTCTTTCTCTGAAAAATTGCCATTTTTTGGTGGTAAAATTTTCAGTGTATTTGAATAGGCGTGTTTTCGTAATGGGATGGTGTCAAACAGTGCGGTACCAGTTCAGTAACTGATCAGACGACACGGTCAGAGAAACCAATAAATGCTCAGACCATTTTGTCCAAATACTTTCTGTAAACAGGGTAGTCTATACCTTGCTTTATAAGAAACATTCCTTTTCATATTGCGTACAAACTGAGGCGAATATATTCCCGGGCGCCACAATAGCTCAGCTAACAGCAATATTTGTCTCAAAACTAGCTGCTGCACACCTCTGCCGCGTAGGTGCGAGTCCAGCTGGGGACATAAGGACGCGGTTTATGTGTGAATGCTTGATAGTACTCTCGGTTGCGCCGGCCTCGGTGGCTCAGTTGGATGCGCCGTCCGACTGGAGACCAGAATGGTCGCGGGTTCGACCCCGGCGAGGTCGGCAACATTCATTCGTGGAGATTGATCATGAAATATTTTCTACGGTCATTCTCTCCCTTCCGCTGATTCAAGAAGGGCAGTTGTCAGTTTCTGGCGAAAGAATGTGCACAATACTGGTTAACCGCTTAGAGGACTAAGCCTGCCCAGTAAACGTGTGGTTAGGTAAACTGACCGCGCTCGACATGACCCCATTGGGTTGACTGGGCCGTAAAACCTCAACACAAACAATCTCTCGGTTGATATATATATATATATATATATTTACTTTGCTACTTTGAAATCAGAATAGGTTTTCGTAAAGAATGAGTCTTTATCTTTACATTTCATGTGTATCGTCTGCTTGACGAATAAGACAATATCCTGATATAAAATCTAAAAGGAAAATTCGAAGGGAAATAAATCAAGTAGATATTCGTATTACTTGAGTTGGTGGATTGTGTCCCTATGGAGAGTTATAGCGAAGGTGCCTCAGCGGCAGATCCAGGATGATTTCTGAGGGCAGTTCAAATTGATGCAATTACGTTTTTAATCTACGCATTCGGACAGACAGACCTGAGCAAATAGTGTAGACCCAGTTTAGGCGCCACAGACTGCGTATCAAGTTTTCTGCTCACTCAGCAATTTTACAAATCATAGACGGTAAAATGGATTTGATTGTTTGAGTTGGAGTTTAACGACACGTCAACCTTTGTGGACAATTTTGTGTCGTCTCTCAGAGAAAGAGAGAAGACAGATAGAAGAGATTGTAGAGAAGATGAAAGAGAGGGACAGAGGAGAAAGGAAAATAAATGAAAGT
Source organism: Anodontia alba (assembly GCA_964016985.1). Classification (NCBI taxonomy): domain Eukaryota; kingdom Metazoa; phylum Mollusca; class Bivalvia; order Lucinida; family Lucinidae; genus Anodontia; species Anodontia alba. The sequence continues at coordinate 12,531,684 of OZ024838.1, read as the reverse complement.
GAAGAAACAGAAGAGATAAAAACATTCCCCCTTTACCCTTACCTGCTGCAAGGATAGCCGGCCTTGCCCAACTGTACGCCAATATCAGCTGGATGCCCCGGTGACGCAAAATACACGACAACTTTGCCTCATCAAACCACCCACAGTAAAATGGAATCGTTGAAGAAAATTATAAGATAAAGAGTAAGCTGTGTGACTATTTATTGTAAATACGGTATGCTAAATTTATCAAAAGTTTCTCATAAAAATAAATTTTGAGTCAAAGGGGGTTCGACTGGACCCTCTGAATCAGCCCTTGTGTCTGTTCTATACTTAAGATATGGGGACATATAAGACCTCATTATGAGACATGTGTAGCATCTGATAGTGTACTTGCGAAGTTTGATAAAGATCCTCGTCTTTCGCCGTTACATTGTTTCTTAAGGCAACGTGATACACCTGACATTTTTTCGCCAATTTTTGAAGAGAAACAGCTTTTGTGTCTTTCTGTTTTCTTTTCTATTCATTATTTCCGCTTCTGAAAAGGGTATACTTTAAAAGGAAAGAATTTGCTTTTCAGAAGGGAGGCAAAACGATGGTGGCAAAACTGTTTCTTTTGCAACTGTATACATAATCATGACAATGCTGGGCTTGCGCTGGGTGGTGTTGCCCTTAACTGCCCTGTTCCGCACTAAGATCGGTTTTATATATTGTACCATGTCTGGTCTGTTTTGCTACAGGCAAAATCCAACGTTGGTGAAGAGTGTATTGGAGTTGAAATATCTTGACAAACAATACAATTTCACACATTCGACAAAAAAAAAAAATAATGACATGTATTGGTGTTTAAAGATTGAATATCTGTTCTTAAGGGCTTTATGACATAATAAAATCTCACTTAATATTCAAAATGGCAGCCCATAAAAGCAATCTTCATAGTTTCAAACCTTGATCATTTTCTTATTAATTATCCTATTTTGACCAACTATGTATCAAATTGCATGCTTTGTCAGTATCTTGTACCTTGGATACATTCTATTCCAACCTTGCTTCTCCCTTTACAATTTAGTGAATAAACACAACCCATCCTTACCAAAATCACATTGTCACTTATAGGCTTCCGTAGCCGCAAAATCGTCCTCTCAGGTCTGGCTACTACGGAAGCCTGTATGTGACATTGTGTTTTGTGTAAGTATGTTTTGTGTGTTTTGTATTTGTAATTTGTGACTTCCGTGTTTTGACTTTTAAAATTAACGGCCAATGGACTGGCAACCCGTGGCCAGTGACCTTACCGTAAAAGCTACAGGTAACAAAGTTCAACACTTTTTTCCTCACTTCACTTTATTTTGTGTTCTATATCGTATCATTTAAAAGGCAAAACGCGCATGTTAAAAGACACAAACAACACACAAAAGCGAAAACTCAAAACATAAAAAATCAAATTACGCACGTAAAAAGTCAAAAACACAAAATTCAAAACATCGTTACACAAACCACTATGTCACTTATAGGCTTCCGTAGGCTACCACTGACATCTCCATTACATTCGTAAGGGCCTTTGACTGTCTGGGAGCTTTTTTGTCCAGTATGTATGTCTGTAGGACACGAACTCCTTAATATATTCAAACGTTTAATATCAATTTTGTAAAGCACTTTATGCAAATGCTGACCTTTGGGGTATGTAAATTTCTCCACTGAGCTTTGGGCATTGCCAATCACGATACATTTCAATCAGATAAGAGTCTCGCTGTCAAATTTAATATCGCAATAAATCCCGTATTTTCCCAAATATACGGACACCTTAACTACTTACCGTACTTATACTAAACTGTGGCCAGCAATTTACTACTTTTTAATGTGTCTAAGCACTTCTAGATGTGTGGCAAACAGTGAAGATTTCAATCAGTTGCCGCGTGATCAGACGCTGCTCAATGCGGAGTCTGATCTAGGTCTACACTGTTTGCTCAGGCCTGTCTGCCCCAGTATTTGGACTAAATACGATAATCGATAATACGTGCGTGGCACGGTCAGTGCGCATTGTCATAAAAAATATGACTTATGCAAAAGACGAATAATAATCTAAAAGTTTTTCTTTGGAAACGAAGAGCGCACAAAAGAATGATATTCGGAGACTTGGTTTCATTAAGTTGTTTTCATATGCAATATTTTAGTTTGCGAAGTTGCATACGTTCACTAAGCGGTATTTCGATCTTCGAAGTTACCAAAACTGACGCGAAAGGAAAGTAAAAAATATATAATCTGCACTAGATAAGGCCAGTATGTGGCCTGCCTCCCCATCCCGACAAGGCTTACCAGAGCCGTAGCTGGTCGACACACATTGCATAGCTGTGGTTAATACATAGGGTTGTTTGTCCACTCATGCAGACGAGCAGGTTTGTATGATTCATATTTCATCATAGGTATGGTGCGGCAAAGCAAGATGCAAAACCTGCAAAATGATAACCGCCACACCAATCGCTAAGTCAGCATCTGGAGCAACCATCAAGCTTAGGCGCTACACTAGTTGTAAGACGACCAATGTTATCTACCTTATAACATGCACCAAGTGTAAAAAACAATTCATTGGTGAAACCCGTGACCATGTAGACCAATGGATGAACGGCCACCGGGATGATTGAAAACACAAGTGGTTTGAGAGGTCTCTTGTCGCAGAACACTTCTGTTCACCAGTACATGATTTCCTTAACCACAACTCAATGTGTTGCTCGGATCATAACCCGGGGTGGACAGATCGAAGCAGGAAAGCTCGAGAGAGCTATTGGACCCGACGACTGAACACGCTACGGTTATATGGTAGCAACAAAGGTGACCAATAGAAGGAATCGCCGTTCCTAAGTCAGTGCTACAGCTTATGTGGAACATTTTGTTCATGTGATTTTCCAGAATCACAGCGTAAGTTGGGTCCATTTTCCTTAAGTATTGGTGAGAAACACTCAGTATGGCTTATATCCTTTCGGTGAAAGGTTTATGGCGCATTTTATACATTGAGAGGGTGGACAGGGGGGGGGGGCGGGGTACGGGGATAAGGGGGGGGGCGGGGGACTGGGGTAAAGGGGGCGGGGGCGGGGGTAAAGGGGGCGGGGGACGGGGGAAGAGAGGGCGGGGGACGGGGGAAGAGGGGCGGGGGTAGGGAAATTTTGGGGGCGGAGGTTATACCAAAATTTGTTGTATTTTACCGATTTTACTCTATTTTTATGTACTTAAATGCAATAACTTGGTATCAGGAATATCTAATAGACGTATTAAAGTAAATTTAGGTATATTTACAATGAATCCGACGTTGATTTCGCTTCACCGACGAGGAGTGTTCCGCCAACCGCGGTTTACATTGAATTCGTTTACGTCCGATTTCGGTTTATCTCTAGTTGATTACTTCCCTTTTGATTCCGAAAGTTCACAAAATAGCCATTGTCGGTGGCAATCCACAATTTTAGAAATAGTTATCCGTCTGCCGTAGACAATCATTTTATTTGCTCATTGTTGGATAAGGACTTTTGCTGTTCAAAAAAACAACAAAAAAACAAATAAACAAAAAGACACTTCAAGATCCAACATGAATTTTCTGATCGGTTTTCCAAACACGTAATATACACGTTGCCCGGTGGGGTGGTGGGGTGAGGCAAAGGTATCGTGTAACTGATATTGACTTATAGCTGGGCAAGGCCTGCTATCCTTGCAGCAGGTAAAGGTAGAGGGGAATGCTTTTATTTGTTGTTTCTTCACTTTCATTCATTTTCCTTTCTCCCATGTCCCTCTCTTTCATCTCCTTTACTATCTCCTATCTCTTCTCCCTTTCTCTGGGGGAGACGACATAAAATGACCCACAAGGGTTGACGTGTCGTTAAACCCGAACTGTCAAATCAATGTTGTCCGGTGACATAACACGGACCATTCACGGACTTACGGACCAATAAAAATTCCGTGTCCGTAGTCCGTGAATAGTCTGTATGAATTGCAAAATATAGTAAACTTAACCGCTAATTGGTTCGTGACGTCACGTTATTCCGATTTTGATATTACTCCTAGTTATTATTTTTTTTTTTTCATATATCATAAGTGGCGTCCGTAATTTAAATAACGGTCCGTGCTTTATCAAGTCCGTGAATAATAGGTCCGTGGTTTGGCGTCCGTGAATTGTAGGTCCGCGGTTTGTCAAGAGATCCATGAATAATTGGTCCGCATTTTGTTATGCAGTCCGTGTATTGTCAAGAGGTCCGTAAGTCCATGAGTCCGTGTCCGTAAGTGTTCCGTGTTTTGTCAACCACCACATACTAACTACACGTTCGACATTTAACTCAGTTTTTGAGAAAACCACAAAAAAAAGAAAAAAAAAAAAAGATTATTTTTCTCACTGACCCCCAAGTGCGGGACCATGCTTATCAAAAAAATATTAAAAGAAGATGCAAATTTACATGGTATTCTTGAGTTTTGATTTTCAGTAATTAATACGACTGTTTTTGTGCCAATTAGGATCAGTTTGGGCCCGGACCTAGGCCCACCACATTTTTTGTCTTGACCAGTTTACGAGGGTGAGTCAATAAGTAACCAGCCTAACTTATTTCCGGTTGAGATCCTCCTCTTCTTTTTCGATGTAATTGCCCTATAGTGTGATGCACGTAGACCAAATCGTGTTCAAGTGCCATCAGCCAAGAACTGAAAAAGTCTGCGTCCTTTCCATTTACCCACTCCTCAACTGCCGTCACAACTTCTTCATCAGACCGGAAATGAAGTCCACGGATATCCTTTTTCAAGTTTGGGAATAGGATGAAGTCGCTAGGAGCTTGGTCAGGCGAATAGGCATGATGTGGTATTAATTCATACCCGTTTCGCTCTACAGCATCCATTGCAACTTTGCAAGTGTGGACTCTCGCGTGTCCTGTTGCAGCAAAACACCTTTAGAGAGTTTACCTCGGCGTTTTTCACGGATGGCGGTTCTCAGCTGGTCTAAAAAGTTTGCATAGTACACTCCAGTTATTGTACTTCTCTTGGGTAAAAAGCCCAACAGAATAACGCATTTTGCTTCCCAAACTACTGTGGCCATCACCTTGCCAGCAGATGGTTGCGTCTCGAACTTCTTTGGCCTCAGGGACCCAGGCCCTACCCACTGACGACTCTGAGCTTTATTCTCTGGCTCATAATAATGAACCCAAGTCTCATCTACAGTTACCAGACGCAAAAGAAAATCATCCTTTGACCTAAAACGCTTCAACAAGGCGCTGCATACTGATGCTCTGGTTGCCATTTGCTCATCGCTAGGGGATCTGGGAACCCAACGGGCTGTTAGCTTGCGCATACCTAAACGATCATGTAAGATTGTTGAAACGTTACCATGTGAACTGCCTAATGCCTGCGCTATTTCTTCCACCTGAATTCGCTTATCTGAGTATACGAGATCCCGAACTTTCTTACACATTTCTTCGTCTGTTGCATCCAGTGGGCGTCCAGATCTGGCTTCATCTTCTAAAGACGTTCTACCGCATTTGAATTCCCCCTACCCAGAATTTAACCTGAGCATAAAATGGTGCAGAAGACCCATAAACATCGGCTAACTCACCGTGTATTTCCATGTCTGTTTTACCTTTTAAATACAAGTACCGAATTACAGCACGGTACTCAACTTTAGATGAAAAGCATGTCTTTGCATCGCTAGCCATGTTTGACATTCAATATCTTATTAAAGAATGACTCGATACGTGTGAATTTTGTACCCATGTAAAAAACATATATTGAAACAAAGCATGGAAATCGTGACCGTCTCGGTCCATCGGAAATGGGATAGGTTGGTTGGACCGGATCAAGGCCCACCACCTTGTGATACTTACGCAGACTTTTGAAATGGAGGGTACAAATATTTAGCTATTCTGTAAACGGGGTGCAAACGCTAAGGAAATACCGATTTGGGGGTAAAAATTAGGAATGTAGTTTGGGGTCAGAATCTGCATGAATGTATTTTGCATAGTCATGTTTAAATTTAATTATAGCGTAAGGGATATTAAAAATTCTGATTTAGGGGAGGGAATAGTTTGCTTGGGGGAGGGAAGTGGGGGAAAGGGGGAGGGAAGTGGGGGGGAAAGGGGGAGGGAAGTGGGGGTAAGGGGGAGGGAAGTGGGGAATGCCTACCCCCCTGTCCACCCCCTCTACATTGCGTGTATGGGCATATTGGTATTAATAGCAAAGATAAGTTTTCTAATTTTTTGTACGTTGCGTTTATGCGGATGTTGATAGGAAGTTAAGTTTTTCTATTTTTGTACGCTGTGTTTAATGTGTAGTGTTACCATCTCACGCTGAGCGGGCTAGATAACAAAGGCACAATCTGTTTTCCAATTATTTCAACTTAATTTACTTTTATTTGTAAATTTTACAGTTTTCATTTATTATTTATATATATCTATAAATAAAAAAAGCTCTGTAGAAGGCGAAAGCCAAAAGGCGCCAGGTAAACAAATCATTTGCACTATTAATGATTAACTCTCAATATGAAGTTTAACCCCTATCATTTCGATCCAGTGCTACCAAAAGATTTTTTGTTAGATGTTATGCTTCTTTTCTTCCAACTTGTATTTTATGATTCCATCTCATTCGCAGTCACGTTGAAACTTTTGGTGAAACAGCTGTTTTAGAATTTTAGCTACATATAGAATATAGTTCGAAGATTTATTCTCAGTGGATTCTGTCAAAGTATAAATGTCGTTTTAACTTTGCCCTCGACCAATCAAATTATGCTGGATTTATATCATCATGTTCAGAATTGTAAGGAATGCCAAATTTGTCCTTTGAACACTTTACGTGATTTTGCCTCAATGTTATAGCAGAAAGTTTGAAAAAGGAGGAGTCTCTTTACTTTGCTTACGGTAAAAATCAGTCGTGTTTCACTTCAGTACATCGTAATCTTTACACTTAAAGGTTTTATCAGCATTAAGATGCTCCTACCTTTATTTGATAACATTTATTTTAGATGTGGTGCTGAAATATACAGGGAAATTGTAGGATTTTCGATGATGACTGATTGTATAATTCCTATTGCTATTTGAGGGCGGTTGCCAAACCGCCACCAGATTTAACATACAACATTTGGAAAATCGGTTTTCCTGCTTTTACCAATCTATTAAATGCCTACATAATGCATAAATCTGTTACAAATTTAACCCTTCTTTTGCTGAACACGTCATGCCCCGTCTTAGCAAACACTGTAGATCCAGATCAGTTGGCTTGATCTGGATCTGCAGATCCAGATCAGTTGGCTTGATCTGGATCTGCACTGTTTGTCATTAGATATGTGAATTTCTATCAAAAGCCCGGATCAAATAATCTGATTGGCTGGAAATTAGCAATGGGCGTTGCATCTTGGTTTATTCAGCATGAGAAGGGTTAAAGTGATTAGTAACAAAATTCTTGTTTCTTCCCCACACTTTATTCTGGAAATGATACGGCTTATATAGCCTTCATACTGTAACCCATAAATAAAATGGGTATCAAGATAAATGAGCCAGCGCAGAACAAGACCTCCAACAAAATATGTGTCACCAGCAAAAACTTAGACAGCACGAAAACATGCCTATATTATTTTGACCCCTTTAAACCCCAATTTTATATAGTAAAATTGGGGTGTACAGGGTATACATTATTTTTCTTATTTCTGCTCAAAAACATAGATTGTATGTACTCGTTAGAACCGACTTGCCGAGGCAGTTCTAACGAGTACCACAATGTTTTTTTGAGCAGTTTTTTATATATGAAAATTTCAGTTTTTGAAGGTGAAATTTTCTATATATTTGAATAGGCGTGTTTTCGTTATGTCAGCCTATATATCCCAGTAAGAAAAAAAAAAAAAAAAAAAAAAAAAAAAAAAAACGCCTATTCAAATAAATTGAAAATTTCACAACCGAAATGGAAGTTTTCAGATAAAAATTCTAATATATTTTATATTTCTGCTCAAAACATAAATTGTGGGTACTTGGTAGAACCGCTGAGGCGGTTCTAACAAGTACCCACAATCTATGTTTTTAGCAGAAATAAGGAAATAATGAATACCCATATAATCCCCAGTTTTAACTATATAAAAGTGGGGTTTTAGAGGGTCAAAATTATATAGATATGTTTTCGTGATGCACTCAGTTTGGCAAGGGTTCTCGCTAAACTCTCTTTGGATAACCTTGTGGCTGTAAAAGGCACATGCTAGCAGCGGAGACTTTGCTCAGACTGCGCGGATGCGCAAAAGGCCACAAAAGCCTTTCTGTAGGTTTTATCATGCGCTAGTTCAAATATGTTTGTTATTTCTTGACGAAAATATTTTTGGTGCGCATTAGAAGCTTCTGACGAGTGCCCGTAACATTTGTTTTCGTGGAGAAATAGGAAACAAGTACCAATATAATTTATGGTCAAAAAGTACAGTACCCTATATTTTCTACGGTCATGCTCTCCCTTCCGCTGATTCAAGAAGGGCAGTTGTCAGTTTCTGACGAAAGAATGTGCACAATACTGGTTAACCGCATAGAGGACTAAGCCTGCCCAGTAAATGTGTGGTTAGGTAGACTGACCGCGCTCGACATGACCCTATTGGGTTGACTGGGCCGTAAAACCTCAACACAAACAAACAGTACCCTATATAGGGGATGGCTTTGGTGTCCATCACGAAAACATGCCTATATAATGTTTACCCCCTCAAACCCCACTTTTATTTAGTACATGTAAAACTGGGGTTTACAGGGGTATACATTATTTTTCTTATCTCTGCTCAAAATCATAGATTGTGGGTACTCGTTAGAACCGCCTCGGCGAGGCGGTTCTAACGAGAACTCACAATCTATGTTTTGAGCAGAAATATGAAAATTATCAGAATTTTAATCTGAAAATTTTCATTTTTTGGTGGTAAAAATTTCAGTATATTTGAATAGGCATGTTTTCGTAATGTCGACATATGCCCTATATATGGGGATGGCTTAGGAGTCGACAATAACCATGCATGGCCCTATAATCGCACAATCATTCCTGAGTGTTCCCGTTACTGCCTGTTTTGATATTTCTTTGTGCAACCAACGTTAGACAAATGTAGAGACAATCCGGCATAAAAGGTGAATATTCTGGCAGGGTGTTGCAAAACATTGTATGATTAATTTACACTATGTGCCCATAGTGTTGAAAACATTTGACGTCAATGCTGAAATTTGATCTAACTGAAAATTTCCCATTCGCCATTTCCTAATGAAGGGCAATACACATTCTTTCACAGGTCTAAGGCGGTGATTCTTGTGGTTCTGGTCTTTAGAAATACCATTTCTGAATCGTCTAACTTGCCCCATGTCCCTGAGGACCAGTAAGAAATTTCAATTTACTTGTCTTGGAACAAGGAGTTCATAACTCTAACTAGTAAGAGTATCAAGATTATGAGATATTTATTTTTCTAATTTGTCGAAGAAACCAGTTGTTGTGGGTACTCATTAGAAGCGCCGCGGTGAGGCGCTTCTAATGGGTACCAACAACATAAATTTTCATCGAGAAATAAGACAAAACGGCAATGTTAGGGCAAATAAATATTGGATAGAAAAGCGAATTTTGACCATGTACTTATCCGTGGACACGTATTTAAATTTAATAAATCCAAAAGTCAGGGCCCGGTTGTTCAAAGCGTCGTTAGCTTAACGAGCAAAAAATTTCAGCATATTCGCGTATCACTTGATGTAAATTTTAACGAATCGTTAACTAACGACATCGTTAGCTTTGAACAACTGGGCCCTGAATGTTGTATGTTCTTTGAGTACCCTTGAGTCTACTCGCTGCGTTTAGTTTATTTTATTTTTCTTTTCATGTTGTGTCCTCTTTGCTGCTGGTGATCTTGTCTTGCATTTGAGAGAAGACTAAGCTGCCCCCAGGCGTTTCTTTTATTTGTTTGTTTGTCTAGTTCTTTTTAAAAGCATAATTATAGTGTGATTTCTCATTTGAATCGCCTCGACAGGTCTAGATGATTCAAATATGTACCCACAATATGTGTATTTAAAACGAAAATCAGAAACAATATCACATAAGCATAACCTAGTAGTCCTCTTATGAGGTCCTCTACTGATCTTTCTCTAAGTGTGCCATTATTATGTGGAAATTGTCATACTTCTTTTTCCAGTATTTTGAAAAACCTGGGCGCACTTTGCGGTGATGAGATCAAATACGGTATGAACGTTAGCGTAAGCGTGTTGTCGGATTATTCGAGTAAATTATATATATATATATATATATATATATATATATATATATTATATATATATATATATATATATATATATATATATATATATATATCTTATTGTATCACTAATTAATGAGGATTACGTGAAGCTGCACGTCAGTACGGTGTTAGTAGAAAACAAAGGTTTATAACACGCGCCATTCTATAACACGCACCATTCTGTAACATGTGTGCCAGATGATTGAGGATAATTACGGTTTGTCTTAGATTACAGTCTATACGGTTAACGGCAACTCGTCGTTAACAGAGACATTTCAATATTTTGGCACCAGGGCACTGAATTTTGATTTGTGATCGTATCATAACATGGAAAGGCTTTTTGCGTCCTTGAATAGGGCGCGTGTGTGATTGACCGATACTGTGTTTCAGACAGCACTTGAAAAAAAATCTAAACGAAATTACATTTGAGAGCACTGAACACATAAAACTGGAAAAAGGCGCTGTTTGCTTAGCGTTGTTCTATTTATAAATGCAAACATTACGAAAACATGCCTATTCAAATATATTGAAAAAATCACCACCAAAAACTGAAAGTTTTCAGATAAAAATTCTGATATTTTTCATATTTCTGCTCAAAACATAGATTGTGGGCACTCGTTAGAACCGCCTCGCCGAGGACCGCCTCGCCGAGGTGGTTCTAAGGAGTAACCGCAATCTATGTTTTTGAGCAGAAATAATATATACCCCTTTAAACCATAGGTTTACTGTATAAAAGTAGGGTTTAAGGGGGTCAAAATTATATAGGTATGTTTTCGTGATGACATATTTTTGAGTCGTAATTTTTGATCACAAACTACATGTCGATTCTGTTTCTGTGCTTTGTTCTCAAAACGTTACCCTAAAATTAATTTTGTCAACAATATTGGTCTGACCCCATGCAATTGCTATTACAGTGAACTGATTTCTTGAAAATCAATTCTAATAGTTTTTTTTTTCTCCACTGATTTGTAATTGCTGGTGTTTTCAATAATTTTATGGAATTTTCAGAAATTCTGAACACTTATTTCAAACGTAAATCCAAATTACATGGCCATTCGATGTTTGCATAATTTGCGACCATTTTTATTATGAAAATTTTTTTTAAGAATTCGAAGATTTTAAAGACAGTGAGTAAAATACAAAATCTTTGACATACAGGTATTAACGACAGATTGTGTGGCATTTAATTATGATAAGTTTGTAAATTTGCTTCTTCTAAACAAAGCGCCATGCAAAACAACAGTTACGAAAACATGCCTATTCAAATATACTGAAATTTTACCACCAAAAAATGAAAATTTTCAGATAAAAATTCTGATATTTTTCACTCAAATATAGATTGTGTATACTCGTTAAAACCACCTAGACGAGGCGGTTCTAACGAGTACCCATAATCTATGTTTTTGAGCAGAAATACGAAATATAATGTATGCCCCTGTAAATTCCAGTTTTACTAGAGTATATACAAGTGAGGTTTAAGGCACGTTTTCGTGATGTTTCCGAAAATGTCGAAAACAGAGTAACTTAAATTTACAGCCTACATGCTTAGTCGAACGTTCATTAGTTCGAACATCTTTGGGACCATGAAAATTTGATCAAGACAGGGATATATCAAGCACTTGAGGGTTAATCATAGCATCAGGTCAGGAAGATATGGGGATGACTTAAGGATGTCTTCTCGATCTTCTAGAAAATCATGATGCAATTCTAATTAGTTTACACGTCGTGCATTTACATGATAATAAGAAAACGTCTCAGAAACATCCTTATATCTGTGTTTTCTTCATCCATCTTAAGACATTCCTACGGACTCAAAAATGAGTTCGAATCAACCAAGGTAAACGAGCCATCGGTCTTCGTGTCATTGACATTTTACTGAAATAGCTGACAGAACAATTTGAAACAATGAATAGCGTTATGATTTAAAATCAATTCTGCTTCCTTAACATGCACTATCAGATTACAGTTGAATACGTTCTTGACAGGAAACCAGTAATTAAAATGCATGCCGGGACACAGCATTTCCAACATGATTGCATGTGCGCCCAGTGAGGACAAAGATCAGCCTCCGCTAGCTTGCTGCTCGCTGTCGCTTTCCGCATTTGGTGGCTTTAGATCCCAGACTAGCCAACGAGTGCCCTGCGAAGACTGATCTGACTGTGCGGATGAGCATTCGCTGGGCACACATTCAAATTTGTAGGAAATGCTGTAACCGGGCTCATTATTGTAATCAACGTTAGACAGATGTAGTGACAATCCGGCATAAAAGCTGAATATACCTGCAGGGAGAAGCAAAACATTGCATGATTAATTTACACAATCAGTCCATAGTGTTGAAAACTTTTGAAGTCAATGCTGAAATTTGATCTAACTGAAAATTTCCCATTCGCCATGCCCTAATGAAGGCAATACACACACTTTCACAGTTCTAAGGCGGTAATTCTAGTGGTGCTGGGCTGTAGATATACCATTTCCGAATCGACTAACTTATCCCATGTCCCTGAGGATAAGTTAGAAATTTCAATTTACTTGTTTTTGGACAACGACTTTATAGCTCTAGCTAATAAGAGTATCCAGATTATGAGATTATATTTTTTTATATGTCGAAGAAAACAGTTGTTGTGAGTACTCGTTAGAAGCGCCTCACTGCGGTGCGTCTAATGAGTTCTACAGCATAAATTTTCATCGAGAAATAAGAAATATGTCAATGTTCGGGCAAATAAACCTTGACTGGAAAAGTGGATTTTAACAAAGTACTTGTCCGTGAACCGTTATAAAATTTGATAAATCCACAACCCTGGGTGTTGTATGTTCTTTGAGTAACCTTGTAGCTGCTCGCTGCGAGCCTTTTTTTTTTTTTTTTTTTTTTTTTTTTCACGTTTCGTCCAGTTTGCTGCTGGTGGATCCTGTCTCGCATTGGGAAACAGGAAACTGCTTGCTTTGCGTTTCGTTTGTTTGTTGCACGTGTACTGCCTGTTGTGGTTTAATTGCTCTTCCTTGTAGCAAAAAAAAAGGCATTTGGAGTGCTGTTACTATCGTCCAATCAACCGGCAGTGGTAGAGCGTCCGCTTTGTCGCTTTGTGATCGGAGGTTGCAGGTTCGATCCCCGGCCGGGTAATACCAAAGACATAAAAAATGGTACTAGATGTTCTTTCGCTTGGCGCTCAACATTAAGAGAGTAGAGCTAGAACTGGTTAGCTCAGCGTCAGTATAATGTAACTGGGTGGATTATCATGTCAAAGTGTCTGGGGCGTGATATTTCAGTGAGGCAACACTCTAAACGTGAGCATTGAGCTCCCTGCCACATCCAGACACCGTCGCGATATGACTGAAAGATTGTTGAAAGCGACGTTAAGCCCAAATCAAACAAACAAACAATCATCCAATCAAAACCGTCGGATATTCAATTTACGGTCTACTTTTATATTCGTTTCACCATTAAGGGGATCGGTTGCATTTAGTTGATTTATCGACATTTTGTAAAAGGAAGAACACCTTCTTGACTTCCTGTTTTCTTCCTACGCTGCCCTAATAAATACGGTAACAGTCTTTACATTGCCCCATGCAGACCACCAGTGATATGATCGTTCATAAAACCATAAATCTATAGGCAGGTCTATTATATTTCTGTCTTCCCTGTCTTTGCGAAAGTTTTATTTATTACCAGCAGTCACGCAAAGTACTAAATGTGTCTTCGAGCATACGGTATTCGAGCATACACAACTTGAGAAGATTTATTTCGTTGCACACAAGATAGGAAAATCCTGGATTTAACCCTGGGATAGAAATTCTTATCCTACCCAGGTTATCCTACCCAGGGTAAGAAAAAAAATAGAGAACTCTCACGTGTTTGATATACACTGATTGTAATGGACGTCACGCACGCCATCGTTAAGGCTTACGCCACTGAACGTATGACGTCATTAAACGTCACAGTAATGTCATCATAATATGGCGGACGTCAGCAATCGAAGTGACTGCATTATTAAAAAAAATCTATGTTCAGAAATGAAAGGTGTTCAAGAAAAAGAATGGGTGTGAGAGATAGATAGAAAAATCCGACCCTCGCGATCAATGTCTTGCATCACTCGGCCTATTAAACCTGCTCTTCTTCTGATCTTTGGTCAAACTTCTGGGGACCCATCTTCTGAGACCTTGGACATCCCTAAGATATCGATATAGACGGAACTGTGCTTACACTTATGCCTGTTATTCTAATCAGGCTGGCTTCCTGTCCTGTTCCACATGATCAGAATGTGCACTAGCTCAACGTTTTCGTCTGCAGTAGTCTCTTTAGGTCGCCCATCCTCCACGCTCTCCCTCCCTCTCTGTCGATGTCTGCATCGTGCAGTATGAATAAGTCTCCTCCCCAAGGGTTTTAATGGTCGTCATGAGTTTCCTTCGGGGACATGCCCTTCTTACAGAAGTATTGTGTCCAGTTTCTCTGTTTAATACACCCTTGTCCTGTTTGCAGCAAAATCCTACTGAAATCGGTAGTTTTGAAATTGTATTCTACCAAAGATTTTGAATAAGATCCGATTGTCAACTGATTGGGGTTTCATTTTAATTTATTCATTCTTAGTAAACCAGGGCGAGAACGTCTTGATCGTACCTTGTACATGTTGTCACCAGACAATCTTTTGGAGCTTATTTGAATTAAAATTGGTCTCAAAAACTGCAACTCTACAAAATTATCAGGTACAGCTATGGAGACAGACAGGTGTACATTATCAAATGAGTGATAGATTGAGAAAATGTACATATGCATATATGGCTAGGAAAGACTCAGATCAGCCAGTGCATCCTTGCAGTCTGATCGGAATTTTCGCTGTCTGCATGATGGCATATTCGATTAGCCAAAGAATGCCAAACAAAATCTCAGATTATATACTGAGCGGATATGCAGGCTGATTTGATTGTTTTATTGGCGCACATATCCCATACTGTACGTTGTTTCACGTTTCGGCTGCCGTAACACTAGGTTCAAAGTCTAAATAGGCCTCAAAATCAAAACAGATACTGACATGTATTATCGTCGTTCATAAGGAAGCAATACTGAGTAAAGTAAGTAAGTCAAGTCAAAACCTGATACAATCAGATCCACAGTAAGTTCTCAGCATCAAAGGAAAAGACAGACAAATACAATTAAACAGCCACAAAAAGAACAGAAGGCAAGTAGAGTTAGCAACCCTTTTCCAAAAAGGTGGCAATAGTTACCCAAACTTAACTGAATATACCTTTAACTTACATACTAGTTAAAAGAAAAAAAATACATAAGTAGGCGAAGTACTACAGAACATTTAACAACACGTACAACAATGAAAGTACTGCCTTGGAACAATGAGTAATGAATTTCTCTCTGTGTGTGTGTGTGTGTGTGTGTGTGTGTGTGTGTGTGTGTGTGTGTGTGTGTGTGTGTGTGTGTGTGTGTGAGGGGGAGGGTGGAGGGGAGGTCTTAACGGGATCCGAACTTTCGCCCGCAGCTTCTTAGTGGTAAAAAACATATATTAGTTTTGTCCGCATGGAGGTCTTCTAACTCTTCCATGAATCATTACAGGCCATTCTGGTATCATTGAAAATCGTGTTTTACTACGTATAGTGTAGTTTGTATTAATGGTCCTTTGTGATCATTGAGACCATTCTGGGAGTTTAAAAATGTGTATGAAAGCCTAATTAGCCTATACTATCTAGTCTCCCCAATATTTTTTGACACTTCAGCTGTTTTCAGTGTTGTGAGTGTGTTCGCTACTATCAAGGTCTTTCTTTAAGAATCTATTTACCTTCGCTACAACTTGTGTTAATACCGTGTGGCGGCCGTCAAACATCTCCCCCGTATTTTTCTATTGTGCAGTTTATGTTTGGCCGAAACTAGCTAGTCTGGCGTAGAATTTTTTACACGTTAGCTGTTTTCAGTTGTGTGACTATGCTCATTACTCTCAAGAGTCAGTCTTCTTAAACTCTATTCACTTAAGCCAAAGCCGAAGGCGTGTGCAGCCCTGAAAGCTCATTACGAAAACACGCTTATTCAAATATACAGAAAATTTCATCTCCAAAAACTGAAAATTTTCAAATAAAAAAAAACATTTTTTCATATTTCTGCTCAAAATATAGATTGTGGGTACTCGTTAGAACCGCCTCGGCGAGGCGGTTCTAACGAGTTCCACAATCTATGTTTTTGAGCAGAAATAGAAATAATGTATACCCCTGTAAACCCCAGTTTTACTATATAAAAGTGAGGTTTAAGGGGGTCAAAATTATATAGGCATGCTTTCGTGATGTACAGTGCTGTTATATGAAGAGTCTAAAAAACCGAGACACTGATTTTCGTTTGTGTTCTTGTTTCCAAAGGCAACATTATTAGATGTTATTTCATTGTGTACTTTTGTATTGTCTAATGCGATTATAGCAATACTTTTACTATTATCTCCCTTGAGATAAAGCGCAAGACAGACGAAATGCTAACTAGTTCCTTCTAAGTTGAATCCTCTGGTTTTATCATAGGCCACCAGTGGAAGTAAAATGATTTTAAACTACTGTTTTGCCACGTCCAGATGGAATATTTATTAGCATTATATATATTTATTGCACAAAAAATTATCGTTTTGATAATGTGTAAGTTTAATCGGCCTATGGCCATGTTGAAATGGTATTTCTTAAAGGAACGATCTGATGCTAACTATAAAAGCAGTGGGTTCCAAGTAACTGGACCTAGTCGTTTAAAGAGAGTACTCAAAGGCATTAACTGACAGCTGTCTCCAATTAATCTTGAATTGGGCGTACACTTGCACAGATACGTAGGTTAGTTTAGTTTGGCAACCTTTGAATTATGCAATAAGGTACGTTGTCTCGTGTCGCACCCGTTCGTAGGTTGATCGATGTGGTGTCAGAATTAATCTAAAGACGAGCTGAATTCCCATGGTTCCCCGTACGCCAGTCTGAGATATCGGCCAGGCCAAGCAAAAATGTGTCTTCAATCAGACTCAAAATGCACAGATTCAGATTCATACTACGCATGCGCAAAGTCTCATCAAGGCATTTGCTTTCCAGTGATACATTCCATACTGTTCAATCATTTTGTTATAGGAAAGCGAAGGCCCTGCTCATACTGCGTGGATGCGCTACCTGATTTGAGCCTTTGCTGTCTGTATATGCTCATAGACACGTTTTCGCATGGCGCGGCGCATATATAGTATTCATACTCCAGTGACCTTGTACAATTACTAAATTTGAGCCGGGCCAGAGCATTTCCTACCAGATTCCATCAAAACCGTCTTCAGGTGGACAGCGAAGACTCTAATCCGCGCAGCCTGATAAGAGTCTTCGCTGTCCAACTGAAGACGGTTTTGATCCTTGGCTACCCACCGCCTGCCTGAGAATACTCTGATCAGACTGCGCGGTGCGCAGGCTGATCTGTCTTTGCTGGGCGCATATGCAGTCTTGTAGGAAAACGCTGTACCCCGGCTCATTTAACTGCTGTGACATTTAGGCCAAGAAAAGTTTGCATATGATTCTCAGGCCACTTTGGTCCTCAACAATTGCGTGTGGCAGCTGAATCAGATGCAACCATTCTTGGACATTTTAGGTAGTTCCATCAAGGCTGTCAGATTGGTTTATTTATTTATTTATTTGTTGTAAATGAATAAATACATTAATAAATTAATAAATAAATAGATAAATTAATTAATTATTTTTTTTTTATAATTAATACTTACTTACCAACTTAATTCATCATAAAACTGATTAATTAATTTATTTGTTAATTAGTTAATTAATTAATTATCTAATTAATTCACTTATTTATCTATTTACTTAAAGATTACCAGCGGGTTCGCAACACTGATTCGTCGGCACAAAAATCTCATTGATAATCGCGATTTGAGATTTGTGGAATTTGGTTTTCGTTTTCCGATTTTATCTCTCTTTTTTAATTTAAAGACATTTATATAAATTCTCACAAAGTACATTTGTAGTTGACAGGCCCTGACAAGTAACATGTTATTGTCAATTCCCGAGTTTGATTCAAACCATAGTTACCGTCGAGCCTTGGTGGTACTCTAGGCTGTTCTCATGTGTACTAAACCACAATATAACGAATGCATCAGAGATCAAATTCAAGATTTGAAGTGTTGGTACTGCATTGTCGTCCTTCTGGTACCAGCTCTGTAATGTACGTATATGAGAACCTCAGATAATCGTACATTTACATAGCATTATATAAAAGTCAAGACTGAAGACGATCCCACTGAAAGAGGATAAAAACAGTTTTGCTACTTCAGCATTTGGCGAGTTGTGTATTTGATGACATATAGTCGAATACATTTAGACCTGCCTGGTTTGTAGAACATCGATACTCAAACAAATGGTGTGCCGTTTCTGGCAGAAGCTATAACAGCACTACACACTACCTTGGGATCGAATCGAACTCGTATTTCCACTGCAATAGACAAGATGGTGCGTTTTCCACGAGGAACAGCAAATTGCCCTTCTTTGCTATTTTTTTTTTTTTTTTTTTTTTTATATATATATACTTTTTTTTTGTTGCATTTTAACCCATTTATGCCGAGTTGATTCTTCTACCTTAACTCTTTGGACTGGTCTATTCCAAGTGAAATTGGTGTCTAGTTAGTTTTTATTATTACTATGTTTTACACTGTCAGAAATTCTTGTTCGTAACGCAAACATTGTAGAACCTGATCAGACGCCGCGTTTTTCGGCGTCTGATTTGGGTCCACATTGTTTGCCATTGTCCCTTTTACAGGACGCTAGGCTTAAATGATTTAATGATCTCATGTAAAATTTTAAGAAAATAAAGAAAACAACCAACGTTGATAACGCCGACGCTAACTCTAAATAGAACGATAATTGATAACACCAACCCTTACTCCCAATTTGGACACTACAGTACAGTAACATTCTTAGCCCGGGGATCAGATTGCCATTTCTAATGTCTACATGTGAGCACAGACAATTGCTCTCAAAACTTAGTTGGCCCAGCCCATAGTATGTGGTCTCCGGGACCCTTATAATGTATGTCCCTGTCAAGGATTTTCCTTGGCTCCCCGCAAAAAACGAAATTTTGCCGATTATTTGTTACTGTGTAAGATATTTAATTGTTTCAAAACAACTGATGAAAATAAAAAGTAAAGAAAACTTAGTCTAGCTCTTCTGTTTTGCTTAGTTTCCAAAGCTTTTTTTTTACAGATTTGCAAGACAAGCATTTTAGCTCACCTGCATCTTTAGGCTCATAAGTGAACTTGTATACACAGGCTCCGTCGTCCACACGCTTTGAACATTTGACAGACCTCTGGGTCAATCCAAATTCTATTTCTTATGAAGTCTCAAACGCATTGGGGAACACACATTTTGTTAAAATGATCCAGGTCATGTCATTACGATATCCACCATGCCCATACGACACTGTTGTATAAAGAGGTGTGAGTGTGTCGCGGGAGGGGGGGGGGAGGGGGTGGAAGGCAAGAGACCATTTCTCCCTTTAAAGTCATGCTTGGCCCTCTGCAGAGCGATGATGACAATGATGATCCCAAAAATTAAGCAGCGAATCCCGAATAATTGATAGCTTTCGGCCAATGGTTACGGGTCCAAAACTGGGCCTATCGCGTTGGTGCAAGAGACAACACTGCAAATAATATGGTAAAAACTGTTTGACATCAGCAGGCCGATTACTATTGAACCTATTGCACACATTACGAAAATAAGCCTAATCAAATATACTGAAAATTTTACCACCAAAAAATGAAAATTTTCAGATAAAAATTCTGATATTTTTCGTATTTCTGCTCAAAACATAGATTGTCGGTACTCGTTAGACGCGAGGCGGTTCTAACGAGTACCCACAATCTATGTTTCTGAGCAGAAATAAGAAAAATAATGTATACCCATGTAAACCCCAGTTTTACTATATAAATGTGGGGTCAACATTATATAGGCATGTTTTCGTGATGAGTGTCTCAGTTGCAAGAGCGTCCACTTTGCGTCCGGGAGGTTGTGGGTACGATCCCTAGCTGATTCATACAAAAACAATTAAAAAACTGTTCTTTTTTTTAGCTTTCAGCATTGAGATAGTAGAGCTAGGAATCGGAACTTCTTGGCCCGCTGTCAGTATAATGTGACTGGGTGCAATATCACGCCATGTGTCTTGGGCTTGATATTTCAGAGAGGCAGCAGTCTTCCAGGGTACATTGAGCTCCCTGCGTCGAGATACGAACTCCCGCCCTGAGCTCCTGACGCAGGTCTAAGTATAAACACAATACAAACAAAAGCAACAAAAAGACAAAAACAGAAACGCCAAGTAGCCAGCCATTGCAGAAGATGGCCACAAAAGTCTGATTTGATCGGACATGTTCATATTTGTCGTAACGGGCAATACTAATATAAAAACGAACTTCTTTGACTTTTCCCAGGAGACGTTCTCAAGATAATATCGTAATTTCATGGCAGATGAGCAAACTAATTAAATAATTTGACCCAGGCACAGGATTTCCTAAAAAAGTGCATGTGTACCCAACAGACTGAGATCAGCCTGAGCATCCGTGCAGTCTGATCAGAGTCTTTTTAGGGTACTCTTCGGATTGCCAAGGATAAGAAGGTCTTCAGAAGGGCACCGAAGACTCTGATCACCCTTAACAGATGCGCAGTCTGATCTAAGTTCTCGCTGGGCACACGTTATATTGTAGAAAACGCTGTGTCCCGGCTCATTTATCAATTAATACGCAGGACGGTGTACCGGTAATTCACCTTACGTTATTGATAAAATTACGCAATACAATAAACTAGATTGAGCAACGACAACAATATAAGTGGAGATACCCAGGATATGCCATCCCAGTCAGCATTCTACGTAAATCTATATCGGGCCGTCATCGGCCCGTCAGGGTAGCTGACGGGCCGATGACGGCCCGATGTAGATTTACGTAGAATGCTTGCTGGGATAATCACAAAGCACAGTCTTTTGAAAGCACTCTCTTCCCCAAGCGAGGTGATCGCAATGCTAAAAGGACTTAAAAACACAAGAACAAAATAACACAAGGTAAGACATACAACAAATCGCCTTTTCAGTCCTTTTAGTATTGCGAATACCTCGCGTTGGGAAGAGAGAGCTAATCTTAGTGCTTTTCGTACGTTTGTTCGATTTGCTCTTGTTTGATTTTGTCTGTTTCCTCTTCCTCTTGGTGTCTGGGTAGGGCTGCGGCTTGTGATTGTGGCACTCCCTGGACTTTTTGCTTACCTTTTTTTCGGGGTATGCATATGCTATGCGAAAACGTGTCTTCGGGCATATGCGGGCAGTGAAGTCTGATCAGGGCTTTTATTGTTCCCGATCAGAAACATTGGATACTACAGAATGTATCAGTAAACAGCAAAGACCCCAATGATTCTTATCGCACGTGCAGGATGATCTAATGTGCGCATTTTGAGCATGTTCGAAGCACCTTTTCGCTTGACGAGACCCATTTGGTCAATAACCATGCATGTAGTTTTTCGTATAACATTCATCTTACAACCATTTTTTTTTTTTTTTTTTTTTTGCAACGATTGACAATCCAAAACAATCTGAATTGACAGACTGTCGCCATAATTTTTGTGTAACGGGCTACCTGCCAATAAACAACATTGGCACCCAGGATGACGATTTTCGTACCGGTACAGTCGATATACCCCCGCCCCCTTGCCCCGTCCACACATTCACACATACACCTAATCCACTAAGTGTAACCCTTTCCGCCCAGCAAACAAAAGCAGATACTTGTGCAAACAGTGTGGATCCTAATTAGACGGCTCATTACGTCATCAGAATATACATTGTCTGCCATTCTGTTTTGTTTTATTTAAGACTAAAACCCGTATTAGCATCAGTGGTCTAGTACAAATTCAAGGATGGAAATGACACTTCAGAACCTATGGTATAAATGAGTTAACTACTGAAAGCTCTAAGGCGTAATTCCTGATGGCTTCGTTCTTCGTGAGCTTTGTGGCTGCCTTCTGCTTTTTTTTCATGTTTGGTCTTCTTAAATGTCTTGTTCTGCTTACTGGATCCTGCTTGGCACTCTAAGCACCATAATAGGGGAGAAAGAGCTGATTGCTTCTCATTTTGCTGTTTTGCTGCGTATGTACTAACCGTCATGATTTGGTTACTTTTTCTCATAGTCGGGCAATGTTCTGTGACTGTGGCATTTCGTCATGATTTGATTACACTTCTCCTTATATTATCGGCAGGCATTGCTCTGTGACAGTGGCATTTCGTCATGATCTGATTACACTTCTCCTTGTGTTATCGGCAGGCATTGTTCTGTGACAGTGGCATTTCGTCATGATTTGATTACACTTCTCCTTGTATTATCGGCAGGCATTGTTCTGTGACTGTGGCATTTCGTCATGATTTGATTACACTTCTCCTTGTATTCTCATCTTTTTCTATATCATCGGCATGCAACGTTCTGTGACTGTGGTATTTTGTCATAATTTGATTACTTTTATCTTTGTATCATCGGCAGGCAACGTTCTGTGACTGTGGCATTTCGTCATGATTTTATTACTTTTCTCTTTGTATCATCACCTGGCAAGGTTCTGTGACTGGGGTATTTCTTGTAACTGTTACATATGCATACAGATCAAAACATATACCTGTGCAAAGAGTGACATCATTATCACAGGGTGATAATGAATGGATAAAGGGTTATGCGGGGGCAGTTGATACATTGTGTGAAATTTTCGTTATTGCTAGAGACTGTGATACAGAATTTCTATGCAAGACCGCTGGTAAGACACCAAGCACAATTTGCATTTCCCACTTCTTGAATAAAACATAATTTGGTGTATATTTTTAAAGACCAAGGGACGGACACGATAACAACGAGTGACAGAAACAAAAATTATCTGAATATTATTATCGCGATAGTACCCCGGTGTCTATGCCATAATTGGTAGCAAGAAAATTATGCCTTCATGTGTTATATATAATATGTATGCACAATCGCTTCAAATTAGCACCAACACTCATATTTGCATGTAATCATTAGCAGAATATAATTGATATACATATGAGCCAGTACATGAGAAAAGGGTACTTATCACATAGGCGACCTGCAAAGGCTCAGACGAGTCTGCGAGTAAGCGCAGTCTCACAAGAGCCTTTGCTGTTCACAAATATATACATAAAGTGCAAACCTTAAGGAAGCTTCAGACAAGAAAACGCGGTCTGTAGCCCAAATTGGGGGCTGCACATGCGCATTCATTTCAAGAACCACAAAACGGAAAGCATTAGGTCCTTTTTTAGTGTACCGGCTCATGCAAAGTCGTACAGGTCGTTTGATGGCTACAAAAACGTGCATTCTGGTAAATGTCTGGAGAAAAAAAAAAAACATAAAAAAGAACGAAATCATCTAACACCCTGCTGTACAAAATCAGTGCGTTACTTACTAAATGCATACTTAATGTATTTGTTTAAAAATACATTCAGAAACATACATTCAGAAATAATGTATTTATCAAAAATAATTTCTTGATAAAAACAGGCTTATGTTCTCACTGCCAGAGTCTGAAGTGATTGCCACGAGCCTTCATCTTTTTTTCATCACAGTAATTTAATTTGATTTACACTTTTTTTCTGTGATGTTTCATGGGCTTAAGCTATAACTAATTTATGTCATTGTCAGTTGTTTGTGGCCTCAAGATAGTATTGTTTATTATCCAAAATTAAGAACCTGCACAAATGCGTGGCAAATATTGGCGCAAAGTAATATCTTGGACGTCATCAGAAAGTACGTTATGTAATATTAGCGTTAGAGGGCATCCGGATAAGCGTGCAATATCAAGTAAACATACCGATATCGAGTGGTACCTGTACGCTTGCTTCACGTATATTATCTCGCATGTGTAACCATTCAGTATTTATTGCTATATAATAATTGATCTTATAATGTTACAACAGGAACGTGTCCAATAACAATATCTATTAACTCTAATTCCCACTATTTATACACATTGTACGAATTTGACTGATTGAAAGAAAATGTTAACACTTAAGTTAAGTCCAGAGCAGGAATCCGTCGGATTTATTTACCTTCCACCGTCTCAAAACATAACATTTTTTGGCAAGATTTGTAATATTTTGATGTTTGAATTATAAGTTTTTGTTTTCGTAGATTTGATCGATGAATAACTCCGGCTAATCACTCACAAATTTTATCTACTTTATTCAGTTTGTGTGTGATTTGCCTGAGTTTATACATCACTAAAATTCATAATCAGAGCACTGGCAGCACTGGTGGGTCGATTGTCTCTTAGTGTAGGCTGGGAACATGGTCCTGAACGGGGACAAGACTGTTTCATTTCACCCAACTTCCTGTCATTTAAGCAAACAGTATAGAACCTGATCAGACGCCACGTTCTGTTGCGTCTGATCTGGGTCTGCACTGTTTGCCTATGTCCTAAATGTCCCAGTCCAGGTTTTAAAGATAAACCTCTATCAACAGCACACTGATGTTACAGCGACAAGAATAAATAACCGTTACTTGAATTTCATCTAGCGCCTGGGTCCGCACTGTTTGCCAAAGTCCCAAAAGTCTCAGTACAGGTTTTACAGATAACCTTCTATCAACAGCTTTCTGACGTCACGGCGACAAGAATAGTTCAGCTATAAATAACCGTAACCTGGATTTCGTCAAACGCCCAGTTTGATTTCATTGGTCAATGATAATCACGTGGACAGCTACATTAAGGAAATTTTGGCCTGTGTATACTATGGCTCGATTGTAAACAACCCGCTCAGTAATTCAAATTCCTCATCTTTGTACGCATTTTACGCAATTTGATTGAAAATAAGTTATACCCTTCAGTAAATTCCAGAGCAGGAATCCGTCTCAACAAATAAACCTTTTTGGCATGAATTGTAATATTTTGATGGCAAAATTTGAATTTTAAGCTTTAAGGAATGAAATATTTTTCTCGTAATTTTATCGATGTGTAAACTCTGGCGAATCACTCACAAATTTTATCTACTTTATTCAGTTTGTACGTTCTTCGCCGGACTTTATACATCGCTAAAATTCACAAAAATAAAATTAATTCCTATAATATTCCTTACATCAGTCTGCAGCAAGTGCCCTCCGAAGATCCATAATGTTGACCCCAGCAAAGTCATATCTATCGACGGCATCGCACCAAGAATATTAATAACGTGTTTGATGCTATAGTTCGCTTCGCTGCGGCTATCAAGCTAATTAGATGCACTTTCAGGGTATGGAACTATGTCGAAATTGATTTTGCCACCTACTGAAAAGGGATCTACGCAAAAAAGAAAGAATAGGCTCCCGGAGGAGGCCATTCTTTCCTTCTTAAATAGTCCCTTTTCTGAAGGGTCTGGGTTAGCAGAAAAGCAAACAGGAGGTTACAAAAGTTGCCCCTTGTAAAAACCTACAAGATGTATCCAGTATCCAAGTCCCTTAAAAAAAAAAAAAAAAAAAAGACATCAGTACTGGAGAATTGTAAAGTCATTTGAAAAGGCTATTTTTTATTTACATGACGGGTACTGAATCAGATCTGGAGATTGATCATGAAATATTTTCTACGACAATTTCCTACCTTCCGCTGATTCAAGCAGGGCAGTTGTCAATTTCTGGTGAAGGTATGTGCACAAATACTGTCTTAGACGACTAGGCCTGCCAAGGAAAAATGTGGCTAGGTAAATTGACCGGCTCGATGATCTAAGCAGTATCGAATTTGCCGTTGAACCCCAAACCAAATCAGGTTAGTCAAATCAAAGGCCCATTTCGAGTTAACCAAAAGCTTTGAAAAACATTTACTTAAGATGGAGTACCCGACGAATCACCTAAATGTGTTTATAACCATTCGGACGCAGTCGCAAATGTCAGCAGTCAAAGGAACGGCAGATTCATGGATGGCATATATTGATTCTTTAGTGCATTGTAGGGATCCGTATATACATTGTATGATTTCCGGCATTTTACACAAGGAAGACAACTATTGAAAGGGCTACTCGAGAAGGAGCAATTTTTCTTGTTTTCAGAGGGCGTCGCTGTGCTTTCCTGCACGCCGACGCCCTCTGGAGACAAGACAATTTGCTCCTTCTCGAGTAGCCCTTTCAGGAAGGGAGGCAAATACTATTTTGAAAGAGTCGCCTCCTTTAAAAGTGTATCTTTTCTCATTAACCCATTCATCTCTGCATTTCTGAAGTGGACAATTCAATGCTTGAATAGCGATTAGTCCATCGATTCAGAAATCGTGTTGCATGTAGACCAAACTCTGAAGTAAAACGGCAAACAGTATAGTAACAAGGTATAGAGTGTAGATCATATCTAATTTTGCAGTATAAAAAGTTCAGAATTACCGTCCATTTGTAACTAACTATCTAACTAACTAATTTACTAACTAACCAAGAGATGGCTTTCAGACAAGCTAACGCCTACAGTCAGATCCTAGAAAATACTGTATTGTTTTAAATTATGTTGTATTTGAAGCAACCATAATAAAGTTTAAAGCAACTAACTAACTAACGAACTAACTAACTACATGTATAAATAGGAAAAGACTATATACAGTTAACTGTCAATAGCCAAAGCAAAACGTTAAAATGGCTATTTACAGTCAGCTGTCAATAGGCAAAAAAAAAAAAACAAAAAAAAACAAAAAAAAAAAAAAAAAAAAAAAAACAGAAAAAAAAACAACATTAAAATGGATATGTACAGACAAAATTTATTTAAAATATGTTTTAGATGTTATTTATTTTATAACATTTCTTTTAAATGACGCCATCCGTTCGTAACAGTTATTTATTCGTTTATTTTGTATCAGCTATGCTTATATGCAAAGAGAGATGGCGCAGACCAACCTACACACTTGCAAAATGCCCTGTATGAGTATTCCGTCTTCGCGTATAGCCTTTGCAAGATTCCCTGTGCGCTTTTAAGAATGTTTGTCAAACCTGCGCATTTGCAAACAGTAACTGATGCATCATTCAGTTTTGGCACCATTGGTAGTACGCCAAAACATTCGTGCATATATATATACTTATCTGAGCATTCTGCACGTATTATTAGTAACCATTACGAAAACTCCTATTCAAATATATAGAAAATTTCACCTCCAAGAACTGAAAACTTTCAGATAAAAAACTCTTTTTTTTTTTTTTTTTTTTTTTTTTTTTGATATTTCTGCTTAAAACGTAGATTGTGGGTACTCGTTAGAACCGCCTCGCCGAGGCGGTTCTAACGTATAACCACATTCTATGGTTTTGAGCAGAAGGAAGAAAAAAATGAATACACCTGTAAACCCCAGTTTTGCTATTTAAAAGGGGGTCGGGGCGGTTAAGGGGGTCAAAATTATATAGGCATGTTTTCGTGATGAAATCCTTATACAGTCTAATCTGTGCCTTTTAGTCGATTCTATTAGTTTAGTTGTTGACTGTTTGTTTGTTAGTGCAGGCTGATCAGTGTAGTTAAACTGATCAGATATGTAAATAGTATATATGTAATTAAACACCTCTCTTGGATATCGTAAGCTTGTAGCCTAAGGACAGTATTTATCAATATCAGTGTAAAAACCCCATGATACAATACCTATTTGATCCAAAATGAAGTTATGTTATTTCTTTGAGAACAAATTTGTAATAAGTATGACTGTAAATTTAATGTTTTTGGCTATAGACAGCTGACTGTAAATAGCCAATATAACTTTTTTTTTTTTTGCTATTGACAGTTGACTGTAAATGACGAATTTAACGTGTTTTTTTTTATTATTTATATATTTATTTATTTAATCTTTGTATTTATTTATTTATTATTTACATTTTACTGTAAATAGCCACTCCGAAATAAATTAGCAACACACTGACCTGAAAGTAAATTTAATTGCACGCCTAACTCGGTTTAAAAGCAAAATAACAGATATTTCGTTATCTTTCAACACTCCCTTGGCAAATTCAACAAACGACAAATTGATGATAATTTTCCTGGTATTATATTTTTCCTATATTTCCAAGATAATTAGCGTTGACATTTCACGAAAATTGTGTCCTTAGGAGAGAATTTGCATGAAGTAAAAACGCCTGCTTGGAAAAATAAGAATAAAAGTATATAAAATATAGTCTACTGAAATTATTTAATTATTTCTCAGCATGTTAAGCGATAGGAACATTTAATGCAACTAATTATCGTTACAGCAAACAAAAATTGGAATACTAAGTGATGCACAAAATGATTTTACCATCGGCATCCTCCCTGTACAAATTTCATGGAAGGCAAATCCGTATGTTTATCATACTTATCCCCAGAAAATAGGATTAAAAATTTTATGCAAAATGTCTTCTTACGTATTACTGAGAGTGCAATTCATAGCTTATGAAAAACAAAATAAGAAAAAGAAGCTATTTTAAAATTCGTCTGCTAAACATTTAACAGCATGCTATGCGTTAACGTAGAATCGTCCTAGTTTTAAAAGCGCTTATTGGTAAGTGTCTGACTGACGCAGAACAGGAGCAGTGGAATGCTATTAGTATGACGTCCAATCTGCGATAAAAATCAACATTTCTTCCGTATGTGTACAGCAAACTCCATGCCAACTGTGCACTCGTACAGTCCTGTCACTGTCTCCGCTGTTTTCGATTTCTTATTCGTAGATTTTGTAATATTCTCTTCAAAATAGAGGATGCGCGAACAGACTTCCGGAATGCACAGACTGGTCTAGGGTTTCACATGGTAAAATCTTGGTTTTCCAGCAGCAGGCCGCACATCAATTTGTGCCATTTCTTGCTCAGCTTGACATTGTCTCTGCTGTAATTCAATTTTCTTCCCGTCATTTGTAATATTTGTGCGATATTCAAGTAAGACGGATTAGAAAAGTGATAGAGTAGTTTATAGTTTAGACAAATGGCTTAATAACAAATATTCATATGCGTATATTGAAGGAAGCGTGTCTCTTATGAATTTGTAGATATAGCTGGATCATTGCTGCAGCTGACAGTGCGGTGTGTGTGTTATGTCTTGGAGAATAAACAGAATAGTTTCAAAGAGAAATAGTTGTTGTGCGTTTTTTTTTTTGTTTTTTTTTTTTTTGTTTGTTTGCTTTTTCTGTCTGTTTCTTTGTTTTCTATTCCTAATAAATTGTAAAATAACAGTAAAAATATGAAAGAATGGCATTAGAAACAAAGAACACACAAAAGAACGAGAGTCAGAGACTCGGTTTTATAAAGTCTCAACCATCAGGAAAACATGCCTGTATTATTTTGACCCTCTTAAACCCCACTTTTATATAGTAAAACTGGGGTTTACAGGGGTATACATTATCTTTCTTATTTCTGCTCAAAAACATAGATTGTGGATACTCGTTAGAATAGCCTCGTTGAGGCAGTTCTAACGAGTACCCACAATCTATGTTTCGGGCAGAACTTTGTAAAATATCAGAATTTTTTATCTGAAAATTTTCAATTTTGGTGGTAAACTTTTCAGTATATATGAATAGGCATGTTTTCGTTATGACTATTTAGGCAGCAATAGACCAAAGATTGTATTTTAGTGCACGATTTGGATATGCTTAACAGTACGAAAACACGCCTATTCAAATATATCGAAAATTTCACCTCCAAAAACTAAAGAAAAAAAAATAGATAAAAAAACTCTGATATTTTCATATTTCCGCTCAAAACATAGATTGTAGGTACTCGTTAGAACCGCCTCGCCGAGGCGGTTCTAACGAGTACCCACCATCTATGTTTTGAGCAGAAATAACAAAAATAATGTATAACCCTGTAAAATGGGGTGGGATTTAAGGGGGTCAAAATTATATAGGCATGTTTTCGTGATGTTTTATTAAATAGAATTGTGTGACAACTTAAAAGAGCCGAATCGTGTGTAAACGTACCCTCTGATCTGTCGCCAAACGAAGACTGATCAGTCTGCGCATCCGCGCAGTCTGGTCAGTATCATCGCTGTCCACACGAAGAACCTACTTTGCTTTTTTAGATAGCCGAAATGCGCCCACTGATGCTTCAGATCAGACCGCGCATGCGCAGGCTAATCCGAATCTCTGCTGGGCGCACGATATCGAAGGTACGTTTTCTGTCGTTCCGGCTCAAATAGTCTTTGAAAGTCTTAGACATGTACACGTTATGATTAGAAATAGTGTGAAAAACAAAAGGAACGCTTAATCAATATGATGGCTGGATATTTTTAAATCAATATTCATCAAAGTGTTGGTAGAGCTATTAAGAAAAATATCCAAGAGTTTCTTCTTTAACAGCAACAGGTGAAGTCGTTTTAATAACCGAAGTTTCCGGTCACAGGTCTGGCATTTGTCTGTGAAACTAGCAAAGGGATTAGTGTTCCAGACCTGAATGCACCAAAGGAAAGCGTACAGCTGGTGTCTATAATATGATCTAAAACCATGAAAAAGACTCTCTGGACTATAATTATGCCAAATGATAAACATCCAAATAGATTATGATGACACTTGTTTATAACGTAGACAACAAGATTTGCGACCCAATACATGACCAATGATGTCAATGATTTCGTGTTTACGTCTATTTCAACATCACGAAAACATGCCTATATAATTTTGACAACTTTAAACCCCACTTTTATATAGTGAAACTGGGGTTTACAGGGGTATACATTATTTTTCTTATTTCTGCTCAAAACATAGATTGTGGGCACTCGTTAGAACCGCCTCGGCGAGGCGGTTCAAACGAGTACCCACAATCTATGTTTTGAGCAGAAATATGAAAAATGTCAGAATTTTTACATGAAAAACTTTAGTTTTTGGTGGTGAAATATATTTGAATAGGCGTGTTTTCGTAATGACAATATTTAATTTGAGGCCTATAGAGACAAAGAAAGGATGGCAACGAATGGCTCTGTGCAATACAGATCATGACCGAAAGGTGACATTAATACTAGATATTAGGACGACAGAGAAACGAAATTGAAAACATTTTCTGAGGTCAAAGTATGAAAGACCAAAAACTGAAATAAACACTGGACGAGTATAATGACAAATGGAACACTAAACTGAAAAGAGGATTCACACTGATCCTGGTCCGAAGGGTTTTATCTGGTCTAAGTCTGAAAGAATAAGTGCATGACCAAAACTTGAAAGTAACACTGAACGGATACAAATGTATTGGAACGACTTGGAAACTTAATTAGAAAGAGTTTTTTTTTTTTTTTTTTTTTTTTTTTTTATTTGTTTTTTTCGTGTCCAATTCTGAAGAAATTAGTACATGACCAAAATTTGACATGAACACTAAACGGATATTAGTACGACTGGGAAACAAAATTGAAAAGAGGATTTACTCTGACCCAAGTTTGAAGGAATACGTACATGGTCAAACTTTGAAACTAATACTGAACATTGATCCAATTCCCTTAAGCCGAACGAATAAACCTGTATATTTTGACACCTTTTTTTTTTTTTACATAATTACGAAAACACGCCTATTCAAATATATTGAAAAGTTCATCACCCAAAACTGAAAGTTTTCAGATAAAACTTCTGATATTTTTTATATATATATTTCTGCTCAAAACATAGATTGTGAGTACTCGTTAGAACTGCCTCGGCGATGCGGTTCTAACGAATACCCACAATCTATGTTTTTGAGCAGAAATAAGAAAAATAATGTATACCCCTGTAAACCCCAGTTTTACTATATAAAAATGGGGTTTAAGGGGGTCAAAACTATATAGGTATGTTTTCGTGATGGGTATTTTTTCAGCATATAACTGTCTATTTTAATGCACCTTATACAACCCATGTATTGATTTTTATATTTAACGCTTAGCACTCTAGGATAAAAACATATCAGCAGATAGCATTTAAAATATTTTTGTTATTTACCCTAGAAAACAAGTTTTGACATTAGTGCAAATTGTCTATATTGAAGCCAGTTTGCATGAACTATCAAAACCTGCTTTCTGGGAAAAATACCAAAAAAATATCGTCAATTTGTCATCTGTTGAACTTTAGTGACATAAAGGTTAAAAGAAACTTGTTTGTCAAAAAATGACTTAATTATACTTTGATCTCATTGGGAACTTGCATACTTAAGTTTCACTCGTATTGACTGTGTTCTAATTTTTAGCATGCTAAATTTAAATATCAGCAAATGACACAATTTAGCTTTTACAATGCCAGTCACATGCAGGCAGAAGACAACATTCTGAAATATTGTTTTTCCTTCTTCTTATATAAAATTATGGCTTTACATTATATATGAATCATCTATTAGGTATATAATTTGCTCTGAAAACAGGGTTTTGATAGTTTACACAGTTCACGTTCTTTTATAAATATACTATTTGCCCTATATGTAAACCTTAATTATCTACCATACCTGTCTTAAAATTCAAATATTAATATTTGTACACTGCAAAATTTAAGGGTTGATTAACCATTTATGCCGAGTAGACACTTCTACCATAACTCTTTGGACAAATCCATTTCCAATATAAGGGGTGCCTGGTTAGTATTTATTATTGTCATGTTTCGTGGTAATTTCTGAACTTAATGCAAACAGTGTAGACCCTGATCAGATGCCGCGTTCTGCCGCCTCTGATCTGGGTCTACACTGTTTGCCATTGTCCCTTTTATGGGACGCTAGGCGTACATGAGTTAAAGTATTTATTCTCAATATTTGAACAGACAGGCAAGAGCAATTACCGTATTTGGCCTAATTACTGCACTGTGTGCTTAGGTTTGTCAAAAGTTCTAGAAAAACTTGGAAGTAAAACAGCCACCTAATAAGGACACACGTTAAAGAAAGATCAGCAGAGGACTTTATTAGGAGCGTATTTAATGATGTTTGTGCGATGTAATTTTCTGTTTTTCTTTATAAAAGCATATACTGCGGGTATACGTTTGAATTACCTCGACAAGTTTATATATGTTGGGAGAAGGAGCATAACATCTACCAAACGATCTTTTTGGTAGCACTGGATCCAGAAAGAATGCTGAAATAATAGGCGTTAAAGTACATATTGAGAGGTAATCATTAATAGTACAAATGATTTATTTTACCTGAGGCCTTTTGCCTTCTTCAGAGTTTTTTTTTTTTTTTTATTTTAAAAAGGGAAATAAAAAATGTAAAATTTACAAAGAAAAGTTATATGACTTAAAATAGTTGGAAAACAGGTTATGCCCTTTTCGGGTCCATGTTATCTAGCCCTCTGCGACTTGATAAGTGAGCGTGTTTGGATATGTGTGAAATGTAAATATTGCCACATAAACACAACGTGCAAAAAGCATATCTTTCCCGTCAACACTACTGTGCCCATATACGCAATGTATACAATGCGCCATAAACCTTACATCGAAAGGGATATACGCCTAACTGAGTGATTCTCACCAACACGTAAGGCAAATGGGCCCAACTTACGCTGTGATTCCGGAAAATTACATGAACAAAACGTTCCACATAAGCTGTCACATGCCCTGACTAAGGAACGATGATTCCGTCTACTGTTCTCTCTTGTTGATACCATAGGGCCGTAGAGTGTTCAGAAGTCGGATCCAATAGCTCTCGCGAGCTTTCCTGGTTCGATCTGTCTACTCCAGGTTATGATCTAAGCAACAAAGTGCGGCGTGGTTGAGGATATCATGTGCTGGTGAACAGAAATGCTCTGCGACAGGAGACCTCGCGAACCGCTTGAGTTTCCAATCATCCCGGTGGCCGGTCATCCGTTGGTTCACATGATCACCGGTTTCACCAACATAGTGTTTTCCACACTTGGTACATGTTATAAGTCGTCTTACAACTAGTGTTGCACCTAAACTTGATGGTTGCCCCAGACGCTGACTTCGCGATCTGTGTGGAGGGTATCATTTTGCGGGTTTTGCACGTTGTGTTTATCGCGTAACATTAACATTTCACACATATCTAAACACGCTCACTGATCAAGTCGCAGCGGGCTAGATAACATGTGCCCGAAAATGGGCATAATCTGTTTTCTATCCAGATTATATCAACTCGTCTAACGTTTATTTGTAAAGTTTACATTTTTTATTTCCTTTTTTTTAAAAAACTGGGTCTCAGGTAAACAACTAGTATAAACATATGTTGTGGTGGGTTGTCGAGGTAATTCGGATGTGAAACTATAACATATGTTAATATGAAAATAGGCTTAGCCTAAATGCGAGCACAGCACAGACCCTGTTTGTAGTCTCTTCAAAAGTCCTTCACAGCATCATTAAAGAATGACTATCAGTATATAAAAATATATGTAAATCAAACATGAATAATAAACAAATGATAAAAATAATCAGCAATATATGTCCGTGAAACTTATTGACACTCGTTTGTTCTCACTTCGTGACGCTTATTAGTATCAAGTCCGCTCCAGTCCTATCAACTTCCGGTGACAACTTTTGACAACTTACGGGAAGAAAACGGGAAGAAAATTGGTCAGAGCGATTTCTGCTGAAAGTATATATCGTTGTATGTTACTTTTCATTGACCATATTCTCTACCATAGAGCTCACTTCGCGACGCGCTTCGCGCGTCGCGAGCTGTGCTCGCTATTAATATGAAAATAGGCTTAGCCTAAATGCGAGCACAGCACAGACCCTATCTGTAGTCTCTTCAAAAGTCCTTCACAGCATCATTAAAGAATGACTATCAGTATATAAAAATATATGTAAATAAATAATAAAAATAATCAGCAATATATGTTCGTGACACTTATTGACACTCGTTTCTTATCACTTTGTGACGCTTATTAGTATCAAGTCCGCTCCAGTCCTGTCAACTTCCGGTTGTCAACTTCCGGGAAGAAAATTGGTCAGAGCGATTCCTGCTGAAAGTATATATCGTTGTATGTTACTTTTCCTTGATCAAATTCTCTACCGTAGAGCTCACTTCGTTTGCGACGCGCTTTGCGCGTCGCGAGCTGCGCTCGCTATAAAAAAGTAAGTAATATCCGGGACTTCGGTAATTAGGTCGAATACGGTATCAACCAAGTTTAGCACAAGTATGGTAATGTTTTATAAGCACTAGATACACTTGGTAAATTTTCCACCATTTTTAGAAGGGATACAATTTTTGTGACCTTGTATTCGCTATTCTGAAAACCTGGCCTCTTCTGAAAAGGAGTCTACTTAAAAAAAATACTTTTATCACGAAAACATGCCTATATAATTTTGACCCCCTTAAACCGCACTTGTATATATTAAAACTGGGGATTACAGGAGTATACATTATTTTTCTTATTTATACTCAAAGACATAGATTGTGGATAATCGAGGCGGTTCTAACGAGTACCCACAATCTATGTTTTGAGCAGAAATATAAAAAAAAATCAGAATTTTTTATCTGAAAACTTTCTTTTTTTTTTGGGTGGAAAAGTTTTAGTATATTTGAATAGGCATGTTTTTCCTGTTCGCCTTCTTGCACACCAAAAACAGCACGTGCATCCAATTCGAGCCAATTCTTTACTTTTCAAATAGACCTCTAATCAGCAGGGTTGTTAGGGGGTGGGGCAGCAAAACAATTTTCAAATAGTTGCCTTCACTGAAAGAATATTAATTCCCTTAAGAGGAATGGGCACACTTTCCGGGGTCATAACTCTGTCAAAACTGGTCTACCCTAAAAGTATTAATTTTCTCCCTAAGGGAGCAATTCATTTGCATTTTGGATAGACACCTTTTTAGAAGGGTCTTGGTGGGCAGGTACGCAGAAGGGAAGTCACAAAAATTGCCTCCCTTTTACAAAAAAGGCAGAAATCTACCAAGTGTATCGTGCCCCCCTCCCCCCATTTGTAGACTGGCTCCAGTCTACAGTGAGTTTTTTCTTATAATCCTGTTGATAATCGATTAAAATACAATAAAACTATCATGACTATATATAAAGGCTGGTCACTAGTATAAAGGCTGGTCACTAGTGACCAGCCTTTATAGTCATGATGTTGTTTTGGTTTTATTTTAGTGGATTATCAAACAAGATTATAATAAAAGAATTAGTCACTGGGGATTGGAGCCAGTCTAGCCCCTCCTTGATGTGTCCAAATACAAAGGGTAAATACGGTAAGATTTCTCCCAGCAGGCACACGGCGTTTAGACAGAGTTGCATTAACGTCGATGCAACGTAATGACGTTTTTACAACGTGGCATCAACGTCAATGCATCGTATCAACATTGATGAAACGTCATGGACGTTACTACAACGTCGAATTAACGTCAGTGCAATGGCATGGCGATTGTACGTCGTTTTAAAGTCGATGCAACATCATGACGTTGTAAAGACGTTGATGCGACGTTGTTCTTATGTTGCATAACCGCTGGGCTATATTCAGTTCTAGAATGGATGGCAGTGGGAAGTACGGACAGAACGGAACGTACTGTTCCGCAAAGAGTTTGTCCAATACGGACCAAGAAAGCAAGTCAGGACTAACGAAATCCGCCTCTTGTTACACCAATAAAGCAAAGGAAACCATCGTATCTATTGAGAACAGTAGCAAAAGATGCTATTTTACGAGACTGCAGGTGGGAATATTCGCTCTGTCGTTTCTTCTGACAATAGCTTTAGTCGTACTTCTACTGGTCTTCGTTGGGCACAACAAGAGACAATCGCCGCCATTCGTGAACATCGCAGAAGAGTGTCACTGTCCGAAAGATCACGTGACTCAAGAAGCACATGTGCAGGAGGAAGATATATCTTCTACAGTGAGCACGGTAGAAACTTTGGAAAGCTCCGATGCGCCAACAAATGGCGTCCGTCTTCCAAGACATTTAGAACCTATCCACTATGATATTAAACTTTCTGTATCCTTAAAAAACAAAAGTTTCCATGGAAGCGTTCAAATGCATGTCTTTGCTCACAGATCTACCAGATATGTAGTGTTTCATATTAAATCGTTTTATTTACATATTCTTAAAAGTGACGTCAACGTGACGCTTTTGACGGAAACTAACGAGAATAATCGGATTTACGATATCGTACGCCAACACGAGGATTATAATAAAGAAATATATGTGTTAGAATTAAAACAGAAATTATCAGAAGGATACAATTATTCTATTAACATCAACACATTTAATGGCCACCTATCTGGTGATCTGAAAGGACTTTATCTGAGTTCCTATAAAGATGCTACAGGACAAAAAAGGTAAGAGAAAACGGGCTGCCAGCTGTCAAAGAAATTCCTTAGGGCATATACGAATGGTGACCCCTGGACCAGTTTGCGCAGCCACGCGTCGGGTCAAATTATTTGTTATTAGTGCTATATCTTCAACAAGGTCCCTATATTGTGCAGGTGAACAGCCAAGATCCTGATAGGACTGATCGGAAGCGCAGGCTGGTTTGGATCTTTGCTGTTCGCATATGTTCTAAGGTCCCTTTTCTCACCCAACGGACCAAATATTCCGCGCCGTCTGAAACAAGGGTGGGTGTTTAAAGGGAGTAGATACACCCCCACCGCCCCATCCCCTTCGGAATATGTGTATATCCTAAAATGCAAGTCCAGTTTACTCTTGTTATCTCCAACAATCATACATCATACTACAACTTTAGTTATCTCCAACACTGGTACAACACTGATACCTCCTACTACATTTTTAGTCAAACTAAATTAAGGACAATGTTGGTTCAGTTTGCAAGGTAAACATTTTTATTATATACAAAGTAATGAAATATAGAGAATTATTAATGAAATAAAATGCATATGTTCACTAGTGAAATATAAGTTTTATATTTTCACTAGTGAAAATATAAAACTTATATTTTCACTCCTCAGAGCAGTGAAAAATATAAGATCTGGAACTACTTTTTTCTTATTTACATTAATGTTTTCATTACACGAGATGAAAATTTTTATGGTATTCACTGAAAAAGAGTACATTTTCTTTTTATTTTATTTTTACACGCCAATGCGCGTTTCTGACGTCATATCTAACGTCACCAAACAAAACAAAACATGAACGTCATGGCGCCAAGGGACAAAACTGCGTGTCAGACTTTCCCTTGCAAATGCAAGATTTGTATCTCTTCTATCGAAAGTGATGTATATAATAAAAAGAAAATTCAAATGTTTGGAGTGAATATGACTTTTATTTCATCTCGTGAAGTGAAAAAATGTATATTTCATTCGTGCCTTCGGCACTCATGAAATATACATTTTTTCACTTCACTCGATGAAATAAAAGTCATATTCACTCCAAACATTTGAATATCCTCTATGTATACGTTCGTAACTTTTCGTTCCTTTTATCTCAAACTACTGTTTTATTGGTTCAGATAGACATAGGCTCCTTACATTTAACTCCTCTCACCTGAAATTCTATTACCTCAAATCAAAATCTCGGGTCCCTTGGAGTTTGAGGAAACGTGACCCAACTGTATTTGCCCCTGTGAGCAGATCTTTTCAGGTGGAGCTTGGTGTGTAGGAAGCAAACATGAAGTTACATAAGTTGTCTTCTTAGCACAATATAGTGGGAAAAAAAAAGAAAAGCACAATATAGTGAAAAAAAAAACTGCCAAACGTATCTAATCACCTATGCTGAATCAGACATTGTTAAAAGCTCAGGTGTTTTACCGGACGTCAATGACGACCGGTAAAACAAGTGCGCTTTTCACGATGTCTAACTCAGCATAATTTGATCTTTCTTACGCTCAGCATCAGGAAATAAGCTCTGAACGACAAGACGCTTTAGAGAAAAGGACATGTTACTGCCGTGTGGCGGCGGTAGAACGTCTCCCCGTACATCACCATGGTGCAGATTATATCTCATTTCCTTTGCGATCATTGGGCCCATTGTGGTATATTTGAAAATGGAGTTCTGCTCATTTATACGCTAGAGGGCGTAAGCAGTGTTGCAAACAAGACTCCCATTTTCTGATCTGTAATGTGTTCTTTGTTTCCAAAGGCAATCCTTTTGACGTTTGGTTTATACTCACAAAATTGAACAAAAAACTAAAGTGTCAAAGTTCCTGGGCTTGGCTAGCTAGTTTCGGCTATTTATGCCTCATCAGTTACCTTCATATTAATTTCCAAAATAACAAAAAAGAGGCATTGATCAAGACTGCAGTTGGTCAGGGTTGGGCACACATTGTTGACATACCTAAGGCCAGCAATGCCGGCAAAGATCATTCTACGCATAAACAGCCGTGTTTTCGCTGTTCGTATATGCCCCTGGGATCCCTTTTCCATGTGATTAATTCCCCCTATTTTTTATCAAGCTTGCCTAGAAGCCTAGAATGTCTTTTATCTACTATACTATGCGATAAACATGCATTAGGCTCAGTATTTCCAATTATATCAACTTTCGTGTGAGCTCTTCTACATTGTACCTGAACTCTTTGTACTGTTCCATTCCAATAGAAAGTGTGTCTGGTTTATTTTTTTATTATTACCATGTTTGTCACAATTGCTGTATTGAATGCAAACACTTTTGATCTTCATCAGATGTCGCATTCTGTGGTATCTGATCTGGATCAACACTGTTTGCCAATGTCCTTTTTATGGAATTGTAGGCATAAAAATAAGTATCCACTTATTTATTTTGTAGTCTCGATGATACGATACAATCCTACTCAAATCTAGTAAATCGAATAAATGCAACAAATCCAGAAACAATGTATTTTGCTATTTTTCACATGGTTTCCTTTTCTTCTTTTTCTGTTAATATACTATAGCTGTCATAGTTTTGCGAAGAGTGTGTTCTTTACATTTAAATTTAGATTTGCGAATTGCTGTTTATATTTTGCATTCATTCAAGGTACGTACTAAATGGTTATATATTAACAAAATATGCATATCAAAGGATTTTTGAAATGGTGTACTAAAATTGTTTGCATAAATCATGTTACCTTTTTAAAGCCAGCACGGAAATTTACAAACAGTGAATAGTTGAAACTATAACACTGAGATGAATACGCCTGTGTGAAATGTATATTTCTTACTCAGCTTTCGATATCTACCAGAAAGTCGATCTTTTTATTTGATTTTATCTATTTCTTTCTTTCTTTCTTTTTTCCTTGACATAGCGCTTGTATCAGAAGAAGTAAATTTGGAAACCTTTTTTCAGAATTCTACCATCTATGCACTAATAGTTCCATTGTATCTATTGGTTTTAAAACAATTTGAACGTTGTCATTTTTTCCTATTATAAAAAAAAAGCAAAAAAAAAAAAAAAAAAAAAAAGATACAGCAAATATATTTTAAAAAAAAGACCTTTGAGAGCACCTATGATTATGCATATTTAGAGAGGGTAAGTAGATTGGAAGTAGATTTGCAACAAGTTCAACTTCATTTTTTTTTTTCTTTTTTTTTTTTTTTTTTTTTTTTTTTTTTTTTAATCCAAAATATTGTCGTTATTGGAGGAAGATTAGCAACAAGTTCAACTCGTTTCCTTTTTTGCACACAAAATTATCGTTAAACAGCAATAATAAAACCCAGGAGAGGAAAGAGAGACTATTTTCTGAGACACAAATTCCAAAAGGATCCCTTTACCAGGGCCCCTAGGGGAACCTTTAAAACTTTTTAAACCTTTAATTTTGTTGAAATCCTTTAAAACCTTTAATTTGGCTGAAAAAATCTGTAAAAACCTATATTTTGATGAGAAAACCTTTATATTTGGCAATTTGTAAATGCAAGAGAAGGACGGAGTAAATATGTACCATTTCGTAAAAACAGATTATAGTTTTGTTACTTAGATTCATATGTTTCTAAACAGAAATGCAAGTTAATATTGTCAGTAACATTTAAAGATGAAAATATCAGATTTTCTCTGCAATTTTTTCACCCTCTTTTGCTTGAGAGGCGATGACGCGGAGTTCTTTTTCTTGGGATCTGCCAAGAAATTTAACCATTAAATGCTCTTTATTTTATACAGAATGTATCATGAAAAACCTTTATTTGGCCGAAAATAGCCTTTATAAAAAAACCTTTATTTTTAAGAGGGACTGCTAGTGGTGGTGGTGGTGGTGTGTGTGTCGGGGGGGGGGGGGGGGAGGGGGAGGGGAGGAGGGGGGCGGCTGCTTTACTGTAGAGACTGTGAGACCATTTGTTTTCCTAAATCTAATTTTATGATAATATTACAGATAAAAACATAGGAAAAAAAAACAAAAAAAAAAAAAACGATTCATGGTTTTGATAGATAGTCAATCGGAATATTTTTTTTCATTTAAAATAAAACGTTAAAACGTCAATTTGAAACTAAGACCAGATTTCCAAGCGACGTCTAAAAGCATAACAGACATAGCAAATAACATTAGGAAAACACTCCTATTTAAATATACTGAAAAGTTAATCACCGAAAAATTGAAAATTTTCAGACAAAAAATTCAAATATTTTTCATATTTCTGCCCAAAACATAGATTGTGGGTACTCGTTAGAACCGCCTCGCAGAGGCGGTTCTAACGAATACCCACAATCTATGTTTTGAGCAGAAATAAGAAAAATAATGTATACCCCTTTAAACCCCAGTTTTACTATATGAAAGTGGGGTTTAAGGGGGTCAAAATTATATAGGCGTGTTTTCGTGATGAGATGCGCTTTTTATTCAAAAACAGTTAACATTTATGTTCCTATTACTCGATGAACACTAAACGCTCCATATTCCTCAAAAATAGACATTTTGTTGTCCAGAAAAGGTTTAATAAATTGATACATGGTTTTAATACAATGACAGCCTGTAAAATCTCAGTTGGTTCCCTTGCTTTTAAATGAAATGATTTTTTTATCGTACCTCTGAATTAATGTTGCCAACATTAATTCAGAGATGTGATAAAAAATCATTTCATTTTTTATCCAGTTCAAAAACAAGAGAAATTTTACTGGCTGTCAGATGCCACATTTAATGATCGTATTAATACTATAAATCAGTTTGGTAAACCTTTCTTGAATAAAAAATGTCTATCTGGAGGAATATGGAGGCTTTAATGTTGTGGGTACACATTAGAATTGCCTCTCAGAGGCGCTTCTAATACGTATCTACAACACATGTTCCCCTCGGAGCAAATTCTTTCCTTTTAGAGAAGATCCCTTTTTAAGGGAAGCAAAATTTCGTGACACTGTAACCTGGAAAATTTATTATGTCCCCTTAAAGACATAGACATAAGCTCATTA
Source organism: Anodontia alba (assembly GCA_964016985.1). Lineage (NCBI taxonomy): Eukaryota > Metazoa > Mollusca > Bivalvia > Lucinida > Lucinidae > Anodontia > Anodontia alba. The sequence continues at coordinate 12,489,380 of OZ024838.1, read as the reverse complement.
CGAAAATACGCCTATTCAAATATATAGAAAATTTTATCCCAAAACTTGAAAATTTTCAGATAAAATTGATATTTTTCATATTTCTGCTCAAAAGATAGACTGTGGGTACTCTAACGAGGCGGTTCTATAGAATACCTACAATCTATGTTTTTAAGCAGGAATACGCAAAATAACGTATACCCCTGTAAATCCTAGTTTTACTATATAAAAGTGGAGTTTACGGGTGTCAAAATTATATAGGCATGTTTTCGTTGTGTATATCTGGGTCATTAGTCTTATTGCTGAAAAGAGACTGGGCACACACAAACCTAGTAGAGTATCGATAAACGACTAATAAGGGCATGTAGAGGCCCAATAGGGAGATTTAGTACTGGCTTATTTACCAGTTCCATAGGTAAATTCATATGAGGCAGGATACAGCAATAGTCCTACAAAATTTATAACCCTGCAGAAGGCCACTTTTCAACCCCCTGCTGGGATCTCATAATAACCTCTTTATGATAGACCTTTGATGTCTGTTGTATAACGCCAAGGTAGGTAGGGGCAATAGAATTATTAGTGAGTTGTACATGTACCAAGTTTGGTCTCATTTTAACTATATCTTTATAGACAATATGAATGGTTATTTAAGGTAAACGCCCTTGTAACAAGCATTTCCTGTACACGCACAATGCTTGTACAAAGAAACTCGATGTCATAAAAACCGAAGGTTCAGGCAGCATGGTTTCTGAATTAGAATATTAAGGAATTTTCAATTTGAAATTGGCAACCCTAAATTGATATACAGTAAACTTCCGCTATTAAGACCAGAGCAGATTTCCCAGTCCCGAATGGTTCATCACAAAAATATGCCTATATAATGTTGACTCCCTTAAACCCCACTTTTATATAGTAAAACTGGGGTTTACAGGGGGGTACATAGTTGTCCTTATTTCTGCTCAAAAACAGAGGCGGTTCTAATAAGTACACACAATCTGTGTTTTGGGAAGAAATATGAACAAAATACTAAATTTAATCAGAAAATTTTTTATCTTTTGGTGGTAACATTTTCAGTATATTTGAATTGCCGTGTTTTCGTAATGTCTTTATATTACTTTATATTCAATTATTAAGATCACTCTACTAATAAGACTACTTTTCGGCAATCCCAAAATGTTTTTTATAGTGGAATTTTTTTGTATGTTCCCAAGCACTAAGTGTGTACACACGGTACAATTTGATTTTTTATATAGGTACAAGGCGCCTTTACTTTTTATAACCATCTGAACGGGTTTGTCAACACTATAAGGTCATGTCGAGTCTGTTTACCTTACACACTTTCCTGGGCAGGCTTAGACCTCTAAGCGGTTAACCAGTACTTGTGCACAGAAACTACCTTTCTTGAATCAGCAGAAGGGAGAAAATGACCGTAGAATATATTTCATGATCCATCTGCACAAAAACATGTTGCCGGACCCGGCGGGGATCGAACCCCATCACGAAGACATACCTATAAAATTTTGACCCCGTTAAAACCCCACTTTTATATAGTAAAACTTGGGTTTACATGGGAATACATTATTTTACTTATTTCTGTTCAAAAACATAGATTTTGGGTACTCGTTAGAACCGCCTCGGCGAGGCGATTCTAACGTGTACCCACAATCTATGTTTTGAGCAGAAATATGAAAAAATCAGAATTCTTATCTGAAAACTTTCAGTTTTTGTTGGTGCAATTTTCAATATATTTGAATAAGCGTGTTTGCGTAATGCGCCGAACACTTGATCACCAGTCGGACGCACACCGAGACCCGCTTAAAGGCTCCATATTTTCAAAAAAAATAGATATTTTATTATCCAAGAATGATTTGATAAAATGATATATGGTATGAACACAATCATAAATTTAGGCACCTGAAAACCTATAAAATTTCAGTAAGTCTCTCGTTCTTGAAATGAAATGCCAACATTGCTTCAGAGATACGATTCAAGTTAGTTTTATTTTTTATTCAGTTTAAAAACGAGAGACTAGTTAAAATTTTACAGGCTGTCAGATGCCACATTTAATGATCGCATTAATACTATATATTAATTTATTTAATCTTTATTTGGGTAAAAAATGTCTATTTTTGAGGAATATGGAGCCTTTAATAGGGGCTTCTGGCGCACATTTTTTATTATGTTTTTGTTATCGCTCTTTTATTATTATTATTATTATTATTATTGATGTTGTTGTTGTTGTTATTATTTAGCTTTTAAACTTCGACCACGTAAGACAAAATGGTAGTACACATGTACTAAGCAGATTTCTTAACATGCTTTGTTTTGTTGTCGCTATGCGAACATTTCTTTGAGTCTAATCAGTCACCTTTACAGAAAGAGACTTTATACTACATGTAGGTTAAGAAAATGGACAAAAAGTGCGGCTATATATCAATTATAATCTGCCGTACTTTTTTTTTATTTATGTTTATGACTTTCTTATTAGGGCCCAGTTGTTCAAAACTTAACGAAGTTGTTAGCTAACGTGACATTAAAATTTCTATTTTGAAATATGGCATACATGTATGTATTGATGATTTTTGCTGCCAAATGTGGGTAGCTTTTGCATTGCAAAAACTACTCACATATTTGCAGCAAAAATGTCAATATATTTGAAAATACCTTTACGTTAGATACAGCAGTTAACGAGAGTTTGTCATTAACGAGCTCGTTAAGCTACAATGCTTTGAACAACTGGGCCCTGATTTATATATGTTAGTACCGGCTCCAGTAGTCAAGTTTGCTAACCCTAGAATCGAAAAGACATATGATTTATTTTGATACAGAAGAAAGCTTTGACATGTCTTTATATAAAACAACTGTATAGCAAGTATACATACATTGCATTTCGCGAAAACGTGCACGTTTCTATGGAGGCCCAGTTGATATATAACTAATACTAAGTACACAAAACTTGTGTACTCAGGTTAAACACTTCGAAAAAAGAAAGACGAAATGCTCTAAACAGAAAGAAAAATGTCTCTTTTCTCATGCGCATATGCAAACATGAAGCCATGAGTTACACTCCGGCTGTTTCATATTCCTCAAAAAATAGACATTTTTTATCCAAGAAAGGTTTAATAAATTGATATATAGTATTAATACGATCATAAAAGTAGACAACTGACAGCCTGAATATTTCAGTTTCTCGTATGTAAACTTGATAAGAAATGAAATGATTTTTTATCATATCTCTGAATTAATATTGGCAACATTAATTCAGAGATACGAAAAAAAAAAAATCATTTCATTTCAAGAACGAGCGACGAACTGAAATTTTACAGGCTGTCAGGTGCCACATTTTATGATTATATAAATACCATATATCAATTTACTAAACCTTTCTTGGATAATAAAATATCTATTTTTGAGGAATATGGAGCCTTTAAGGGAGAGTGTCCTGTTTTCGTGTCTCATATTATTTTTTTTTAAATTTTGCATGCAAACTGCAGTTCAAATAAATCTTCTGCGTTTTCTATAGCATTTATTAAATAAGAAGGTGTATAGAAATGGATTATCACTAAAAATTGTTCGATTATTCGTCCCATATGTCCGCTATGATAAACCTGTAAGAAAACATTGGATTGCAAAATGAGACCATTTTAAACGAAACATTTTAATTTTTACCAGACAACTTTCGGGCGTTCGCTGGGGCTTATGTTTTTTTTCTATAAAGATGTTCATATAGAACTGTGTATTATACTTACGTAAGCCTTAAAAATGCATGTCATTAGGAAAACATGCCTATTCAAATATAGTGGAAATTTTAACATCAAAAAATGAAAATAAAATCAGATAAAAATTCTTATATTTTTCATATTTCTACTCAAAACATAGATTGTCGGCACTCGTTAGAACCGCTTCGGCGAGGCGATTCTAACGAGTACCCACAATGTATGTTTTTGAGCAGAAATAAGAAAATAATGTATACCCCTGTAAACCCCAGTTTCACTATATAAAAGTGGGGTTTAAGGGGGTCAAAATTATATAGGCGTGTTTTCTTGATGTTATGGGGAATCGCCGTGCATTTTTTCATGTCCATAACTTCAAAACCTTTGTTGACGAACTATACTCGGTAAGAATGTATTAAGATCAAAAATAATAAGTGACGTAATTTCCGCAAACAAAAATGTTCATTAAAATTCCGTAAAATGCACGCCATTTTACAGAACGCGACAAGACTTTCAAATAATCAGGCAACAAATGTACACATTTACAGTTGATTCTCGTTATCTCGACCTCGCTTATCTCGAATAACCGCTTATCGCGAAGTGAAAATTCGGCCCCTGCCTAAACATGAAAATCTAACAACAGGTAAAAAAATATTGTTGAAAAGATGAAACATTGCAATTTCTCCTTTTTTCCACAATATTTTCAAGTTATCTCTAACTTCAAGAATACAATTGCATATATATTTGTTAAATGTGGTTGGTTGAATTATTTTTTCCACAATTCTGCAAATCTGATATGTCGAGGTACGGATATCTCGAAGTATTTTAGAGAGTCCCTTGGAATTCGGGATAACGAGAGTCGACTGTATTTATCGCGGGTCAGGTGTAATGTATACCTGTGTGCTATACGCTTTGATGGTGTCCTTAATCGGCCATCATCTATAAATGATGAAGCTATCAACAGACTACCACAGGTGGAATGTAATCCGCTGCTTGATGAGCTATCAACCGTCTCTGAAACAGTGAAAGCAATAAAACTCTTGTCATCTGGCAAGGCTCCAGGATCAGATGCAATACCTGCAGAGATCTACAAAGCAGGAGGTCCTCCAGTTGCAGAGAAACTGACAGAGTTATTTCACATTATGTGGAGAAAAGTAGCCATCCCTCAAGAATTCAAGGATGCAACAATTATCCACCTATTCAAAAGGAAAGGGAATCCTCAAGTCTGTGACAATCATCGAGGCATCTCTTTATTGTCAATTGCTGGAAAGATTCTTGCTAGGGTCCTACTGAACCGATTGAATGAACACCTGGAACGGTCAGGGTTTCTACCAGAAAGCCAGTGTGGATTCAGGAAAAACAGAGGAACAATAGACATGATCTTCACAGCACGACAGCTTCAAGAAAATGCCAGGAACAGAATGTGGACCTCTACATGACCTTTGTCGACCTTACCAAAGCATTTGACACAGTCAGTCGTGAGGGACTTTGGAAAATTATGGCAGAGTTTGGTTGTCCTGCCAAATTCATAGCAATGGTGCGGCAGTTCCATGATGGTATGCTTGCAAGGGTCCAAAGTGATGGCGAGTTTTCTGATCCATTTCCTGTGACAAATGGAGTTAAGCAAGGCTGTGTCCTTCAACACTGTTCAGCATGATGTTTTCTGCCATGCTCACAGATGCTTTCCAGGATGGTGACAATGGTATACCTATTAGGTATCGCTTTGATGGGAAACTTTTCAACCTAAGAAGGTTGCAAACTAAATCTAAGGTGCAGACAGAGGTGCTAGACGAGTTCCTCTTTGCTGATGACATGGCAAAGGGTGCTCCAACAGAAGAGAAACTGCAAAAAAGGTGTGGATCAAGTATCTGATTCATGTGACAGCTATGATCTCACAATCAGCATCAAAAAGACTGAGGTAGTATATCAGCCAGCACCTGGAAAGCCTTACAAGGAGCCTACCATCACAGTGAAAGGTCAACGACTGCAAATGGTAGACAAGTTCACCTACCTTGAAAGCACATTGTCTAGATTTGTGCACATTGATGATGAAGTCAATGCTAGAATTGCCAAAGCTAGTGCAGCATTTGGCCGACTACGTAGAAGTATTTGGGACCGAAGTGGAATCAGACTTGACACAAAGCTGAAAGTATATAGATCGGTAGTGCTGCCAACAGTATTATACGCATGCGAAACTTGGACAGTTTACCAACGGCATGCCAAAAGACTGAACCACTTCCATACAAGCTGTCTTAGAAAACTTCTAAAGATCAAGTGGCTAGACAGGATTCCAGACACAGAAGTCCTGAAAAGGGCAGGGATGCAGAGTATACATACTCTTCTGAAATTGGCACAGTTAAGATGGACAGGCCATGTTACCAGAATGCCTGATGAACGTTTACCAAAGAAAATCTTCTATTGAGAAGTAGGAAAACGCTCCCATGGTGGTCAGAAGAAGCGATACAAGGACACCCTCAAAGCCTCCCTTAAAGACTTCAACATACCAACTGAGTCTGCAACAGGCAGTTTAGAGCTAAGATTGGTCTCATCAGCCATCTTAGAACACACAAATAATAACACATCACACAGTTGATTAGGACTGGTCATTGTCAGTAATGACAGACGAACAAGGTATACGCTTGATAGAACTTTCAGTTGGTTTGGCAACACTCCAAACCAGTAACTTGCAAAATGCATGCATTTTTCAAAAATGCAATTAGTTTTGAATTCCTTTATAGCAGTTTTGTACGTACCAATGCCCAAGCTATATATATATAAACTCAGCCGTATAGCTTTCCTATTGTAGGATTACATTTTATTTTTGTAACAAATTGAGAAACCCGACTGATGTACGATTTTTTCCCACTTCAGCGGCTAGACGTTTGAAGCTAAATTAATACCTCCTTTGAGTGCAATAATCGACAAATAAACAATAAAATTCTGTCGTTTGCATAATTGGACTGTGTCGTATTTACCATAAAAATACTTAAACATATACAGTAACAACAGAAACTAAGATATCCAGGCAATGCCACAATCACGAAGCACAGCCCTCCCGTGACAACAAACGAAAGAGACTTGAGGGTCAAATAAGGACAAAACAAACGCCATATATAAAACCATAGACGCACAAACAAAGAAGAACTGCAACATAGAAACCTTGAAACGGCCAAAAGGAAAACCAGATGTGTGTGTGTAGTGGGGGAGGGGGCGGGGGTAGGTGGGGGCAGGTGGCTTTAACCAGGATTACTCGTGAGTATCTCACCTTTAATTCTGATGCAGCTCCAAATTGCAGACTCGAACACCAATGGTTCCTTTACCGTGGCTGACTTCAACTGGATTTAGGATCCCTGGAAAATTATTGTGATAGCTCAAAAAAAAAAAAAAATAAATAAATAAATAAATAAATAAAGTAAAAAAAGCAAAGAAAAAGATAGGAATATATTAGAAAACTTCTCTTATTTTGAAATGGCATCACTAATCTATCACCATTCGCCTCCTGACCTGGCGCTATGATTAATCCTCAGAAGCTCGAACTAGAAGAAATTTTCATGGTCCCAAAGATATGTTCGAGCCACCGAAGTTATTATCTATCAAGTTCCAATAACAACGAAGAGGCATAGAACATATTGGACGAAGTTAATGGTACTGTTACCTCTGGTTTAGAAGTTTAGCCGTTAGAAAATTACCCTGATTATTGAAGTCACTGGCTTGACTAGATACATGTACTCTGGCGAAACAAAACCCTTGACAATAAATAGCAGCAGGGTAGTTTCCTTTTTCTGGTCCTTTCTGAATTGATACGCATTCAAAGGAGACGTTGCTGGCAAAAATGTTTTTTGCTCCTTTCAGAAAACGGGTCTACTCTAAACGGAAAGAAGTTGCTTTCTCGGGAGCAATGTATTTATATGTCCTTGTGGAGCAGATCCCTTTTCAGACGACACTTGAGACAAAAACGTAATTGGAAAGTAATCAAGATACAATCAATTCTCTATATACAGACACTCGGTACAACGACAATATTCGTTGTACTGATAAAGAGACTAGCACGAAACCTTCGCTCAAGAGGTGACTGTCAATCACATATTATGCAAGAACATTGTATTTAATACTTTCGCCTCACTGGGCGATTCTAAAAACATCCAAAACGTATGTTCTGTGAGGAAATAAGAATAAAACAAATACTTTCTTATATGTCATTCTGCTTATTAAGGACTCTTTACAATATCAAATTCATTTTAATGGCAACAGCTTTTGGAACAAATGCTGTCGTTGTAATGTGGATTCAGTGTACATCCATAAGTAAAGCCAAGTGTCTTGTAGTACCTGATTGAATCACATTTAATTATGCAAATTGATGATTACCCATTCTTTTAATTACCCTAAAAAGTATTCATTTGCAGATGATTGCAATTACTAATTACGGCTTCCATAGTCCCAGTAATGTCAGTCAAACGGATTTTTTGTTATTTGTTCTGTTTCTCCAAATGATTTCCGTTGAAGACTATTCCGTTGAAGACTATTTTGACATTTCATCGACCTTATCTCTAGGCCTTTGGAGACAAATAAAAAACAAACGTTGAGCTTTGTTTTCTGTACCATACTTTGTCTAAAGTTTGAACAAGTACAATTTACTACGCAATGTTGTATCTAAGAATAGCTGGATGAGTGGCAAACAGTGTAGACCCTGATGAGACACAGCATTTTGCGGTGTCTCATCTGGGTCTACACTGTTCGTTCAGGCCTGTCTGACCAAACACATACCGTAAAGTATAAACATATGGTAAGAGTCATGTGCAGACAAATCCGAAAAACAATGTAAACAATTAGACGTCCGCTGATTTGCCCTACAATGCTAACGGTAAAATTCATTGAACGGAACATGTATGTATTTACAGGCATTGGATAAGAGTCATATAGGGTTCCCGACCCTTAGTTTTGACTGACAGGGTTTTGTTTTGTTTTTTTTCAAACAAATATTTGTGTTTTAATCCGAATTGACACTGGCTTGGTAGGTTAGAAAGTGCATGTATATAGGCATTTGAGGCATTTTATTCATGATTTCAAAGAGTTTTGCAATATGTTATACTGACATGCACATATAATCACTTAATTTATAATTTAAGTATTCGATATTAACATTTAGTATTGCTTCGTTTCTTTGACGCTAAATAATTTCTGTGTATTATGTCTGAAAGGAATTAAGCATAGATAATTTATTCCTTTTTGGAACTGGGCAGTTGTCTAAAAACACATCTTTGGACCGTTAAAATAACATTCAAAGGCAAGAAGGGTTACAACCATGACATATAATATAGATTATAGATATCAATAATAGCAGGTATCTATATACTTGAAGTTTTCGGAGTAAGATCCCTACATAATAATTAAGGGCCAAGGGCAAAATCCGCATTGAAAGCACGGCTATACTGTTTACAACTCATGCAACAGGATCTAGTTTAGCTATCGAAAGGACTTGTTCAAATTCAGGACAAGTATAGTATAGATATAAGGTGTCTGAATATTTATGGTAGCATTACAAATTTCATGAGCTGAACATGAAAAAAGTCTGATAACCTCGGGGCCTGGCATAGCAATTGTAGAATTGGCGCGTAGTTATCAAACGCTGGAAATACTTTGCTGTCCTTTTGAGAATGCTTTCCCTTTTGTGGTACATCTTTATTACTTTCTTTAAAAAAAAAAGGCGTGACGCGCAACAAAGCAACCAGGAATTCACAAACATTATCTCCCTAAAAGTGCGCCCAATCTACCAAGTGAATTCAGCTTCCTTTTAAAATCGAAATACATCGAGTTCAAATAATATGTACAGGAATCATAAAATGTTTAAAGCTCTTTCGAAGCTACATTTTTACTTCACGGTAGTAAATTCTGCCTCACCATAAGTGCATTTAACGTTAAATTGCATGAGCCAAATGCATAATGAAATTGTTGCACATCCAACTCCCTGGGAAGACAGAAATATTGCCAAATAATTTTCCATCAGCTCAAATTGAAAGCGACACGAATCTACCGAAGCGTCGAAAATGTCTGTTAAGTTTTATTTATTACCAATAATTGTCTTAGCCAAGAAACTGACGACTGATAGTGATGAAAATTCGATAGCTTATAACGATTCTCCTGGGAGAGTCCAAAATCATAATTGAGTCGGCATACGAAAAATTGTTTTCCGGTTTGTGGTTCTTCAAATATCCATGCGCAGTCCCCTATTTGGCCTACAGATGTGCGTTTATTGCATGGCTTCCTCAAGGTCTCTACTTCATGTCTGCGAACAGCAAAAGCTCTGGCAAAACAGCTCTTATGTGTAGGCTCGTCTAAGCCTTTGCTGATTGCCTATGTAATAAGTCCCCTTTTTCTCATATGCTTGCTCATTTATTACATCTCCGCTGGCCTGCAGAGGATAATACCTTCCATTATTTGCTCGCAGCTTGAGAAAATGTCTCTTATGACATGTGAACAGAGTTTAGACTCGGATCAGCCTACCCAAATGCGCAGTCTGACAAGGCCAATCACAGTCTCTTCTGAGGACAGCAAAGGAACGAAAGTATCTTTAGACGCATGGCGAAGACTCTTATCAGTTTGCGCGGACGCACAGACTGTCCGGTGTTTTCGCTGGGTATGAATTATGTAGGATATATGAGATGGTGCAAAGCACGTCATTTCCTACAAGATTTCGCGAGCGCCCTGCGAAGCTCCCGAATATACTGCGCAACCGCACACACTGATCAGTCGTCTTCGCTTTCAGCTTTAAGACACTGTGGATACTTGGCTACTCAAAGAGTGCTCTGAGAAGATTCAGACCAGACTGTGCGGATGCGCAGACTGATCTGTGTTCACTGGGCGCATACGAGATCTTGTAAGAAATGCTCTGTCCCGGTTCTTATTTACTCATTATGGTTAAATATCTGCAAAAATGCACATGTGTAACATACATGCATAAGCCAGGCTCTAGAGATGCATACCTGATAAAAAGGATAATCAGACATCAAACTTACACTTAATATTCAGACATCAAACTTAAACTAAATATTCAGACATTTAACTTTAACTAAATATTTAGACATTTAACTTATGCTAAAAATCCAGGCGTCATTTATACTAAAATTTCAGAAATCAAATTTATACTAAATATTCGCGTATCAAGTTTAAATTAAATTTTCAAACATCAAACTTATATTAATGGTTAATTTGATTTTTATGTTTTCGCTTTGATGCATTGACTGAGTTGGGAGCCTTTATGCGAACCGAATTTTTAGCTGACCTGAGCTCTGCTCAGGATGAGCTATTGTAATCACTTTTCGTCCGTCCGTGCGTCTGTGCGTCCGTCTGTTAATATTTTCAAACGACTTCTCCTCTGAAGCCGCTGAGCCAATTTTGCTCAAATTTCATAAGGAGCCTTCTTAGGGTGGGGGAACAAAAAATTGCTAAAATGGTTGCGGTCCGTTGACCAAGATGGCCGCCACGCCCATATATGGTAAAAAGCTTTAAAAATCTTCTCCTCCAGAACCGAGAATGCCTTGGGGCTGAACCTTTGCAGGAATCATCGAGGACTGGAAGTCTACCAAAATTGCTACAAGAATTGTCAAACGTTGACGTTTGACCTTTTTACGGCAAGGTCAAGTTTGCTTCCCTATGTTTTTGTATGGGAAAAACCTTTAAAAATCTTCTTCTCCAAAACCGAGCATGCCTTACGGCTGAATCTTTGCGTATATCTTTGGGAACAGGAGGGCTACCAAAATTGCTAAAATAATGGTCGTACATTGACATTTGACCTTTTTACGGTAAGGTCAATTTTGCTTCCTTATGCATTTGTATGGGAAAAATGTTCAGAATTTCAAACAACTTCTCCTCTGGAGCCTCTGGGCCAATTTTGCTCAAATTTCATATGGAGCCTTCTTAGGTTAGGGGAATAAAAGATTGCTAAAATGGTCACGGTTCGTTGACCAAGATGGCCGCCATGCCCATATATAGTAAAAAACCTTTAAAAATCTTCTTCTCTAGAACCGAGGATGCTTTGGGGCTAAATATTTGCATAAATCATCGGGGACAGAGGGTCTATCAAAGTTGCTAAAATAATAGTCATACATTGACATTTGACATTTTTACGGCAGGTCAATGTGCTTCCTTATGCATTTGTATGGGAAAAAACATTTAAAAATCTTATTCTCCAAAACCGAGGATGGCTTGTGGCTGAATCTTTGCATATATCATCTGGAACAGGCGGTCTACCAAAGTTGCTAAAATAATTGTCATACATTGACATTTAACCTTTTTACGGCGAGGTCAAGTTTGCTTCTGTATGCATTTGTATGGGCCCCATACATTTTTATGGAAAAAATAATGATAATTTCAAATGGCTTTTCCTCTGAAGCCTCCGGGCCAGTGTTGCTCAAATTTCATGCGGAGCCGCCGTGGGCAGGGGAATGAAAGATTGCTAAAATGGGTATGGTCCATTGATCAAAATGGCTGCCATGCCCATATATGGTAAAAATCTTTAAAAATCTTCTTCTCTATAACCAAATAAGCCCTGGGTCCTAATCTTTGCACAAATTATGGGGGACAGGAGATCTACCAAAATTGCTAAAATGATGGTTCTATGTTGACATTTGACCTTTTTACCTCCAAGGTCAAATTTACTTCCCCATTTGTATGGGCCATATACACTTATATTGAAAGTATCGAAGTGACTTGTAGATCAACAGTAGTTAAAATTGTTCTGACTGGAAATCTGAGATGGCCATCATCTGGTTTATATTTATAATATTTCCCTGCCACTGTGCTGTTTACATGTATAAAATCATGATTCTTCAGAAAGCACTTAGCCAATTTCCACCAAATTTCACATTGATCCTTCTGTTGAAATGTGATTGATAGTTTATTCAAATGATGATGCTTCATTGACTGTCAGGCCCATATATTCTTCTTCAAAACTAAGAACTGCTCAAATGATGATATTTGCATTAGTTGCGATGATAGGATTGGAAAAATGTTGCATAAGATCTGCATGCCTGCAGTGGCTATGTCACTCAGGTGAGCGAACCGTGGCCCGTGGTCCTCTTGTTATGTATTTCTGTATTAGAGAAGCATCGGGACCCAGGGTGAAGTTAGCTAGCTGTAAAAGTGCTTTAAACCCCCCGGTGGTTTGCTCTACCGACCGTTCTAAGGCGGTGGTCCCGGTGTTAGTCTTACTCTTTGTTGCTTTGTGGTTTATTCTACGAGGCAGTTTGTTGTATGTCTTTCCGTGTGTCATTTTGTTCTTGTGTTTTTCAGTCCTTTTAGTATTGCGATTACCTCGCTTGGGGAAGAGAGAGCTAATCTTAGTGCTTTTCGTACGTTTGTTCGGTTTGTGCTTGTTTAGATTTGTCGGTTTCCTCTTCCTCTTGGGGTCTGGGAAGGGCTGCGGTTTGTGATTGTGGCACTCCCTGGATTTTTCTCTTACCTTTTTTTTTTAATATTAACAATCCGACATCAAACTTAAACTACATATTCAGACATCAAACTTATATTAATAATCCGTCATCAACCTTATACTAAATATTTAGACATCAAATTTACTCTAAATATTCAATATCAAACTTATACTAAATATTCAGACATCATACTGACATTAAATAGTCAGACATCAAACTTATACTAATTAGTCAGACAGCATACTTACACTAAATATTCAGACATCTAGCTTATACTTAGTATTCAGACATCAAACTTACACTAAATATTCAGACATCAGACTTATACTACTAAATATTTAGACATCAAACTTATGCTAAATATGCAGAAACCAAGCTTCACTAAACATTTAGACATCTAACTTACACAATATATCAGACATCAAACTTATACGTAATATTAAAGGCATCAAATTTATACTAAATCTACAGATATCAATTTACACGAAATATTCAGACATCAAATTACACTGAATATTCAGACGTCTACTTTATATTAAATATTCAGACATCAAGTGTATAGTAAATATTCAGACATCAAACTTATACTAGACATACAGACATCAAAGTTACACGAAATATTCAGAAATCAAAATTACACTAAATATTCATGCATCTAAGCGATTCTTTATATTCAGACATCAATTTACTAAGCTAAGTTTCTGTGTTACCTTAAATATTCGGGACCGCAATTGCACGGAAACAGTCTAACGTCGCTACGTTTCCTGTGTTTTCCTTCAATATTCCGGATCATAATGATACGAAGTATTCGTAAACCGTGTAATTATCTGGGTTCCTGTGTTATTTTAAATATTTGGGACCTTAATTACACAAAATATTTGGAAAACGTGTAATGTAGCTAAGGTTTTCGTATTTCTTTACATACTGGGGACCATAATGACACCAGATGTTCGGAAAACAGTGATGCGAGTATATTGCACTGATAATCAGGGAATTCAGGTATAATAAATTTACTTAAATTTAATTTTACAAATAAAATTACTTTTTAGCGATGTCAAACAAATTTAAGGCTCATTCGCTCGGCTACATAATTACCCTTATTTCTTCTTATTCCGTTCTTTTCAATTTATTTATAAAAACTATCAAATACGGACAACAGAATACTACAATGCCGTGGTAACCCATTAAAACTAACACAGATAATCTCAAAACAAGTCAGATACCGTCTGAACTGATGTCAGAAAGCCAGACATTCACTGACCCAGAATGGATAATCAATGAAATATATACATACATTACGAAAACACGCCTATTCAAATATATAGAAAATTTCACCTCCAAAAACTGAAAATTTTCAGATACAAAAACTCCGATATTTTTCACATTTCTGCTCAAAACATAGATTGTGGGTACTCGTTAGAACCGCCTCGACGATGCGGTTCTAACGAGTACTCACAATCTATGTTTTTGAGCAGAAATAAGGAAATAATGTATACCCCTGTAAACCCCAGTTTTACTATATAAAAGTGGGGTTTGAGGGGGTCAAAATTATATAGGCATGTTTTCGTGATGTTTTGTTAAAATGAGAGACAGATTATGAAAGGCAGATACTCAAGTAGTCAACACCGAGTTGATATGATGAAACGCTTCATTGATACGAAAACGCCAGATCATCACGAAAACATGCCTATATAAATTTGACCCCCTTAAACCCCACTTTTATATAGTAAAACTGGGGTTTACAGGGGTATACATTATTTTTCTTATTTCTGCTCAAAAACATAGATTGTGGGTATTCGTTAGAACCGCCTCGCCGAGGCGGTTCTAACGAGTACCCACAATCTATGTTTTGAGCAGAAAAATGAAAAATATCGGAGTTTTTGTATCTGAAAATTTTCAGTTTTTGGAGGTGAAATTTTCTATATATTTGAATAGGCGTGTTTTCGTAATGTAACAAAGAACTTAAAATTCCACTTGTAAAATCAGACGAACTAATATAATATTTATTATAAGATGATTACTTTGATCAAATGGTAGATAAAATATCCAAAATAACTTCAGTTTAATCAAGCTAGGAACTCTCATTTCAAAGCTTTGTTTCTTTCTTTAAGTTTGTTATCATTCAATAATACCTTCCATAATTTTGGTCGCAACGTGAGAAAATGTATCTTATGACATGAGCACTGACATTAAGAACTAAAATTTATGAAAAACGCGATTGCTTTGATTCGGATATTGTGAACGTTTGGATGACGTTATCAATATGGTTTTCACCCTCGTAAAAGCTTTAAAAGTCCCGAAATGTGTTATCTGATCACAAAGGACTGGAAGAGATCAATCAAACTATAGAGATGTGCCGGGAGAGGTTTTGAGGTACTAACAACAGCTGTAGTGGCGATAAAGCCATCACGAAAACATGCCTGTATCATTTTGACCTCCTTAAACCCCATCTGGATATAGTAAAACCGGGGTTTAGAGGGGTATACATTATATTTTTTTTATATTTGCTAAACAACATAGATTGTGAGTACTCGTTAAAACCGCCTCACCGAGGCGATTCTAACGGGTACGCACAATCTATGTTTTGAGCAGAAAACTGAAAATTATCAAAGTTTTTCATCTGATTTTTTTTTAGTTTTTGGAGGTAAATTTTTCTGTATATTTAAATAGGTCTGTCTTCGTAATGCGTTTCCCAGACACATCGTATTGAAATAATTTTTAAATACATTCGTACTTTAATGACCCAAACATCTTTGCTACAATGGTTCAAACATCTTTGCTACAATGGAACTTTGTTCTAGACAAGGACAGTTCGAGCCTAAGGGTTACTCATAACGCCAGATCGGGAGGCAGATGAGGACAATTAAGGTATGGGTATGTCTTTTCGATATTCTATAAAATAATGGTATGTTAAATGAACGCATTTAGAATTGTTGTCTCAGTGGGCTATGTTCTGTGATTATACGATTGCCTGGACATCTTTACTGTTATTATTTCATGTGGTCTTGCCTTTATGTTTGGGGTCAAATTCTTCACTAGCTGCCCATTATGCTTTAAACTGGTTTAAGCCTTTTCTGCAAAAACTGTTCCTCTATTGAAGTGTTTCTTTGTCCGTACGTCTATATTAGAATATGCTGCTTTTGTCATTGTTTGTTCCTTGTCTTTTCATTTCTCTGTGTCTCTGGAAGGATGTGCTTTTGATTTTGATTATGGTCTTTCCAGGGTAATTTTATTTAAAGGTTTTTTTTTTTTGTTTGTTTGTTTTTTTTTGTTTTTTTTTTTTTGTTTTTTTTTGTTTGTTTGTTTTTTTTGTTTTTTTTTTTTTTTTGTATACCAATGATATGTGAAGATACCCATGAACTCCCACAATTATGAAGCACAGCCCTCCAAAGGCATGAAACGAAGGAGAGATGGGCAACAAATAATGACAAAATAAACGCCACATATGAACCAACAGACGCATAATCAAGCAAAACCCGCAATAGAGGGACCGCCTTGGAACGATCAGTAGGAAAACTACTGAATGGCTTAACTCTTTCGATGCCATATGTCAGAGACATTTGTCAGTTGCCTAAAAAAAAAAAAAAAAAAAAAAAAAAAAAAAAAAAAACTATCACTTGGAAAGACGTTTATATATAAAGTTGAAAGACAGAATGTCAAACAGCGTAGATCCAGATGAGACGGCTCATTATGAGCCGTCTCATCTGGATCTACGCTGTTTGCAACAGCCCACTATTATTGCCTGTGGCAGTGAAAGAGATAAAGCAATTTTCCGCGCGTGAAACCTCGCCCTTAAATCTACTGCACCTCCAATTACACATATATTTTTGGTTGGCAGAAAGGTCCTCTACCACATCTTTGAAACATCACTGCGAAACATATATAATCAAAAATACTGTGATTAACAAAGTAAAGGGCTCGATGGCGATCTGAAGCAGAAGAAAACCGAAAATAGGACCACGATGGGCCAGACTACATATATTAAAAGTCAGGCGCCGACCATCTGAAACCGATTGGGGAGGGAGCCGTCATTAAGTCTGAAGATCGACCCAAACTTGTACAATTAAAGAGGGAAGCAAAGTTATCAACCAAAATTGGGTAAACAACCATGCATGTAGTAAGACTAACAAACAACAAGACGCATCCTCAGATAAGAAGACAGCTTCTAAGATGCGAACCAAAACATAACTAAATTATAACTCTGCATTTTGAATTAGCTACATCTTGCTACTCACAAATGGGGAAACTGCTGAAGATGTTAATGATGTATTTTCCTTTTTCGTGATATTTTCAATCATATTTATCCTCAGTATTGGGACAAACAGGGCTGAACTATGAGTTCAGACGCTGCAGAACTGATCATTATCTACACTATTTGCAATTCATCCAGCAACGTTTAGGCTAGACTGGCTCCAGTCTCTAGTGACAAAATAATTTTTCTTATAATCTGTTTAATAATCCACTAAAATAAAACCAAAGTAATACCATGACTATAGAGGCTGGTCACTAGTGACTAGCCTCTTAGTCATGATATTTTTTTGGTTTTATCTTAGTGGATTATCAAATAGGATGATGAAAAAAAATATTTAGTCACTGGTGACTGGAGCCAGTCTACGTTTAGGCCAAATATCAGTAAACAAATGACATGTTCAGATTTTTGGACACATCTGGACACATATGATAGATGCTATGTTATGAGTATGAGGTCTAAGCACACGAATCTCACACTTGAAAGCGCTATACACAGCAAAAGAAATTTATGGTCTTCTTGACATTTTTTCAAAGAAAATAATGTTTGGCGTTTCATGTGAGTCTTCTGCAACGCAGACGATTCAAATGGAATGCAAAATCTTATCATTACGATCATCAAGACCCTATTCAAATATATAGAAAATTTCACCTCCAGAAACTGAAATTTTTCAGATAAAATCCTCTAATATTTTTCTTATCTCTGCTCAAAACATAGATTGTGGGTACACTCGTTAGAACTGCCTCGGTGAGGTGGTTTTAACGAATACCCACAATCTATGTTTTCGAGCAAAAAAGAAAAATAATGTATACCCCAGTTTAACTATATAAAAGTGGGATTTAAGGAGGTCAAAATTATATAGGCATGTTTTCGTGATGTTTTCGCTGCGAAAAAAAAAGGAATAAAAAATGTCGTCTGCTGCAATTTTGCTTAGCACATGGATCTTAATTATGTTACAGATATTCCACGGTCATGACAGTATTTGAAGCCATAAATCCTACCGGCTAATAATCTGACGTGTGTAGCACAAATGTCAAGTGAATGTCCTGTCATTTATTGCCACATATATGAATGCAATTAAGCAGTGACACGAGAAAAGGGCCTTAACATCTTACGCTGACACGGCAGCCGCACATTATTCTGTACCTTTAGACAGTCTAATCAAGGTTTTTTTCTATAAGCTACAGAATAACTTTCTACTGCAGACTATATCAAACAGAGGAGAGCCGGGTGAAAATGTGCGCAGGCGCAAGCTATTCGGAGACTTTCGTATTCGTGCATGGCATGAGGGTCGCTTCACGCATTGCGCAATGGGCCGCTTCACACATTGCGCATTATGTAATTACTGACAGAAAGAACGTCTCAGTACAGATATAACTACCATTTAGATGATACTGTCTTATCTTTAGACAGGATGAAATTGTTCCATGCATAGAGATCTTTCTGAAACTTGTCTAGAAGAGAAATTACCGCAACAAAATGGTAAAACAAAAAAGTCCAGGGAGTGCCACAATCACAAGTCGCAGCCAATCCCAGACACCAAGATGAAGAGGAAAGAGACACAAACCATCACGCACAAAACAGCAAACAACAAACGCAAGAAAAGCACACAGACTAACTCTCTCTTCCCCAAGCGAGGTGATCGCAGTGTTTAAAGTGTTAAAAGGACTGAAAAACACAGGACAAAACGCAAGGCATTGATATAAATCGCCTCTTAGTATTAACCAGAAAGCTATACAGTGTAAGAGCAACACCGGGACCACGCTTTAGAATTTGGTCGCTACTCTTAATACAGAAATACATAAACTTCGGTTCGCATAATTGTTCCAAACTCAGTCGATGCATCATAGCGAAAACATATAAATCAAATAAATCTCTATGATCAACAAAAAACAGTACTCTTGGCGAATTCTACGCACCTATTCACATGACCAGTACTCTTGGCTAATTCTACACCCACTGCGAGCCAGAGTAAAAGAAAACTATTGGTTGACATTTGTCTTTTCTGTTCCTGTGTTTTGTTCTCAATATTCATCGAAAAATTGATTTAACGGCAAAACATTGGTCTGACCAATGCAATTCCTATAGTACAAACTGTTTTTCTTTTCTTTTTTTCATTTTTTATTTTTTATTTATTATTTTTTTTTTTTTTTGTAAAATTTTATTTTAGAAAGTATGATTTTATTATTTATTTTTCTTTGCTGAGTTTTAATTACTGAAATTGTGAAAATTTCAAAATAAAAGTTTGAACAAGTAGAATTTCTGCCTCAAATCTGAATACCCTTCCGAATCCTGACAAACGTTTGCAAATTTTCTACACTATTTGCATTAAAGACATGAATTGTTATATAAAACGTGGTAATGATAAAACTAACCAGCTACCCCTTTCTAATTGGAATGGATATGTTCAAAGAGCTGGAGAAGAAGAGTTCACTCGGCATAAATAGGGTACTTTTCTGTGTTTCAGGTACCTGGCGGCTTCCCAGCTCCAGTCCACAGATGCCCGGAAAGTGTTTCCATGTTTCGATGAGCCTGACATGAAAGCCACCTTTTCTGTCACCATCACCCACTCGACAGGTATTACATTGAAAACTGTTTTTCTTTTCTTTTTTTTTTTTTCTTTTTTTTTATTGTCTATCTATTTATTTATTCATTTATGTATTCAAAGTGGCTATTGCCAGTCGACTTTTAATAGCGATTTTAACGTAAATTGGCTATTACCAGTCGTTTTCATACATGTATAAGGAAATTCAGCCATTTTATTGTAACGTCCTGTTTCTATGTTTGTGTCGTTTTCTGTAGCTCTGGAGAAATCATGTTCTGTTCCGCGCTATTTCTATTTATTTTTTTTTTTCAATAGAAGCCACATTTAGAAGCGAATCCAATATTAATCCTTGTCCTGCTAAATAAATTAAGATGCCACGCCCATTGCTACTTTTCTTCCAATCAGATTACTTGAATCAGTTTGTTCATATAAATTCACATAATTAATGGCAAACCGTGCAGATCCAGGTCAGTTCCATCTGATCTGGATCTACACTGTTTGCAAAGGCAGGGCATATCGGGCCTTTGCAAGAACAAAGGTTAAAGCAGGATGAATTCTTGTTCAACCTATACTCTCAATATCTCAAACTCCAAGGGAGCAAATCTGGGTTGACTGACGCAAACAGGAAGTAAAAAAGTTGTCTCCATCATAAAAATAGCAGAACACCCACCAAGCACATAATTTCCCCTTAACACGCAAAACGACCTGTCTTGTTGCACGTTCAGATAGATATAGTGCACATGCACGCTCCGAACAGACTCACGCGCTTCGGTAGAAACCGTCATTACTATAAATAAATACCGTCTTACTTTACTTATGAATTATCAACTAGCTCCTTCGACTACATAAACCTACTCTGCTGTGACAGCTTTCATGAAGTAGGTATTCACCCGGTTCTTTACTCAGAAGGAATTAATTTGGCGGCGTCAAGCGAACAAATGCTTTCGAACATGTGAAAATGTGGATATTCAGATCATTCTGCGCATGCGCAAAGTATTATCCGAGCATTTGCTCTTCATTTATACATTCCATTTTATCAAATTATGTTGGTAGCGGACAAGAAAGTGCCTAATCGGACTGATGGATGCGCAGGCTGATCTGGGAATTCGGTGTATGCATATGCCCGAAGACACGTTTGCGAATGGCGAGACCCAATTTTCAACGTTTGCTTATGATTTAATGCACCAACAGTTTAATTCTATTTATTCGATTTTAAAAATCGAATAATATGTTCGTTCTTTTTTATTTTTTTTTGTAATAATAGCTGTAAATCAAGCAAAATTTGACAGGGTGAATAGATTGCAGGATGATTTCCAACTGGTTTCACTTGTTCAACATTTCTGAAGTTTTTACAATAGTGTTGCAAAAACTCAATAATTAAAATCAGTGCAGAGAATTAGAAAATATTTTCTTAATGTACAAATTCAAAAACTCACTTCAGTATAGACATTGCATTGGCGAGACTAGCTGTGAGCCATGAATTACATTTTAAGGTAAATACAATCGTCTCTAGTTATCTCGAGGTCTAAGAGACTACCTGAAATACTTCGAGCTACCCGTACCTCGACACATCAAATTTGCAAAATTGAGGAAAAAAGTATCGACAACCACATTTCACAAATAAATATGTAGTTTGACTCCCGAAGTTTGAGATATATTGTAAATATTGTGGAAGAGAGGAGAAAATGCTCCTTAGGAGCAGTTTCTCTTTTCCACAATATTTTGTTACCTGTCGTTAGATTTCTATGTTAATACAGGGACCAGAGTTTCACTTCTATATAAACGGTTATTCGAGGAAAGCGAAGTCAAGATAACTAGAGTTGACTGTGTATGCGGATTGAGCACACAATCAGAGCAGAACTCAATCAGAACAGAAAATCGGTTTCGCATTGTGCCCACTTTGCTTTCTGTTTTGCAGTTATGTTGTGATGCTAGCATTTTGGTCACCTTTAACAGTTGCCCATTTTGCTTTCTGGTTTTAGTAGTTGTGATTAAGAGTGACTTCGGGACCCAGGGTGAAGTTAGTCGGATGTAAAAGTGCTTTGAACCCCGCGATGATTTATTCTACTGACCGTTCTCAGGCGGTGGTCCTGGTGGTAGTCTTACACTTTGTTGCTGTATGGTTTATTCTACGAGGCGATTTGTTTTAAGTCTTGCCTTGTGTTATTTTGTTCTTGTGTTTTTAAATCCTTTCAGCATTGTTATTACCTCGCTTGGGGTAGAGAGAGCTAAGTGCTTTTGTACGTTTATTCGATTTGCGCTTGTTTGTTATTGTGTGTTTCCTCTTCCTCCTGGTGTCTGAGAAGGGATGCGGCTTGTGATTGTGGCACTCCCTGGACTTTTCTCTGACCGCTTTTTCGGATAAGAAATTACCAATTGGTACAAAACACATTGACCTGCAACTTGACAAAACGTACCTATTCGTATGTGCACTCAACGGAAACTCAAATGTGTTATTTTGTTATTTTGGTTCTATTCCAAAGGCAACCATTACACAAACAAGTGTATTCAAATATAATGAAAATTTTACCACCCAAAACTGAAAATTTTGAGATAAAGATTCGGATATTTTTCATATTTCTTCTCAAAACATAGTTTGTGGGTAGGAGTACCAACAATCTATGTTTTTGAACAGAAATGAGACCAATAATGTATACTCCTGCAAATCCCAGTTTCACTATATAAAAGTGGGGTTTAAGGGGGTCAACATTATATAGCCATGTTTTCGTGATGGTTTTGGAATTTCATTTTACTTCACTACAGCTTGTGTAAAACTTCTACCCGTACTTTATTATAGTGCAGATTATAGGTTTATTTCCTTTGGTATCACTGATCCCATTCTGGTTATTTTGAAAATCGAATTACGTTTAAGCTTACGCCGGTGGTAGGGGAGCATCATATTTATACAGCCTTACCTATTACACTGCTGTATATGTAGTGATTTAATAAAACCGAGTCTCCGATTTTCGTTCTTTTGTAAGGTCTTTGAATCTAAAGGCAGCGTTTTAGATTTTCGGATATTTTATTGGTGTCTTTGGTGTTAAATGCAGTGGGTTGAACAACTGTTTCTCACGGCTACCAATGGAGTCCGGTTTAAAAACTTGCCTTTGACGTTACCATTAGACATGATTAGGGATCGGGACAAAGCTGTGTACAGTTAAATTTGAATGACTCAAACACCGATAGTTCGTTTACAGTGGCTGAGTCGAACTCGTGTATGAATTCATAAAATTCTTCCACTAGCTCAAGAAAACAAATACTGAGGGATAATTAAAAACAAATCTTATTTTATCATAAAAATATATGTTTTGTGTACTCATAAGATTCGCCTCATCAAGGCAATTGTAATGAGTACACACAGTATACCATTATTTTATAGAAGATGAAAAAGCATCCCTAAATTATACATATTTGCCGCCTGACCTGACGATATAGTTAAACCTCAGTGACTCTTACTATCCATGTCTGAAACAAGTTTCCATGGTCCCAAAGGGGTTCGAGCCATTTAATGTCGATTATGTATGTATTAGGTCACAAAGGCTAATGATCGCTATATCATACGGTTCTCATTTTCGGAATAATTTCACTATTTCTGCATAAGTTCTTAGACGCGAATTCTAAAAATTATATGCCACTCTAAGCAACATATACGTAGCACTCGTATTTTACAGTACTATTAGAAATCTTGCATTTTGTATACTCGCCTCACCTCCCCTGTATTTCTTAACGTTTTTTACTGCTGACCGTTTAAAGGCAGCCTTTAATATATTGTTGGTTTGTTGTGGGGTTTCGTGGCTGTCGCTATGGGGATTTTTTTTCATGTTTAGTGCTGAAGAATATCTCCTTTTTGTTTTGGTGATCCTATCGTGCATTGTGATCACCCCGCCGGGGAAACGCGAGCTGTTTTTTTTTTTTTTTTTTTCTCGTTGTTTATTTAGGATTTGACTATATATTTGTTTACTCGTCCTATTTGCGTTATTTGTAAACCATATTATGTTCTAGTCACTGTTGGCATTGAAGGTACGTTTTCTGACGTTGCGGCTCAATATTTTGTGGTTGTCTTTGTTGTTACATGTATACATGTATGCAAGGGACTGAAAAAATAAATTTGATCAATTTAGTGAAATGATCATATGTTATAAACAAAAGGAGTATAACATTGATGTCATAAAACAGTATGCTTGCTTAGCGGTTGACCAAGTCATGGTTGACCATCTCGCTTACCTCTTTAATTGCACGCAAGCGGGTCGGGGTTAGATTCGTTGATGGCCCCGACTTAAAAACTATTTATTTAGATGGTCTTGGCCGGAAGTTTTTATGTCTGTTTCTTTTTTGTCTCCAGTATTCTAGTGATTTTGTTTTACACCACACGGAATCTCCAAGTGTCTCGAACACGTTCTTTCTGTTGTCCCCATCTTTGATTCCCTGTAGGCGGTATCTGTGATTTTTTTGTTGCCCGTAATAATTCATGGATGAGTTAGAAGACCTCCACGGGGACCGAACAAATATATGTTTTTACCACTATCAAAGCTGAGGGCGAGGGTTCGGTTTAAGATTCCGTATAACTAGCTTAAGTCACCATAATTCTACCATTGTAAGGGGGTATTTTCATTGTGGTACTTTTTGTTAAATGTTCTGTATTGTTTCACTTGCTAATGTTTTTCTTTTACCAATTATGTTAGTTATAGATATATCATTAATTTTTGGTAACAGAATTTCCAGCTTTTGGGGAAAGAGTTGTCATCTGTTCATTTTGTGGCTTTTGTTCGCCTTTCCCTTTAATGTTGAAAACTTGATGTGAATCTGACTGTATCAGTTCCTGAGTTCACTTTGATTTTTCACGGCTACTGTACATCTTATTATTTTTTTATACTTTTCTTATTAATAAACCCATGTATTTGTATAACGAGTTTGATGTATTAAACAAGAAATGCACAAAACTGTGGGGAGGGTCAATGTACTTCCCAGCTAGCATTCTACGTAAATCTACATCGGGCCGTCATCGGCCCGTCAGCTACCCTGACGGGCCGATGACGGCCCGATATAGATTTACGTAGAATGCTGACTGGGCTTATAGTAAGTCCCTTATTGTTAGCACTTTATAGCGATATGTATGATGAGAATTAATAGCTGATCAATTAGCCATCAGCCTTTCCAAGTGATCACTCATCATGCAAAATTGCAAAATAGAATAACTGACATTACGAAAACACACCCATTCAAATGTATAGAAAATTTCACTGAAAATTATATAGAAAATATATAGAAAAAAACTGAAAATTTCCAAATACAAAAAACTCTGATATTTTTCAAATTTCTGCTCAAAACACAGATTCTGGGTACTCATTAGAACCGCCTCGACGAGGCTGTTCTAATGGGTACCCACAATTTATGTTTTGAGCAGAAATAAGAAAAAATAATGTATACCCCTGTAAACCACAGTTTTACTATATAAAAGTGGGGTTTAAGGGGGTCAAAATTATATAGGCATGTTTTCGTTATGAACTGTAAATGCTTATCACGATCTCAGTTGTACAATTTACGAAAGCAAACTACGTGTACAGTCAAGCGTCAATGACTCTAACATCGATGGCTTGTTTGCCGTGGCTGATTCGAACTCGCTTTTTAGTCCCTAGGAAATTCTTCAAAAGCTCAAGGAAACAAATATTTAGAAAAATTTTCGTGCTTTATCATGAAAATGAATGTTGTGTGTATTCATTAGAATCGCCTCATATCAATTATTTTCCTTCAGAATACACCGCACTTGGGAACATGCCCGTTGAGAAGGAGACGTGTATAGACGATTGCTCGTACAAAACTGTCCGGTTCCAGACAACGCCCAGAATGTCAACATATCTGCTAGCATTTGTCATATCGGACTTCAAATACAAGGAGACAATTCTTCCTGGACAATATGCGGTAAGTAAATGAATCAATCACTCAATCATTCATCAATCAATCATTCAATCAATCAATGAATCAGCCATTCAATTAAAGCACATGATTTCTCTCAATCCATTTAAATGGCAACATGAGGTATACAAAATACATTAGACATATTGAAGGAAAATATGTAGCAGCGTAACATGCACTAACTGTTCCAACTAATTTTCTCAAGTATTAGTATTATCAGAGAATAACATAGCGATCGTTGTGGAACAGCCGAAAGTTTTGTTTGTGCAAACATTGCATCTTGTGAACGCCGCTCAGTCCTATAAGCAACTTACTAAGCTTTCACACTCATGACGACTCTACGTTTGCTGTTTGTTGTTAATATTGTCATGAAGTATGGGAAACACGCCGTAAGTTGCATGTGATTGACGACAGTAATACAAATGATGATTTTATTTAGTTTTTGTTATTTCATGTTTTAAGGGGAGACGAAACGAAACGCAAAGAAAAGGTCCTGAACTTGGAATAAAGCTAAATAAGCAAAGCAAAAATCTGATAATAGATGTTTTGCAGTTTATGCATAATTGTGTAACTAATAAAAGTGAACTCTCATCTACGTTCATTTTGTGAAAGCTTAATTGTACAGTCGACTCTCGTTATCTCGGTCCAAGGGACCCTCTGAAACACTTCGAGATATCCGTACCTCGACATATCAGATTTGCCGAAGTGAGGAAAACAATAAATGGAACAACCACGTTTAACAATTGAATATGTAATTTGACTCCTGAAGTTAGAGATATATTGAAAATATTGTGGAAAAGAGGAGAAATTGCTCCTTAGGAGTAATTTCTCCGCTTTTCCATACTAGTTTGTTACCTGTTGTTAGATTTCCATGTTAAAACAGGGACCAGATTTTCACTTCGAGATAAGCGGTTATTCGAGATAAGCGAGGTCGAGATAACGAGAGTCGACTGTATTTGTCATTTTTTTCCTTTGGTGTTAGGGGCTTTATATGGATCTAATTGTATTAGTTCCTGAGTTCACTTACATGTGCCTACTTTTCATGAAAGTCAACAGTCTAAAGCAACAGAAACATGACTATCCTGCCATACATGTTTGCACACCTTAACCCATTGTAGACTGAATGAACTCCCCCACAATATATTTTGGAAGTGTCCAATTTCAGGTAGGGGAGGCTATAAGATTGAGATATTCCTAGAGAAAAGCGGCTGAAGAATTTGCAAACAGTGAAGACACTGATCAGACGCCGCATACTGCGGGAGTAGCAAACAATGTAGAGGCTGATTACACGTTGCGTTCAGTGGTTTCTGATCGCGGTTTACATTATTTTCTCAGGCCTGTCTCTCCGAAGATTTAGAGTAAATACGGTTGTGAACGACTTGAATGCCTATAATCCCAATCAAGGCTTGGATATTAGGCCATCCCTAACCAGAACATGTAAAATAAGATAGCTCAAACTTACAACATATGCTCAGAAGAAAAGAAAGTACACACGTTTTGAATTCCTGTTTTTTTTTGTTTTTTGTTGTTTTTTTTTGTTTGTTTGTTTTCTTTTTCTTTTTCTTTATACAAAAGATCTCACTAGTGGCGGTAGCAGAACAAAAGTATGGTTGCGCGTGCCAGGAAAATCGAAATAAGTTCTCCTTAGTATCAGTTCGAAAATAGGTGTTTACTTTGTGAGGAAATAATTTGCTCCTTAATGGGAGAAAATTCCTTCCTTAAAGAGCAACTCCTTTGATAAATACAATAATGTAGTATAGAAAAAATACTAACTCTTTGTACCTACATGCATGTCGATACTGCACGTTTTGAGCTTGTATAGTAGTGCACAATTCAACAGGAAATTCAAATATTAATTAACCGAAAATTGCATTGCCCAATACTGTGTACGCGCCAAAAGTGCAAAGTCGACAGGTACGTATCGTAAAGTGACACATACCGTAACATATTGGACATTGCGTAAACATACATCGTGCATAATGTTTAGCCAGAACGGTGAAAATTAAGACAAAACAAAGGCATTCGAAATTCGTACATACTGCTTTTTCCCTCGGAGTATACAGTCCAACCTCAATGTCTCGAACATCTTTGGGACCATAGAAATTTGTTCTAGATATTGATAATTCGAGCTACAGAGGGTAAATCGACGCCAGGTCAGGGAGCAAATAGCGATAATTTAGGGATTTTGTTTATTTTCTGGACAATAATAGTATGTTATGTGTATCATAAGAATTGCCTCGTTGAGGCGATTCTAATGAGTACTCACATCATACATTTTCTTGGTAAAATGAGAAAATTTCCTTAAATATTTGTTTTCTAGAGCTATCGGAAGAATTTCCTAGAGACTCAAAATGAGTTCGAATTAATCACGGTAAACGAGTCATCAGTCATTGAGGTTTTATTGTATATATTGCTTAGACATGCACTATAGAAGTCTTAGCTTATCAACATGACGCGAAATCGTTTGGTGCTTCCAATGTCTTTGGTACTTGTCTTTTGTTGCCAAATAGCATAGAAGATGTACAGAAAGAATCACAACCGTAGAACATGACCTACCAGATTTAGAGGCACTGGATGTTTAACTATTTCAAAGGTCAACGAGTTTGGAAACATTTTTTTTTTGCCTGTAAAGGCTATGTTTAATGGAATACCCTTCCCAAGTGTATAAGAATAAACGTCGAAATGATTGCCTTTGGAAACAAAGAACACACTACAGATCAGAAAATGGGAGTCTCGGTTTTATTGAGACTCTTCATAAGCAGTAATGAAGTTTGCAACACTGCTTATGCCCTCTAGCGTATACATGAACAGTATACAGAGACGTCAAGCTTTTAAACTGGCTGTCAAATCTCACTTATTAGATATTAGAGACTTTAAAAGCAATCTTACAATAATTAGCAATATAAATGAATATTTTTTTTTTTATTTTTAGTTGTTCATCCTGTAAAGTTAAGGATTTCTAATAAAATTATATTTTTACAGATGCATTTGATGTGTTATTTGTGCCTCACTACGGCTTGCAACCAATATCTATAAGGACTACAATGGAAAAAAAAAAAAAAGAAATCCCTTTTTGTGCTATCCTTGGTTTTGGTTGACAAGTCAGAGAACATTGCTAGTGTATGTTTAATATGTGTTTTATATGTGTATCTATCTATATTTAGCTACACTTTGTATTGTTTTATGTAAATGTCAATCTGTGATATCAGATAAAACTACTACTTCCAAGTGGAAAAGCAAGCAAATCAAATAAAGTCAGTACATAAGTAACAGACCAATGAAAAGAAAAATACCCTATCCCCTCTTCCCGAACAAAGTCATACAATGCTCGACAGGATCCACTAAATACAACAAGACAGCAAACAGGATAAAGCTCGAAAAAAAAGCTACAGAAAGAATACCAGAACTATCGCATTAGGACGGCCAATAGAACGGAGGTGTGGGCAGTTAACCCATTGTATACTGAATAGACTCTCCAACACTATATATTGGGACAGTCCAATTTCAATTTTAGGTACGTCCGGCTCTGAGATTTACATATTCCTAGAGAAAAATGGCTAAATTAAATGCAAACAATGGAGACCATGATCAGACGCCGCGTTCTGCGGCGTCTGATCTGGGTCTGCACTGTTTGCCAATTGCCCTTTTATGGAGTATGGGTTAAATCGATTTTCTGGCATCAAACCTTCACCCTAGGTTCAAACGTTGAAGAAATACAAAATGATTGTTCGGCTTGCAAGCTTGTATTTTTTTCTATTACTTTGCAGTTACGTATGTGGTCACAACCCGATATGGTCAACCAGACTCTGTATGCAATGGACTTTGCCACAAAAGCTTATGCTTATTTCACTGACTTCTTCGAAATATCTGATGTAGTTCCAAAAGCAGGTATGGTTCATCTTCTGGATTGATTTTTTGACTGTAGATTGTTTTAATTCAAACATTACAGATAAATTTATCCGATTTGTGAGAAAACGTACGGTCTGACATTAGCACCCAACGATGACTCAGATCAGCCTAGGTATCAACGCAGTCTGATCAGAATCTTTGTTGTCCGCATGAAGACTCTTTACATATTTGGCCATCCAAAGTGCGCGAAGTGTAAATTCTGATCCGACTGCGCGAATGCGCAGGCTGATTTGACTCTTCGCTGGGCAAACATATCCGAAGGTACCTTTTGTGACTTTGTGGCTCACATTTTCCTGTGTCATTTGATCTTGAAACCAGAAAGACGAGACCGAGACGCCGCTTATGTATAGACAACCTACTTTATCATGAAACTCGATACAACGATAAAATTTGTAAAAATGACAAATTGAATGTCAAGAACCCCTAGCTTAAGTTGTAACAATTACTCACAAATAACGCAAGAATATTGTATTTAATACTTTAAAGAAACATGTTTTTTGGATATATGTTAGAATTGTCTCAGTGAGGCAATTCTAACACATATCCAAAATATATATTCTATGAGGAAATAAGAACAGAACAGGATCTTTCTTACATATCAATCTACTCATTAAGTCTTCTATACAACAGCAAATTCATTTTAATGGCAACGTCTTTGGGAACAAATGTTGTCGTTGTAACAAGGGTTTACTGAGAGAGAGAGAGAGAGAGAGAGAGAGAGAGAGAGAGAGAGAGAGAGAGAGATTCAAAATAGAAAGAAAATCCTAAGAATTTAATATGTGTAATTATATTACTTTGAAAGATGCAAATTGTGAAAAGAATAGATGTATTCGAAATACTGTTGGATATAAAGCGATCACTATTGCAACGCAAAAAAAAAAAAAACAGACACGTTTTAAAGAAATCAATGGTTTATTGCTGCGAGAATTATAATTGAGTTATTCTTTAACGCACAATTCTCGTGGTGTTGTTGCTTATTTCGAGCTACATGAAAAATTACAGTCGAACCTCGTTATCTCGAACTCGCTTATTTCGAATTACCGCTTATCTCGAAGTGAAAATCTGGTCCCTGTTTTAACATGAAACTATGACAACAGGTAATAAAATAATGTGGAAAAGAGGAGAAATTGCTCCTAAGGAGCAATTTCTCCTCTTTTCCACATTATTTTATATATATATTTCTAACTTCAGGAGTCAAATTACATATTCATTTGTTAAATGTGGTTGTTCAATTTATTGTTTTCCTCACTCTCTCAACTCTGATATGTCGAAGTACGGATATCTCGAAGTGTTTCGGTGAGTCCCTTGTAATTCGAGATAACGAGAGTCGACTGTACCTTCATTTTCAGACCATGTAGCAGTTCCCGACTTCAGTGGTGGTGCAATGGAGAACTGGGGGCTCGTTATTTATCGCGAGACTGCTTTATTATACGACCCGGATGTATCCTCAAGTTCTAACAAGTTCATGGTCACCCTAATAGTAGCCCATGAAATAGCACACACGGTAAATTATGTCATTTGCATGTTCTCTCTAATGTAGAATTAGGCTTTTGCACTCAATCAGCGGACGAAACAAATAGATCGTTTTCTTTTCTTCTTTTACAGAAAATAAGACTTGACCCATGTAAATAAATTAAAAAGAAACAAAAACAACAGGTGTTATGTGCAAAAATAAGAAACATATTGAAATGTTATATATGTATTTGTAGTCAGTGGATTGACGAGTACCAGCTTTAACGCCTTTACTCTTTGATATGCTAGCGCTAAGTTTGGCATCGCCTCTTTGCCAAGCTATTTCCTAAATTATTTTCATAATGTAACACTGTTATATAAAAAAACAGTTGTTTCTTTGATCATTGGAGAATCTTCGAGAACTCCTAATTTATCCTTTTAGATACGAAACATGAGGTTCTCATCACGAAAACGTGCCTATATAATTTTGACCCCCTTAAACCCCACTTTTATATAGTAAAACTGTGGTTTACAGGGGTATACATTATTTTTCTTATTTTTGTTCAAAACATAGATTGTGGGTACTCGTTAGAACCGCCTTCATGAGGCGGTTCTAACGAGCACCCACAATCTATGTTTTGAGCAAAAATAAGAAAAATATCTGATCTTTTTTATTTGAAAATTTTCTGGTTTTGAAGGTGAAATTTTCTATATATATTTGAATAGGCGTGTTTTCGTAATGTCACAAGTGTGTCTTTGTTTATTTAAACTCCATTCACCTTACCCTGCTTGACATTACCGTATTTGCCATAAATATTGGACACCTTGCTTTCTTACCATACTTGTTCTAGAATGTGACTGAGTCCATCTGATTACCGGATGTTATGGCTAAAGCAGTGTTAGATCTGTGGAAACCAACGTGAATAGATTAAAAAATGAATGGCCGTTGAAAACAATTAGCACACAGCAAATTTGACAACAGCAAACTGGTCAAATTTCTGTGACAGACTAGATTGTTTCTATTAATTAGGCTTCATTAGTGACCCTCATATACATTTCCAAATTTACTGGAGTGGGCTAAGTGACGCGAACTCGGCATCATATCTGGTTCTAAACTGTTTTCTCAGGTCTGTCTGTTTCAATAATTATTAAGGAGTTTCAAAAAAAATATACTGGTTTTATGACAAATATCAATTAGAAGCAAGACAACATTGGTTTCTTAGGAATATATAGATGGAAATAAGTAGACACTACAGACCTCAATAAATATCTTAATGTCTGAAATAATCAGGTACGCTGTAATACACAGTAACGTCATAAAACGAACCTTTGGACGCGTGCACCCAGTGGATATTCAGATTAGCCTGTGCATGCGCACAGTCTGATCAGAATCTTTACTGAGCCATGTAAATTATGGATGCAAAGTAAATATAATGTGAACTCAGGAACTGATGCAGCCAGATCCACATCTAGCCCCCAACACCAAAGGAAAAAAAACAGACAAATACCATTAAGCAGCCACAAAATGAACAGATGGCAACAGATGGCAAGCAGAGTTCGCAACCCTTTCTCAAAAAGGTGGCAACTCTGTTACCTAAACCTAACTGAATATATCTAAAACTTACATATTTTTTAAAGGAAAAACATTAGAAAGTAAAACACTACATAGCAATTAACAAAGCGTACCACAATGAAAGTTTCTTTATGCGGACAACAAACGTCACTAGTATTCAGGTACGCTGTAATGAACCGCAACGTCAGTAAACGTACCTTTGGACATGTGCGCCCAGTGAAGATTCAGATCAGACCGCGCTTTCGCGCAGTGTGATCAGAATCTTCAGTGTGCGCATTTTTGATAGCCAAGGATGCAAAGTTTCTTTACACGAACAGCAAAGACTCTAATAAGACTGCGCGGATTCGCAGGCTGATTTAAATCTTCGATGGGGGCACATATCAGACGGTACTTTTTCAGACATTGCGGCTCAAATGGTTCGTGTCCCCAAAGGACAGATTAAACTTCACCACAGGTGAATGGTCCTTTGGCTGCCGTTAAGCGTCTCCCCATACTTTATTATAGTGTAGATTATCTTTCCAAGTTATTTGGGATCAATAATTCCGTCTAATGTAACCGTGAACATAGACGTCATTTCATCAGTAGGCTAGAGGACGTGGACAGTGTTGTGTTTACATTATTGTTCTCGAAAAGACCCAGTAAAGTCAAAATTATAAGGGAACATAACTCAAACACGCAACAATCATGAGCCACAGCCATCTCGAGGAACCCAACGAAGAACAGATGCGGTACAAATAAAGACAAAACAAACGTCACATTTTTAAACGTCAGACGCACAGACAAAAAAGAACTACAACAGCCTTTGAACGGTTGGTAGGAAAACTATTGTGGACGGCTTATACCAATTCTGATGGCGCGAAACCTCACCTTCAATTATGAAACAGCTCCAAATTATAAATATATGTTGGATCCGCAAAGGGGTCATCTACCTCATCTGTGAAACATCACAGTGAAACACATACACTGTGAAGAAACAAAGCAGATGCCTCAATGGCGATCTGAAGCCAGAACAAAACAAAAACAGATAAAACTACGATGATTCCGACTACAGGAATTGATAGTTAAGCAACGTCAATCTCAAACGGATTAAAGATGCAGCCGTCATTTAGTCTGAGGACCGACTCATCCTCGTGCAAATAAAGAGGGAAGCAAAATTATCGACCATAATTGAGTTTTCAACCATGTATTCAGTTTGCCGCATATATCCATGCTTTAATCTATCTTTTTGTAGCGAATGACAATCTTCTTAAATTGTACCGAATAAGCAGTTATGCCAATAATCTTTCTGAATTTATAAACTATGTTGCCATAAAATTCAGATTCGGACAGACCTTCTTGCAGAAGTGCTTTCAAGCCAACGTTATATTAGGACATTAATTCAAAATGACGATGATAAAACCCAGGAAGTGGTTTATGTACTTTATGATAACAGTATCCTTGATTAGGAAGTTTAGCAACTAGAATTTTATTTCGAATATTAAAGTCATTAACTTGACTAGATGCTCAAGCTAAATGAATTAACTGAGAAATACAGTTGACTCTCACTATCTCGACCTCGCTTATCTCGAATAACCGCTTATATCGGAGTATAAATATTGCCCCTGTCTAAACACGAAAATCTAACAACAGGTGAAAAAAAAATGAGGAAAAGGGGAGAATTGCTAAGGAGCAATTTCTCCTCTTTTCCACAATATTTTCACTATATCTCTAACTTAAAGAGTCCAGTTACATATAAATGTGTTTAAATGTGGTTGTTCGAATTATTTTTTCCTCAATTCTGCAAATCCGATATGTCGAAATATTTCAGAAAGTCCCTTGGAATTCGAGATAACGGGAGTCGACTGTATACATACCATGGGATGTAACACGAGGGACATCACCTTCCCAAACTGTAAAATTTACAATATCGAAATCAAAGTCGTCACGCCTGTCATAAAGTCTAGGAGAGAATAATTATGTCATTAGATATTGATAAAGTTAACTCTAGGAATGGTGCTTCGTTGTCAGAGATATTTGTCTTATTTAACTATAAAGCTAAGTCTGCTTTCTATCAATTAAGTTAATGACATATAATTTCACCTTAACTTTATACATATTTCACGCACTTTGATTGGTTAAAGGAAACATTTTACTCTTCGATTAACTCCTGAGGAGGAATCTCTCGGATCTATTTTCCTTCCGCCGTTTCAAAGATTAACATTTGTTTGCAACATTTGTAACAATTTGATGATAAACCTGGAATTAAAAGCAATAAATCTTTGTGCTTTTTATCGGTGTGTAAATTCCGGCAAATCTATTTCGGGCGTTATTCAGTTTGCAAGTGATTTGTCAGCGTTTCACATCGACAAAAATCCATCAAAAATGAAATAAAATCCATTCATATTTTATTGTTCATGGTAAGACCCAATAAAGTCAAGTCTGCTTTCTTTCTGTTAATTCAAAGACATATATTGTTGCGTTCAAAGAATTCCTTTTTTATACAGAACATATATTTCAATATGGGTTTTACCTATAGGCTCTGTACTAAGCGTTTTTTATACAGTCGAATTTCAGTGGCTCAAACATCTTTAAGACCATTGAAATCTGTTCAAGATATGGGCAGTTCAAGTGTTAACCAGTATTAACCATAGCACCAGGTCAGAAGACAAAAGGGGATATTTTCGGAATGTCTTTTCATCTTCTATAAACTAATGGTATGTTGAGTGTACTCATTAGAATCGCTTCAATAAGGCCATCCTAATGAATACACACAACATATATTTCCATGATAAAATACTAAACAGTCCAAACGTATCCCTTAATATTTCTTTCATTGAGCTGTCGGACGAATTTCCTAGGGACTCTAAGAAAAAACGAGTTTGAATTAGCCATTTAAAAGGAGCCATCTGTGTTTGAGTCATTGAACTTTTACAGTATCTAGTTCACGACTAGTTATGAGATTCGTCATGTTTAAAAGTCGAATATTTAAATACTGTTTGAATGACTTTACGTAACAAATACCTATTCTAATGCACTTGCGTATATAACCCGACGTCGGATTGGATAACGCCAAAAATTTGCGGCGGTATATTCTGCGATAGACTGTCGGAAATCCGAAGTCATCACGTAACGTCTCTTCTCATTGGCAGGCATTTGATTTTACGCAGCTCACAGCACTAGTCGCTTTGTGCAAATAGTACATTTTGCCAACAGAAAAAAATAATGAATAAATGCATTAGAGTGGGGATAACTGCATTCAAATTTGTCATTTGGGGAGGTAAATCGGCGGTCTTACGGCCGCAAATTACCCCATCAATTCAGTTGTAAATATAAATCTTTTTAGATTTTTTTTTTATATTTTTATGTTTGTGTCGGGTCAGTTATTAATTTAACCATTTTATGCACAGACATCTGCTACGTAAAGTCTCTGGTGCGTGTGCACTTTTAGCATCATTTGGTAAGCTGTACCACGATAGACAGCCAGAATATGTCTTACTTTATAGAGTTGTCCTTTTTTTTTCTTTTAACATCATTTGGTTAGCTATTCCACGACAGACAGCCAGAATATGTCATACTTTATAGAGTTGTCCTTTTTTTCTTTTAACATCATTTGGTTAGCTATTCCACGACAGACAGCCAGAATATGTCATACTTTAAAGAGTTGTCCTTTTTTCTGTTTCTTTTTTATTTTTGTTGGGATGGGAAAAGCATCCTGATGCAGTTGTTCAGAGAACAGTTGGGTTTACCTTATTTCTTAACATGTTTTATCATATGACGTCGCTGTTATTCAGTGGATAACGTCATATTATAAAAATCGTATAACCACACGTTATATAACACTTTGGCGAGAACAAGTAACGTCATGACGACGTCCATGTCAGCCATGCATTTTCTGTTGAACAATTGTTGAACTTTAAAGGCGATAAAATCCAATTTAAAAAGGTCATATGATAAACACAATCTTACACTCTTGGTCATTTAATATGAAGTTTATGAAACTCGCCGAAGGTTCGTTTCATAAATTTCATATGAAATGACCACTCGTGTAAGATCCTCTATTTAGAAGTATTAGCTTGAAAGATTACAATAGTATTATGATATATTTTCAGTGGTTTGGTAACATGGTGACGATGAAATGGTGGGACGACCTGTGGCTTAACGAGGGTTTTGCCAGTACGCTCATGTATTTTGCCATGGACCATGTGAACCCTGATTGGAAAGTTGTAAGCAGATAGGACGTATAATACATAGTATATACGTTTAATAGTATATTCTGCTTTGTTTAACTTTTCATCTAAGGGAATCGATACATATTCAGTGGAGACACCTCTGTAAGAAATGTTGTTTCCCATTCGAAAACAAAGTAGACCCCTTTAACTTAAGGCACGTGCCGTGTCCAAAACCTTAACAGGAATTCATAAAAGATGCCTCCACCTACCTCCCTTGGTAAAACGGCAAAAAAATACACGCTGTATCCTTTTACAATAATATGCTATCCATAGGAAGTGTGCTTAGATTATCATTGTGCTTGGAGGTATCAAGACTTTTGTAGAGAACGCTGCTATTATCGTCATCATCTTATAAACTTTGTACTTAGTAATTAATTTGTAATAACTGACGCGACCATTTATGTTTAATACCGAATTTTCGTGGCTTAAGACAATGAACATGTAAATGTTTAAGAACTTTAACCAATGTAATTGTATACTATTAACTACTGTTTTATACCTAGCTTTGTTTTTATTCGATTCCACCCTTCATATGTTTCAGTATTTCATACCAAACTTTATATTCTACCCATCAACCAAAGAAGTACTGCATGGTTTAATAGATATTGCTAGAGCAAATATACCGTAATCAGGCATTCTATTTAACCAAGCATACACGCCGAGTTCCACCTGAAATTGAAATTCATTTTTTATCTGAATTGCAAATTAAACTTTATGAAATGGCTAACGTTTATAAGTTTAAAACAGACCTCATAAATGCACTTTTGTATAAATTAGCTTTCCTAGTAAAGAAATCATATACTAACATAACTTTATTTTAGCTAGATATTGTTGTTGTTGAGGACATATTTCCGGTGATGGTGAAAGACGCTCTTGTGACATCACATCCTGTGTCTCCGAAGTTGAATCACCCGGACGAAATAGCAGAGTCCTTTGACCAAATATCATACAACAAGGTACTTAGATGGAAGAAAAATTAAAATATACAGAATTAATAAATTACAAAGATACAGCAATTAATCAATTCTGGATACCAGCTATCTGCTAAATATTTACATAACAGGTATAACCACAAACCATACACAGTGGTTAGGGTAACCGTTGTCGAAATAGTATGCGCCTGTTTCCCATCCAGTAGTTCTATTTGAGCAGTGCGTATGAGAATATAAAAAAAAAACGTCTTTTACTATGATAACCTCCAAAAACTGTGATTGTGTTGGGGTGTATACTGCTTTGACGTTGTCCGTACGTATGTTCATTTGTCCTTTCTTCCGTCCGTTACGTTTTCGTTTCTGTTCGGAGGGTATTTAATAGGCACTGCATTGTAAGTATTGACATTTCTTGTTCGTTCAGGCAGTTAATGGTTTAGATTGTTCCATGCAATCATTTATCGTATTCACCCTATTTTGACACTATAACTCCCTACAATACATGTCTGAAACTTTACATAAGTCCACTTGATGCGTACTCTATATGGATAGCAAACATTGTGGACGTCGCATTCTGTGGCGTTTTTAACTGTGTGTTTAGCTCAGGATGAGCTATCGTGATCACTTTTTTCCGTGGTCCTTTCGTCTGTCCGTCCGTCCGGTAACATTTTCAAACGACTTCTCCTCTGATGCCGCTGAGTCAATTTCGCTCAAATTTCATGTTGAGCCTCCTTAGGTTTGGGGAACGACCGTTGACCGTTTAAAATGGCTGTCATGCCAATATATGGAAAAAAATCTTTAAACATTTTCTTCTCCGTAACCGAGGAGGTCTTGGGGTGAATTTTAGCGCAAATCGTTGTGGACGGAAGGTCTATCAAAGTTGCTAAAATGATGCTCGTATGTTGACGCTTGACATTTTTACGGCAAAGTCAAGTTTGCTTCCCTATGCAATTTTATGGGCCGCATACATTTGTATTTGAAAAATATTGAGAATTTAAAAACTACTTCTCTGAAGCCGCTAGCTCAAATTTCATGTGGAGCCTCCTTGGGACGGGGCAAAAAAACCTTGCTTAAATAGTCGCAGTCCATTGTCAAAGATGGCTGACATGCCCATATATGGCAAAACCTTTACATGTTTGATCTTTTTACGGCAATGTCAAATTTGCTTCCCCATGCATTTGTATGGGCCCAATACGTTAATTTATATGGGAAAAAATTGAGAGTTTATATTTTGGACATGTCCTCTAAGGACAATACGAGTTGAAACTTGATGAGGAGCATCGGGGCGCCTTGTAGACACAAAATAGCTAAAACTGAGCCGATCAAAAATCTAAGATGGCCGCCTCAGCCGCCATCTTGAAAATCAATTTTCGACATCTCTTCCCAAACGTTTGGTTGATTTGAACCGAAACTTGCTCTGTAGCAACAGAACGACTGTTGGATCAAAACGAACTAAAATCGTGTTGATGGGAAATTTAAGATGGCTACCACAGCCGCCATCTTGAAAATCTGTTTTGAACATCTTCTCGCAAACCACAAGGCTTATTAAGTTGAAACTTATTATGCAGCTACAGGATGACGTGTAGATGAAAATTAACTAAAATCATGCCGATTGGAAGTCCAAATGGGGCTTTCTGTCGAAGGGCTGTTGATAATGCGTTCAAATGGTTCTGCGCCATTGAAAAAGCCATGCCCATATATGGTAAAAATTTAACACCTTCTTTTCCTTAACTAAAAAAGCGCAGGAAAGATTCCGATCAGACAGCGCGAATGCACAAGCCTATCTGAATCTTCGATGGACACACATATTCGAAGGCACGTTTTTCGACGTTATCATCACGAAAACATGCCTATATAATTTTGACCCCCTTATACCCGACTTTTATATAGTAAAACTGGGGTTTCAAGGGGTATACATTATTTTCCTTATTTCTGCTCAAAAACATAGATTGTGGGTACTCGTTAGAACCGCCTCGCCGAGGCGGTTCTAACGGGTACCCACAACCTATGTTTTGAGCAGAAATAAGAAAAATATCAGAATTTTTTATCTGAAAATTTTCAGTTTTTGGAGGTGAACTTTTCTATATATTTGAATAGGCGTCTTTTCGCTATGATAAAAATATTGCATCTCTGGCTATCCGAAATGCGCGCATAAAAGATTCTGATCAGACTGCGCGAATACACATGCCTGTCTGATTCTTCACTGGACGCACTTGTCCGAATGTATTTTTTTCCGACGTTACGGCTCATTACAACACATAAGCCCATATATGGGACATCTGCTTGTTGTTGTTACTGATTACGTGCAATGTTTGAAGGCTATTGCGAAGCAACACTATACTTTCTTTTTTATATCTAATGCATTAAATATCAGCCATGTGATGTTAGTAAAACATTGGGTTAACATGTACAGTAAAACTTCAATTACTAGATCACCCATTACGAAAACACGTCTATTCAAATATATAGAAAGTTTCACCTCCAAAAACTGAAATTTGTTAGATAAAAAATTCTGATATTTTTCGTATTTCTGCTCAAAACATAGTTTGTGGGTACTCGTTAGAACCGCCTCGGCGAGGCGGTTCTAACGAGTGTCCACAAACTAGATTTTGAGCAGAATAAGCAAAAACATATATATCCCTGTAAACCCCAGTTTTACTATATAAAAATAGGGTTTAATGGGGGTCAAATTCTGCAGGCATGTTTTCGTGATGCGATGGCTCGTTTACCGTGGCTGGTTCAAATTTGTCTTCGAGTCCCTTGGAAATTCTCAAGAAAACAAATATTTAAGAACATTTTAGGGAAAATTTCTTATTTCATCATGAAAATATATACTGTGTGTTGCCATTAGAATTGCCTGGATGAGGCGATTCTAACGAGTACACTAAACACCATTATTTAATAGAAGATCGAAAAGACATCCCTAAATTATTCCCATTTGCCTCCTGGCTCAAACTACCCATATTTTGAACAAATTTCCATGGTCTCGAAGATGTTTGGTACATTAAAGTTCGACTATATAAAAGACAATGTTTTTTTTAGGGTATGGCAGTCCTGAGAATGTTGTTTAGCTTCTTGGGTAGTGAAGGATTTCGAAAAGGCTTACAGACATATGTCAGAAAATACATGTTTGAAAATGCAGAAATGTCTGAGCTGTGGCAAACATTTTCAGAGGTAGGTATATTTGCAAGATATGTTTCCTCTTCCAATGTGCTTAGAAGAAATTATATATTCAAGTCGACAAAGCCGTGGTGCAAGATAAAAAGTATATTTGTAATGGCAGCTGGTAGTTTGAATATCTGAGTGTTAGTAGATCTCACCGAAATAGGATTTTCGATTGAAATATTATGAAACAATACGAATGCAATCTAAATAACTTCAACTTTGCTTTGATTTGAAAAAAAATGCTGCTTTTCGTATACATCAATCAAAGCAAATATAGTAACTTTTATTATTCCAGTTAAGTCGAACTTAATTCATATATGTACATGTAATAAGACACATGCAATATTTTTTTCATATAGGGTAAAACCAGTACGTTATGAGCTTATGTGTAAAGGTTCTGTAATATTTTAGACTTCGAACGAGTCCTTCAACATTGGTGAGATCATGGATACGTGGACCCGTCAAATGGGATATCCTGTCATTGATGTTATACCTGATGGCAGGTTTTATAGACTGGTACAATCAAGGTTTCTCTACAATAATAATGCCACTGACACTGATGACAGTCCTTACGGGTAGGTTTGCTTTTGCCGTGTGCGTGCGCTTCATAGCGAAAACACGCCTATACAAATGTCTAGAAAATTTCACCTCCAAAAACTGAAAATTTTCACATAAAAAACTCTGATATTTTTCATATTTCTGCTCAAAACATAGATTGTGTGTACTCGTTAGAACCGCCTCGGTGAGGCGGTTCTAACGAGTACCCACAATATATGTTTTTGAGCAGAAATAAGAAAAATAATGTATACTCCTGTAAACTCCAGTTTTACTATATAAAAGTGGGGTTTAAGGGGGTCAAAATTATATAGGCGTGTTTTCGTGATGTTTTGTTTTTATTTTCCTTTCTTTCTTTTATCTTCTTGTTTTTTTATTTATTTTTATTTGGTTGTTGCTTTTGTTTGTTTTTGTATGTTTTAAGTTTAACATAATTCTCTACGTATTTTATTCGTATTCCTGACTCTCACGTGAAGGT
Source organism: Anodontia alba (assembly GCA_964016985.1). NCBI lineage: Eukaryota > Metazoa > Mollusca > Bivalvia > Lucinida > Lucinidae > Anodontia > Anodontia alba. The sequence goes on along the minus strand of OZ024838.1, from coordinate 12,447,284 downwards.
TTGTTGGTGCGATCTTTTCTTCCTTTTTGTTTGTTTAGTTTTAACGCAGTTACTGACTCATGCGTATGCTGACTCTTACGTTTAGGTTTGTTTGTGTGATCTTTTCTTCCTTTTTGTTTGTTTAGTTTTAACGCAGTTTCTGACTCATGCATAGGTTCTTCGTATGACTGACATCTTTTCGCAGAAATATTGGTAGTATTTTCAATTAGGACAACAACAAACAAATGTGACTCAGAAGGTGTTCTGTCAATTATGGAAACCGCCTAACTCATTTATACATCCAATTATTACACTCGCAGTCAGTTTTGACTCTCAGATCAGAATACATTTCCGTCTATTCTGGGTAGAATCTACATTGGTCGCAAGCGTCTGCATTGGTCGCTAGCGACCAATGCAGACGCTTGCGACCAATGTAGATACTAATGCTAGCTGATACATATGCTGATGTAGATCTACTCTGTTCTCAAATATACGAAGGTAGAACACCTCCTGGAAATGGTCACTATTGCCTGTATTTGCAACGTATATAGAATTATTTGATCTATGTCTTTCATTACTAGTGAAAATAGTAACGTAAAAAAAGGTAAGAGAAAATTCCAGGGAGTGCCACAATCACAAACCGTAGCCCTTCCCAGACCCCAAGAGGAAGAGGAAACCGACAAATCCAAACAAGCACAAACCGAACAAACGTACGAAAAGCACTAAGATTAGCTCTCTCTTCCCCAAGCGAGGTAATCGCAATACTAAAAGGACTGAAAAACACAAGAACAAAATGACACACGGAAAGACATACAACAAATCGCCTCGTAGAATAAACCACAAAGCAACAAAGAGTAAGAATAACACCGGGACCACTGCCTTAGAACGGTCAGTAGAGCAAACTATAGGGGGAGGGTGGGGTTTAGAGCACTTTTACAGCCAGCTATCTTCACCCTGGGTCCCGATGCTACTCTTAATACAGAAACACATAAAAAATTCGGTTCGCATAAAGGCTCCCAACTCAGTCAATGCATCAAAGCGAAAACATAAAAATCAAATTAATTTAATCACTAAAGTAAACAAAGACGAGTACTCATGGCTAATTCTACTGTATGCCAGAGTAAATGAAAACCAATAGTTGAACCACGGCGGGTAAGTTTACAAGTTACTTACACTACTGTTTGTACCAAGCATCCATGCTGATATGACTTTGCATTTGCATTCACTAAAAGACGTAAGAGTCTTCGAAACTCTTGGTGGATTTACCGCCTTTTCATACAAGGGAGACAACTTTTGTGACTTTTGTTGGCTCCTCAATACGTGAAGCCCCTTCTGAAAAGAAGTCGGATGTAAAAGGAAAGCATTCCTGTCCTGTTTTTAGTAGACCAATCTTCCGAAAGAAGGCAAAACAATCTGAAAAAAAAAAAAAAAAATACCTCCTACTCTAAAAGTGTATAGAGTCCCCTTTATGTTTAGACTCTCTGTGAAAGTACACCAGTTTTACAAAGCAGTTTGGTGATATCTATTGTAAATCATATGCATGTACAGTAATATTTCACTATTAAGACCACATTTGGTACTCCCTAAAAGTGGTCTTATTAGCGGGGCAGTCTTAATATTCAATGAAGAATATAGCTCTAGATATGGAGCTTTTTCCACTCAAAAAATATACTGATAACTGCTCATGTGTACGCTAGAGGGCGTAAGCAGTGTTGCAAACTTAATTACTGCTTGTGAAGAGTCTCAATAAAACAGAGACTCCCATTTTTTAATTCGTAGTATGTTCTTTGTTTCCATAAACAATTTTTGACGTTTATTTTACTACAATGCAGCTGGTGTTAGTGCCGTGTGGTGGCGGTAGAGCGTCTCCCCGTACATCACTATAGTACAGAATATATATTCATTTCCATTAGGATCATTGGGCCCATTGTGGTATATTTGAAATGGGAGTTCTGCTCATGTATATTCTAGAGGGCGTAAGCAGTGTTGTAAACTTCATTACTCTTATGAAGAGTCTCAATAAAACCGAGACTCCCAGTTTCTAATCCGTAGTGTGTTCTTTGTTTTCAAAGAATCTTTCTGACGTTTATTTCGTATTTCTCCACCAAAACGTATGTTGTGGTACTCTATAGACGCGCAACATAAGTTTTCATAGAGAAATAGGGAAATAAGACTTATATTATGCGAATGACTCCCCTTATCTGGATCTATGTATAATAATAAGGAAAAATCCCATTTGGGACTGGCCTAAGCTGGTCTTAATAGCAGAGTGGCCTTGTTTTCGAGTAGTCTTGATAGGGGAGTGGTCTTATTTACGAGTGGTCTCAATAACGGAATTTTACTGTATTTTGGTCTTATTTTAGATACAAGTGGTATGTTCCGTTTACCTATCGGGTACAAGGTGATAGTCAAACCAAGATTCATTGGTTAAATATGGGACCAGGTAATGAAATTGTATAAGTCGCAAGTAGAGAAACCAACCGTCTGACATGTGCACCCGACGTAAACTCAAATCAGCCTGCACAGATGCGAGGGATGATCAGTCTTCACAGTCCGCATGAAGAAACGTTACATCCTTGGTTATCCAAAATGCGCCCAGTGAAGATTCTGATCAGACTGCGCGAATGCGCAGGCTGATCTGAATCTTTGCTGGGCGCACATGTCCAAAGGTACGTTTTCTGACCTTTAGACTTATATTTTTATTTGGTGTCTTTATTAATTCTGCTGGACGCAGTCCAGAAGAGCTATTCTTATGAGTGGGGTGCCCAGCTTCCGTCCGTAAACATTTTTTCATGCTCGCATTTCGTCTGAGACCACTAGGCAAATATGCCTGAAATTTAAAAGGAATGTTAACATTTAAGTTGTTTCGCTTTATACACACTTCTAAATAATACGCATTATGTCGTAAAACAGCCGCGTCTCTAGATATCTAAATTGCTGTAAAACATGGTTTATTCAGGTTTCATATTGTTTTCAAAATATTATGTCCGAAAGGTCACAGTCACAGAACGTAGCCTTCCAGAAGCACTAAGAGGAAGAGTTAACAAAATACAGTCGACTCTTGTTATCTCGAAGTCCAAGGGACTCTCTGAAATACTTCGAGATATCCTTTCCTGGACATGTCAGATTTGCAAAATTGAGTAAAAAAAACTAAATCGAGCAACCGCATTCCTCAAATGAATATGTAATTAGACTCCTGAAGTTAGCGATTTATTGAAAAATATTGTAGAAAGTAGGAGAAATTGCTCCACTGAAGCAATGTCTCCTCCTTCCCACAATATTTTGTTATCTAATGTTAGATTTCCATGTCAAAAATGACCAGATATTCACTTCGAGATAAGCGATTATTCGAGATAACTGATAGCATACGCGCAACAAAACAATTTTAAGCAAAGCAGCCCACCCACTTTATTGGTACTATGTGTATTTTAACATTAGGAATGATGATTCTTCACGCAGGTAAAATACCACGAACTACTGATGGTTGGATCCTAGGTAACATAGATTACCAGGGATTCTACAGGGTGAACTATGAGCCAGATATGTGGCGAAAACTAGCTGACCAACTTAATGCTGATCATACTGTGAGTAACTTTAGATAAATCCATGCATTGTGATAGCACATCTATATCACATCTGAGCTAGCCGATGACAAAGGGATACTTATCACTTAGGCGACTAACAAAGACTCAGGCGAGCCTACGCATAAGCGCAGTCTCGCCAGAGCCTTTCTTTTCGCAGATATATAATATTGTCCCTAAGGAAGCTTCAGACAAAAGAGTGATATGTCTAGCCAAATTAAGGGAATGCGCATGCATGATTAAAGAATCATAAATCGGAGTACCCACCCAGCTAGCATTCTTTATAAATCTACAGCGGGCCGTTATCGGCCCGTCAGCTACCCTGACGGGCCGATAACGGCCCGCTGAAGATTTATAAAGAATGCTTACTGGGCAGTGCCTTTTGTTCATGTGTTTGCTTAATTATAACAGTCGTTCCATTATATACATACACCAAATTTTTTCTTAAGGCTGTTGTCCACGTGCTTTTCATTGACCAATGAAAACAAACTGTGCGTTTATACGAAATCCAGGTTACCGTAACGGTTATTTATAGCCGCGCTATTTTTGTCATTGTGACGTCAGAGCGCTGAAATGGAACATTGGCAAATAGTGCAGACCCAGATCTGAAGCTTCATAAGGCGGTGTCTGATCAGAGTCTGCATTGTTTGTTTACGTTACAGGAAATCATCCAGGTAACGGTGATTTATAGCCGCGCTATTTTTGTCATTGTGACGTCAGAGCGCTGAAATGGAACATTGGCAAATAGTGCAGACCCAGATCTGAAGCTTCATAAGGCGGTGTCTGATCAGAGTCTGCATTGTTTGTTTACGTTACAGGAAATCATCCAGGTAACGGTGATTTATAGCCGCGCTATTTTTGTCATTGTGACGTCAGAAACCTGAAATGGAACATTGGCAAATAGTGCAGACCTCGATCTGAAGCTTCATAAGGCGGTGTCTGATCAGAGTCTGCATTGTTTGTTTAAGTTACAGGAAGTCAACGGTTAACTATAACAATCTTCAGTCCCCAAGGCAATTTTTTCAGCCGACTCTCAAAGACAGTCGACCCGCCAGTGCCCTCAGTGCTTTGATACTTCTACGCTATCGCTCCAAATAATAAAATCTATAACAAAAAATAGGCGAGATATTATATGACCGCAACACAGCATTTAACACCATCTGCAATGAAGTAAAATAAAATCTATAAAGTTTGCCCTTGGAAACAAAGAATACATACAAGAACGACAATTGGAGTCTAGGTTTGATTGGGATTAATTATGTGACAGCATATAGTTTACAGAGCTGCATAAGTCCCAACTAGCACCAGTTTTCAACCATAATGTATTGATATATTTTTTTCTTTAAGAATATGTGTACTGGGGCTTATTAGAAGTGCCTACAAAAAACAATTCTAATGAGTATCACAATGTATGTTTCCTCGAGAAATGAGAAAAAAAACTACGTTTCCGTCCACACACATATATTTAACCCCGCCACTACAGTCACCTCTCTACAACAAGCCGCTTTGTGTGTTCCAAAAGATTGCTGATAGAGGGAGGTTATACTATGCACTGGAATCAAATAGCTATTATGTGGTTAGTGCTAAGTAAATATTGCAGTTTAAGAAAGTGGCAAAGTATTCATATATACATCTGGGACCATGGAACTTTGTACCAGACATTTGTGGTCTCGGTGGCTCAGTTGGCTGCGCCGTCCCACTAGAGACCAGCAGATCGGAGGTTCAACCCCCGCTGAGGTCGGCAACATTCTTTCGTGGAGATTGATCATGAAATATTTTCTAGGTCGTTTTGTCCCTTCCGCTGATTCAAGAAGGGCAGTTGTCAGTTTCTGGCGAAAGAATGTGCACAATACTGGTTAACCGCTTAGAGGACTAAGCCTGCCAAGTAAACGTGTGGCTAGGTAAACTGACCGCGCTCGACATGACCCCATTTTGTTGACTGAGCCGTAAAACCTCAACACAAGCAAACCAGACATTAGTAGTTTGAGCCACTGAGGTTCAGTCATATCGCCAGGTCAGGAGGCAAATGGAGATAATTTAGGGACGGGCAGGTTTTTGATCTATAAAATAATGGTATGTTCAGTATAATTATAATCGCCTCGATGAGGCAGTTCTGATTAGTAAACAACATTGTCTTGATAAATAAGAAATTTTCACTGAAATATCTCTTAATATTTGCTCTCTTGAGATATGGGAAGAATTTTCTGATTTTCTAGGGATTCAAAAACAAGCTTTAATCAGCCACGGTAAACACGACATTGGTGTTCGAGTAACTGGTTATATCTAATATCATGGTTTAGGCATCAGATAAGAACTATTCCAAAAATTATTATCTTTTATTTCTTTCAATCTTGATATAGCTATTTAACAACTGATTTTATAATTGAAAGGTTCTCCAATTTTATATTCCAAACAAATCTTGCAGGCTTTCTAAGAAACGACTAAATGTGTATTTTATTGATATTTCTATACATACCATTTTGTTGTGTTTGATCGTCTGTCTTGTAAGCATTTTAATATGCACATGGACACACTCTAACATTGTTCCATTCTAAACGCTTGATCTATGTTATTTCTTGCTATTATAATATTATTCTGTTTAAAACAGATAATGCCTGGGGCTAATCGAGCAGGCCTGATTGGTGATGCATTTAATTTAGCACGTGCCTCGTTGCTTGACTACGCCGTGGCTTTAAATTTGACGACCTACATGCATGGAGAGGAAAGTTATGTCCCTTGGAAAGCATTTCTCGAGGCGTTGGAATTCATTAGAGGGATGCTTTCGAAACGGAGTGCTTATGTGTTACTTGAGGTAAGTTGGAATGAAATGGTTCATGTGTCATTTTTGGTAATAAACTTTTAAAATCACAAGTATCCAGTTTGTCGTACGTTTCGGCAGAGATTAATTTACACCGGGCTAGAGCCCGGCATATCTATTTGAGGCTGTTTTTGTAAAATGTGTATGCGTTTGAAGAACATCGGTTTCTACCAGTTTATGGGGTGATTAGTGGTGTTATATATAACTATTCACCCGCACTTTTTTTTATTATTCAAAGTCGCACTTTTGCAGCAGAGAACTGTGCTATTGGTAACATAGTGAAATAAAAAATGGGAAGTACTGTGTAGAATGAATGTAGCAAAGTGGGTTTTGCCCATTTAAAAGAGAAATTAGCAGTTTTCCCTTAGGAGCCCCAATCTGACAATTCGACCTGAAACGCGCGTGTTGCTGTCAATATTCGTATACGTTTGAAATCTTTCGTTTCGTTTGTTTCGTCGTACTACGAAGAAGAAACAAAAGATATTTTTTTGTTTACGATTGGAAATCTGCATTCTCAAATCGAACGGATTATAAGCTGGTTTAATAATGCAGTTTAATTTGATATTCAAGCATGGAAAGATTTGGGCCGAAAGAAAACGTTATGAGTGGAGAAAAGAACGAACCACTGCTACATAGATGATTTCGGATATAGTATGTTCGGCCTAGGCTATAGATGGTAATTGTATATGCGGGCAAAAACAGACGATCATAGTAAATCTTTTTTTTTTTTTTTTTTTTTTTCTTTTACATAGCTCTGATAACGTCTATAATGTTTTTTATCGTTGAATATTGCGATAATTTATATAATTACAACCTTTCATAAATTATAAATTTTTTTCACTATACTACGATCTATAGGGAGCTAAGTAATACATGACAGATTAGTTTCCCGGCGTATTGATGCTTTGCATCAATGTTTTCTTGTATATTATTTGATATCCAAATCCAAAAACATGCTTGGATATCAGAAAAAAGTAGTTTTATTTATCTGACGGATATATCTTTCAATCATTTGTTCAAAATAAACATTTTCTATATTAAGCAAGTCATTGAGGTAGACAGAGGTAGAACAGAGGGGCTTCATGTTGTCTCTCATTGGGGAACATTAACCTGATAATATCAGGTTAATGTTCCCCAATGAGAGACAACATGAAGCCCCTCTGAAAACAAAATAAAAGTAAATCAGCAACAAGGAAAATACAATTTGTCCTGTTGGAGTATCAGTAATCTATCTGTAAAGTTAAATGTTAGATATACAGTAAAATCTCAATTGCTCGAACATTTTTGGGCTCATGGAAATTTATTCGAGATATGGGTAGTTCGAGCCACTGAGTGTTACTCATGTCGCCAAGTCAGTAAGCAAATGGCGATGATTGAGAGAAATCTTTTCAATATACACAATAAAGGTATGTTGCGTGTATTTCTTAGAATCGTCTCGATGAGGCAATTCTAATAAGTACAAACAACATATAATTTCATGATAAAATAAGAACATTTCCCTGAATATTTGTTTTCTTGAGCCGTGGGAAGAATTTCATAGGGACTCCAAAACGAGTTCGAATTAGCCATGGTAAACGAGCCATCGTTGTTCGAGTTATTGAGGTTCGATTGTAATACATATTTTGTTCATAAAAATAAATAAGAACGTCTCAAAAAGTTTTGATAATACATGTTGTAATGTTTGTGCATCTTAAAATCGACTTAAGCCCCTCAGTAAACATTTTACTGACCCTTCCAAGGCGGTGCTTCTGCTGTGGTTTACTACCCTTGTCATTGTATGTCTTTGCATGTATGTCCTGGTGACATTTTTATTTTGGATGGCCATTTGGTCAGTGTTTGGAAAAGAAACCGTCCTTTTGGTTTTCTGTTTGTAGTGTTTTGATTGTGGTGCCGTTACTTTAAGTGCGTCTTTCTTTCCCTTTGGTGTCTTGGACTGAAGGTGTTTGGTAATTCTGTCGATTCCTGATCATTGCCTTCCTTTCTATTTAGATGTGAAAAGAGTATCTCATTAAACATAGCCTAGATATCTGCATATATTGGCAAATGGCGAAATATTATTTTCTTTTTTCTGTATGCTGTTTTGCAAAGTGGTTGAAGTCCCCTAATAGTTTTCCTACTGACCGCTCCAAGGCGGTTTCTCTGTTGTACATGTAGTTCTTTGATTATGCGTCGGTGTTTTCATATGTGGTGTTTGTTTTGCCATTATTTGTTCCACATCTCTCCTTTTTGGAGCATTACGAAAACATGCTTATTCAAATATACTGAAAATTTTACCACCAGAAAATGAAAATTTCAGATAAAAAAAATCTGATATTTTTCTCATTTCTGTTCCAAACATAGATTGTTGGTACTCGTTAGAACCGCCTCGACGAGGCGGTTCTAACGAGTACCAACAATCTATGTTTTGAGCAGAAATAAGAAAAATAATGTCTACCCCTGTAAACCCCAGTTTTACTGTATAAAAGTGGGGTTTAAGGGGGTCAAAATTATATAGGCATGTTTTCGTGGTGGCCTTGGGAAGGTTGTGCTTCATGAGTGTGAAATTGCCTGAGTATTTTCACTTATATTTATACAGTAAATGTGTGTGTAATTCAGAAAGCTTTCTGTAATCTAACCTACGTTGTTGGATAAACGGATCACAGGTTCCATTTGGTTTTACAGAATCTGATAGCAATATATTTAAGTTTACATCGGACCGTTATTGGCCCTGTGTTGTGGCGATAACGGTCCGATATAGACTTAAGTAGAATGTTAGCTGGGTTTGTATCACTTTTTCTCAAGCCACAAAGGCTCTCTATTCCTCATAAATATACATTATATTATCCAAGAAAGGTTTAATAAAGTGATATAAGGTATCAGTAGAATTATAAAATGTGACATTTGAGAGCCTGTAAAATTTCAGTTAGTCTCTCGTTCTTGGATAAAAAATGAAATGATTCTCAGAATTAATGTTAACAACATAATAACGTAACATTTAGAGATACGATTAAAAAAATATTGATCCAGTTCAATAACGAGAAACTAAAAATCTGAAATTTTACAGGCTGTCAGGTGTCACATTTTGTGATTGTATTAATACCATTTATCAATTAATTTATAAAACCTTTCTTGGATGACAAGACATCTATTTCTGAGGAATATGGAGCCTTTGATAATTATACCTGATTGCGCTGCATATTATTTCAGAAATACATTAGAGAGCAAGTTGCCGCCGTTTTCAGTAAAATAGGCACAAATGAGAAAGGAACACTTCCGGAGATGTAAGTTAAAGAAAGGCCTTCAACTGTATTATGTCAAATGTTTAGTAAGATAAACCATTCCTACTCATTTCTCGACGCAAGCTTTGAAAATTATCTTAAAACCATTCGGGTATTTATGATTAATAAGGAGCTCTCGCTCTGCTGTTTGTAATGAAACTATCGAAATCTTACTGCTGACCGGTTCGTATCATACTATGAACTTAAGAACTCAAAGAGAGTGAGGGTATACAAAGCTAAGCTATCTGTTCGTTTTTGCTATGAGCAGTGAACTATACTGTTTCTTAATATGACTTCAAGACCTTTAGATGCTTTAATATATTGCAAACATATGCAAGGGAATGTGAATGCGCTGTTACACGAAATTCAATTGTTGATGTCTCAAATGAGTACCCAGTCACAGGGAAGTTTGGCTTTATAGTGGTCAAAGTCATACTTGTTAAGGATGCGAATTATACATACATTGCTACATCAAAACATTGATTTTTTGGAAGATAAACTTAAATGAGCCCAAACGTCAGAGAATGTTCATTTTGACCCATAAAGGTTCAGATCAGTCTGTGCATTCGCACAGTCTACTCAGAATCTTCACCGCGCTCGACATGAACCTATTGGGTTGTTTGGCCTTAAAAGCTCAAAACAAACAAAGAGCAAATGCCAGGATGAGACTTTGCGCATGAGTGGGATGAGTCTGAATCTGCGCATTCTGCGCATGATACGTTACGAAAGTATGCCTATTCAAATATACTGAAAATTTTACCTCCAAAAAATGAAAATTTTCAGATATGAACATATCTGTTATTTTTCATATTTCTGCTCGAAATAGATATTGTGGGTGTTTGTTAGAACCACGTCGACGAGGCGGTTCTAACGAGTTCTCACAATCTATATTTTTTGAGCAGAAATAAGAAAAATAATGCATACAACTGTAAACCCCAGTTTTACTATATCAAAGTGAGGTTTAAGGGGGTCAAAATTATATAGGCATGTTGGCATACGAGGGATGTTCGAAATGAATTGCTTATTGTCCTCTAGCTCGATATCCACGTGGGGCACGATAAAAACCAATACATACCTGTATAGGGCTATTCAATATCTACACAATGGTATATAAATGTACATGTAAGACTAAGTGTAAGACATAAAATTTGCCATTTGAATACACGCAGTCATTGACCACCGCAGTAAAAATGGTTTGTAGAAGCGTCGACAAAAAAGATGAAATACGGGCTTACATCAAAGCTCGCTCAAAACTTGGTTGTTCTTTGAAGAAGCTGATGACTGAAATTTCTACTGCTTTTGGACCTTCTTGTGTGTCTTATGACACAGTTCGGCGGTGGAAAAAGAAATTTGAGTCTGGTGTAGAGTCCATCAAAAATGCACCGAAATCAGGTAGGCCAAAATCTGCATCTCGTAAATAAATCGTTTCCAAAATAAAGGAAATCATTGAAGGAGATGCCAGATTTACAGTTCGTGATATTGCACGAAAGGTAGGCATATCACTATCAATGGTTCACCTTATTTTGAAGAAGCATTTCAAAGTCAGAAAGATTTCTGCTAGATGAGTGCCACATCTGTTGACTGACGAGCAAAAGAGCCAACGGGTTAAAGTGGCCAAAACGCTGCTTCAAATGTTTCCAAAATATGACAAAAAGCAGTTTGCCAATGTCGTCACAGGTGATGAAACCTGGGTCCATTATTTTTAGCCCGTCAGAAAGGTTAGCAATAAAATCTGGGCCACTAAACACAGCAAACGCCCAATAATTGCCAAACGTTCTTTGAGTACAAAGAAGGTTTTGTATGCAATCTTCTTCTCTGGTGAAGGAGTCGCAATAAAAGTGCCAGTGAAAAAGGGCAAAAGCATCATCGGAAGGTACTACAAAGACGTAGTACTGAAGAAACTGGAAAAGTATTATCAGAAACGACGCCCTGCCACTGGTTTTAAACATGTCCGTCTTCTACAAGACAATGCCCCAGCTCATACCTCCGCAATAGTTACGGCGTTTTTGAAGAAAGAAAAAGTAACTATTTTGCCTCACCCTCCGTATTCCCAAGACCTTGCCCCGTGTGATTTCTTTTTGTTTCCGAAATTGAAAGCATTCCTTGCTGGGCGGAAATACCAGTCCCGACAGGCACTTGGATCTGCCTTTCATCAGTACCTTATTACTATGCCCAAATCAGCGTACCGTGACGCCTTCAAGAAGTGGATACATCGGCTGAATCTTTGCATTTCTAGCCACGGGGAGTACTTCGAGGGCATGAAATGAGTACTTTTGGGCTAACTTGAAATTTGAAGTCTCCAGATAGAAATAAGCAATTCATTTCGAACATCCCTCGTATTTTCGCTTAGCGCGACCAATATTACAGTTTTATGCATGATAAATACTTGTTTTGCAATCATTTTAGGTACTTGCGACGGATGCTGCTTAGAACTGGCTGCGACGTCGGGGTAAAAGCTGCCATTAAATACGCAAAAGACAAATTTGCTGAATGGATGCATAATGACACGAGGTATATTTCCATTATATAGTAAAACTGCAATTACTCGATCACAGCTTGTTTACCGTGACTGTCTCTAAGATGTTTTAGAGTCCAAGGGAAATTCTTCCGACCGCTCAAGAAATAAATAATAAGCGAAATTTTCTTTTTATCATGAAAATATATGTTGCGTGTACTCGGTAAGGCGCAGCGATGTCATATGTAACATTCTTACTTGATATCCGATTGTCATAAAATTGCACTAAACCTTTTGTGTTTTCTAGTAAAAATACATGAACCACAACGAGAGAAACATTACGAAAACACGCCTATATAATTTTAACCCCCTTAAACCCCACTTTTATATAGTAAACCTGGGCTTTACAGGGGTATACATTATTTTGCTTATTTCTGCTCAAAAACATAGATTGTGGGTACCCGATAGAACCGCCTCACCGAAGCGGTTCTAACGAGTACCTACAATCTATGTTTTGAGCAGCAATATGAAAAATATCAGAGTTTTTTATCTGAAAATTTTCAGTTTTTTTTTTAAGGTGAAATTTTCTATATATTTAAATAGGCGTGTTTTCGTAATAGAGTAACGTCGGACGAGTGCGCCTAGATTCACTTAGTCTGATCAGAATCTTCACTGTGTGCATTTTGGATAGTCAACGATACAAGTCAACAAGGTACTTCATGTGGAAAATGAAGACTCTAATCACAGTGCGCGGATGCGGTGGCTGATTGCACGGCGGTTGGTCGGTTCTCAGATTAAATGACGGCTCCCTCAATCTGTTTTAGATGGCCAGTGCCTGACTATCATTGTCTGATTTTGGCTCATCGTGGTCCTGTTTGTGGCTTTAGCCATCTGAGACATATGCTTTGTTTCACACATTGTGTTTGATTATATATGTTTCAATGTGATGTTTCACAGATGAGGTAGAGAACCCCTGGTGGACAGATAATAAACATATAATTGTAATCTGGAGCTCCATTAGAATTAAGAATGACGCGAATAAATGACGAATGAATGACGCGAATAAAACTTGTTTGGGCCCCTAGTAGTTTTCCTACCGACCCTTCTAAGGCGGTTCTTCTGTTGTAAGTCCTCTTCGTGATTCTGTGATTTCATATGTCACTATGATCACGAAAACATGCCTATATAATTTTAACCCCCTTAAACCCCGCTTTTATATAGTAAAAGTGGGGTTTACAGAGGTATACATTATTTTTCATATTTCTTCTCAAAAACATAAATTTTGGTACTCGTTAGAACCGCCTCACCGAGATTTTTTTTTGTCTAAAAATTTTCATTTTTTGGTGGCAAAATTTTCAGCATATTTGAATAGGCATGTTTTCGTAATGTGGCGTTTGTCTTGTTCTTATTTGTCCCTCATTTCTCCTTATTTCGGTGCCTTGGGAGGGCTGTGCTTCGTAACTGTGGAATTTCCTACGAATCGTCACTTATATTTGTTTCCGCTTGGCGCACAATTTAGGGCTGGCTAATCAGAGCTGAAAAGATAATTGATTATCAGTTCTGCCATTGTGATCGGTAATCGAATCGTAATCACTAAAGCTTTCGTCATAACTTTACCTGTCTGTCTGAGCACGAATCTTACTATTTGTATACTTTACTGTGTGTTTTTGGCCAGACAGGCCTTAGCAAACGGTGTAGACCCAGATGAGACGCCGCAAAACGCGGCGTCTCATCAGGGTCTACACTGTTTGCCACTTATTCAGCTATATTTAAACACAACAAGTGTGATAAGGAGGTGAGGTGTCTGAATATTAAGGGTAAATATTGTGAAGTAACAAACACAGAAATCTAATGATCGATTATTAGCAAACCTGTAACGATAATCATTTTGTGGAATTTATCGATCAATTAATCGATTATCCGATTAATTGTGTCAGCCTTAGCGCACGTGTCAAAAGCCAAATTATCTCACGTTGCGGTTTATTTGTCTTTCAGACTACCTACGGACTTCTCGCAGGTGATTTATTCTGTGGGGATTCGTGAAGGCAGTGTCGAGGAGTGGGACCATGTATGGACCAAATCACAGGAATCTAACGTCCCCGCGGAGAGGGAAATGATGTTAGAGGCACTTGCTCAAACCCAGAAACCCTGGCTCTTATGGAGGTAACAAAATATGACAGTTATGATATGGTAAACATTTGGGAAATATCTAATACACTTCATTTTGGTCGCCGGCTGACAAAAGGACCCTTAGGGCATATACTAATGGCCAAGCCCCAGACCAGTTTACGCAGCCACGCGTTTAGTCAAGATCTTTGCTATTAGTCATATATCTTGAACACGGTATGCGCAGGCTGGTCTAAAACTTCGCTGTTCACATGTTCTAAGGTCTCTTTTCTCAGCTGCCGGCCCATTTTTTTTCTTGTTTGAGACGAATCTTGCGCATTACGAAAACACACCTATTCAAATATATTGAAAATTTCACCACCAAAAACTGAAAGTTTTCGGATAAAAATTCTGATAATTTTCATATTTCTGCTCAAAACATAGATTGTGGGTACTCGTTAGAACCGCCTCGCCGAGGCGGTTCTAGCGAGTACCCACAATCTATGTTTTTAAGCAGAAATAAGAAAAATAATGTATACCCCTGTCAACTCCAGTTTTACTATATAAAAGTGGGGTTTAAGGGGTCAATATTATATAAGCATGTTTTCGTGATGGGACTTTACTATATATGTCTTATAGTAACGTTTTGACACGCACAATTACTTTGATATTATACGGTGTACATGGTGCGGGTATTTTGTTGTTGTCTTCTGAAGCGTTTGTTCTTGGTACAATCAATTTCACCGCCTGGCATTCTATGCCAGCTAATGTTGCATAGACTTTCCACAAGGGGACTTGTCTTCAGGAAAGCAAACGGGAAGTCAGAAGATTTCATTGAGGATCACTACTGAGGCCTAAATGGCCATAATTATCGAGTCTGACCCAGAAAACATAGCCAATGGTGAAATTTTAAGTTCCGTGTGTGAGTTCATTGTTCTCAGACTTTTTCTCCATTACATTTGGTGTTTATGCCATGTGGCGGCCGTGAAACGTCTTCCCTTTCTTCGCGATAGTACAGTTTCTATTTTCATGTCTTTTGTGATAATTCAGCCATTCCGGGCCCATTTTTTTGAAACAAAAAAATGAGGGTAACTGACGACGCCAAGTTGACCGCAACTAGTTATTCTGACCCAGAAAGCATGAACAGCCCGGGAATGCGTGTGTGTGTGTGTGCTCATTTGGACATTCATTCTAGAATCTATTTATAGCTTCATGTAACCAGGTACAGTAAAACTTCAATACACCCATCACGAAAACATCCCTATATAATTTTGACCCCCTTAAACCCTACTTTTATATAGTAAACATGGGGTTTACAGGGGTATACATTATTTTTCTTATTTCTGCTTAAAAACATAGATTGTGGGTACTTGTTAGAACCGGTGCTAACGAACACCCACAATCTATGTTTTGAGCAGAAATATGAAAAATATCAGAACTTTTTATCTGAAAAATTTCATTTTTTGGTGGTAAAATTTTCTATATTTGAATAGGCGTGTTTTCGTAATGGATGGCTCGTTACCACGGCTGATTCGAATTCATTTTTGAGTTTCTTGGAAATTTTCTTCCGATAGCTCAAAACAATAAATATTTCAGAATATTTTAGGGACATTCTTTTTAATTTATCATAAAAATGTCTGTTGTGTGTACTCATTAGAATGGCATCAATAAACCATCATTTCAGAAGATCGAAACGACATCCTAAATTATCCTGATTCGCCTCCTGACCTGACACTATGATTACCCCTCAGTAGCTCGAAGTACCCATGTCTAGAAGAATTTTCCATGGTTCCAAGGGGTCACTGAAGTTCAACTGGCCTTTTATAATCAATGTATACACAACAGAAACGTTGAACCTGGATTATTGTATTCATACATTCAAACTCCAGCAGTTATTTGTTATAACTAGTTCAGTTCTTGAGTCTCAAGCTGATGACAATAAGTCGCGCAATTTGTGATAATTGGTCTTAAGGGATAAACGCATAATAAAAAACGTGATCACACACGTGATCGCTAAACACTCCCTCGGATATCTCCGAAAAGACAAGATAATAAACATTAAAAAACGAATGTCGCCATAGTTTATGTGCACGATCTGGCTGATTTGGAGCATCACGAAAATTCGCCTATATAATGCTGACCCCCTTAAACCCCACTTTTATATATATAAAACTGGGGTTTACAGGGGTATACATTATTTTTCTTATTTCTGCTAAAAAACATAGATTGTGGGTACTCGTTAGAACCGCCTCACTGAGGCGGTTCTAACGAGTACCCACAATCTATGTTTTGAGCAAAATATGAAAAATATCAAAATTTTTCATCTGAAAATTTTGCTTATTTTTTGGTTGTAAAATTTTCAATATATTTGAATAGGCGTGTTTTCGTAATGATTCTCTTTTCCATCTTTCTTTACGTCCCTTTTATGTGACGTAATTCCAACGAGCCGCTATCCCAGGAAAAAGAAAAACAGTCCATGCAAATTCAAAAGGCCTGGTGGATACGCGGTATAATCAAAACGTTTCACTAGCGGCTTACAACATCATTGCGCGCTGTAATAAAACCACAAAAACCGATGCACTTAAAAATGTTGAATAATCAGTGCACGACCTTATCGAAGTATTAAGTTTCTTGTTTAGGACACGGAATTCAAAAAGTCAAAGTCCCTTTTTGAATACAGTGTACTAAATAAGATACGTTAGAAAATTGTGCACCGCTGTGTTTATTTGGTAGACAAGGCTTAGTAACGCGACGAGTAGTAAATTAGGCCTAGTCACAGCGGATGTCTCTGTGTCTCACAGCAAGCCGGTAAAAACAATCATCCATCTTACAGGTCTGGCCGGTAAATAATTTGAGAATGTCACGCACAAATTCTTGTAGATACTGTTTCTCTCAGCGGGGTGTCACAATAGAACGTGTTGAATAGAGAAAATTCCTCTTAGAAATATCAGAAGCAACCTAGCGCGGTAAAAGGGCCTCATTGACCGTAAAGGTAGAAAATTTCTCCTAGACTATCGGAAGCAACCTATCGATGTAAAAGGGCCCCGCTGACCACAAAGTGTTTTGGATGTACAGTCGGACTGCGAAAGTGAAGATCAACCTGCGCATTTGCACAGTCTGATCAGCGCATTCACCGTCCGCTTACAGGATCACTCTACACCGAAGAAAATAACAGCAGAGATCAAAGCCTTTATGAGACTGTTCGAATGCTCAAGATGATTTTAGCCACCATTACGAAAACATGCCTATTCAAATACACTGAAAATTTTACCATCAAAAAATGAAAATTTTCAGATAAAACATTCTGATTTTTTTCACATTTCTGCTCAAAAACATAGATTGTAGGTACTCGTTAGAACCGCCTCGGCTTCTGCTCAAAAATATAGATTGTGGGTACTCGTTAGAACCGCCTCGGCGGGTACTCGTTAGAACCGCCTCGCCGATGCGGTTCTAACGAGTACATGTACACACAATCTAAGTTTTTGAGCAGAAATAGCTAAACACAGATTGTGGGTACTCGTAAGGACTGCCTCGCCGAGGCGGTTCTAACGAGTACCCACGATCTATGTTTTTGAGCAGAAATAAGAACAATAATGTATACACCTGTAAACCCCAGTTTTACTATATAAAAGTGGGGTTTAAGGGGGTCAAAATTATATAGGCATGTTTTCGTGATGACAAAGTGAGAAAACAAATCTTCTAACACTTGCGCCCAACGAAGACTTAAATTAGCTTGCACATCCGCGCATGCGCGGATTGGCAGGCTGATCTTAATCTTCACTAGGCGCAGATGTTCGAAGGTACGTTTCCTGACATTATGGCTCATTTTGCGGTGCATTCCGCATAATTTCGAAGGCACTTTTCATCACGAAAACATACCTATATAATTTTACCCCACTTAACCCCACTTTTATATAGTAAAACTTGGGTTTACCGGGGTATACATTATTTTTCTTATTTCTGCTCAAAACATAGATTGTGAGTACTCGTTAGGACCGCCTAGTTGAGGCGGTTCTAACGAGTACCCAAAATTTATGTTTCGAACAGAAATAAGAAAAATATCAGAATTTTTATCTGAAAATTTTCATTTTTTTGTGGTCAAATTTTCAGTATATTTGAATAGACGTGTTTTCGTAATGTTGAGCCCCAAATGATATTTATCGCTACCGTGCCACAGAAACACTTTTATAAACAAAGTGAATCGCGTCATAAGAAACTGCTTCTCTCGAACATACATGTATTCGCAAAACAGATTTAGATCAGGATGTACACTGTTTACTAGGGCCTGTCCGAATGCTCATGGTGAATGCGGTGTAATAAGAGATCTTGTTGTGCGGCCATAATCTTTTGTATCCAATAAATATGTAACGGGACAGAAACACCCTGATTAGGCTGTGCGCGTGAACAGGCAGATCTGTGCATTTAATGTAACCCATTTAAGCCTAGTGTCCATAAAAAGGCACATTGACATAACAGAGTAGACCAAGATCAGACGACACAAAGTGCGGAGTCTGATCAGGGTCTTCATTGTTTGCATTAAGTTCAGAAAGTTCTACAAAACATGATAATAATAAAAGCTAACCAGACACCACTAATATAGGAAATGAACCTGTCCAAAGCGTTATGGTAAAAGAATCTATTCGGCATAAATGAGTTAAATATAGTTTCAAATAGCGCTGCTAACATGCTGCTTTCTAACAAGTATAAGCTTTCAGAAAAAAAAGCTTGGCCTACGCCTCGCACACATAAATTTTAAAGTTCATCTTAATAGTCTTAGATCTTGAGATGCAATAAAATCTTTGCCAAATCGGCTAAATTCTGAAATTGGAGAGGTCTAAATGATATCTCGTCTAAATGAGAATGAGAACTGCCTTTAGCAGTACCAATCCGTCCACTTCAAAAGTGAAATTATCAAGATTAATGTGTATCCCATAATCTTGGATGAAGTCGTGCAATGGAAATCTTTTAGAATATCTACATACGTGCAGTGAGCCGAAAAATGAGCACGCGAATGGAAAACACATTCTGTATGTGTTGATTTTCCAGAACTTGAAGTGTTATTATTTAATTATATTCAGTGCTTTGTCTAGTCCTTGGTTTTAATTGTAACAACACGGATAATGTCAATGTTGAATTGTGGGTCAACAATTCAACAACATCCGTGTCCGAACCAAGCCGTATATTGTCTACGCACATTGAAGCAGACAATAACTGTTTGCATGTCGTTTATTTCAAGCCTTAGATTTCCATTGTGTCTTGTCCATGTTTGCCCCCTCCTTCTCTTCTCTTTTTTATCGCATGTCTCGGTGGCACAGTCGGATGCACGTCCGACTGGTGATCAGGAGGTCGCGGATTCGATCCCTGCTGGGTCCGGCAGCATTTTTTGTGGAGATTATCTGCGGTCATTCTCTCCCTTCCGCTGATTCAAGAAGGTCAGGGTTAGTTTCTGACAAAAGAATGTGCACAAAGTACTGGTTAACCGCTTAGATTGAAGAGGACTACATCGGCCCAGGAAAAAGTGTATTTAGGTAAACTGATCGGCTTGACATAAATCTAATGGGTTGACTGGGCCGTACAACCTCAACTCAATCAATCGATCCTCTTCGCTTCATCTTCCCATGCCTAGGGTAGGGTGTACTTCGTGATTTAGCTTTTATCTGGGTAACTCAATGTACAGTCGAACTTCAATGGCTCGAACATCTTTGGGACTATGGAAATTTGTTCGAGACATGGGTAGTTCGTGCCAGATCAAGAAGCAAATGGCGATAATTTAGGGAAATCTTTTCCATCTTCTATACAATAATGGTATGTTGAGTGTATTCATTTGAATCGCCTCGAAGAGGCGATTCTAATGAGTACACTCAACATATAATTTCATCAAAAAATAAGAAAAAATCCTTAATATTTGTTTTCTGGAGTTATCGAAAGAATTTCGTAGGGACTAAAAACGAGTTCAAATTAGCCTGGTAAACGAGCCATCGGTGTTCGAGCCATTGGGGTTTTACTGTATATGTTTTCATAGTCTACAAGGACAAAGTACCGTAATAACCCTACGCATTGGAACCGATAGGCCTTTGCAACACTTCTGCAACAAGGTATATCGGAACCAGAATTTTACGGTGACTTAGTGTACTGATTTAAAAAAATTGTAGGAAAATCTTACTTTTCGGAGCAATTCAGAAAACTAATTGGCCGTTGTGGGGGAATTAGTTGTGACCTGGATGTTGTGCGGCAGACTTCGTGCCTGGTTGTCGGTCCGGTCATTGTTGATGACTGTGCTTCGCTCTTTGGTTGCACGGCGGCGATTCGGGCCTAGGACCCGGTGGCAGCCTCTTCTTGGGACTTTGGCCAGTGGGTTGGGGCTTGGCGGTGTGTCTTTGGCTTGGTCCGCCGTGGTTCGGCTATTGGTTTTCCTTTGCGATGGCATGCATTGGAGTTGGCCATGAGTGCTTGTCTTTGTTTATTCAGTGATTGGTTTGGTTTTTATGTTTTCGCTTTGGTGCGTTGACTGAGTTGGGGGCCTTTGTGCGATCCGGGTTTTTTTTGTGTGTGTTTCTGTGTTGGAAGTGGCGTCGAGACCCGGGGTGGGATTGGTTGGCTGTGGTTGTGTTTTGAAACCCCCGGTGGTTTGCTCTGCTGGCCGTTCTGGGGCGGTGGCACGGTGTTGGTCATGTTCTTTGTTGCTTTGTGGTTTGTTTTGCGGGGCGGTTTGTTTTGTGTTGTGTTTTTTTATTTTTGTGTTTTTTGGTCCTTTTTAGCATTGCGATTACCTCGCTTGGGGAAGAGAGAGCTGGTTTTGGTGCTTTTCGTGCTTTTGTTCGGTTTGCTTGTTTGGTTTTGCCTGTTTCCTCTTCCTCTTGTGTCTGGGAAGAGCTGCGGTTTGTGATTGTGGCACTCCCTGGACTTTCCTCGAACCTTTTATTGTAGAAGCCACAGAATGCGGCGTCTGATCAGGATCTACACTTTTGCCATATATACAGCAATATTTTAGGCACATCAACGGGTAGTAGAAAAGGACGATTTTAGATTTTAGGACAAGTGTGGTAAGTAGATCAGTGTCCCAGTGCTTAGGGTTAATACGGCAGTATGTTCACAAATAAATATTCTGTTTAAATACATGTATAGCATTAAAATACACTGTTAACCCATTTAAGCCTAGCGTCCCATAAAAAGGACATTGGCAAACAGCGTAGACCCATATCAGACGCCACAGAACGCGGCGTCTGATCAGGGTCTACCTTGTTTGAATTAAATACAGGAACTTCTATAAAACAAGGTAATAATAGAAAGTAACCAGACACCCTTATATTGGAAATGGACCGGTCCGAAATGTGAAGGTAGAATAGTCCATTCGGCATAATTTGTTAAATATTATTTCAGATATGCCAACTGGATATTTGATGTGAACAAGATCAAAATGCAAGATGTTCGTCTGGTGATGAGCTATTTCTCCAACTCACCGTTAGGTCGGATGATCGCTCTCCATTTCCTTATGAACAGATGGGACGACTTGAATGAAAAGTAAAATTAAGTCATTTATGTCTGATTTTCTATAAGGCTCAGGGCTTAGCATGTTCATTTGAGAGATATTACGGGAACAAATCTGTGCAATATACTCGTATACCTCAATGATTCGTGAGGAACCTCAGGTAGGTAGACGGGACTCAAATATAATACATATTTAATATGTAATATTAATTGTCCGAAGAAGTGACACGATAGAATTTGTTTGTCGTTGTTGCAAGCTGTGTGTGATCTTGTAACCTCTATGAAAAAAGAAAAATGAAGAAAGGAGGCGAAAGAAAACAAACACAACAATTTTATTAAAAGTTTACCTAAGTAATGGACATTATAGATGTTGATATTATCCTAGTAAACTCTACGATTGTGTTCCCTGACTCACAGTCCCCTACTCTACTTGTGTGAGAACCGCAAACTACACGTGTGTGCCACTGACTGCATCATATTGCTTTATCCAGGCCCCGAGGTTATAAAACTTTTTCATGCTCAACTCTGCTAAGCATGGAAATTTCTCTGTTAATAAATATGAAATGCCAACAATAGTTGGCATTTTCATATTTATTAGCAGAGAAATTTTCATGCTCAGCTATTTTTAGCAAGATAGAATTTGCAATTATTAGTAATTGAGATTTAAGCGCAGAACCATAATCTGCTGAGTTGAGCATGAAAAACATTATATTACATGCATAACCAAGAAGTACCATAATTTCTACCAGACATAAAACTGGTATTTTCCTTGTTTTCTAAGAAGAAATATTTCCTCTTAGCCGGGGAAATAAATCTCTTTAACCGGAACTACTTTTTTTGTAACATATGAACAGTCTAGATTTTGACCCTGCTGTCAATATCATTTAGGATAAAAACAAAAGCTATCCTAAATATATTATTTATTACTACGCCGACCCAAAATAGAAATGACAGCATAAACAAACTGGCAGACTAGACTTGCCACAAAAGCCTCTTAAATGGTGTACTCTATTGCGGCGAAATGCATGTAATATACAGTTTATTCATTTCTCCTCTTTTAAATATGGGGATTTATAAACCTCGGGAGGTAAACAAAATCCGATAAAGAAACTCGTGCTTCGCACTCGTTTCTTTATCGGATTTTTTTTTACCTCCCTCGGTTTATAAATCCCATCTTTAAAATAGGAGAATGAATAAACTCTATTTATAACCTCGGGGCCAGGTAGAGCTGATAAATCGGTTCTGAAAATCCTAGTTAAAGTCGTGCAGATAATTTTGTAGATGAAATTAAATTTAAAGAACTATTTCATATCGTATATGTATTTCACCGTCTTTCGTGTAGGTGTGATTACATTCGCACACTGTAATCGGTTCATCTGAAGCTTAGAACATAGCAGAAAGTAGTAGAGTTTAGAGATCTATTTAGTTACTAATCACTAGTAGCGGAAGGCATTTAACCCTTAAAGCGCCAGTCACAACTATTGTCGTCTGCTTTGTCATCTGCTTGTGATTTTAAAAGTCATTTTTGCAAACAGTGTGGACCCAGATCAGACTGCTCCTTTAGGAGCAGTCTGATCTGGGTCCACACTGTTTGCCTGTATGCAAAACTAGGTTTGAAAAGTCTGCAAGAATATTCAGCAGACGACATAAACAGACGACATTTTCAGATACAGTTTTTCTTGGCGCTTTAAGGGTTAATACACATAAAGCACTAACAATTAAATTGACCAAGTATAAAATTCGTGTTTCCATCATAGCTCCAGATAAGAGTGGGTATCAGGTAAATGTTTGCCTTATTTCTCGGTGAAAACATAGGTTGTTGCTACTCATTTGAAGCTCCTAGGCGATGTGTTTCTAATGAGGACCAACAGCATATGCGTTCGTGTAGAAATAAAGGCAATATTAAATTGAATACATTTTGCAACACAAGCCTCCTATCTGGAGTTATATACAGTAAGGACTACGCGTAATAAAGACTGCCCGTCAATCAAGATCAGCTTTTCCCGGTCCAAACTGACTTGTTTCTTATTATTCCATATTCACTATTCAATATTAAAACCACTTTTAGGCAGTCCCAAAGATGATCTGAATTGTAGAATGTTACTATATATATATTCTTTCTTATTTAGATTTGGAGAAGACACATTTATTATCCGTGAAATGATTGGAGAAGTAACAGCATATGTCAATACGGATTTCGAGCTTCGACAGGTATCACTTATTCACCTAATATTTTATATTAACCCTAGTCATTCTGAACCCGGATATACCCTGTCTTTGCAAACAGTGTAGATCCAGATCAACTGGCTTCTGAAGAAGTCAAGTGATCTGGATCTGCATTGTTTGTCGTTTAAATATGTGAATATGTATCAACAACTTAGTAACCTGATTGGCTGAAAATGACAAGGGTTAAAGTGAATATATATACTTGGTAGATGTTACGCAAATTTTGACAAATTTTGACAAAAGAGACAACTTTTTGTGACTTCGTTTGCTTTCCAGCACGCGAATCCCCTTCTGAAAACGGTTCTACCCTAAAATGAAAGCACTTGCTTTTCAGCAGGCTGCAAGGCCAATTTCACGGTTTCAAGCCAGTTTTCTCTGAAAACACTTTTCTTGTTCTTTGTAATTAATAAGGTATTTCTTCCAATAACTCAAGAAAATAAATATTTAGGAATATTTTAGGGATCTTATCGTGAGACTGTTGGAGGCGATTCTTATGAGTACACACAATATACCAATATGTTTTTGAAGATCAAAAAGGCATCCCTGTACTATCCCAATTTGCCTTCTGACCTGGTGCTATGATATATCCTCAGTGGGTCAAACTGCTCATTGGCTCGAACTACCCGTGTCTAGAATAAAGCTGCATGGCCCAAAACATGTTCGACCGATTGAAGTTCGATGCATAAGAACGTCACCAGCTGAATGCAATCCACTAGTTGGATCGCATTTAGTAGTACCACATGCTGTGTGTCAGAGTCCTTCATACAAAACGTTTCTGTTGACCACAGAGGAGAATCCACCATACAAAACAAAACAACGTTTATGTCCCACAGAGTTCATATTTGTGCGTTGATAAGTTTATATTATTGCATAAAAAAGCAGTGTCGCACGTTATTAACAGCCGTGCATTAACCGGCGAAAAGCCATGTATTAACAAGGCAATTCACGCGCTCTTAATGCACGGCTACGCAACTTTCAATATGATCATACCGGGACCATAGATTTGCTGCCGTTACGAGATGTGTACTGTCCGGCCCTAGAACGAGCATAGTCAGTGGAAATTACGTTCGCGAGACATCGTTGAAAAGGCGAAACAAAATAGTGCAAGACATAACGCGAAATGTAGCAAAATGTTTTCAGTTTTATGCAATAATAGCGATCGAACATGTTTTTTCAACGCATTAACATTCGCCAGGTCCCATGGGAGGTGTTGAAAACCGCGGCCATGTTTGATCCCTATAATGTTTGAGGTATTTTGTTTTGCAGTTGGAACTGCTGTTTACGGAGAAGCCGCCTAAGGGAGCCAGAAAGGGTGCTGATAATGCTTTAGCACTAATAAGGTAATTGCATCGCAATTTTCTGTATCCGAAAAAAAATAGGACACGTCAAGAGAAAACGTGCCTTTGAGCATACGCGGATTCACATTAACTTGCACATGCGCAAAGTATCACCCGGGTTGCTCCCCATTCATACATTCTGTAGTATATAATGACTCTCTTAGCGAAGAGTGAAATCCTGACCAGACTGCGCAGAGAT
The DNA here is from genome assembly GCA_964016985.1 of Anodontia alba. NCBI lineage: Eukaryota > Metazoa > Mollusca > Bivalvia > Lucinida > Lucinidae > Anodontia > Anodontia alba. The sequence goes on along the minus strand of OZ024838.1, from coordinate 12,421,838 downwards.
CCCACTGTCCACGTATGTCCCAAGACACGTATTCGACACGTTTTCGCATAGCGCGGCCCGAATACAGACTGTAAACATGATAATATTTCCTTGAGGTTAAATTAAACATTATTCTCATGAAATTACAATTATGTGAAATACATAAGTAGTATCGGATTCTATATTCGGATAAGATTTCCATTAGCAAACAAAAACACAAAGTGACTCTTTAGCAAGATTAAGATTACATCAAACATTCTTTAAATATAGAATCGGTAATTGGATGTGTCATATATGCAGTTTTGTCGCAACCAATAGCCCCGGTTTGTAACGTTAAGCGAAGTAAATACTTGGCATTACTTCTCAAACCCATGTATACCCTGGAATGGTCACAGTCGCAGATAAAGGCCTCACAAGGCATAAACGAAGAGTTTAATTACATAGCATGACAACTCCTCATCAAAAAAGAAAGACCAACAGCAGAGAAACTGGGAAAGACATACCGCTTGGAACTATCAACACCATGATTAAAATGATTAAAAGTAATATAGAAGAGGTCGAGAAATAGACACAATCACAAGACATAGCCTACCATGTGGACAAGCAGACAAATCATGACAGACAATATATAGATATATAAATATAGAAACCCAGAAAATGTCACAATTACGAAGCAAAGCCCTCCCGAGGTTCCAAAAGAAGAAGAGATGAGGAACAAGAAGCCACAAACCAAACAAGGTAATTACAAAGCTAGACAGTATCCACTAATTACAACAATAACACAACGAATAGGAAATTACACGAATAAAGTCCCGCAGCGGGCAACCATAAGGTCATACTACCTTTGTAATTTTCCTTTCTTTGCTTCCAAAGGAGCCATAACCCGGCCCCTCCCCGGGAAAATATTCCTTCCCTGCTCTTTAAACACAAACTTACGCGGCAAATCGATGAGTGAACTACAGTCGACTCTCGTTATCTCGAATTCCAAGGGACTCTCTGAAATAATCCGAGATATGCGTACCTCTACACATCAGACTTTCAGAATTGAAGAAAAACTAATTCGAAAAGCACATTTAACAAATATATATGTAATTGGACTCTTAAAGTTAGAGATATATTGAAAATATTGTGGAAAAGAGGAGAAATTGCTCCTTAGGAGCAATTTCTCCTCTTTGCCATAATATTTTTATATGTTATTAGATTTTCATGTTTAGGCAGAGAACAAATTTTTCACTTCGAGATAAGCGAGTTTGAGATAGCGAGAGTCAACTGTATTTAAAACCAGCGAATGTGCGTTAGCTGTTTCATTTTGATTTTAGGGCAAACATCAACTGGATGAAAATGAATTACAACTCCATCGCTGATTGGTTGGATAGCCATGTTGAGAGTAGCTTTTGAAGATATGTTTGCGTTGAACAATTTGTCGAAGGCTTATATTTATAGCCAACGGCTTCTCTCATATTATGACTCAAACAATATTGTGAAACACGGTCTTCAGCAAAAAGTGTAAACTCCGCAGGACGTCCGATCAGAGTCCATAATTTTTGCAACTCATTCAGCAATGTTTTAGACACACCAACAAAAGGGGTTGTTTACATTTTAGGACAAGGACAAGTAAAACCTCAATGACTCGAACACCGTTGGGTGGCTCGTTTACCTTGGCTAATTCGAACTGTTGTTTGAGTCCCTTGCGAAATTCTTTTGACAGTTCAAGAGAACAAATATTTAGGTATATTTTAGGATTTCTTTTTATACTTTGTCATGAAAATGTACAGTATGTGTACTCATTAAAATCGCCTGAATGAGGAATTTCTGATGAGTGCACCCAACATACCATTATTTTATAGAAGATTCAGAATACATGCCTAAAGTATCCCCATTTGCCTCTGACGTGGCGCTATGATTAATCCTCAGCGGCAACAGCTACTCATGTCTAGAACAAATTTCCATGTTCCAAAAGATGTTCGAGCTATTGAAGTTAGACTGTAATCGACATAATCCAATTGTTCCGTATACGGTCAATATTATCCTGCTCAGATTAAGTTAAAGCGCAGTCTTATAAGGGCCTGGTTTGTACGCATAATTTTAAAGATACCTTTCCGCTTGATGTGGCCCAAATAGTTTATATGTGGTTTAGTGACCAGCAGTTCGTGATATACGCAATGTGAGATGTAGCCAAAATGAATAACTTCCCAGCTAACATTCTACGTAAATCTACATCGGGCTGTCATCGGCCCGTCAGCTACCCTGACGGGCCGATGACGGCCCGATATAGATTTACGTAGAATGCTGACTGGGTAACTCATGAGCATAAGCATGAGGTCTTCTATATACAGCACATGAAGGTGAATGGTGATACGAGGGACCTGCAAAAAGTTCTGCCACTAATAGGCTTCCTAAGTTTTACATCACTGCACTTGAATGGTGTGTTGAATAGCTAACGATACCCGTTTATTTCGTGCAAATTGCTTTCCAACTGACCGAGTTATTTTAAATTGAAATAGATGCACTCATAGACACTGACCAATTTACATGTTACATTGGAACATGGACCAAGCAAAGGATGGTCAGGAGTCCACCTTTTACATAACAACGCCTCCTCTCACAAGGTCTTTTTCGGCTTCTGAAAAGGCGAAAGTTTTAAACCATCCACCTTATTCACCTGACCTGAGTCCTTGTGACTTTTTTTTATTTCCAAGGCTTAAGAAAATAAGTATACGTCTAGAAGTTCTCTTGGCAGCGCTATTTATCAGTGTCTCCAACAGATACCAAAAGAAGACTATTTATCTGCTTTTCGCGACTGGGTAAAAAGGTTACAAACATGTGTTTCAGTAAAGGGGGAATGCTTTGAAGGTTTGTAATAAAAATATGTTTGAAAAAACGTAGCACTGAAGTAACCCGGACCCAGTGACAAAACTTTTTGCAGGACCCTCGTAGCCCCATTGAAAGTATTGGCGAAATTACTCCCGGTTGTGTTCACTACTGTAGATTTTACTACTGACAATTATAGGGTTCTCTTACCTGATCAGTGAAAGTTTACAGTAAAACACAAGTAGAGACATGCATCACAGACTAACAAGACACAAAACGTTTTCCATTAAGTGTATATCTTAACCCTTGTCCTGCTGAACCCGGATATGCGCTGCCTTTAAAAACAATGTAGATCAAGATCAGTTGGCCTCTGAAGAAGCCAACTGATTTGGATCTGCTCTGGTTTCCATTAAGTATGTGAATTTATAGCAATGATCAGGATCAAGTAATCTGATTAGCTGAAAATTAGAAATGGGTGTGGCATCTTAATTCATTCAGCAGGACAGGAGTTAAAAGATAGAAACTGAGCACGAACAATTTAAGAAAGATGTTCTGATATATTTTCATGAAAACACTTATTTCAATTGCAACCAATTCGCTTATTTCTGTCACTCGCAATACAGTCAGTGACCGATGTCCAGCTGGGTATTGCATATGTTCTATTTTGGGCCTGTATTGTTTATAAATTTCCTCTGTCAAACTTGTTTTACTTCCCTTATGAAAAGAGGCACACTTGTATAATCTAAAAGGAATACATACATTATTTTGGGCTTGACATGCGGGAAAGCAAACAGGAAGTAGCAGATTTGTTTGTATTGTGGTTTTACGGCCCAGTTAACACAATGGGGTCATGTCAAACGCGGTCAGTTTACTTACCTACACTTTTACTCGACAAAGCGGTTAACTAGTATTGTGCACATCCTTAAGCCAGAAAATGGCATCTGCCCTTCATGAATCAGCGATAGGGAGAGAATATCCATAGAAAATATTTCATGATCAACCTCCTCAATAAAATGTTGCGGGGGTCTAACCCGCATCCTCCTGCTCACCAGGCACCCAACTGAGCCACCGAGGCCAACAGGAAGTAGAAGAATTACAGAAAACCTAGTGAAAGTGAATCGAGTCCCCTACGTAAAGGCCTACGGATGACTGATATGTATGGTACTTAATGAAATAGTTGACAAGTGGGTGTTTCTTTAAAAGTGCTTGAAATTAAAAACAAAAATAAGGAAGTTATTGAAATTTGAAAACCATAATACTCTTGTATATACTTTGGCTATTTATTGACGCCATAAACCCTTATTTATACATGAAAACGCATTTGCCGTCTGTAGATTTTTTCAAGTCTGTGTAATATATGTATTGCCTGCAGAAACGTCGGCAAGGCTGAATGGATGCAAAAATCATTGTGTGGACAAGTAATTCAGATTTTAGAAATCACATATGTGTACCTCAGACGCGGGATCTATAAAATGTATGTACGACTGAGCAATAAATACACGCATACACCTGTTCAAATTGAGTAACATTATAAAAATCTATCATTGGTGTAAGGGGTAGATAGAAAAATCCGTACAGATGATCTTTGTCTGACATCCCGAGGCTTGTCGAGTAATGCCACAGACTCTGATAGCGAGGGACTGATTTTTCGATCTAACCGTTACACCAATGATAGATTCATGTCTTGCACACCTTTCATTTCTAAATGTTGAGTTTTTAATATTGCAGTCACTTCGATTTACTGACGTCCGTCATATTGTGATGGCATTGCTGTGCCGTTTAATGACGCCATTACGTTCAGTGAGTAAACCTTAACGTCGGCGTACGTGCCGTCCATTACATTCGTTCACAACAAACACGTGAAAATTCTCTATTTTTTTTTTACCCAAAGTAGGATAACCTGGGTAGGATAATAAATTCTATCCCAGGGTTAAATCCACGATTCCCTTATCTGGTGTGCAAGAACTGCCAAACTTTCAAAACTGTACAAGAAAAATATTGAGAAGATATCGAGTAAATGTCACAATCACGAAACACAGCCTTCCCGAGACACTAAAAGAAGGAGAGATGAAGAACAAATAAAAACAAACGCCACATACGAAACCACAGACGCACAAAAAAAAAAAAAAAAAAAAAACTACAACAGAGGAGCCGCCTTGGAACGGTCAATAGAAAACCTACTGAATCTGTGCGAGTGTGAGTGTTGGGACGTCTTAAACCAGTTCTACTCGCTCGAAACCTTAATTTTGATGCATCTCAAAATTACTAATGTATGTTCGGCCGGCATAGGGGTTCTGTTCTTGTTCCTAATCTGTGAAACATCACACTGAAACAAATATCACAATCACTTTGATGAACCAAAGCAAAGGGCAAAGAGACAAATTTTGTACTTTCCTGTTTGCTTTCTTGTACACCGAATTCCTTCTGTAAATGTACTACTGTTAAAGCAAAACATTTGGGAGCAAATGCTTTTCTTTTAGAGTGGTCCTTTTCCAGATGGGAGTAATTCAGATTTGGGACCCAGGGTGAAGTTAGCTAGCTGTAAAAGTGCTTTAAACCCCCCGGTGGTTTGCTCTACTGACCGTTCTAAGGCGGTGGTCCCGGTGTTAGTCTTACTCTTTGTTGCTTTGTGGTTTATTCTACGAGGCGATTTGTTGTATGTCTTTCCGTGTGCCATTTTTTTCTTGTGTTTTTTCGGTCCTTTTGGTGTTGCGGTTGCCTCGCTTGGGGAAGTGGGGGCTGGTCTTGGTGCTTTTCGTGCGTTTGTTCGGTTTGTGTTTGTTTGGGTTTGTCGGTTTCCTCTTCCTCTTTGGGTCTGGGAAGGGCTGCGGTTTGTGATTGGGGCACTCCCTGGACTTTTCTCTTACCTTTTTTGAGAGAATTGTTTCCCTTGTAAGTGTACATATACCTTTTCACCTTAATTTGTATTTGAAATATAAGATCAAAAGCTGTACAGTTTGGTTGGTATATTTGCCATTGGTACTGCATAATATAGTTCATTTCCTTGTAATTACAGAATTCGTTATATAAAAGTTGTAAATTATTTATTTGCTTTTGTAATATACGGTAAAAATATGATTACTTGAACACAGATGGCTGTCTCGAAATCGTCTTTGAGTTCCAAGATTTTTTTTTTCGACAGCTCAAGAAAACAAATATTTAGGGAATTTTAGGGAAATGTTCTTGTTTTACCATAAAATGTATGTTGTGTGTACTCTTTGGACTCACCCCTTCGTGGCGGTTCTAATAAGTACACTCAATATACCATTATTTCAAAGAAGATGGAAAAGACATCCCTAATTTTTTCCCGTTTGATTCCTGACTTGGCGCTATGGTTAACCCACAGTGGCTCAAACTACCCATATCTTGAACAAATTTCCATGATACCAAAGATGTTCAAGCCATTGGAGTTCGACGTTAGTTAATTTTCTTGTACATTTTATTGTAGTAACAGAATTCATTACACAACATCTGATTATTGCTGTTGTTTTTTTATATTATTATTATTATTATTATTTATTTATTTATTTATTTATATATTTATTTATTTATTTATTTATTTATTTATTTATTTTTGTAATGTAAGTGTAAATAGAGATATTAGAGATAACATAAGCCCCAATGTGAGGCACTGTACCTTCGAACAGGTACCGTCAGCGACGACCCAGATACGCATGCGCATCCGCACAGTCGGATAAAAGCTTTAGTGAAGAAGCATTGGAATCTTGTCTATCCAGAAAGCGCCCAGCAAACGCTCTGATCACATTCTGTATATACGTAAGGTGATCGGCGTCTATGCTTGGCGTGTATCTCCGAAGGTACATTTTTTCAGGTTGTGGCTCATATGTGAGATATGTATGCCATTTTTACTGTTGTTTTTAGTAACATATATACCTCATTCATAAAATTAAATTTGCTTAATTTAAGGGGATTGGATACGCTTGGATAGATTGTTCTTTCAAAACATAGTTTTGCCTCCCTTCTGAAATGAGGTGAGGGCAGCGAATGCTTTCCTTTTTAAAATAACATAGCAACAGATAAGGCGCCTTTTTCATCCGAAAAATGCTGATATCTTTCTTATTTCTCCACGAAAATGCTTGTTGTGGGTACTCATTAGAAGCGCCTCGCCGAGGCGCTTCTAATGAGTACCACAACATATACTTTTGTGGAAAAATAAGAAAGATATTTTGTGGATATCCCCTCTTATCTGTAGCTATGAAATAAGACTTTTTCAAAAAGGTCTACTCTAAAAGGAAAAAAATGCTCCTCGAGGGAGCCAACTCTTTCCTTTTGGAGCAGACCTTTATAAAGGGAGCTTGGTATGCACGCTGAAAAATAGGAAATCACAAAAACTGTTTCACATATAAGAAAACAAAGGAATAATTGCCAAGTTAATTCAGTCCCCTTAATCGATCGCTCTTGTATCGTTTTATTAGATATTAAACAATCTTGATTTCTGTATCAATGTTTTGTTTTATTGCCTTATTTCGTTAACATATCTAATACAATAAGACTTGTCTTAAAGTCAACCTGTATGAAGCAATCACCAATTACTATTAAACGGCTTTATTTAGATCCTATAAAATACATAACTGTGTAGATTTATCTGTAATAAGCAAGGACCTGTCTTCAGCAACGCCCTTTTAGCTTTTTATTGGTGCTTGCTACCACGTTTCACTGTATATGAAACATCCACGTTAACAATGTTGTCTTTCTGCAGGGACACGATGCTAAAGGCAAACAGGGGTTTCCATAAGGCCCTTTTTTCTACCCCGTAACAAAAGTCTTCATTTTTTGCTGATTTTGTTTGTGTTGAGGTTTTACGGCCCAGTCAACCCAATGGGGTCATGTCGAGCGCGGTCAGTTTACCTAACCACAGGTTTACTGGGCAGGCTTAGTCCTCTAAGCGGTTAACCAGTATTGTGCACATTCTTTCGCCAGAAACTGACAACTGCCCTTCTTGAATCAGCGGAAGGGAGAGAATGACCGTAGAAAATATTTCATGATCAATCTCCATGAAAGAATGTTGCCGACCTCGGCGGGGATTGAACCCGCGACCTCCCGGTCTCCAGTCGGACGGCGCATCCAACTGAGCCACCGAGGCCGGTCAGTAAGTACATATTTCTTTTAATATATATATACCACAATCTCTTTATAACACTATTGTTGGGGTCCATAACATAAACCATGTTAGTTAAACAACCGTGTTATATCCAAACAAAAATGTATAGATTATATTGAAAAATGACCATTTATGGTCATTTTTCAATATAATCTATACATTTTTGTGATCCATCTTTGAACCGTGTTATATCCAAAACCGTGTTATAATGAACCGTGTTATAAAGAGGCCGGCCAATTTTTGCTGATACATTACCTTTAGTGTACCATTTATTAAAACAGGATTTATTTTGCAACGTAAGCCCTAGTTTTGGAGTAATATGATAATGAAAATGGGTGGGGTAATTCAGTATGAATCTGAGGTACCATGTTTTAAACACCGTTTCTCTTTTAAAATAGATCACATCTAATTAAATCTTCTTCCGTTTGTTAGATAAATGTCTTAGGTATAATCCTATCTCATAACCCCCTTTTAAGATAAATATTACATCTGCAGCATCTCTTTTATAAAATTCTTCATTTTTTGTTAATTTTGCGTCTTGCTATTCAATAAATTAAAGCACCGCAAGCATAATACCCCGCCATAGCAATTATTTGTTTATGTATTAAAGTTATCGTTGCGAAAATGTCTGGAAAGAAAATGACGGAGGGACAGATAACAATCCTAAAGCAGATCTTGAAAATATCAATGGACAGATAACAATCCTAAAACAGATCTTGATAATATCAATGCATATAGCAAGTTTGGTTAAGAGGCCTTGTTATTTACTCAAGTAATCATCCACAAATGAAAATAAGGACGTGTCTCGGGCATATAACTCCGTAAAAATTTGACAAAATTTGCCCATTAACAATTCCAAACCTGATCTCCTTACTGTCAATACATATAGCAAGTTTGGTTAAAATCCCTTGTTATTTACTAAAGTTATCTTCCGGAAACGAAAATATGGGCGCGTCTCGGGCAGATAATTCCGTATAAATTTGACGAAATTTGCCCATTAGCAATCCCAAACCAGATCTCCTTAATGTCAATGCATATAGCAAGTTTGATGAAGATCCCATGTTATTTACTGAAGTTATAGTCCGGAAACGAAAATAAGGGCGTGTCTCGGGCAGATAACTCTGTAAAAATTTTATGAAATTTGCCCATTTGCAATCTGATACCATATCTCCTTAATGTCAATGCATACAGCAAGTTTGGTGAAAATCCATTGTTATTTACTCAAGTTATAGTCCGGAAACGAAAATATGGGTGTGTCTCGGGCAGATAACTCCGTCAAAAATTGACGAAATTTGCCCATTAGCAATCCCAAACCAGATCTCTATAATATCAATGCACATACCAAGTTTGGTGAAAATCCATTTATGTTTACTCAAGTTATCATCCGGAAACGAAAATATGGGCGTGTCTCGGGCAGATAACTCCGTCAAAAATTGACGAAATTTGCCCATTAGCAATCCCAAACAGATCTCCACAATATCAATGCAATACCAAGTTTGGTGAAAATCTATTGATGTTTACTGAAGTTCTCATCCGGAAACGAAAAACGGACGGACGGACGAACTAAGTTTTGGTGATCTTGACCTTATTTTCAGGGTCACAGGGCTGTGTGGGAATGCCAAAGGGCAGGTGTCTGTTTGGCTATTTTTATGCTTCTTAACATAAATCTTTATTTTCTCCTAATATATTGTCTATAATATATTTTTAGCTCGCTAGAGGACAAAGAGCTCATTGTGAGCTATTATTGTTCTCGTCAAGGTGGGCGTAAGGTGGTGACAGAGAAAATTGCATGAATAAAATCTTATGTACTTATAAGAGTTGAAGTTCAGATTCGAAAATTATTAGACAATTTTAATGTCTAACAGAAGAGCTTCTCGGAAACATTAAAATGTTTTGCCTTATGTCCGCCTTGGTGTAAATGTTTGACATTGTTTTGCATCGAGAATTGAAACGCATAAAAGTAACTCATTTAGGCCTAGCGTCCCATAAAAGGGACATTGACAAACAGCGAAGACTAAGATCAGACGCCGCAGACGCGGCGCCTGATCAGGGTCTACACTCTTTGTGTTAAGTTCAGGAATTTCTGTAATAAATGATACATACTTGAAAATAAATCAGACACCCCTTGTATTGGAAATGAGTTTGTTTAAAGAGACGGTTAGAAGAGTCTAGCAGGCTTAATAGGCTATTTACATCAACAGACAGCACGCTGTTTGCGTTAAGTACATGGATTTCATGGAGAACTGCAATACATTTTAAAAACCTTTGCCCTAACAGCTTAAAGGAATTGGCCATACATGGTACGTCTTCCGCCAGCTTACCAGGGTGGACTACCATTATGACCTGCTGATCTGCATCTGTTAATGGAGCCCCTTAACAAAAGGAATCTGCTCAAAATTAAAGACGTTGCTCGCCATCGGAGCAAATTCTTTCCCTTTCCTTTTGATTTTTTTTTTTTTTTTTTTATCTTTTTTTTTTTTTTTTTTTTTTTTTTTCAGAGGGGAGGTAAAACAATTTTGACTGCATTTGCCACATTTATGTAGTCATTGGTTTAAAAGAGTATATTGCGTTTGTCCCCATAATCGAAACGATTGTAACTCCGGTATGGGTCAATAGGCTAGTAATTTTGAGGCAAGTTTTCGACGCACTTTGTTTATTGTAAGTACGGTAAATTTCCTAAAATTTCGAACACTTTATTCCATACTCTTTTGGCTTAAATTTTGCTTTTTATGCAGCGGTTTCTTTAAATATTTAGTGGAATGGCAAACAGTGTAGACCCTGATCAGACTGCTCCTGAAGGAGCAGTCTGATCAGGGTCTACACTGTTTGCACATGTCATTTGGTCAGAAGCTTTTGTGTTCGAATTTTTAGGACATTTACCGTATTGTACTACTGCAAATGTATATGGCTAAGATACATTTTAGCTGACTTTATATATATATTCATTCTGACATCACGAAAACATGCCTATATAATTTTGACCCCCTGAAACCCCATTTTTATAATAGGAAAACTGGGGTTTACAGGGGTATATATTATTTTTCTTATTTCTGCTCAAAAACATAGATTGTGGGTATTCGTTAGAACCGCCTCTGCAAGGCGATTCTAACGAGTACCCACAATCTATGTTTTGAGCAGAAATATGAAAAAATATTTGAATTTTTTGTCCGAAAATTTTAAATTTTTCGGTGATTAACTTTTCAGTATATTTGAATAGGCATGTTTTCGTAATGAATTTCCAGAAAACTTCGGAATGAATATTTAACAAATACATGTGCCATGTGCAGCAGTTTATCTATTTAAGATGCTTTGTAGACATCCAATGCCTCAAAAGAAAGTATACGCGATACATCACATATTGCAGTTTTAGCTAAGAAGTTATCTGCGCAATATTAGGCAACAAAATGGTCAAAGAAATTGCTGTCGGGTAGTCAGATTTAAACGGTTATTGCTGCAAATAAAAATTGATTTATATCTCTTAAATCAACTCGATAATGTGAACTCTTCAAAAATTGGAAATAAACTCCCATGTTGCAAAGTCCTTAAAGTGAAAAAAAAAATCCTTAACTGCGCAATGTTGCCGGACTACACTGTAAGTGCATGTTTTTTTTTCCTTGGCAAACAATAAACAAGTATATTGAGAGGCGTGTTCTTTCATATCCTGTATCAACGCATTTCAAGACAATATCCTTATTTCCCCTACCAACAAATGATAAATTTATCTCTCTTCAAACATAAATATAATCCCCGGTGTATTATTTTAAATATATGATAATATACTATCTTAGTAAGTAAGGTCATTAACTAATCTGTACAGATTAAATATTGAACATATTGAACATATTGAACATTTTCAATATCTCTTTTAATCAAATTCTGTACATTCTTTTCAGAAGGATAACATCCAAGATGACACGACAAAATGACGTCAGCAAATATTTGTGGATGCGAGTTTCTTTTCTTTTTTACATTTTGTAAGAATTTCCTGTAGTGATGTATTTATTTATTTATTTATTTATTTATTTATTTATTTATTTTTGATCTGCCTAGTCAAATTACTACGCAGATCAAAAACAAAATAAATAAATAGATAAATAAATAAATAAATGACTGAAAACAATTCCAATTACTTTTTTTATTATTTTATTATTTCTTAAGTTTTAGTTTGTGCAGAAAAATTACTTAAATACTTTTGATTTATTTATCTATTACAGTCTACCCTCGTTATCTCGACCTCGCTTATCTCGAATTACCGCTTATATCGAAGTGAAATTCTGGTCCCTGTTTTAACATGGCAATCTAAGAACAGGGAACAAAATATTGTGGAAAAGAGGAGAAATTGCTCCTGATGAGCAATTTCTCCTCCTCTTTTCCACAATATTTTCAATATATTTGTAACTTTAGGAGTAAAATTACATATTCATTTGTTAAATGTGGTTTTTCGATTTTTTTTTTTTTCTCATTTCCGCAACACTGATATGTCGAGGTACGGATATCTCGAAGTGTTTCATAGCGTCCCTTGGAATTCGAGATAACGAGAGTCGACTGTAATTTATTTTAGTTTGTTTTATCTTATTAATTAATTAATTTGCTTATCATTTAATGTTAGCTTATGTAATCTGAAACCCATAAACCGCAGTTTTACTCTTTAACAGTGGGATTTAAGGGGGTCAAAATTATACAGGCATGTCCTCGTGATGAGTAAAACTCTACCATTAAGATCACTAGAAGATAAGGCCACTCCGTTGTTAGGACCGGTTTTTGTCAGAGCCAAATAGGTCTTCTTTGTGATAAATAGCTCTAGATAAAAGGGATAATACAGTAGACTCTCGTTATCTCGACCTCGCTTATCTCGAATAACCGCTTATCTCCAAGTGAAAATCTGGTCCCTGCCTAAACATGAAAATCTAACAACAGATAAAAAAAGTATTGTGGAAAAGAGGAGAAATTGCTCCTTAGGAGCAATTTCTCCTCTTTTCCACAATATTTTCAATATATCTCTAACTTCAAGAGTCCAATTACATATATATTTGTTAAATGTGGTTGTTCAAATTATTTTTTCCCCAATTCTGCAAATCTGATATGTCGAGGTACGGATATCTCGAAGTATTCATAGAGTCCCTTGGAATTCGAGATAACGAGTTTTTTCTGAAAAAAAAAAATGTTACGGTATCCATCAGAAATGTCTCAGTGAGGCGCTTCTAATGAGTACCACAACATATTTTTTGTGGAGAAATAAGAAAAAATGTCAGTACTTTTAGATAAAAGAACATCTTATCGGGAGCTATGTCTTACATTCAAAATTAAGACCGCCCCACCAATAAGACCACTTTAAGACAGTACCAAAGGTGGTCTCAATAGCGTAATTCTGCTGCATGTTTGTCGAGGAAAAGCGAGGGGATATGATACTCGGCTTTCAATGGTTCATGGTGAGTGGTGTGTATTTCTGCACCATTTGATGCTGTTTTTTTTTTTTTTTTTTTTTTTTTTTTTTTGATTTTTTTTTTGTTTTGTTTGTTTGTTATTTTTTTAAACACAGATGTTTTTGTGATGTTCTGAAGATGTGCTTGTAATATGGGTATAATCCTCAGATTTGCTTTCCCGCGTTTTGGACTAATTATTTTTTCTCCACTTTTCCTCATTTTACTTAGTCATTTTTCCAGCTCCAATTCTACATTTGTATCGACCTGTATACTAAGTACTTTTGGCAGATTGTTGAAAGGCGGGGGACATAAATTCTCTGAATTTGCTCGTAAGGGTTTGTTTGGCTTTCTTAATCCACCCGGACGTCATATCGGTGATATTTTTACCTGTAAATGTATCATCTTAACACAAATACATTACATTCATATCCTATTTGTGGTTATAATTATTTGATAATGGATAAATCATCCTAGGCAAAAGCAATATAACATTGGTATGACTTACGCAGAATGACGCAATTGTGAGATAAATGGGCACAACGTGAGTAAACATACCTTCTTACATGCGCGCCTGACAAAGATTCAAACCACCTTGAGCAGTAGTCTTCGCTGTCCGTATTAACCCAGTTCTGCTGAACTCGGATATACCTGACTTTGCAAACGGTGTGGATCTAGATCAGTTGGCTTCTGCACTGTTTGTCATAAAATATGTGAATTTCTATCAAAACCCGGATCAAGTAATCTGATTGGCTGGAAATTAGAAGTGGGCGTGGCATCTTAATTTATTCAGCATGACAAGGGTTAAGAAACTTTGCATAATTGGCTATTCAAAAGGTGCCCAATGAAGACTTTGATAAGACTGCGAATGCGAATATACTTTTCTGACTTTGTGACTCACATTACAAAAACACGCCTATTCAAATATACACTGAAAATTTTACCACCAAAAAATGAAAATTTTCGGATAAAAATTCTGATATTTTTCATACTTCTGCTCAAATCATAGATTGTGGGTACTCGTTAGAACCGCCTCATCGCGGCGGTTCTAACGAGTATCCACAATTTATGTTTTTGGGCGTAAATAAGAAAAATAATGTATACCGCTGTAAACCCCAGTTTTACTATATGAAAGTGGGGTTTAAGGGGGTCAAAATTATATAGGCATGTTTTCGTGATGAATGAGCGCAATACGAGAAAAGCGTCCATGCTATATATACGCATTCACTAAACTCGCGCAGACTGATGGGAGTCTTTTGTTACCCGCTTAGAGAATTACATGTCCTGAGTACATGAAAATATATTGTCGAACAGAGGCGGCTTTTTAGGATGTTAAAATTGTATTATCCGCATATGCAATAAACCCGTTTTCTCATGACAAAACCGGAAAGTCAGAGGATTACTGTTAAATGCGAATGGATACAATTTTAAATGGAGTCAACTCTTTTAAAATTGTTATTGCTCATTCTGAATAGGGGCGACTCCATTGAGAGCAAATTCTGTCCTTTTCATCACGAAAACATACCTATATAATTTTGAACTCCTTAAACCCACTTTTATATAGTAGAATTGGGGTTCACAGGGGTATACATCATTTTTCTTATTTCTGCTCAAAAACGTAGATTGTGTATACTCGTTAGAACCGCCTCGGCGAGGCTGTTCTAACGAGTACCCACAATCTACGTTTTGAGCAGAAATATGAAAAATATCAGATTTTTTATCTGAAAATTTTCATTTTTTTTTTTTTTGGTTGTAAAATTTTCAATATATTTGAATAGTCATGTTTTCGTAATGGACTCCATTGGAAGCAAATTCTGTCCTTTTTAGAGCAGATCCCTTTTCATAAGCCCTTGGAAGGTAGGAAGGCTAACAGAAAGTTACAAAAAAATGTTTCCGAAGAAAAAATGGTAGAGGCAATCTACTATCATGGGTATTAAGCCCCCTTAAAGGAGAAGAACTGTTTATGTCCAGCTTTCGTTCTGATCCTAATTTTAATTTTCATGTCATTTTGTATATGTTTTAACATAATTATGTTTTATGGTAATAAATATGTCAAAACAAGCCCTCTGAAAGGCTTTAACAATAGTTGCATATTGCAGAACAAACATCGTAAATGTCTTTTCTCACGTTGTTGGCATAAGTAAAGGAGATTTGGTGTTTAAGTGGTCTGCTGTTTGGCTTCCGGATTCTAGTCTAATTAAGAATCGCCACGCGTGATAAACTTGGTACTTATGCTCTCTCTCTCTCTCTATCTCTCTCTCTCTCTCTCTCACTGTGTGTGTGTGTGTGTGTGTGTGTGTGTGTGTGTGTGTGTGTGTGTGTGTGTGTGTGTGTGTGTGTGTGTGTGTGTGTGTGTGTGTGTGTGTGTGTGGTATTTATTATGATAAGGTGAAACTTGGTATTTTTGTCGTAAATTTGAATAGGTTTGTATTCAAACATATCCGTAAAAACTATATCAGCTATGTAACAGAATCAGCTTTGGCACCCAGTGACGGATATTCGCTGTCTGCGCATGCTCTGAAGGCATGTTTTCACTTGGTACGGCTAAAAATGCATATATTACAATCTCTTTCATTGGTAAATGTGAAGAAATCGATTAACGGTAGATCGAAGACAATCTACAATTGGCTACTTTAGATAGCAAGCACCAAGTGTCCTAAAGCTTATCAGCGAGTAGACTATATTAAAACAAAGACGCAATATAAGTAAGATTAGAAAATATTTTGACACTTAATCTGTCATTCTTCAGAAAGTCTTGAATTTAAATTGAAGTGTTTAAATTGATAATGTATTTTGCCTGTCGCATTTGTTGACTTTTTCTATCAATGTTTTAGTTAACTCATTTTCCAGTATTGACAAGATTCATACATTAAACTATTTATTCGTTGGACAGAACTTACCATATGTAGAAAAGTTTGATTTAAGGTGTGTAATTAATAATATATTTTTTGAGAAGACCATTTTACTGCAGTTTTTTTTAAAAATAATATCGGAAATTGGTACAGATCTGTCGAAATGAAGTGTTACAGCATAATATGCATCTTATGGTGCATTGTGGGAAGTGTGTATGGGCATGGACGACTTATGGACCCTCCCAGTAGATCCAGTGCCTGGAGGTTAGGTTTTAACACACCAAAGAACTATGACGACAATGCTCTGTTTTGTGGCGGATTTTCTGTAAGTATTTTAATCTTCAGGCATCAAACTGCCACGCGTCCTTTGAGTTCCCAACTCGGGACAATATGCACTTTAATATAGGGATCAAACATGGTTTTTCATGCAATAACATTCGCCAGGTCCCGTGGGAGGTATTGAAAACCGAGGCCGAAGGCCGCGGTTTTCAATACCTCTCAAGGGACCTGGCGAATGTTAACGCATTGAAAAACCATGTTCGATCGCTGTTATTGCATAAAAACTGAAAACATTTGCTACATGTCGCGTTAGTTCTTGCACTATTTTGTTTCGCCTTTTTCAACGATGTCTTGCGAACGTAATTTCCACTACGCTCGTTCTAGGGCCGTGCAGTACACATCTCGTAACGGCAGCAAATCTGTGGCCCCGGTACGATCATACTGAAAGTTGCGTAGCCGTGCATTAACGGCGCGTGAATTGCCTTGTCAATACACGGCTTTTCGCCGGTTAATGCACGGCTGTTAATAACGTGCGGCACTGCTTTTAATGCAATAATAACAGTTCAATAACCTTATACAGAGGTTTATAATTCTACTAACGGGACTATGATCCTTACAGCGGTTTAAAGGAGGAAGGTGCCATATCATTGGTTAGCTGACTTCAGCAGTGATTGGCATTAATGTGTCTATTACAAATTAAGAAGATCAGATTAAGAAATGATTACAAGTTTTATTTGCTTTACTGTGTTATTTAACCTTTATCACTCACTAAGGAAATTCAGTAGACGACAATTTGACAATATCTATTTTTCTTCAGAAAACAGGGTTTGACATTTCATGCAAGCTGTCTAGGAGACAGCTTGCATGAAATGTTAAACCCTGGTTTTCTGAAAAAAATGTTTCCAACCGTTGTCTGCAGAATTCTCCCAAGCATGCTAAGCGTTAACCAGCATACACTGGGCAACTGGCATATGAAATGATTATTTCTGTAAATATTTAACAAAGTACTGCAGCAGCGAAAGCCATTTTCATAACAGTTTTTCTAAGAGAACTAGATTATATTCCTGAAAAGCTCACAGTAACAACAACAATTAGATGATAGACAATCCATACACAACAAATTGTACACTCTTTACCAGGTGGCTGCTACAACAGAGTTATAAGCCTCTGTTTATATGTCTGGCCCATAGGCATAGCGCAACCAGTAACGCGTCAGGCTGCAGATCCGCGGATCGCGAATTCGAACCCCAGCTCGGCCACATAACTTCCGTGGATCTTGATCATGAAATACATTACGAAAACACGCCTATTCAAATACACTGAAAATTTTACCACCAAAAATTGGCATTTTTTCGGTTAAAAAATTCTGATGTTTTTCATATTTCTGCTCGAAACATAGATTGTGGGTACTCGTTAGAACCGCCTCGTCGAGGCGGTTCTAACGAGTACCCACAATCTATGTTTTTTAGCAGAAATAACAAAAAATAATGTATACCCCTGGAAACCCCAGTTTTACTATATAAAAGTTGGGTTTAAGGGGGTCAAAATTATATAGGCATGTTTTCGTGATGATTTCTACGGCCATTCTTTACTTTACTCAGATTGAAGAACGGCACTGGTCAGTTATGGACGAAAGTATGCGCACAAGTACTTGTTAATCGCTTAGATGACTAAACCTGACCAGGAACAGTGTGGGTAGGTTAACTGACCAGCTCCACATGACCCTAATGAGGCGACTTGCCGTAAAATCTCAACTCAACAAACCTCTAGCAATATATATATATATATATATATATATATATATATATATATATATATATATATATATATATATATATATACAGTTGACTCTCGCTATCTCGACCTCGCTTATCTCGAATAACCGCTTATCTCGAAATGAAAATCTGGTCCCTGTCTAAACATGAAAATCTAACAACAGGTAAAAAATATTGTGGAAAAGAGGAGAAATTGCTCCTAAGGAGCAATTTCTCCTCTTTTCCACAATATTTTCAGTAATCCCTTACTTCAAGAATCTAATTACATATGTATTTGTTAAATGTGGTTAATCGAATTATTTTTTCCTCAAATCTGCAAATCTGATATGTCGAGGTACGGATATCTCGAAGTATTCCAGAGAGTCCCTTGGAATTCGAGATAACGAGAGTCGACTGTATATAGTCGAACTTCAAAATTTCTTCTAGATATGAATAGTTCGAGCCACTGAAGGTTGATCATAGTGCAGGTTAGGAGATAAATGGAAATAATATATGGATCTTCTATAAAATAATGGTATGTTGAGTGTACTTATTAGAAGCGCCTTGATGAGGCGATTCCTATAAGTACACACAGCATACATTTTCAAAATAAAATAAGAAATTTCCCTAAAATATCCCGAAATATTTGTTTTCCTGAGCTATCGGAAGAATTTCCTAGGGACTCAAAAAAAACGAGTTCGAATCATCCATTGTAAACGAGCCGTCTATGTTGGAGCCATTGAGGCTAAACTGTATATGCGTCGGAAGCACCGTGGTTTTGCTAGCGGCTTTTTAACCCCGATCTCTTTTACTCTGAGTTTTCAGACATGGGTAGTTTGAGCCACTGGGGGTTAAATATAGCGAAGGTCACGAGGCAAACGGGATAATTAAGGGGTGGCTTTTTCATCTGTTGCTTTTAATAATGGTATGTTGTGTCTTACTAGAATCGCCTCAATGAGACGATTCTTATGTATACACACATTATATATCTTCATGATAACTGAAGAAAATATCTCTAAAATGTCCCTAAATATTTGTTTTCCTGAGGTATTTGAAGGATTTCTGAGGGACTCAAAACCGAGTTCGAAGCAGCCACGGTAACGGAGTCATCGGTTTTCGAGTCATTGAAGATTTTGCCTGTTCGAATACGTCAATGACTTTTACCCAGTGGTGAGTCAGAGAATCTCTAACCGAACAACTAAGTATACCCAGCAAACACACAACGTTGCCTCAACGTCGATACAACGTTTTCAACGCCACGACGTTAGTGCGGCAGCAAACTTAAAACGTCATGAGAACGTCGTTACAATGATGCTGCAGTCATGACGTTGCGACGTTGTGTGATTGCTGGGTAGTTTGAACTGCATTAGGATAAAGAGCGAAGGTTGGGCATCAAACTAGATTTATGTGCCTGGCTGCAATTCTTCTTTGTTAGTGCGTCGGTGGTTCCATATGAGGCATTTGTTCTGTCATTATAGGGATCAAACTTGGTTTTTCATGCATTAACATTCGCTAGGTCCCGTGGGAGGTGTTGAAAACCGAGGCCGGAGGCGAATGTTAATGCATTGAAAAACCATGTTCGATCTCTATTATTGCATAAAACTGAAAATATTTGCTACATATCGCGTTATTTCATGCACTATTTTGTTTCGCCCTTTCACCGATGCCTCGCGAAAGCAATTTACACGGACTATACTCGTTCTAGGGCCGGGCAGCAAACATCTCGTAACGGCAGCAAATCTGTGGCCCCGGTACGATCATATTGAAAGTTGCGTAGCCGTGCATTAACAGCGCGTGAATTGCCTTGTTTATACACGGCTTTTCGCCGGTTAATGCACGTCTATTAATAACATGCGACACTGCTTTTTATGCAATAATATTTCTTCCTCATCTCTCATTATTTTCCTGCCTAGGGAAGGCAGGCTTTGCTTTGGCCGAAATTAGCAAGTCTCGTCCAAATAATATGATATGGACACTCTAGATTTTTCTGTTACATGTGTATGTCTTTGTATCTATTGCTTTGAAGGCTCTTTGATTCTTGACTATTCATTTACTTATTTAATTTAGATATAAAAAACTGGCCAATTCTATTTATTTTTACTTTATAACTAGTGTTGTTCCGATGATTGATTATACAATTAATCGATAATCGGTCACTTTTGTCTGATGTGACTGATGATTGGAAAGGATTTTTTATACTAATCGGAAAATTCTATTTTACGAACGAATTTTTCTCACTTCTTATTTTAATAGGCAAGTTGTAAAAATTAGATACTAAGCTGTCTCAACATTCTTCATTCTTTCTATTAGTCTGTCAGCACGTGCTTTAACTTGACTTGCCCAGGTGCTGTCTTTCATTTCAGCTGCTGCCTTCTGCCAGTCTCCTTCCTGAACAGCAGCCCTATAGTAAAATAGAAAAAAAAACTTAGATATGCATAACAACCATTGTATCATCAAATACATAAAAGTCTAATATTAACTACAGTCGACCTCCTATGGCTTGTTTACCGCGGCTGATTTGAACTCGTTTTTTGTTCCTACATGTATGAAGTCTTCCGATACTCAAGAAAACAAATATTTAGGGATATTTTAGGGAACATTTCTTAATCTATCAAGACAAATGTGTTTTGTGTACTCATTTAAATCGCCTCGATGAGGTGATTCGGACATTTACACTCAACATGCCATTATTTTATAGAATATCGGAAAGACATACCGAAATTATCTCTATATCACGAAAACACGCCTATATAAATTTGACCACATTAAACCGCACTTTTATATAGTAAAACTGGGGTTTACAGGGGTATACATTATTTTTCTTATTTTGCTAAAAATCATAGATTGTGGGTACTCGTTAGAACCGCCTCGGCGAGGCGGTTCTAACGAGTACCCTCAATCTATATTTTGAGCAGAAATTTGAAAAAATATCAGAATTTTTTATCTGATTTTTTGTTTTTTTTTTGGTTGTAAAAATTTCAATATATTTGATTAGGCGTGTTTTTTGAAATGATTTCCCTCCGAAGCTGGCGCTATAAATTTTTAAGCCCCAATGGCTTGAGCTACCCATGTTTATAATCAACTCCATGATCCCAAAGACATTTGAGCCATGGAAGTTAGACTGTACACCCATAAAGCCAAATTAATGTATGCTGATAAATTTTGAGAGGGGGGTGGGTGGGGGAGCTTTGGGGGGTGGGGAAGGGGGAGGCAAATCTGTCGAATAGTTTTGAGTCACTTCTGACTAGGAATCAACTCTACAATTTAATCCAGCTTGTAGTAAATTATTTACTTGTAGAGTAAACACCTTTTGAAAAACAGTTTGACATGCATACAAGCAAAATACCAAAAGCAGTTCCATAAAATAAAAACGTAACACGTACCAAGTATATCATGTCCCTTAAATTTGTTTTTGTTGTAACAACAGTTTACCCATTACAAAATACGCCAGTGCAAATATATTGAAAACTTTAGAACCAAAAACGGAAAATTTTCAGATAAAAAAAATTAATATTTTTTTATATTCCTACTCAAAACATAGATTGTGGGTACTCGTTAGAACCGCCTCGGCAAGGCGGTTCTAACGAGAACCTACAATCTATGTTTTTTAGCAAAATAAGAAAAATAATGTATTCCCCTGTAAACCCCAATTTTACTATTAATTGTGGGGTTTAAGGGGGTCAAAATTATATAGGCGTATTTTCGTGATGCGCTCAGAAGCCGTTCGTCTCTTACTGTTCTTTGTTTGTATGTCAGTCATTGCAACTTGCTGTTATGTCTTTGTCTGTTCCTCATCTCTACTTCTCTCAGCTCTCAGTACCTCAGGAAGTCTGTGCTGCGTAACCGTGGCCTTTTTCGGGGTAACTTCATGTATATTTTAGAGAGAGAGAGAGAGAGAGAGAGAGAGAGAGAGAGAGATAGAGAGGGAGAGAGAGAGAGAGAGAATCACGACAAATTGCCCACCGGGACCACCGCCTTAAAACGGTCCGTAGAGTAAACCACCGGGAGGTTTAAAGCACGGTAGGCATTTTCACCAAAGCCCCCATGGAAAGAAAGACAAGAAAACATTGATGCAAAGCATCAATACGCCGGGAAACTAATCTGTCATGCATTACAGCGCCCTATAGATCGTAGTATAGTGATAAAATGTTATAATTTATGAAAAGTTGTACTTATATAAACTATCGCATTACTCAACGATAAAAACATTATAGACGTTGTCAGAGCTATGTAAAAAAATCCACTATGATCGTTTGTTTTCTAGCCCGCACACATAATTACATGTCGCCATCCATAGCCTAGGCCGAACATACTATATCCGAAATCATCTATGAAGCAGTGTTTCGTTCTTGTTTCCACTCATAACGTTTTCTTTCGGCCCAAATCTTTCCATGCTTGAAAATACTATTAAACCATCTTATAATCCATTCGATTTGAGAATGCATATTTCCAATCGTAAACAAAGAAAAAATCTTTTGTTTCTTCTTCGTAGTATGATGAAAAAAACGAAATGAAAAAATTCAAACGTGTACGAATATTGACAGCAACAAGCTCAATTCAGGTCGAATGATCAAATTGGGGCTCCTATGGGAAAACTGTTCATGTCTCTTTTAAATGAGCAAAACCCGCATTGCTACATTCATTCTACACAACACTTCCCATTTTTTTATTTCACTATGTTACCAATAGCACAGTTCACTGTTGCCAAAATGTGACTATGAATAATAAAAAAAGTGTGTGTGTGTGGGGGGGGGGGGGGGGGTGGGGGGTGGGGGGGGTAAATAGTTATATATAACCCAACTAAGAACCCCATAAAACTCGAAGAAAACCGATGTTCTTCAAATGCATACACATTTTACAAAAACAACCTCAAATAGATACGCCAGGCTCCAGCCCGACGTAAATAAGAGAAACGTCCAGGGAGTGCCACAATCACAAACCACGGCCCTTCCCAGACACTAAGAGGAAGAGGAAACCAACAAAACCAAACAAGCACAAATCGAACAAACGTACGAAAAGCACTGAGATTAGTTCTCTCTTCCTCAAGCAAGGTAATCGCACTGCTAAAAGGACTGAAGAACACAAGAACAAAATAACACAAGATAAGACATAAAACAAATCGCCTCGTAGGATAAACCAAAAAGCAACAAAGAAGAGTAAGACCAACACCGGGACCACCGCCTTAGAACGGTCAGTAGAGTAAACCACCGGGAGGTTTAAAGCACTTTTACAGCTAACTAACTTCACCCTGGGTCTCAAAGTTACTCTTAATACAGAAATACATAAAAATTCAGTTCGCATAAAGCCTCCCAACTCAGTCAATGCATCAAAGTGAAAACATAAAACAAATTAATCACAGTGACTATAATAAACAAAGACGAATACTCATGGCTAATTCTACAGTAGGCGTGTTTGAAGTTTGAGACTCGTACTGTATTGGTGAGCATTGTGCAAAGTAAATCCCAAGATACAGTCGAACCTCTATGGCTCAAACATCTTTGGAACAATAGAAAATGTTCTATATATGGGTAGTTCGAGCCATCAAGGGTAAATCATAGTGCCAGGTTAAGACACAAAATGGAATAATATATCGATGTCTTTTCGATCTTCTATGAAGTATGGTATATTGAATGTAATCATTAGAACGCCTCCATTATCTTGATAAAATATAAAAAATAAACCCTAGATTATTCCTAAATATTGGTTTTCTTGAGCTGTCGGAAGCGTTTCCAAGAGCTCAAAAACTAATTAGAATTAGCCATGGTAAACGAGTTATCTGCGTTTGAGTCACTGAGGTTTGCAGTGGCAAAAAGTGTGTTTCTTGTATAACTTACTTTAGATTCACAAACTTGTTCATTCTGGTCAGTCCCAAGTTAAACATCATATTTGCAATAATCTGCTTTACTTCTGCTGGCCAAGAGTTACAATCATTACTCCATCTGTACACATCCGTGTATACGGACTGAATGTCACTGTTAAAGGCCTCCTCAACCCTTTCCTTTGAGACCACCGTACCTTAAAAAATAAAGACAATCTCATAGAAATGAACTAAAATACAGTCGACTCTCGTTATCTCGAATTCCAAGGGTCTCTCTGAAATACTTCGAGATATCCGTACCTAGACATATCAGATTTGCAGAATTGAGGAAAAAATAATTAGAACAACCACATTTAACAAATATATGTGTAATTGGACTCTTGAAGTTAGAGATATACTGAAAAATATTGTGGAAAAGGAGCAATTTCTCCTCTTTTCTAAAATAGTTTACCTGTTGTTAGATTTTCATGTTAGGCAGGGACAGATTTCACTTCGAGATAAGCGGTTATTCGAGATAAGCGAGGTCGAGATAACGACAGTCAACTGTAATTTGGTACAACTTGACTGACATGTCAGAGGCTGATTCAGAGAGCGTTCGAGGGATTCAGTCGAATCCAGCTTTATCTTAAAATCTATTTTCCTGTGCAATTTTGGATAAATCTGATAAATTTGGGATACCGTATTTATCCTAAGTTTTCATACCTTTACACTTTGCCTTATGCTTCTCTTCAACAAGTCAATTTTACTTTGTGTACCTATTAGGCATATATGTTTTTTTTTTTTTTTTTTTTTTTTCATTTGAAAAAACCTGGCAAGATTCACGTTTTCTATAAGATTTACACTAGGTTTCTCTGTCAGTATACCAACAGTCCCAACACGCAGAAGATTTGTTTCATTTAGCAAAATCTCTATGATTTGTGTTATGTCGCAGGCCAGTACCTATACAACCAAACCGTTCAACCGGCGCCTTTAATGACAGATGGCTAACGAGACGACAGATGTAAACGTTGTTGACATAAAATGGGTATGCGAAGAAATTGTGCCGGTAAAATTTTGGTGCAAATTTCAGGAAAGATTTTTTCGACCACCTCCCATAGGCTTATGCGGCAGTGAAATTAAATCAGATTACTACGAGGTCTTCAACTATTAAACATTATCCCAAAAATGAAATGCTTTCTTTCTGAATTTCTACCGGCACAATTTCTTCGCATACCCATTTTATATCAATGTTTACATCTTTCGTCTCGTTAGCCATCTATCGTCAAAGGCGCTGGCTGTACGACGTGACAACATATTCTGTGAAAAGGTTCATTGCTGATTAAGGCATCTGAATGATAGTTATCAATCAATATTTCTTTTATTAATATTAGTATTATTTATTTATTTAAGTTTTGAGAGAGTTACTGATCAGACCGATCAGAAAACGGTTTTCTGCCACAGAAAATTAGTCACTTCAGCTGGTCTCTGTTTGGTGAGTTTGTTCATTCCGCTTAAGGGGCAGTCCTTTTGAAAGTTCGTTATCTTCATATCAGCTTGTGCTTTTGTTGTGTGGCGGCTGTAAGACGTCTTCCCGTATTGCACTAGTATTTAGTTTATATTTTCTGGTCGTTTGTGATTATAGAGCTCATTCCGGGAGGTTTTGAAAATATATAAGTTCACTGATGATGTCCTAATGGGTCGTGGGTGGCTAGTCTAGCATTACGAAAACACACCTATTCAAATATACTGAAAATTTTACCACCAAAAAATGAAAATTTTCAGATAAAATGTTCTAATATTTTTCATATTTCTGCTCAAAACATAGATTGTGGGTACTCGTTAGAACAAGTACCTCAATCTATGTTTTTGAGCAGAAATAAGAAAAATAATGTATACCCCTGTAAACCCCAGTTTTACTGTATAAAAGTGGGGTTTAAGGGGGTCAAACTTATATAGGTATGTTTTCGTGATGGCCCAGACGACTTGGCACGTCAGCCGTTTTCAGTTTAGTGAGTGTAATCAATGCTCTCAATGCATTCAAAATTGTTTTAATCTGACAACAATTGATAAACTCGAGGCTTACCGTTAGGTTTTCCATATTCCGGATCGCCTGGAATGATTAGATGACCAATACCGAATGTGAGTTTGTCAAGGTGATCATAATATATTTCATATCTCACTCCCTCGTCGATTTCTAGTTGTTTTCGTAGCTGATCTTGTTCCTGTTGAGTCATTTGCAGAGTTGTTGCTATAAGCATGGAATAAATATAACAGATAAAAATCGACAATTGAAGGATCAAATACCTGTAGGACATGTATGTTTCCCTTCCGAGTGAAGCCAATATTTATTGAATATTGCTTATTCAAATGTACGCTCAGCCTTTATAAAGCTATAAAAAAATAAAATGGACAGTCACACGTCAGTGATGCGAACATCTTTTGGACCATCGAACTCTGTCCTACACAGAGAGTTTGAGCCACTGAGGGTAAATCAAAGCGCAAGGTTTGGAGGCAAATCGTGATAATTTAGGGATGTCTTTTCTTTTCTATAAAATAATGGTAATCATTTGAATCGCCGTGATGAAGCAATGTGAACGAGTCCACACAAAATACAGCTCCATGATGACATGACAAAAACAAATCCTTAAAATAGCCCAACATATTTGTTGTTTTTTTCTTATTTCGTTTTGTTATTTTGAGCCACGGAAAGAATTTGATAGGGACGCAAACACTAGTTAGGATCAGCCACGGTAAACGAGCAATCGGTGATCGAGTCATTGGTTTTAATATTTCTAAATACGTTTTTAGCAATTTATCAGTTTGCTAGAAAATTGTTAGGTTATTACTATGTACTCGACTGCTTTGTAGGCGTGCTACATAATGAAAACGTTCCATTTTTATGCTATGCGTATGCACATGGTACAGCCTGCGATAATATTGTTTATGGGGACTGCAAGTACTTTGCCTATTATCTGGCACGTTTACAAGGGAAACAACTTTTATGATTTATGTTTGCTGGAAGATAGATTTAGGTTTCTCTAAGAGTACATTATTTCCTTGCACAGCATAACCCTTTCCAAAAGTGAAATGATGTTGACATAGTTGCCTCCTCTAAACGTGTATTAATTCCCATTGTGATTAAATAAATGTTATTTGACATCCATTTATGATTGCTGTACCAACAAAGTTATAATAAATTCACGGCCAAACCATATAAATCAACACTGCAAAATATCCTACCTTTTTTTTCCCGTGTACAATTGTAAATCATATAAATGAACACTGCAAATCTTCCCTTTAGTTTTTCTCATGCAAACCATATAAACCAACACTGCAAATTATCCTACCTTTGTTCTCTCTCTCTCTCTCTCTCTCTCTCTCTTTCTCGTAGAAGCCTTATAATACTACGAAATTGTCCTGCATTTGTTTTTCTCGTGGAAACCTTATAACTCAATACTGCGAAATTGTCCTCCCGTCGTTTCTCTCGTGCAATCCTGATTGAAAGCAGAAACTAGAGCTGTCAGAGAATCAGACTGTAGCCCCGCTGCAGCTCTATCGAGGAGAAATACATTGGCGTTGAAATATTTTGAATTCATCCTTACCAGATAACACCACTATAGGACATGGTAACATGGCATCCTAAAACCTATCAAGGAATTTTAATCCATAAGTTATGGGTCCTTGGCCCTTATTCCTGAATACATGATACATCAACTCACTACCCATAAGTTTACCACTTTTTTTCAAAGCCCCCAAGTGTGGTACAGGTTTCATCGAAGTACGGCCACCAACATAAAAGTTACTGAGCAAAATGCATTTTTTGAAAGCCTATCAAGGGACATAATTCCAAGAGTTATGGACCATTGGCCCCAATTCTAGTATACACAATACTTCCAGTCATTGTCCATGTTGATCAGAGCTTCCAGCTTTCTAGCTTTCATAATTCCTTTGAAATCTGTTACTAAAATTTTCAAGAATGGTCAAATCTGAAAAAGCTATGACGGGACATAACTCCAAGTGTTATGGGCCCTTGGCCAACATTCTGCCACAACACCTCTCTTATCCTAGATACCAAGTGTGGTATAAGTTTCATCGAAGTAGGACAACAAACATAAGAGTTGTTGAGCAAAATGAATTTTATTTTTTTTTTTTTGAAGAACCTATAAAGGGACATAACTCCAAGAGTTATGGGCCCTTGGCCACCATTCTGCTACTACACCTTTCTTTCCTCAGAGACCAAGTGTGGTATTGGTTTTATTAAAGTAGGACTACAAACCAAAAAAGTTATTAAAGTAGGACTACAAACCTAAAAGGTATTAAGCAAAATGCATTTTAAATTTTGAAAACCTACCAAGGGACGTAATTTCAAGAGTTATGGGCCCTTGGCCACCATTCCGCCACTACACCTTTCTTACCTCAGAGACCAAGTATGGTATTATTTTCATTGAAGTAGGACCACAAACATAAAAGTTATTTAGCAAAATGCAATTTTGAAACCCTATCAAGGGACATAACTCCAAAAGCCCTTGGCCACTTTTCTGCGACTTCGTCTTAATTACCTCAGATTTTCTGGACAAGTGTAGTATAAGTTTCATTGAAGTAGGACCATAAACATAAAAGTTATTAAACAAAATGCATTTTAATTTTGCAGTCTCGGAATCACGGAATTACAGAATCACGGAATCAAAGATTCGCGGAATCACGATATCACGGAAGGACATAGCAAATACAGTATAGCCCCACATTTTCGAATCGGGGCTATCATTACCTTTGGGTGCGTCGTCTACTATATTTGCACAATTTAATTCTTGATTATAAAACCATTATAATTTGAGGCGTCATTTGAGTGAGGAGAATTCACTAAGAATCGAATTCATTTCGAACACTCGGAAGGTAGAACATTTTTTTTTCAGAACACAGGTTTGACATTGTCTCAGTTAAACACAATTTACATGAAATGTCATAGCCTGTTACAAGTAACCAATTTGAATTACCGTATGGTTCTTTAACCTGCACACAGTGTGACTTTCCCTGCAAAGAGGACCCCCAGTTAACGTCCCGATCCGATGGACGGCACACTGTTTTCATTTCATGCCTTTAAATGATATGAAGGAAAGCGTGTTCGGACACCGAAAATTCCCTCGCCTAAGCCTGAGGTCTACACGGTACCTCTAGCTTTAGGGGCCCGTGCGCTCACCACCATCACACTGGTCCTAGCGGCAACACTGCATATATGAACCGCCAACAAATCAACAAAATGACATGTGCACCCAGCGCAGACTCAGATCTGCCTGGGCATATGCCCCGTCTGATCAGTGTTCATTGTTTACACGTAGAAACCTTAGCTCCTCCTTAGCAACACATTTAGTGCACAGCGAAGACTAGTCATACTCGGGGGATACACTTGTTGATCTGATTTTTCTCCGGGAGCCCAGTTATTTAGTTGGTTTTGTCATGCGCTGGCTCAGTTATGGTAAAAACCGTTTAAATTAGCGGGCCGATTTCCTTCGAATCTACTGGCGCAGTGGCTAAGTTACTATAGAGCGTTCAGTTTTCGTCCGGGAGGTTTTTGGTTCGATCCCTGGCCGAGTCATATCAAAGACTTTCAAAATGGTATCAGCTACTCTTTTGTTTGCACTCAACATTGAGAAAGCGGAACTGGTCGGTCCGGTGTCAGTATAATGTGACTGAAGGGAATGTCACGGCGTGTCTGAGGTGTGATATGTCAGTGAGGCAGCACTCTTAAAGTGAGAACTGAGCTCCCTGTCATATCCAGACACCATCGCGATATGACTGAAAGACTGTTAAAAGCAACTTTAAATCTAAATATCTTTCTTTTTTCCAGGTTGAAATCTGTCCGCTGGATTAAAATTTAATGTCATTTCTAATATATATAAATATATATATATATATATATATATATATATATATATATATATATATATATATATATATATATATATATATATATATATATAGTACAAAGCGTCACTTGATATATTTGCTAAGCAACAACGTCAGCAACACTTCATTACTACACACAGAAGAGCCGTATGGCAAACTGCGTATGGTAAAAACTTTAGAATAAACTATGTACATGTATTACATGTGAAGTTGTTATTCTTTACATGTAGAATTCACATTTTGTGCCGAGGCATGTTCTTTTTATTGCTATATATAAATTTTATGTGACTGCATAGTAGACGATTGACATGACATGAAATGTTCGACTGCGTAACAAACAATTCTCATGAAATGCCCTGTTTTTTTTTTGTTTTTTTTTTTTTATTTTTTTTCATCGGAAGAATGAATACACAATGTCTACAATTTTTAATAAAGATTAAAAGGCTGCTTGGGGCAGTTGTAGACGCAGGACGCAGGACCGTTACAAGCATGTCGCTTCCACTTAATGATGTCAACATAAACAATCCACGATTGAGAGTATGTGAAGTGGAGCAATGGTATATTTGGAAACATCAACGCATCAGATCAGTTTATGCAGCCTTACGGGATATCGCGTTTACATTTTTTACAAAAACAGAAGTGAAGATACCCAGGAAATGCCACAATCGCGAAGCACAGCTTTCCCGGGGCACCAAACAAAAAGAAGTGTGGAACAAATAATGACAAAGCAAATGCTACGCATGAAACCACCACCGCACAAACAAATAAGAACCGCAACAGAGGAACCACCTTGGAACGGTCATTGAAAATACTACTGGGGCGTATGTGTGTGTGTGGGGGTGGGGGGGGGGGGGAGGGGGTATGGGGAGTGGTTAAGGGAGAAATTCTAGCTCTTGAGTAAATTCTAGAAGGCATGTAGATGTACAGATAATACCATTCCTTGAAAGTCGATGCTAAGATCGGTTATCAGTACCGGATGTAAGGCAGTTAATATATATATTTTACTTAGAAAAAAAATGAATACAACACCAATCCACAAAACATCGCAATGTTTTATACTAGTCCACAAAAACATAATGTGGGCAGTTGTTCTAAATGGGATAAGAACATCGGTGGACACAGAACCTTCAGCATACTTTTACATGAATAGGCTATCTACTGCGCATTTTATATCCGTTGGAAAGATTCGTTTCGCTTTTCTTTCTAAGTGTACGAACATATTTTGGCTGACAATATCTTATCAGGACAATTAGTCGCCTGTACGCTTTCTTTTCAAATGATTAACGTACAAGTAATTTTACGTCCAAAAAACAAGGTTTACCTATATAAATTCTATAGTGATCTCAATTTTTGGAACATGCTGAATAGAAAATATTTTTCTCGCATTCCTTCTCTAATTTTAGTTATTAACGTTCCATAATAATAATGTGCAATTTGTCAAAAACCTGCCACCAAAACTACTTACCTTATAGATTATTGTCTTATTAGTAATCAGTTTTGCAATGGGACAAATGTGATGATTGGATTGCTTTAAGCCATGAATAGGTTAAAACTTACGGCGCATAAGTAATTACGACGAGAAGTTTTGCATTGAATCATGACAAATGCTTACAAACTTACTGAAATATGGCGAAAGCAGAGAAATCTTAGAGTCCAGTAAGCAATTCATCGTATTTACCTTTATTATAGACACCTTAATTAATTATCAGACTTGTCCGAGAAATTTTAAAGGAACAGACAAACTGTTTATTCAGCGTCACTAAAGGTTCATATGTCTAAAAAAAAATAAACACTGCCTCGGTGAGGCGGTTCTAACGAGTACTCATAATCTATGTTTTTGAGCGGAAATAAGAAAAATAATATATACCCCTGTAAACCCCAGTTTTACTATTTGAAAGTGGGGTTTAAGGGAGCAAAGATTATATAGGCCTGTTTTCCTGATGTCATCTGTGATTTTCCTGCTTACAACTCACCTTCAAAAAGTAAATTAACGCAAAGAATTCACGCACAAGAGCTGATCTAATTCGATTCGATACATTAAAATCGAAATAAACGGACTTGTTTCCTTCAGATTCTTCCTAGCATTCGCCATTGCTGAAAAGACTCTCACCAACACTTTAATCGGATGCTCGAAAACGACGTTATCCTGTTTAACGTCAAGGATACAACAGGGGACGTTTGGTCAGAAAAAAATGACAAGAAGTTAAAAAGCCTTGTGTCATTTTGTTCTTGTGTTTCTTCAGTCCTTTTAGCATTGCGATTACCTCGCTTGGGGAAGAGAGAGCTAATCTTAGTGCTTTTCGTACGTTTGTTCGATTTGTGCTTGTTTGGATTTGTCGGTTTCCTCTTCCTCTTGGTGTCTTTGAAAAGCTGCAGTTTGTGATTGTGGCTCTTCCTGAACTTTTCTCTTACCTTTTTTTTCTAAATGTTTTTATTTATTACTTATTAAATTCTTTCATTGTTAAAATAGTCATTTATTTTATGTATGTAATTTAGTGGCCTTCAAAAGGTTTATAGATATTTTTTAGGGATACTAAATATTTTGAAATTGTATTAACGGTTTTAGACAATGCTTCACAATAGTGATGATTGATCAGGTGGTCGAAGTCCACATGACGTAATTCCGATCGGATGTACTGAGAATTACATGGACAGATTTATAGGAGACGGACTTCATAAGTCAGTTGACTTTCTTCCGAATCCCATTGTATAATATTGTAATGTAGTAAACACATATCTTGTATATGTTCAAATATGTTAATATTATACATGAAATAAACGTTTAAACTAACTCCCTAGCGGTTCCGTAATTCTCAGTAAATCCGATCGGAATTACGTCATGTGGACTTCGACTACATGATCAATCAATCTGTTGGCGGAAAACAATGGCACTCGCTAGAATGTATCGACTTCCCAGCTGAGAATAGTCACCGCTTACAAGCGTTGCCATTCTCCAGTTATTGAGGATGAATGTGTGCGTCACCACCGATTTTCGCACACAATTTAATACCTTTAACAATATGCAGTTAGATGGCTTTTTATTTCAGGTTGCCACTTTAATTTTCCACTAGACGTTACGAAAACAAGCCTATTCAAATATATTGAATATTTTACAATCAACAAAAGGAGAATTTCAGATAATAAAAAATCTGGTATTTTTCATATTTCTGCAAAAAACATAGATTGTGGGATTCGTTTGAACCGCCGCGGCGAGGCGGTCATAATGAGTACCCATACTCTGTTTAAGCAAAACAAGAAAAATAATGTATGCCCCTGTACATCCCCGGTTTTACTATATATAAAAGTGGGGTTTAATGGGGTCAAAATTGTATAGGCGTGTTATCGTGACGCTTTGATCGGTCGACATTTTCATCACGGATATGGCTTCGAAAAAATGTAGGTATTTCCCGTATCGACTCCGCTAGATGATACAGTTTTAATTTAAAGAACAATTTGTTTCCGATTTTATGAGTTACATTTGTAAAACAAGTTGTATATCATTTAGGCCGCGCCATGCGAAAACGTGTCTTCGAGCATATGCGGACAGCGAAGGCACAGGTCAGCCTGTACATCCTCACGATCTGATCAGGATCTTTACTGTCCGCTAATAGAATCATTTGACACTGCAAAATGTATGAATGGAGCGTAAAAGCACGGATGATACTTTGCGACCGCGCTGGATGATCATAATCTGAGCATTCTGCGTATGCTCGAGGCACTTTTTTGCATGACGTGACCTACTTTGACTCACCAGATCCGTCATTTGCAGAGGGAATGCAACATTGTCTGTTGGAGTCTCCTGCACACAAGCCAGCTTCATAGTGTCCATCGCATGTTTTTGTTTTACACTGACAAACTCCCTTGCAACGTGCATCACCCGCTATTGGCAAGAAGGCGAAACGGCTTCATTAAAACACATAATACAGGTATAAGCGTAAACATTTCACACGCAATGCAATCTTAAAATCCAAAAGGCACCAAACTATTCTTAATGGAGATAAAATCAAGACGGAATACAAAATATTTTTCTTTCCCCAAATGGCTTTGTCTTTTGCTGCCACGAGAAGGCTGTACACCGTGATCGTGACATTTCCGAGGTAAAATTATTCTATTACGAAAACACGCCTATTCAAATATATAGAAAATTTCACCTCTAAAAAAAGGTAAAAGAAAAGTCCAGGGAGTGCCACAATCACAAACCGCAGCCCTTCCCAGTTTGTTTGTGTTGAGGTTTTACGGCCCAGTCAACCCAGTGGGGTCATGTCGAGCGCGGTCAGTTTACCTAACCACACGTTTACTGGGCAGGCTTAGTCCTCTAAGCGGTTAACCAGTATTGTGCACATTCTTTCGCCAGAAACTGACAACTGCCCTTCTTGAATCAGCGAAGGCAGAGAATGACCGTAGAAAATATTTCATGATCAATCTCCTTGAAAGAATGTTGCCGACCTCGGCGGGGGTTGAACCCGCGACCTCCTCGTCTCCAGTCGGACGGCGCATCCAACTGAGCCACCGAGGCCGGCTAGCCCTTCCCAGACCCCAAGAGGAAGAGGAAACCGACAAATCTAAACAAGCACAAACCGAACAAAGGTACGAAAAGCACTAAGATTAACTCTCTCTTCCCCAAGCGAGGTAATCGCAATACTAAAAGGACTGAAAAACACAAGAACAAAATGACACACGGAAAGACATACAACAAATCGCCTCGTAGAATAAACCACAAAGCAACAAAGAGTAAGACTAACACCGGGACCAAACTGAAAATTTTCAGATAAAAAAGTCTGATCTTTTTCATATTTCTGCTCAAAACATAGATTGTGGGTACTCGTTTGAACCGCCCCACAATCTATGTTTTTGAGCAGAAATAGGAAAAACAATGTATACCCCTATAAAAGTGGGCTTTAATGGGGTCAAAATTATATAGGTATGTTTTCGTGATGTATATTATATAGCTTTAAATATTGGATTTTTAAAACTTTGCGTTTAATCCGAGGAGCAAAAGCAAAAGTACATATATCAAGTATCGTAATTTTTTTCCTAGACTTAAACTGAAGATGTCCTTCTTTCTGGTAAACAAACGTATACATATCGTAAATATTACAGAAAAGGCAGGAGCTAGATTTGAACGACATCACAAAACAAAACGCATTCTAATGAAACCAGAACGATCATCAAGTTGAATGAGTTTCTAACCGAACAAAAGCGACCGAAACGAAGCAAACCGCTACAAAAATCTAAGATCCTTCAGGTACGAGCGTAATCCAATAAATAAATTTTATCAAAATGACCTAACACTACGCCAATAATATCATAGAAATGTTTTTTTTTTTGTTTTTTTTTTTCATTTTATTTTCTAAATTTACGGCCTTATAATAATTATTTGATACTTACTTCCTAATTTTGTAGTTTACAATTTAATAGAATATTTATTGAAAACATATATAAAGACATCGACACAACATAGACTATATTAATAGGAAACATTTAAATATTTTTCTCTTTTTCTGGCTTTCGTTTTATTTATTTAGCTGGGCACAGCATTTCCTATAAAATTGCATATGTACCCAGCAAGGAGCCAATATCAGCCGTCTTATCAGAGTAAATTAATGTTACCTTTTATTTTGCTCTCATCAAACGCTTGCCATGTTTTGATGTTCTTGTACAAACTGTCATCTGGGAATGTCGTGATGTCAGCATCACGATGTCCGTGCAAGCTGTAGGTTGAAGATATCTTTTTCTTCTCCTGACCACAGGCAATAAGATTCTTTGCAGCTGAAACGAGAGCATACTATGCTGCTACATGTATAAATTATCAAACAAAATCTTTTGTGTGATAAAGATCTTAACCCTTCTCATGCTGAACATGACATGCTCTGTCTAAGCAAACAGTGTAGTGCCAGATCAATAGGCTTCTAAAGAAGCCAACTGATCTGGATCTGCACTGTTGTCATTAAATATGTGAATTTCTATCAAAAACCCGGATCAAGTAATCTGATTGGCGGGAAATTAGAAAGGGGTGTGGCATTTCTATTTATTCAGGAAGGCAAGGGTTAACATGCCTCCGGTCTGTACTGCTTGTTATTCTGACCGAGTGTTCTTAAGAACATATATCCAGGTAAATGAAGTTGTTACAAATATTAAAACATGAAGATAAACACGTTAAGTATAAATAGGTACACCCGATAATTTGTTTCACCATTTTTACAGGGGAAACAACTTTGGTTTACGTCTTTTATGCCATCCGGCAGACCAAACGCATTTTGAAAAGAAGTCAATCCTGAAAAGAAAAACAATTGCTCCAAAGGAGAGCCAGCTGTTTCCTTTTAGAGCAGTTTTTTTTTTTTTTTTTTTTTTTTTTTTTTTTTTTTCAGAAGGGAAACAAAACCAGCTTTGATAAAGTTATCTTCCCTTGAAAGTGATTCAATTTAAATTTACGTGTTCCTGGCAGTAGGATTGGGAAAACGTGCTTATAAAGAAAATTCTTGTTGCGAGGTAAATTTGTCTTAGAGACAAAGTTTTATGACTTCCTGTTTGCCTCTCCGCATACCAAATCCCTTCTGAAAAAGAGTCTACTCCTGACGAAAAGACTTTGTTTCCAAAGCGGAGAAATTGACTTCTTTTAGAGCATCCCTTTTCAGCGTGTGGACAATTTCTTTCTTTTAGAATAGACCCCCTTCCAGAAGAGTGATAAAACATTTTAGAAAAAGGTACCTCTTCTGGAAATGTTTTCAATGGTCGTAGGTGTAGATTTCAACTCCGGATGCGCTTCTAACATAGTTTTTTTTTTTTTTTTTTTTTTTTTTTTTTAGTACGCAGTTAATTAAGCGCTCATGGGTTGGAATACCGCAAGGGAATTAGGGTTTCTTGTGATTGGTCGTTGTGATCTTGCCCCTAATTAAATATGTAAATAGACTTACAGTCACGCTGTGATTGACACACTATTGTCTGGACGACAGAGAATAAAACATAACACAGTTTTGCCGCAACGTCAGAAAAGGTACCTTTGTTTTCTTGCATTGCGACTTATTTGTAGAAACACATTTCGAAAAAATGCCTATTCAAATATATTGAAACATTCTTCACCAAAAACTGAAAGTTTTCAGATAAAAATTCTGATAATTTTCATATTTCTGCTCAAAACATAGATTATGGGTACTCGTTAGGGCCGCCTCGGCGAGGCGGTCCTAACGTGTACCCACAATCTATGTTTTGAGCAGAAATAAGAAAACTAATGTATACCCTTGTAAAAAAGGTAAGAGAAAAGTCCAGGGAGTACCACAATCACAAACCGCAGCCCTTCCCAGACCCCAAGAGGAAGAGGAAACCGACAAATCTAAACAAGCACAAACCGAACAAAGGTACGAAAAGCACTAAGATTAGCTCTCTCTTCCCCAAGCGAGGTAATCGCAATACTAAAAGGACTGAAAAACAGAAGAACAAAATGGCACACGGAAAGACATACAACAAATCGCCTCGTAGAATAAACCACAAAGCAAAAAAGAGTAAGACTAACACCGGGACCACCGCCTTAGAACGGTCGGTAGAGCAAACCACCGGTGGGTTTAAAGCACTTTTATAGCTAGCTAACTTCACCCTGGGTCCCGATGTTACTCTTAATACAGAAATACATAAAAATTCGTTTCGCATAAAGGCTCCCAACTCAGTCAATGCATCAAAGCGAAAACATAAAAATCAAATTAATCACTATAATAAACAAAGACGAGTACTCATGGCTAATTCTACTGTATGCCAGAGTAAATGAAAACCAATAGTTGAACCACGGCGGGCCAAGCCAAAGACATATCGTCAAGCCCCAACCCACTGGTTAAAGTTTTACGAAGAGGCCGTCATTGAGTCTGAGGCCCGAACCGCCGTCGTGCAATTAAAGAGTGAAGCATAGCCATCAACAATGATTGGGTTGACAACTAGGCATGCAGTCTGTCGCATAATATCCAGTCTATAGCCAATTCTTTTATAACGGTTAATAAGTTTTCTGAATTGCTCCGAAAAGTAAGATTTACCTACAATTTTTCTAAATCTGTACACGAAGTCACCGTAAAACTCGGGTTCCGATATACCTTGTTGCAGACGTGTTTTCAGACTGACGCTATATTTTTCTAACAAGGCACTGTGTCTGCGATAAAATTTCGAAAACGCCTTACGAAGTTTAAAATAACGATAGCCCTGCCTAAGAAGTTTGGCAGTAAGGGCTTTATTACGGTAGTTAAACTCATTAAGATATGAAGAAACTCTGGCGAATCTTATAAGTTGAGATATGTATACCCCATATGAGATACGCCGGGGGACATCGCCATCCAGAAAAGGAAAATTGACTATATGTAAACCCCAATTTTACTTATAAAAGTGGGGTTCCAGGGGATCAAAATTATATAGGTATGTTTTCCTGATGAGCCGGAAATGTTAATTTTCTTCAAAACTTATATGCTGATACTATTGTTTTGTATCCACCAATTAAGAAGACCCTTTTCACATTATTATCTCCCTTACATGTTCCGGGCGCTTTTTAAGTAAAAACGCGATAAAGTACATATAATCAAATGATGGAGCTAGTAGGTGATCGGATACACTGATAAAATAAGTAACGATAATTTTAAGTCGTTTTAATTGGCCTTTTGAACTTTCGAAGTATTTTCTTATTAGCTGAATGTCAATTTAAAAAAAAAATGTATTATTCCGATAAATAAGTTTTACACCTTGTAACTAATTTCCATCAAGCTTCACATGGCAGGTAGTGTAGTAAACGATCCCAGCCTTTTGTCTTGGATATTAATTTTTGAAATATCCCATTTATCGTAAAGGTATGCAGACTATATTTGAATAAATAATTGAATAAATAAATCGTCCGTCCGTGCATGTTATCTAATTTGTTTTGTTCGTCCGTGCTGTTACCCAGTTATTTTGTCTGTGCATTTTGCCCCTTTTTTTTTTCAGATTCGTAAATTTTCAGGGGCTTAGTGGTCCTAAGTAAACGAAATTGATATTTTCGGTATCCAGTTGTCCCGATGTGTTATCTGACGACGGATTTGCGACCAAACGACGCTGCGTAAAAAAAAATAGTTTTAATCTCGATATTCGCTACTTCAAATTTTGTGGCAGAGTGTTTACTCAAAGTACGCATTTTTATAACGATATCTCGGTGTCATTAGTTCCGGATAAATGTGGGCTGGAAAATGATGTATTACTCTCTGGTTAAAACTGAGCAAATATAGAAAAAAATACTGCTTACCTCCGCTCAGAATCAAACTCTCATCAATATTCCGCCATTTTCCTATGCAGTGTATCATAACAAAAACCACGTGATTACCCACCCTGATCAATGGACATGTCCAAATTCAAGGATGGAAGAGTCCACTTCAGAAATGCGGCGATGAAGGGGTTAATTAATACTCACCTTTCAGTGCTGCTTTACCCGGAAGATCCGTTTGAAAGTTCCCCATGAAAGATATGGCATATGACTGCCTATTGAAACCGCATGTGTGTTCACCTCCTTTATCCCATCCTCTCCCTTCGAAGATTGTGCCATCATCTCCGATCAGAAAACTGTACGCTATGTCATTCAATTCTGTTAAGATATTTAAGCAATTACATGTGAGTATCCAGTATTATTTTATCAGGGACTGAAGAGTTCTGATTGTTGGGCATTGATTTGGTCATTAGAATAGAAAAGAATATAATGCAACAGAACAGAACATAATATATATTTTATTATCCAATAAGAGCATTGCAGTAGATAAAAAATGCATACTCGTACATTTACATTTCTGCGTGCTGAATGTCGTATTGAACCCATAGAAATCTGATGAGTCTGGGTCATCAGTCCCATCTCTAATAAGGGCCAGGGTGTGATAAAAACCTGGTATTTTGTCAATAAAAGATAAACATGTAGAGGTTCCAAGGGGGAATATAATATTGATAAATTTAGAACTGACTTTCATCTGTTCCATAGGTAATACCATAGGAGCAAGCGCACAACTATTGTCCCACAATATTACCTATGGGCTGACCGAAGAGTCACACCAGTCTGCACATCTAATCAGAAGACAAAAGAGAATATGGATATACAGATGTGTCGATTTTTCACCAGGCACATTTTATTTCTTTTTATTGGATGTGCTCTGCATTATTATCCTTCATTATTAAACACAAAAAATAAACTGTCCTTTGGATATTTTCGAATTTTAATAACAATGTTATGAAAACATTGATCTTTTCCCTTATAATTTTATAGTTTTATAAGCCACTAGCGGAATTCCACTGTGGAATAAATCTAAACTCAAATTATGCAAAGTTCTATTTACTGAGACATATTTTTTTTTGCACTTTTGAATAACATAAAAACTGGAGCACAGCAATTTCTACAAAATGGCAAGTGCAACCAGTGAAAATTCATATCAGATCGTATATAGATAAGTAAATAGAAAGAAATAAACCAAACAATATTTTATAAATCAACAAAACAAAATATAATAATGAAAAATACTTTAAAGAAAGAAGAAACAAATCGATTCTAATTAAGTAATACAAATTAAATATTAAACAATTTCAATCTATTCTCCAAAAAATCATTTTAACTTTTTTTCTTTTTTATTTCTTTTCAAAATATTTGGTATCTTTAAAAATATAAATAACCTTTAGACGCCCATTGAAGACATAACTGGAAACATAACAATGATTAAATACTCGAACTTTTAAGGAAACAACTTTAGAAATAAAACAAAATAAATCAAAACAAAAAAAAAAAAAACTTTTTTTTTTCGAAATATTTGTCATCTCCAAAAAATATAACACCTTAAAGACATGAAAAAAGCAAGAACAAAAACAAAATATTTTAAAAATGATAGAAATAAAAGTATAAATAAATAAAACAAATGAATCTACCCTCTAAATTAATCAATTTTCCAAAGTTTTATTCCTTTAAAATATTTATTACCTTCAGACAAAAACATTCAAATCTGCTCTCCAAACAAATCAGTTTTCCAAACTAGCTGTTATCTCCTCAAAACTATTGATTACTCTTCAGGAGGTCTCTTTACTAACACCCCCTCCGCCTCCCCTGCAAGTAATTCATAATCACCTCTTTAGGACATGTCTTTGATGTACCTTGCATAGAGCCTAAGTAGGGGCAATAAGATCATTGGTCAGTGGTACCACTTTTGGTCTCATATTGCCTATGTTTTTAATCTATATAAAAACTGTAATTTATAAATAATTGTTAGTGTGGGCACATACCAACCTGTTGCATCCCTATAAGGTAATACATGTATCTACATTGTACTGCTTGTGCTAAATACGCCTTCTTATAGATCGTTACGGTATAGAACATGTTGCGATTCCTAATATCTAAAACTTACTTTTGTTGTCCATGTGATCATTCTGTATTCCTTGCACTACTTTAGTGCACCACCGTGGGCTGTGACATTCATCTTCAGCGGTGTGATGTATGAACATATGTTCCACTGGGCCTGATATAGCAGATACTGATTTGGGCTCTCGGGCTTCCCATTTTGCTCTTGATATCAATGCTTCAGAAACAGCATCACAAGGATCACCTTAAATGTACACACACATATACAGTACAATACAGTGAGCCCCTCTCACAACGACAGCGTTGGTTCCCAAAGATGTTGCCATTTAAATGAATTTGCTATATTAACTAGACGTGTGTGCGAAACACACTCATGCCCCCACCCAGGCACCATTGTTAACAAAGGCTTGATTAATAATTTTCATAATATGCTTAAAATGGGAATTTGCGTGAAACATGTTTATCACATAAAGAACTGGAATTCAGCAGAATAACAGGTCTGACCGTCTAAGCAATCATGTGCAGCATATCAAAAGCAGTGGTTACATCACATCACTGATTTTCCATAAAGTGTCAGGGTATATATATCCCCTGTTTGAGATAACATCAGAAGCAAGGTAAAAGTAGGCATTTTACTGGTATGCAGTGCTAGTTTGCATATCCCAATCTAGTGATACTCGCGGACATTTACAGGCCAGGTGCTCTCACTATATATAGATGGAGAAATTCCCACTATATCATGCTTATGATATTTCATGATGACAAGAAGCGGTTCCTAATACTGCATAGTGCATTACCTACACTACAGCATTGAGTTGGTCTAACGACACTTCCATACTTCTTGCAGTCTCGTGTTCAATGCCAAGTTCTAGACACTGACCTTTTACTCCACCGCCATTGCAACCCTCATGTCTTAAGAAGCCCAAGTACAAGCTCTTTGGTCTAAAATATTTGATTTGTCAGTCTGCAATCTATTTTCAATGGTTTTAAGTTTCAAATCAGTCTTATAATGACTTTAAAAGTTATTAATCAAAATGTCTCTCAGTGGAACTATTCTAATTCAGAAAGGGGCCATAATCCATGCAAAATGCATCGCAGAGTAGTGGTACTTGTTATACAAATTATTTGTAAGGTAATAGGCTAGTGTTTCAAATTTCAAATCAATACCCCAAAGACGACGAAACTGTAAATCAAAATGCATCTAAACGGGACAATATCAAAGTCAGAAAGGGGCCACAATCCATGCAAAAGTTAATAACGTGATGATACTTGTTCTTTAAATTCTCATTTAAGTAATAGACTAGGCTAGTATTTCAAGTCTGAAGTTAATCCGCAATGATGTCAAAATCCATGAATCAAAATGCATCAAACTGAAACTGAATAGGACAATATATTAGCCAGAAAGATGCCATAATCCATGCAAAAGTCAAAACAGAGTGATGGTACTTGTTCTACAAGTTCTCTGAAAGATAATCAGCTGGTACTTCGATTTCCAAATCAATCTGTCACAATGGGACAATTCCTAAGTCAGAAGGGACCATAATCCATGCAAATGCATAATAGAGTAATGGCACTTGTTCTACAAAATCTCTGCAAGGTAATTGGCTAGTATTTTAAGTTTCAAATGAATCCTTCAATGAAATCAGAAGTTATTAATCAAATGTATCTAAATGAGACATTTTTTAAGTCAGAAAAGGGCCATAATCCATGCAAAATGCATAACAGAGTGATGGTACTTGTTTTACAAATTCACTGTCAAGTAACAAGCTAGTATTTCAAGTTTCAAATCAATCCCCTAAAGATAACAAGATTTATGAATCGAAATGCATCTGAATGAGACAATTTCTAAAATAGGTAAGAGAAAAGTCCAGGGAGTGCCACAATCACAAACCGCAGCCCTTCCCAGACCCCAAGAGGAAGAGGAAACCGACAAATCTAAACAACCACAAACCGAACAAAGGTACGAAAAGCACTAAGATTAGCTCTCTCTTCCCCAAGCGAGGTAATCGCAATACTAAAAGGACTGAAAAAGACAAGAACAAAATGACACACGGAAAGACAAACAACAAATCGCCTCGTAGAATAAACCACAAAGCAACAAATGGTAAGACTAACACCGGGACCACCGCCTTAGAACGGTCGGTAGAGCAAACCACCGGGGGTTTAAAGCACTTTTACAGCTAGCTAACTTCACCCTGGGTCCCGATGCTACTCTTAATACAGAAATACATAAAAATTCGGTTCGCATAAAGGCTCCCAACTCAGTCAATGCATCAAAGCAAAAACATAAAAATCAAATTAATCACTATAATAAACAAAGACGAGTACTCATGGCTAATTCTACTGTATGCCAGAGTAAATGAAAACCAATAGTTGAACCACGGCGGGCCAAGCCAAAGACATGTCGTCTAGCCCCAACCCACAGGTTAAAATTTTACGAAGAGGCCGTCATTGACTCTGAGGCCCGAACCGCCGTCGTGCAATTAAAGAGTGAAGCATAGCCATCAACAATGATTGGGTTGACAACTAGTCATGCAGTCTGCCGCATAATATCCAGTCTATAGCCAATTCTTTTATAACGGTTAATAAGTTTTCTGAATTGCTCCGAAAAGTTAGATTTACCTACATCTTTTTTAACTCTGTCAGAAAGGGGCCATGATCCATGCAAAATGCCTGAAGGAATTATCTAAGTTATCCCCCATTGTGTCTTGCTACAAGCAGTATGTGTTCCAAACTGTAAGGCAAT
Source organism: Anodontia alba (assembly GCA_964016985.1). Lineage (NCBI taxonomy): Eukaryota > Metazoa > Mollusca > Bivalvia > Lucinida > Lucinidae > Anodontia > Anodontia alba. The sequence continues at coordinate 12,377,851 of OZ024838.1, read as the reverse complement.
CCACGAAAGATAACGAAAGTTATAAGCAATATTCAAATGCAACGGGACGGGACGGGACGCGACGGGACGCGACAACCAAAGTGAATCCAGTATAGCCCCCAACAAACAAGTTTGATGGGGGCATAAAATCTCCTTAATGGACGGAATGATATGTAAGAAAGACCTGTCTAATTCCTATTTCCTAATAGAACATAGATTTTGTATATTTGTTGGAATCGCTGCTGTGAGCAATTCTAACAAATATCCAAAACATGTGTTGCTTGAAGTTTTAATGCAATATTCTTGCATAATTTTTCATTAACTGTTACCTCTTGAGCTAAGGTTTTGTGACATTCAAATTGTCATTATATGGAATATTGTCGTTGAACCGAGTGTCAGTATAAAGAGGGTTGACTGTACCTACATTATTTATTTTTCAGACCCAACAAAATAATGGAGGAAAATGTGGTGTATGCGGAGACCCGTGGAACGGCAGACGTGAAAACGAGGCTGGAGGCAGATATGCCACTGGAACTATTGTTCGAAAGTTTGAGGTATTATTATTATTATTATTATTATTATACGGGAACTATTGTTCGAAAGTTTGAGGTATTTATATTATTATTATTATTATTTTTATTATACGGGAACTATTGTTCGAAAGTTTGAGGTATTATTATTATTATTATTATTATACGGGAACTATTGTTCGAAAGTTTGAGGTATTATTATTATTATTATTATTATTATTATTATTATACGGGAAATACCGGTATTGTTCGAAGGTTTGAGGAATTGGTATTATTATTATTATTATTATTATTATTATTATTATTATTATTATAATACTCAAATTCTTGTTTGTTCTTTCCATTTTGTATTGTTTTGTAGCTGTTGTTGTTGTTTTCATTTAGTATATTTATAGGGAAATAATTTGGGTACATATTACAAATACTTGTAAATGTAATGTATTTTTACATAAGATAACTATTTCAGAACATATGCCGCGTTGGCTCTTTAGCCCTGTATATAGCAAAGCATGTACATTGTGTTTATGGTGAACAATGCGACCATACTCTATAATGTTTGAAATTTAAATCTTCACTTTTTGACATATTCAATGTCGCAAAAGTGGAATGAACGCAGAGATTGTGAGCAACGACACTCACTTCTAAAAGAAAATATTTTATCGTAATCATGCACTGGAAGGAGATATTGTAAGCACCGACAGTTACTTCCAAGAAACTTATTTTATTGCAGTTATGCACTGTACACAGAGACTGTGATCAACGATACTCAAGTCCAAGGTACTTATTGTATTGCTATTATGCACACTGTACAGAGATATTGCGAGCTCCGACTCTCACTATAAAGAAACTTATTAAATTGCTATTATGCACTGCATGGACAGATTGAGCGATTGTGAGTACCGATACCCACTTCCAAGAAAAAAAAACATTTCATTGCTATTGTGCACTGTGCGGACAGATTGTGAGCCCTGACACTCAATTACAAGAATCATATTTTGTGACTGTGTGATTTGTATTTTTTAATATAGGTGGGCCAAGTGATGCCAATACGTGTAGACATTACCGCAAACCATTTCGGCTGGTTTGAGTTCAGACTGTGTCCGAATAATAACGTAAACAAAGCCGTTACGCATGAATGCCTGGACAGGAATCTACTATCATTTTCAGATGGCTCGGGAACCAGGTGTGTTTATCGGTGTTTATAATGGAAACAGTAAATTGTAAAACCATGGTTTCTTTCTTTCTTCCTATCCACTTCTTCCTCCCTTCATTCATTCATTACTTTCTTTCTTCTTTTATTTTCTTTCTTTCTTTCTTCTTTCTTTCTCAGTTTCTTGTTGTTTGTTTTTCAAATTTATTAGAATTGTAGTACACATTACGTGGAAATGATACACTTTTAAGGGAGGCAACTCTATGAAAACTGTTTAGCTCCCTTTCAGAAATGGAGACTAATCTAAAAGGAAAGAATCCAGTTCAGAGCAAATTCTTCACTTTTAGAGTATACACCTTTTCAAAAAGGGTTTGATGTACAGGAAAGGAAAGAGGACAAAATTGTTTCGCCTGTCCAAACTTGTAGAAATACTCCAAGTCGATCAATTTATCTTAAATGTTGAATAGAAATGTTGAATGCTGAACAGAAACCGTGAAATATAGTGATTTTTTGGGCCAATTGTTTACATTCGAGCCAAAGTATACATACACTAGCCGGCCTCGGTGGCTCAGTTGGATGCGCCGTCCGACTGGAGACCAGGAGGTCGCGGGTTCAACCCCCGCCGAGGTCGGCAACATTCTTTCGTGGAGATTGATCATGAAATATTTTCTACGGTCATTCTCTCCCTTCCGCTGATTCAAGAAGGGCAGTTGTCAGTTTCTGGCTAAAGAATGTGCACAGTACCGGTTAACCGCTTAGAGGACTTAGCCTGCCCAGTAAACGTGTGGTTAGGTAAACTGACCGCGCTCGACATGACCCCATTGGGTTGACTGGGCCGTAAAACCTCAACACAAACAAAAACAAATACATACACTAAAATTTCCTTAAGGCAGGGTCAACGTGATTATCATTGACCAAAGAAATAGAACCGCGCGTTTGTACGAAATCCAGGTAATGGTTATTTATAGCCGCGCTATTCTTGTTGCCGTGACATCAGGGCGCCTTATAAACGTTACATCGCGAAAACATATCTATATAATTTTGACCCCCTTAAACCCCACTTTTATATAGCAAAACTGGGGTTTACAGGGGTATACATTATTTTTCTTATTTCTGCTCAAAAACATAGACTGTGGGTACTCGTTAGAACCGCCTCCATGAGGCGGTTCTAATGAGTACCCACAATCTGTGTTTTGAGCAGAAATATGAAAAATATTAGAATTTTTTATCTGGAAGTTTTCCCGTTTTTGGTTGTAAAATTTTCAATATATTTGAATAGGCGTGTTTTCGTAATGTCTGTAAAACCTTTACAAGGGCTGGTACATTGGCAAACAGTGCAGACCCAGATCAGACGCCACTGAACCTAGCGTCTGATCAGGGTTTGCACTATTTGTTTAAATTATAGGCAGTTAAGGGTTAAATGAGATAGTCTTAAGTCCTTGTTCAGGACCATTTTCTCAGCCTACTCTCAGAGACAGTCGACCAACCAGTGCTGTCAGTGCTATGGTTAAACACATAACAGCGGACACGCTTTATGCATTTTCACTTGATGAAATAAAAGTCATATTTTAATTTGTGATAATAGTAGTTTATGAAATAAGGAGCCTGAACTCTAAAGAACATTAAGCAAAATAAATCAATTGTTCTGTATTTAGTTTGACTTAAGCCGCAGTTTGAGTTAGCAGAAGCATTTGAAATAATGCGAGTCAATTTGTATATGTAATTTACACAATGTAATCGTGAGTTGTCGAGCCTTTGTGTGTATAAATTATATTCTGTTCTGAAATCTCTGTTAAATATGTAAGCGGACAATGAGGGGTCCGATCAATCTGTGCAGATGCGCAAGCTGATCTAAGCTTTCGGTGTTTGCGTATGTCATAAGGACCTATTTGAGCGTTGTGTGTCATTTGGGCTCTTAACGTGAGAAAATGTACCTTCTGACATGTGCACCTAACATTCAGATCAGCCTGCACATCCGCGCAGTACAATCAGTGTCTTCGTTGTCCGCATGAAGAAACTTTGCATCACTGGCTATCCACAATGCGCCCGGCAAAGATTCTGATCAGACTGCGCAAATGCGCAGGCTGATCTGAATCTTTGCTGGGCGCACATGTCCGAAGGTACGTTTGCTGACGTTGTTTGTGATTAATTCTCAGATACAAGGTCACTACAAGTAGAACTGGCTACTATGATATGAAACTGAAACTTCCTGATGGTCTGACCTGTTCCCAGTGCGTTCTGCAGTGGAAATATCATTGTGGTAAATACAGTTTTTTTCACATACATGCCGAAGCCCTGCACAATTAAGCGCTGCCCTAACAGCACAAAACTTTGAAACAAAGTCGTTACAACATTGATTCAAGGGCAGTGAAGTGGTGTCAGTTACGAAATGATTCTGAGTGCGTGATGTTGAATTAACGTTGAATCGACGCAGCTTCGGTGTTGTGTCCTGTTGGGACATCGCTTCACTGCACAGCGTGTATTTCATTACAATCATCCCATCATGTCGATATAACTGATTAAAAAGAAACTTAACTAAACATCCTTTTAAAGAGACAAACAAAAGTCCATCTAGCCTGCCAACCAGTCGTCCTGGTGGTCTGACATGTTCCCAGTGCGTTCTGCAGTGGAAATATCATTGTGGTAAGTGCAGTTTTGTTTTTTTTCACAGACATGCCGACGCTCTGCACAATTAAACGCTGTCTTAGCAGCACAAAACTTTGAAACACAGTCGTTTCACATTGATTCAAGGGCAGTGAAGTGGTGTCACTTACGAAATGATTCTGACGCAGCTTCGGTGTTGTGTCCTGTTGGGACAGCGTTTCACTGCACAGTGTGTATTTCATTACCATCCTCCCACCATGTCGATATAACTGATTAAAAAAAACAAAACCTAAAATCCTTTTAAAGAGACAAACAAAAGTCCATCTAGCCTACCGGCCATTCATCCATCCACCTACCTACCCACGCATCCATCCATCCATCCATCCACTCACCCACACACCCACCCACCCACCCACCTATCCATCCATCCATCCATCCATTTATCCGTCCATTCAGCCAGCCAGCCAGCCCGCTGGCCATCCGTCCATTCATCCAACCACCCACCCACCCACCTACCCATCCATCCATCCATCCATCCATCGCACCACACTTCACCAATCCCTCCCACCCTCCCTCTATACATTCACCAATCCCTCCCACCGTCCCTCTATCCATCCATCCAGCCAGCCAGCCAGCCAGCCAACAAACCATTCATCTATCCATTTCTCTGACAGTGACTAAGCTAAAGATAATAGTAAGATGTCCACAAGTTTCACAATATCGGGATCAAACATGGCTTTTCATGCATTAACATTCGCCAGGTCTCGTGGGAGATGTTGAAAACCGAGGCCGGAGGCCGCGGTTTTCAAAACCTCCCAAGGGACCTGGCGAATGTTAATGCATTGAAAAACCAAGTTTGATCGCTATTATTGCATAAAAACTGAAAACATTTGCTACATTTCGCGTTATTTCTCGCACTATGTTGTTTCGCCTTTTCACCGATGTCTCGCGAACACAATTTCCACGGACAATGCTCGTTCTAGGGCCGGGCAGTACATATCTCGTAACGGCAGCAAATCATAGCAAGGGGCTCAATGGCTATCTGAAGCCAGAACTGAAAGAAACACAAACAGGACCACGATATGCCCGATCACAGAGTGTGATAGTTAGGAGCGAAGACTGTAAACACAGTCACTGAGGACGATATCAGTGTAATATGCAAATTAACCTCAAAGACGCAAAGCTGAAAATCAGACCATGATAGGCCCGATCCCAGACACTGATAGTCAAGCACGAAGATTGTAAATACAGCCACTGAGGACGATATCAGTGTAATATGCAAATTAACCGCAAAAACGCAAAGCTGAAATTCAGACCACGATAGGCCCGATCACAGACACTGATAGTCAAGCACGAAAATAGTAAATACAGTCACTGAGGACGATATCAGTGAAATATGCAAATTAACCTCAAAGACGCAAAGCCGAAAATCAGACCATGATAAGCATGATCACAGACACTGATAGTCAGGCACGAAGATTGTAAATACAGTCACTGAGGACGATATCAGTGTAATATGCAAATTAACCTCAAAGACGCAAAGCTGAAATTCAGACCACGATAGGCTCGATTACAGAGTGTGATAGTCAGGCGCGAAGGTTGTAAATACCGTCACTGAGGACGATATCAGTGTAATGTGGAAATTAACCTCAGAGACACAAAGCTTAAAATCAAACGTCTGCACGTGCAATCCACTTAATCTGTGTCACTTAATCATTGGAGCCACTATGTGAGAAAATGCACCTTCTCAGAGACATGTGCATCCTATGAAAACACAAATCAGCCCGCGCTTCTGCGCTGTCTGATCAGAGTCTTCGTTGACCGCACGAAGAGACTTTGCATCTTTTTTTTACAATCCAAAATGTGTCCACTGAAGATTCTCATCAGACTGCGCAGTCTGATCTGAATCTTCGTTGGGCGCACATGTCCGAAATTACGTTTTCTGATGTTCCGGTTCGTAATACTCCTTTGATCTTGTTTTGATTTCCAGGAAATAGCTGGGGAGTGGACCCAGTCAGCAAAAGGGGGTGTATTGGGTGCGGAGCACAAGAAGAATTCTATGGATGTGCTGACATTGAAATCAAGCCGAGAAGCAATGTACAGGCAATAACGCCAGGCCATCAGCCCGTGCAATCAACGTCGACGACCAGGTTGGTACAGGTGAACCTCAATGGCTCGAGCACTTTGGGGGGCAATGGACATTAGCTCTAGATATGGGTAGTTCGAGCCAGTGAAGGTTAATCATAGCGCCAGGTTAGGAGACAAATGGGAATGATAGATGATCAGTCTTCTATAAAATAATGGTATGTTGTGGACACCTTAGAATCGCCTCGATTAGGCGCTTCTAATATGTACACACAACATTCATTTTCATGAATAAGAAAACATCCTGAAATATCTCTAAATATTTGTTTTCTTGAGCTTGTGTACACACAACATTCATTTTCATGAATAAGAAAACATCCTGAAATATCCCAAAATATTTGTTTTCTTGAGCTTGTATACACACAACATTCATTTTCATGAATAAGAAAACATCCTGAAATATCCCTAAATATTTGTTTTCTTGAGCTGCCGGAAGAATTTCTTAAGTCTTAGAGACTCATAAACGAATTAACAACAGTAAACGTGTCATTGATTTTTTTTTTCTTTTTTTTTTTTTTTTTTTTTTTTTTTTTTTTTGATTTGGGTTTTACGGCCCTTTCAAGAATATTTCACTTATATCGAGCCGATCGTTCATCGAAGGTGGGCGAAAACCGGAGTACCCGGAGAAAACCACCTGACAAAACGTGTCATTGAGACTTTACTATATTCTAGACTAATGCAAGGGGAAAGGACCAACACCTACTGGAGTCTGGAGCCAGTCTAGCCTTGTATAGACAAGGCTAGACTGGCTCCAGACTCCAATGGGTGTTGATTGTTGTTTTTGTGCAGATTTATTAACGCTACCACCCGAGGCAATGGAAGCAGCAGCAAATGTGTTATGTATATGCGTTTGCACAGCCTTGCTGTCATAGATAACCTGTGCGCACTTGGTCTACTTTATATTCAATCCAGAGCACGTCGAGTATGAGCTAGGTGTACTAATGGTCTGAAACTTTTTTCGAACCCACGAGCTTTCATCTGCAAGTCGAGAGTATTAATTACTATACCACTAGTCCGGCCAGTCCCCAAGTGTCCAGTGACCAAACATTTGTCCTTATAGTCCTGTCTGAGACATCCACTAAAATAAACAAATTATTATGATCCTAACGGCTGGTTACTAGAGACTGGTGAGTTCCACTGATTTCACTATCAAAAGAGAAATTAGAAGAGAAAAGTTTAGTTTCATTTGATCCAATAGGTACACGTAATGCATTTGTATGCAGGCATCGTTTTATGAAAAAAAGCTAATGGAAGTCTGTGACAAGGCTATCGGTATCATAAACTTCGCGAAACAGTTTCTAAATTTTATCGCTGAGAAACGGCATTAGTTTCTTAATATAATATACAGAAGTCCAAAGGAGATATTGCAGTAAGGCGAGGATTTTCCCTAACTAGTTAAAATGTTGAAGACTTTTATGAAACACATTCAATTTTGTATTTTAACCGGAAATGAGAAAGAGAGTTCAAGTCCGATATACCACACACGCGAACTGACTGCATTCATTTGACCATAATTTCCAATTAGTGATGTGTTTTCGTCATTCTGATACAAGAAATATTTCCCAAAGTGAAAAGTAACTAATTGTAATTCCCATCGTTTTGACCATGGTATTAATTAAGGAGTTTTTGGGGTGAGGTAAACATGACTGAATTATCTCCCCTTAATAATAAGCCAGAAGCATATATGTTCCTTTCTGCTATGATTCAGACATCGGGCTACCGTAATATGTAATAAAAATTTGAATATTGCAATTTCTGAAATCTGGTCTTCAACATCTGAGCCAATTAGGGAAAATCCTCGCATTACTGCAATATCTCCTAATAATCGAGATGGGATGATTTTGTGAAAACAAAGACAGAGCTCTAAATAAAAGGCTTTGTCAATCAAATAGAAAATTCTTCTTTTTTTTTCGTTTTTTTTCCCCAAGAACACTAATGTTGTGGGCACTCATTAGAAGCCTATAGAGAGCGCATTTTGTCCTTCTAGAGTAAATTTCTTTCTGTATTAATGTACATAATATGGGAAGGATCATCATTAATGTAATCAAAACTTGTGGCACAGGTCATATAGCTGCATGTCAATATGGTAATCCAAGCCCAATTACACCCTATCCGAAATAAGCTGAAATGAGCCGCGACGTGAGAAAACGTACTTTAGGACATGTGCGTCCAGCAAAAATTCAGAGCAGCCTGCGCATTCGCGCAGTCTGATTAGAATCTTCATTGGGCGCATTTTGGATAGCCATGGATGCAAAGTTTTTCATACGGACAACGTTGACTCTGATCAGACTGCGCGGATGCGCAGGCTGATTTGAGTCTTCGTTGGGCTTTCATGACAGAAGGTTCATTTTCTGACGTTGTGGTTCAAATGTGGTATTTGTTTGTCTTTCAGCACAAAAGCTTTGGAAAGGAAGACAACACAGACTCCGATCACAGTAAAACCTGTCGTTATTGGAAACGTAAGCAAAACGCTCGTTTATTTTCTCATTCCATGAAATGGTATTGAATTACAGTATCCAGTAAGCAAATGTGTTCCTCAGCGTTATAAAATCTACCTTTTTTGATGATCGACTTATCTGCAAAGCACATATTTAGATCAGCCTGCTCATCCGCACAGTCTTACAAAACATCACGAAAACAAGCCTATATAATGTTGACCCTTAAACCCCACTTTTATTTAGTAAAACTGGGGTTTACAGGTGTATAAATTATTTTTCTTATTTCTGCCTCGGCGAGGCGGTTCTAACGTGTACCCACAATCTATGTTTTGAGCAGAAATATGAAAAAATATTAGAATATTTTATCTGAAAATTTTCATTTTTTGGTGGTAAAAATTTTTTAGTATATTTGAATAGGCGTGTTTTCGTAATGGCGAATAAATGCTGTTATGAAAAATATCAGAATTTTTTAACTGTTTTCGTAATGAAATTTGTCTCGCTTCTCCCTAAAATCTAACAAGCATATCCAATGCTTTTAAGCCTGCATTTCTCAAAAAAACATGTTTTTATTCATGTTTTTTTACTTCATATATAAAGTTTGTTTAAAGTTAAAATCTTTATTCTAAATTTACTTCAGACCACTTTTTCAAGACAAAACTGTAATTTTTGGCATCATTACGAAAACACGCCTATTCAAATATATTGAAAATTTTACAACCAAAAAAGGAAAAAATTCAGATAAAGAAGTCTAATATTTTTTATATTTCTGCTCAAAACACAGATTGCGGGTACTCGTTAGAACCGCCTCGGAGATGCGGTTCTAACAAGTACCCACAATCTATGTTTTCTTGCAAAGTAAGAAAATTAAAGTATACCCCTGTAAACCCCAGTTTTACTATATAAAAGTGGGGTTTAAGGGGGTCAAAATTATATAGGTGTATTTTCGTGAATTATATAGGTGTATTTTCGTGATGATTATATGAGCCTATTTAAATTTTATTGACGCAGTCAAAAACAAAATACACAGAAACATGCATATTCTCTCTGAAACTTAACCTTGTTTAGATACTAAAGGAGCAGTTGGCCACATGATCCTACCCCTATTGCTTTCTGATTGAATATAGATACCTACTGGTGGTCAGACGCGCTGCCGTGCAATAAATCTGTGGGCTGGTCAAGCTGGAATGGATGACTGGTGTACAAGACAGTGCGCTAAAGGTAACTGCCCTGAATTAGGTTGCGACTGCTCCCCACTGACGACCACGTCCAGTACTACAACCACGCCTACAACTACAACGACCACGCCCACAACTACGACTACGACCACGCCCACTACAACTACAACCACTACAACGTAAATATATTTCCTTTATGATTATTGTACTATTTGTAAGTATTATTTGGGTGTCGCCAAGCGAAAAGGTGCCTTCGAACGTGCGCAAAATGCGCAGATTCAGATCATTCTGCGCATGCACAAAGTATTATTCCGGCTTGTGCTCTCTGTTCATGCGTTCTGTAGTATACAATGATTCTGTTAGCGGATAAAAGTTTAAACTTTATTTACATTACTTCGATTACGCAGAAAGCTCAGCGAACTTATAGACGCGTTCTCGAAGGCGTGGGTGTTGGCGTTTCGTGGTCATGCCTCATGAAAAATATAATGAAAAAGGAGGAACCGAGGCAATCCACCGACAGACTACGGACGGGCGACCGCTATCCTTATTGTCAGTTTCTCTTCTTATACATCACATATGATACATGTGTTTGAATAAAAAAAGGTCCTCTTTTGGAATATTTACGTATACTTTGGTGAATTTATTCCATCATCATCATCATCATCATCATCATCATTTTCTTCAGGTTTTTCTTCCTCCTCGTCTTCTTCTTCTTCTTGTTATTATTATTATTATTATTTTCTTAAAAATAGAGGTAGTAGTTGTAGTGAATATTATAACATTTTTTTTTATTATCATCATTTTTGTTATTATTATTATTATTATTATTGTAAAAAAAGGAGGTAATAGTCGCAGTTAATATAATTATTATAACAATTATTATTATTATTTTACTTCTACTTCTACTATTTAATCTACAGTTAGATTTCAGTGTTTCGCAGTCGATATTAACGATATATTTTATTTGATATTTACTTTTCTGTGTTCTGAAGGACTACGACCACACCAACGACGACAACAACGACACAGACCACCACACAGAAACCAGTCGTACCTCTGTCGGGTCTAATTGTATGCAAAGCTATTAACCTTTGGGCTGGAAACTCATACCTGGACAGGTATATTATATTCATTCATAGCTGCAGATAGAATTTTTATTCAGCATCACGAAAACATGCCTATATAATTTTGACCCCCTCAAACCCCACTTTTATATAGTAAAACTGGGGTTTACAGGGTTATATATTAATTTTCTTATTTCTGTTCAAAACATAAATTGTGGGTACTTGTTAGAACCGCCTCGCTGAGGCGGTTCTAACGAGTACCCACAATCTACGTTTTGAGCTGAAATATGAAAAAATATTAGAATATTTTATCTGAAAATTTTCATTTTTTGGTGGTAAAATTTTTTTAGTATATTTGAATAGGCGTGTTTTCGTTATTGCGAATAAATGCTGTTACTTTTCTTCTTTCTCCACAAAAAGCTGTGTTGTGGTAATCATTAGAAGCGCCTCACCGAGGCGCTTTTAATGAATACCACAACATATGTTTTTGTGGAGACATAAGAACAAGTATACGTCGATACCCCCTCTCTTATGTCATTTAAGGCTAATAAAGCGGAATTTTGTCTTATTGTACGCATAAATGCAGATAAAAAGAATTGCACGATATAACACCCATATCCTTATCCCTGGAATATATGAAAACCACAAACAAAACAAAAAAAAAAAAAAAAAAACAAAAAAAAAACGAAAAAACAAAAACAACAACAACACAAAAAAAACAAAACCCAATGACAATCTAAAATAATAATAATAATAATAATAATAATAATAACAAACGAAAAAAAAAAAACAATTATCTAAATGTTCGATTCAAACTAAAAATTTTGATTTCTTACATAATAAACAATTAACAAATTTATTTCATAGGAACACAACTTGACATTTCCAACTCAACGTATCATTTCCAACATTTCAGCCGCTAGACCTTCTTCAAGGAATTTCATCCTTTATTTTACATAGTCAAAACTATTGCATTTCTACACTTCTGGTATTGACACATCCATTACGAAAACACGCCTATTCAAATATATTGAAAATTTCATCACCAAAAACTGAAAATTTTCCAATAAAAACTTCTGATATTTTTCATATGTCTGCTCAAAACATAGATTGTGGGTACTCGTTAGAACCGCCTCGCCGAGGCTGTTCTAACGAGTACCCACAATCTATGTTTTTGAGCAGGAATAAGAAAAAGAATGTATACCCCTGTAAACCCCAGTTTTACCATATAAAAGTGGGGTTTAAGGGGGTCAAAATTATATAGGTATGTTTTCGTGATGCACTATTGCTTCAATAATGTGTTCATACCAGACATGTACACATGTAAACTTGCGATAGTAATAATGAATGGTAATGAATACTAAACGGTGAAATTGTTGAAATTCCTTAAAAATGGCATATTTGACCGAAACGTTCATTGGATGAATGATATAGATTTTTATCGCTGCAAGGCAACTGTGTCATATAGATGAAGCACTGCTCCCGAATCCTTGGAAATGATAAGTTGTGTTTATTGTAACAAAATTCAAAATTTTTGGCGAAAACAAAACAGCGAAAAATGAGGGAAATAGCATGTGTGACTTGCTGTTTGCTGTTCTACTATAAACCCCTTTTCTTGCTGAACACGACATGCCCTGTCTTAGCAAACAGTGTAGATCCAGATCAGTTGGCTTCTGAAGAAGCCAACTGATCCGGACCCGCACTGTTTGTCATTAAATATGTGAATTATTATCCAAAACCCGAATCAAGTTATCTGATTGGCTGGAAATCAGAAGTGGGCGTGGCATCTTAATTTATTAAGCATGACAAGGGTTAAGTAAGTCCCTTCTGAGAAAGGTCCGAAATTAAAAGGAATGACTTTATTACCAAGGGGAACACACTCTTCCCTTTCAGAGCAGACATCTTTTCAAAAGGGAGGCAAAACTATTTTAATGGAGTGCCCTGTAAGTCTTTTATTTCCCCTTAACAGGAAAGAAAAGTACAACACAGTACATGGGTATGTTCTTATCACTAATAGATACGAGGTCAGAAAATATACCTTTAAACATGTGCGCCCAGCGAAGATTGGCGCATTCTGATCAGAAGCTTCACTGGAAACATTTCAGATAACCAAGGATGCAAATGTTTATTCATGCGGATATGGAATTTCGATCAAACAGAGCTAACGCGCAGGCTCATTGAATACGAAAACAAGCCTATTTTAATAAACTGAAAATTTTACCACTCACCAAAAAATGAAAATTTTCAGATAAAAATTCTGATATTATTCACATTTCTGCTCAAAACATAGATTGCGGGTACTCGTTAGAACCGCCTCGGCAAGGCGGTTCTAATGAATACCCACAATCTATGTTTTGAGCAGAAATAAGAAAAATAATGTATACCCCTGTAAACCCCAGTTTTACTAAATAAAAGTGGGGTTTAAGGGGGTCAACATTATACAGGCATGTTTTCGTGAGGAGTCTCCTTTTGGTGCACTTGTCAGAAGGTACGTTTTCTCACGTTGAGACTTATTTATTGCCAACTTAGGCGTGCAGGTTTCTGTCCGTTCGTTCGTTCGTCCTTGTACTTACACCCACCCGAGCTTCCATTCTAGCGGTCATCCTAAACTAAAGTCTACAAACTGTCAAACTTTAGTTACATGTAGTTTCACTTCACTTATTGTTCTAGCTCACTTAGCTAAACAAGGACGACAACTCTCACTCTCAATCTTCTGGTGCTTGTTTTCACGATTTAGTATGAAGGTGCGACATAAACTGCAACGAATTTATTTATATTTTTTGGAACAGGTGGTGTGCCGACCACTGTGCAAGAGGAGACTGTCCCGAGACATCTTGCAAGTGTACACGCCAGGTGATAACGCAACGAACCACGCCTACTACAAGGACTACAACAACGCCTACTACTACGGTTGTTCAGACACAGAAAGTGTGCAGAGCAATTGACGTGTGGGCGGGAATCGACGTATTTGACAGATGGTAATGTACAATCGCACTTTCAATGACTGGAACAGCTTTTGGACCGTGGAAATTACTTCTAGGCCTGGGTAGTAAGAACCACTGGGGGTAAATTATAGTGCCAGCCAGGAGGCAAAAGGGGATAATTAGATCTGACTGCATTACTTTGGATTTAGGGCTGTCTTTTCGATCTTGTATAAAATAATGGTATGTAAACTGCACGCATTAGAATCGCCTTGATGAGGCGAGTCTAGTGAGTATACACACTACATACAGTTCCATGATAAGGTAGGAACATTCCCTAAAATATCCATAAATATTTGCGTTCTTGACCTTTCAGAAGAATTTCCTAGTATTAAAAGCGGGTTCGAATCACTACGATAAACGAGTCATTGGTTTTCGCGTCACCCAGCTAGCATTCTTGATAAATCTATAGCGGGCCGCTTTAGATTTATGTAGAGTGCTTACTGGGCTTTGACGATTTACTGAAAATTGGCCGCTTCACACGGAACTGGCTTAGTGGTTCAGTTGCTACAGCGTCCGCTTTTGACCTGGAGGTTGTGGGTTCGATCCCTGGCCGTGTCATACCAAAGACTCTAAAAATGGTACCAACTGCTGTTTCGCTTAGCGCGCAGCATTTAGGAAGAAGAGTTAGAACTAGTCAGCCCGGTGTCAGTATAGTGTGACTGGGTGGAATAGCATGTCAAGTCTCCCGGGCGTGATATTTCAGTGAGGCAGCACTCTAACAGCGTGCATTAAGCTCCCTGCCACATCAAGACACCGTCACAATATGACTGAAAGACTGTTAAAGGCAGCGTGAATCCCCTCTCAAACAAACAAAAGTTCCATATGAAAACGTTCTTGTGGACATGAGCAAATGCTAGTAAATGGCAGCAGCTATTCATTGGAGTAGATACAACGGCCATATTTTGCACCATTTTTACAAGAGGGTCAACTCTTTGTGACTTCCTGTATGTTTTATGATTAATTGTTACCCACTGAAAAAATGCGCCTACTCTATAAATAGATTATTATTTTTTTTAAATTATCGGTATGCCTTATTATGGTATACCAGGGCCCAGTTGTTCAAAGCGTCGTTAGCTTAACGAGCTCGTTAAGGGTCATTTCGTTAACTGTATTAGCGGATTCAATATACAATATTCTGATATTTTTTGCTGAAAAAATGTGAGTAGCTTTTGCACTGCAAAAGCTACTCACATTTTTTCAGCAAAAAGTTTCAGCATATATGCGTATCACTCGATTTAAATTTTAACGAATCTTTAACTAACGACGTCGTTAGCTTTGAACAACTTGGCCCAGATGGGTAAAATAACGTTGGACGGTGAAACTGGCTTTTGTACCCAGCCTGTACACCATAACATCTAACATTTTTGTTTCAGGTGCACAGAAGAATGTAGTAAAGGGAACTGTCCGGCTAACACGTGCCAGTGTGTTGAAACCCCAATCGTGCCTCTCCTAGCACAGCGAACATCTACTACAACAACGACCACGCCTGCCGCACCTGCGCGTGCGCAATGCCGTTCGAACGGAGTCGTTGCTGGAGACTACTGGAATCAATGGTGTCAGCATCAGTGTGACCGAAACTTTTGCCCCATAGAGTATTGTAACTGTTAAACATTTTCTGTTGGACAAATAAAAACCAGGCCATAACATTTATCACAAGATTGCATGTGAGCTCAGCAGTCTGATCAGTCATCGCAGGGCACTCTGTGAGCTGCCAAAGATAAAAAAAAGTATTTAGGCGGACACCGAAGATTTATCAGCCTGTTCGCATACGCATGCTGATCACTGCGCTTAGCACACA
The DNA here is from genome assembly GCA_964016985.1 of Anodontia alba. Taxonomy (NCBI): domain Eukaryota; kingdom Metazoa; phylum Mollusca; class Bivalvia; order Lucinida; family Lucinidae; genus Anodontia; species Anodontia alba. The sequence goes on along the minus strand of OZ024838.1, from coordinate 12,361,984 downwards.
TGCAATCTTGTAGCATCAAGAAAACATACCTATATAATTTTGACCCCCTTTAAACCCACTTTTATGTAGTAAAACTGGGGTTTACGGGGGTATACATTATTTTTCTTATTTCTGCTCAAAAACATAGATTGTGTGTACTCGTTAGAACCGCCTCGCCGAGGCGGTTCTAACGAGTACATACAATCTATATTTTGAGCAGAAATATGAAATATATCAGAATTTTTGTCTGAAACATTCAGTTTTTTAGGTGAAATTTTCAATATAGGCATGTTTTCGTAATGTAGGAAGTGCTGTGCCCTGACACATATAGAAGAGCCGAGGAATCCGAATGTGTATTTTGTTGTTTACACCTTTTTTGTTCTAAGTATTTGGACACCTTTAGTCCTTATGATACATTTTTTGTACTTGTCCGAAAATTTGATCTTATACACTTTACTAACTATTCTACAAACTGCTTAATGAATGGCAAACAGTTTAGACCCTGACCAATGATCACGTTCTGCTGCGTCTGACCCGTGTCTATCCTGCTTACTTAGGCCTCAAGCATTACGAAAACATGCCTATTCAAATATACTGAAAATTTTACCAACAAAAACTGAAAATTTTCAGATAAAAAATTCTTATATTTTTTCATATCTCTGCTCAAAACATAGATTGTGGGTACTCGTTAGAACTGCCTCGACGAGGTGGTTCTAACGAGTACCCACAATCTATGTTTTTGAGCAGAAATAAGAAAAATAATGCATACCCCTGTAAACCCCAGTTTTACTATATAAAAGTGGGGTTTAAGGGGATCAAAATTATATAGGCATCATTTCGGGATGCCTGTCTGTCCGAATATTTATGATAAATATGGTAGTTACTATAGAATTTATAGACGAAGAGCAAATGCGTTGATGAGACTGTGCGCATGCGCAGACTGAATGGGGCCTTTGCTTTACATGCTTGAAGGCGGTGTTTTTATGATACGGCTCTAATTTGCTGCACTGACAGCTTTCGCTAATTTGACTTCTTTGTTAATTTGAATTATAATAAAGTTTAAATGATTTGTGAAATTATAGCGTTCTAAAATCCGCTGTATGATACACACATATAATATTAGTGTAGTAGAAAGAAAGAAAAATGCTTGCGTTGTATTAGAAGGTGTTTTTGCACTCAAAAAGGGCCCACATTTCAACTGAAATTCCTCGGCCGCCGTGTCAATAGCCTCTGTCAGCCTCGGAGGGTGGGGCGGGGGTGGGGGGGGGGGGCGGTAATTTGTGGGTAAATTTGGTACGGGTGTTCGAGCCAGTGTTTCGAAACCTACCCCATTCATATACCTGGCGATTGAAAAAATAGACCCATTCATATACTTGATCGTCCAAAATGTTGACCCACTCGTATACTGCCTTTTGACTTTATACCCATTTATTGCTGGTAGTTAGACAAATATAGCAGTCAACTCATTGAATACCAAGAGAATGAGCATCCTTGACAAAACTCTGAACGAAAAAATATACGCATATACCAGGATGTCAGAAAAGTGGGGCCTTTCACATACAAATCAAGAAAAATATGGTCAGTCATATACTTTTTGTTCAAAAAAGGGGGCCAATCATATACCTGGCAGTGCTGAAAAAGGGGGCTTTTCGGCACGTACATCCGTACTATGTCATTTATAGGAAGTTACCCCCCCCCGACCCCGACAACCCCCCCCCCTCCCCACCCCCCCAAGAGCTGTCAGCTATTCGCTCACTGTGACAAATCACGAAACCCTTACGTTTATGTAACCATCACATTTTGGTTAAACCTATCATTTGTTACACGATGAGCTTATTGGTCTGCATCGAGCACGCCGAACCTCGGAAGAAGGGCAACTCATTTCGAAAACACGCCTATTCAAATATATTGAGAATTTTACCAACAAAAAATGAAAACTTTCAGATGAAAATTTCTCATATGTTTCTTTTATCTGCTCAAAACATAGATTATGGGTACTCGTTAGAACCGCCTCGATGAGGCGGTTGTAACGAGTACCCACAGTTAATGTTTTTGAGCAGAATTTATACCCCTGTAAACCCCAGTTTTACTATATAAAAGTGGGGTTTAAGGGGGTCAAAATTATATAGGTATGTTTTCGTAATGTGCTTCGCAGCTCCTGTTGGACGCATAGGTTATCATTTTTTAAGAGACACGCACGGCTCAACAGCCATTTAATCACAAAGACAACATAAACTTACAGTTGACTCTTATTATTTCAAACACTTATATCACAAAGTTCTTCGTTAGTCAAACTAGATTTTAGTTATTTCACTTATATTTCAACTTCTTTTATCTCGAGAAACTGTTCTCTCAAAACGCATTTTCTGGTCTGTTGGAGTTTGAGATAACGCGAGCTAAATATCTTTCTGGATAATTATGTTCACTTTTTTATGACCAATGGCTGTTTCTCGTAGGACTAAAATTTAACTTATATGTGCCAAGCGTACCAAAAGATGGGATATATGCTAACAATGTAGACCCAGATCAGACGCCGCAGAACGCATACTGTTTGACAATATGGAACTGTTGGACAGTTTCAATAATAGAAGTAATTATAGTACAGTCAAACCTCGTTATCTCGAACTCGCTTATTTCGAATTACTGCTTATCTCGAAGTGAAAATCTGGTCCCGGTTTTAACATGAAACTATGACAACAGGTAACAAAATATTGTGGAAAAGAGGAGAAATTGCTCCTAAGGAGCAATTTCTCCTCTTTTCATCATTATTTTATATATATATTTCTAATTTCAGGAGTCAAATTACATAGTCATTTGTTTAATGTGGTTGTTCAATTTATTATTTTCCTCACTGTCTCAACTCTGATATGTCGAGGTACGGATACCTCGAAGTGTTTCAGTGAGTCCCTTGGAGTTCGAGATAACGAGAGTCGACTGTAATTCCTTAACAGAAATAATTACAGCAATTATATATAACAGCCCTTAAAACATACCGAAGGATTTGATTGTGTTGGGGTTTAACGACACGTCAACCCTTGAGGGTCATTTTGTGTCGTCTCCCAGAGAAAGGGAGAAAACAGATAGAAGAGAGAGTAGAGGAGATGAAAGAAAGGGACAGGGAAGAAAGAGGAACAGGAAAGAAAGTGAAGAAACAGAAGAAATAAAAACATTCCCCCCTCTACCCTTACCCACTACAAGGATAGCAGGCCTTGCCCAAATGTAAGCCAGTATCAGTTGGACGCCCCAGTGATGTAAGATACACAGCACCTTCGCACCATCCGACCACCCCCCATACCGAAGGAAAATACACCCGACAGATTCTTGCTCTGGATTATAAAGTAAAACTGGTTTTCAACCAATCAAATAGCATAAAATGTGTTTGCTCTGGATTAAAAAGTAAAACTGTTTTTCAACCAATCAAATAGCATGAAATGTGTATAAAGACGAGGGATCGGAATTATTCAGGCATTAATGGGTAAAAGGGTGAGAAGAAATAATAACTATACACTTGACTTCAAACTGGGCTGAAGAAAAGCTAAAAAAAAAAAAAAAAAAAAAAAAAAAAAATTCCACGTGTACTTATGAAATTTGATATCCTTGACAGTATGCTCAAAATCTGACGTGGTTAGCACACGTCATTATAAAAACACGCCTATTCTAGTATATTGAATATTTCAACACCAAAAATTGAAAGTTTTCAGATAAAAATTCTGATATTTTTTCATATTTCTGCTCAAAACATAGATTGTGGGTACTCGTTAGAACCGCCTTAGAAAAATAATGTGTACCCCTGTAAACCCCAGTTCTACTATATAAAAGTGGGGTTTAAGGGGGTCAAAATTATATATGTGTGTTTTCGTGATGTTCACTTGTAAAGGCCAACGATTTGACATAGGTGTTCCATGTTTTCATTCACTTTTGTCACTCTCTATTCGAAGAGCGATAACAAGTCAATAACTTGAAAGAAAAACCCTTGCATCTATAAAGGCTTGACATCGACGCCACTCGGGCCTCGTCATGCAACTGGCGCCGATGTGTTACCATAGCACTCCTGATCCCAAGACATAAACCTTGCTGAACACTTGCGGGCTGAACCTGGAAGTCGTTAAGAAAGCGGGCACAGCTAAATCTGGGTCAGGTAGCATGGTTAAAAAGGCCGCTAATCTAGGAATTGAAGCGAATACCTTAAAGGTCACCTGTATAAAAATCATCTGTGTTTAACAAACATTTTTCAGGTCCAATAAAAGTCACGAGTGAATTTACCTGTACCATGCAAACACCTGTCTTAGGCAAACCACTTATGGCTTTCCCTTAAGCGCTTGTTTAACACAATTTTGACATAATAAGGTTAATACGGTAATCCCTATTTTTGTATGGCACTCCCCCGACCCCTCCAGTAGAGTACTTACCTGATTCAAAAGTAGGCCATTTTATTTCCTTTTTGCCAGAACCAGACGCATCAATCAAACTCCTGCCAAGACAACCAAGGGTGACCGAAGTTAACGCCGAACTCAAGAATATATAAAACGCAAATTTCATTGCGGTCTTACAAAATATCAAAGCGAACTTTGCTTTAAAACATAACTAACTAACAACCTAACATCCACAAGGAAGTTTTATTTCCCAGTATTATTATGACGCATGTATGCCTTTGGTATACAATTGATTTTATTCAAACGAATATTGATTTTAAAGTTGATTGGGTCTACCTGGGATAGTAATTCTGTTCAGCTATTGTTTGACGTTTAAAAGTTTAAAAAAAATATTTAGCTATACACATAATGGGCCAGCGCACGACAAAACCTACAATAAGACTTATGCGACCAGCGAAGACTCAGATCAGACTGCGCATCCGCGCAGTCTGATCAGAGTCTTCGCTGATCGCATGTGCCTTCTACAGCCTCCTAGCTATCAAAAGAAGTCTAAATGAGAACCCTTGCCATACTGGGAGGATGTACAGGCTGATCTGAGTCTTTGCTGACCACGCGACTTATTGTAGGTTTTGTCCTGCGCAGGCTCATATATGATTTAATACTCCCTTACTTGAGCCGGGAATTTGTTTGTACAGGGAGCAAATTCGTTTCTTGTAAAGTAGACCCCGATTTAAAAGAGATCGGGTGTGCGGGCAAGCGAGGAGAAAGTCACACAGATTTTCCCTCATGTAAAAAATAATGACGGAAAATCTTCCAGATGTACTATTTCCTTTTATGAAGAATTTAAACTAATATACAATATACCTATACATTTCTATTGGCTTTATTTGAATAACAGTGGGTTAGTCTATTGTGTTAACAAAATAAAGCAACAACGTGAGAAAACGTACCTTTTTATATATGCTCCCAACGAAGACTCAGATCAGCCTGCGCATCCGCGCAGTCTGATCAGAATCTTCATTTTCCGCATTAAGAAACTTCACATCTTCGGCTATCCAAAATGTGCCCAGGGAAGAGTCTGATCAGATTGCGCGAAGGCGCAGTCTGATCTAAATCTTCGCGGGGCGCACATATCTGAATAATCCTGACGTTGTAACTCAAAAATTTTTATATTTATGAACTGTGATGGGAACGTTACCAACAATAGTACTTCCTGCTAGTGCAGTACACAAAACTGTTTCCGAACTTCATAAAACGCAAACACAGTCGTAACACGCGCGCTCACGCGCATACTCGGACGCAGAAAGGGTAAGTCACACATACAAAATAGCGCGAACGGTCTAGGGGAGTGTACAAGACTGCAGGGGGACAACGGAAACTACTTGTTTTTTTTGTGTGTGTGTGTTCTTTTTTTTTTTAATAAGGCGTATAGATTATAATAATAATAATAATGATAATAATAATAATAATAATAATAATAATAATAATAATAATAATAATAAAGATTATGATGTATACCATGACACCACATTATTATCATGATGTCATTTTATCACAGGCCCTTTGTTCGGAAACTTCTTACCGTGATATCAGCCTATGTACCTTTTATACAATGATATTATATTGCAACCGTCCCTTTGAACAGACCATTCATACCATGCTATCACATTGTAACCGTCTTTTAGCACGGGACATGTACATCACCGTCACCTCGCCACTGTTCCCTCGCACCGACCCTTCATACCATGATATCACATTATCGCCCTTTTTTGTACGGGACTTGTATTCTATGGTATCTTATTGTCACCGTCCCTTTGCATAGACCCTTCGTACAATGATATCATAATATCACCGTCTTTTTGCACGGGACCAGTGTACCACGATATCATCTTCCCACCGTCCCTTTGCATAGACCCTTCATACCATGATATCACAATATCACCGTCTTTTTGCACGGGAGCTGTATACTACGATATAACCTTGCCATCATCCCTTTGCACAAACACTTCATACAATGATATCATTTTATCACCTCCTCTTTCCAAGGGACCTATTTTCCACAATAATACCTTACCACCACCTCTTTACACTGAAGTTTTATATACCTTGATATCACAGTATCGTCCCTTTGGATAGAATTATTGTACACCATATCTATTTATCGTCGTCCCCAAATAGTTGGAATTCTTTTTTTTTTTTTTTTTTTTTTTTTTTTTTTTTGTAAAACGTACATGTAACAACACTCACACATACATGTAGGGCATGCCACCTGAAGACCGATTTCAAAGCGAAATCAAGCTCTTTCTGGTGGTACAAGCGCTATTCTGCGTTCTCGTCTAATTCTCGAGAACATTCGAGGAATATTTTTGCTGTCAATCTGGGCTACCGGAACAATGTACACGAATTTTGACGGAAAACATTCTCCGAGTGTTCTCGAAAATGAGATCAGATTGCAGTTTAGCGCTTACACCACCAGAAAAAGAGTTTGATTTTCCGCCGTACTCTGTGCTTTGTTTGAACATATTGCGTCAGATATTAATCAAGATCTAAAAACTCCTACCTGATGCGAAGCTAAACATAGTAACAAACTCCGTGCATTTAGTCATTTGGTCACGTGGATTCCCCACACTGATGAATGCGATGCTAGATGCTTCAATATGACGCAGGACAAGCCCTCACCTAAAGCAATTCTTATACACATTTAGTGTTTTGAAGTTATTATTTTTAAACAAAAGGTTTACCTCTAAAATGAATTTCAAATTTAATATTCCAGCTTTGTAATTTTGTTACACTTTACACTGCCGAACATTTCATTCATCGTTCCATGCCAGTAACACGCAAGTGCACGATCCGCACGAGAAGTAAGTTTAACAATAACAATTGAAATGGGCAGTGAAGTGTGTAACTGTTGTAAGTTATGATAGCGAAGCCATGCCCCTATTACGGCAATACGACACTGGGCCGGGGTCCGGACTTTTCTGTCATGCACCTAGACATAAAAAATATTCATAACATTTTGAGGGAAACATTGGTCATTATCATCGACATTGCATTTCGTTTTAGTTTGTTTTTTTTTTTTTTTTTTTTTGTTCCCACTTGCCCTCTCCCTCTTTTTTTACTATGTAATCAAATTGTTGGTTTATCCGCCGTAACGCTTCTTGTATGTTTGATAAATGTTCTAGATCTACATGTTGTTAGCATAGCTAAACTGCGATAAAGACTTTGAATTGGTTTGACAGGCCTAAGCAAACAGTGTAGACCCAGGGTCTCCACTGTTTGCCAATCATCCAGCAAATTTTAGACACAAAATTAGGTAGTAAATTGCACGTATTCAAATTTCAGATAAAGTATGGAAAGGAGGTTGAGATGTTTGAATACTAAGGGTAAATACGGTAAAGTAACAGACACAAAATAGAAATGATCCGTTATTAGCAAATCCGTAACGATAATCTTGTTTTTTTTTTTTTTTTGTTTTTTTTTTGTATTTATCGAGCAATTAATCGATTATCCGATTAATTGTGCCAGCCTTAGAGAATAAGCACATTAACAATCAAATTAGTTGGTAGAATATGTTCAGCCGCGTCGCAAGAGAGAGACTCTTCGTACTTTTCATGGCATCTCGAAAACATGCCTATATAAGTTTGACCCCCTTAAACCCCACTTTTATATAGTAAAACTGGGGTTTACAGGGGTATACATTATTTTTCTTATTTCTGCTCAAAAAACAGATTTTGGGTACTCGTTATAACCGCCTCGCCGAGGCGGTTCTAACGAGTACCCACAATCTATGTTTTGAGCAGAAATTTGAAAATTATCAGAGGTTTTTATCTGAAAATTTTCAGTTTTTGGAGGTGAAATTTTCTACATATTTGCATAGGCGTGTTTTCGTTATGAACCATCTTCAGTGAACATGCTTGGCCCTTAAGTGGCCGGCTTATGCTTCCCTTTGGCTTAGCGCTTTCATGAGAGAACAGAATAGGTTCTGGCGATGCTTCGCGCATGCGCAGGCTTGCCTCGATATATGCTGTTAGCATATGTTATAACTGCTCTTTTCCCGTGACCTGGCTCATGTTCTTTATCTTTATATATCCATTTGTCTTGACTCTCCGCAAGTACATATACTGAAATCAACCAGTGACGGCATGCAAATAATATTTTATTTTCTAAGTATTACTTCTTGTGATCGGAATGCACTGTTAAAGCATAGATTTTCATATCGTATGATAACTCTCCCTCTCTCTCTCTCTCTCTCTCTCTCTCTCTCTCTCTCTCTCTCTCTCTCTCAGCCACCCTACACAAATCATTTTTGCGCATTGGATGTTGTTGAATATAGTCAATCCTCTTTATACCGACACTCGATACAACGAAAAAACATCGTTATAATGATAATTTGATTGACACGAAACCTTCCCTTAAATGGTGACAGATTTTCAGAAATTATAAAAAACAATATTGTATTTATCACTTAAAGAAACATATGTTTTGGATATTTATTAGAATCGCCTTACTTAGGCGATTCTAAATATAATTAAAGCATGCTTGCTATGAGGAAATGAGAATAAAACAATACATTTCTAACATATCACTATCATAACCTGCTCATAAAGGATTATTTACAACAGCGAATTCATTTTAAAGGCAACATCTTTGGAAACAAATATTGTCGTTGTAAGGAGGGTTCACTTTAAATAGATATACAGCCAACGCCCTACTGAGATTGTGCACTTTTCTTGACTGATTAGGAAAATGCCGCGAAAACACGTTCTCACGGCGCGGCTTATGTATTGTAAACGAAATGCTTTTTGTGTTTTTTTTTCCCTCCAACAAAAAACATATATACTTGCCAGAAAAAGAAATGCAACCTTTCTGAACTGCAAATAAAAGTAAGATTAATAATAATAATAATAATAATAATAATAATAATAATATATATATATTATATATATATATATATATATATATATATATATATATATATATATATATATATATATATATATATATATATTTTTTTTTTTTTTTTTTTTACTGTTGCAATAAAAATGTATATTTCTATACTTGTTGATCCACGGTCCACAATTTCATAATACTGAGGACTTAATAATGCAAAAATACCCTCAATTATTGATTTATATGCACGTTTTACATACTAGAGCTCTCCCTTCGCTGATTCAAGAAGAGCAGTTGTCAATTTCTGGCGAAAGAATGTGCACAAAACTGGTTAACCGCTTAGAGGACTAAGCCTGCCCAGTAAAATTGTGGTTAGGTAAACTGACCGCGCTCGACATGAGCTCTTTGGGTTTGGGTTGACTGGGCCGTAAAACCTCAACTGAAACAAACAAACATACTAGATCCGTTTTACACTCATAAATGTCATGTAGTAGCCTTCATTTCATTCACTATTTAGTAGTATTGCGTTTTTTTGTTTTTTTTTTTTTGTGTGTGTGTTTTTTTTTTTTTTTTTTTTTTTTTTGGTCAGTATATTTAATCTATTAAAGACTGAATAAACTCTCCCACACTACGCATTGTAAGAGTCCATTTTCGATTTTAGGTATGTCATGCTATACGATGTAGATTTTCCTAAAGAAAAATGATTGAACTATTTGCAAACAGTGGAGACCCGGATCAGACGCCGCGTTCTGTAGCGTCTGATCTGGGTCTGCACCGTTTGCCAGTTACCCGTTTAGGGGTCTCCAATCAGTTAACCCGAGTCCAAACTCACACCGGATAGGCGGCAGTCCTGCACAAAAAATAAAATCGACGAACGCGGAGCAATTTAATAATAAACAACATTTTCGACTGCAAAAAAAAAAAAAAAAAAAAAAAAAAAAAAAAAAAAAAAACGATTATTTGGTAATCAGAAACGAATAATCCGTGTTCGTCTGGTGTCATTTTGGCAGTCGAAAACGCAGAATTCTTAATAAAATGATCCGCGTTCATCGACTCTCTCGTCTTTTCGCGACTGCCGCCTATTCGGTGTGCAAACTAAGTTCCGTCAAAAAATCCGGGAAGTTACCGCAACGCGTTACTTAGCAGCAGAGGACTGTTAAAACACGCACCATCCTTTTAACAGAACAGAAAAGGAAATGCTTTTCTTTTTTTTTTTCTTTTCTTTTTTTTTTTTTTTTTTTTTTTATGAAATAGTTCCTGAATTATTAACTGTTTCTTGTATTTTATTTATTTATCTGTTTATTTATTTATTTAATTACATTGGTTATGACCTCACGTTCACACACCCATGTAAAGTATTTAATTATTAGACAGAGCCCTGGAATAGCCCCTTTTTAACCAGTGATATTGCTATTTCTCATTTCTCCACAGAAACATACGTTGTGGGCACATGTACTCATTAGAAGCGCCTTTGCGAGATGGTTCTTATGAGTACCAACATCACTGGAATACAGTATGCACAATTAACCCTTGTCATGCTAAATTAATTAAGATACCACGCCCATCTGCAGTTGTCAGCCAATCGGATTACTTGATACAGGTTTTTGATACAAATTCAGATACTGTATGGCAAACAGTGCAGATCCAGATCAGTTTATCTATACTGTTTGCAAAGGCGGGGCATATCCGGGCTCAGCAGGACCAGGTTTAACGTTGGGGTGACCTAATTCCTTACCACACACTTACAATTCCAATTTTTCATCTTACAATTCGCGCAATTTGATCGGTTGAAGAAAAAGTTAAAAAAAAAAAAAAAAAAAAAAAAATCAATAAAGTCCAGGGCCCAGTTGTTCAAACCTAACGATGATCTTTGATCAGCGTGCCCCCATAGCCTAGTACATAAGAGGTCCGACTCTTAATCCATTTAGGTTTCTCACCGCTGTGGTTCGAAACTCTTTCGGGTCACATGTGAAAAAGCCAAGTACTGCTTACGGATGGCCAGGGTTTTTTTTCTCCGGTTTTCGCCCACCTCTGATGAACGATCGGCTCGATATAAATGAATCTTCTTGAGTGATCTTTAAATATGGCATACAGTCAAAGCTCGATAGCTCGAACACCGATTGCTCGTTTACCATGGCTAATTCGAACTCGTTTTTGAGTCCCTACGAAATTCTTCCGATAGCGCAAGAAAACAAATATTTAGGGAAATTTTCTTATTGTATCACGAAATTGTATGTTGTATGCACTCATTAGAATCGCCTCATCGAGATCGAGGCGATTCTAATGAGTACACTCAGCATACACTAATTGAGTAGAAAATCGAAAAGAATACCCTAAATTATCGCTATTTGCTTTCTGAACCGGTGCCATGATTAACCCTCAGTGGCTTGAACTACCAATGTCTCGAACGAATTTCCATGGTCCCAAAGATGTTCGAGCCATTGAAGTTCGACTGTATATGCTAATATTTTGCTTAAAAATGTGAGTAGCTTTTGCAATATCTGTGAGTTAGATATTGTACCTATATCGTTCATCTGTCATTACTGACAATGACCAATCCTAATCAACTGTGTGATGTGTTATGAGGGGCGTTCATTCAATGTTGTCATTGGGGTTCTACAGTGCGCGTTATTAATCCCATTCACATTTCGTTTACTTCAACCCTTCGAAGTATTCTCCCTTGACGGAAACACACTTTTCAAGTGTCGAAATCCATTCTGTAAAGGCAGAGAAGTAGGCCTGTTTTGATATATCCTGAAGACACTGGTTAATTGCACTACCAAGTGCACTTCGGGATTCGTAACGTCGACCAGAAAGGGTTTTCTTTAGTAAACAAGAAAAAGTCGCAGGGACTAAGGTCCGGCGAATAAGGTGGATGAGAGAGCTGAACTACCTTTTCCTCTTTCAAGAAGTCTTGGACAAAAACACACTTGTGAGCAGGTGGGTTGTCATTGATAAGACACAGACCTCTTAAACCGGTTGCAGGTCTACGTTTTTCATAGTGTGCCTTTACTTTTCAGTGTATACCAACTTGAACTTTCAATAACTTTTGAAATACTGAGCAGATTGGACCGATATTTCATCCTGTTATAGAAAATCAATCCCCCGTGAAACCACCGCATTTTCCACGTGCTCCTTACAGCCAGTGGTATGGTGGGCCATTAGTGACACAATTAAATGAACGCCCCTTTTATTATTTGTGCGTTCTAAGATGGCTGATGAGACCAATCTTAGCTCTAAACTGCCTGTTGCAGATAGAACAAGAGAGGTCTGAGGAAGAAAGCTCTGTTGGTGATGCCTTAGCTCTGGCTTTCCGCTGTGCACGTTTCTGCTCGGCTTCGCTGATTCATTTTGCTTCGTATTCACCAGCTCCCCTTCGTATGAGGCTTCGCCACTTTGTTCGATCCTGTGCAATCTGTTAAAACGACTCTGTTGGTATGTTGAAGTCTTTAAGGGAGGCTTTGAGGGTGTCCTTGTACCGCTTCTTCTGACCACCATGGGAGCGTTTTCCAACTTGTAGTTCTCCATAGAGAAGTTTCTTTGGCAAACGATCATCAGGCATTCTGGTATCATGGCCTATCCATCTTAACTGTGCCAATTTCAGAAGAGTATGTACACTCTGCATCCCTGCCCTTTTCAGGACTTCTGTGTCTGGAATCCTGTCTTGCCACTTGATCTTTAGAAGTTTTCTAAGACAGTTTGTATGGAAGTGGTTCAGTCTTTTGGCATGCCGTTGGTAAACTGTCCAAGTTTCGCATGCGTATAATAGTGTTGGCAGCACCACCGATCTGTATACTTTCAGCTTTGTGTCAAGTCTGATTCCATTTCGGTCCCAAATACTTCAATGTAGCCGGCCAAATGCTGGCATCATCAGTGTGCACAACTCTAGACAATGTGCTTCCAAGGTAGGTGAATTTGTCTACCACTTGCAGTCGTTGACCTTTCATTGTGATGGTAGGCTCCTTGTAAGGCTTTCCAGGTGCTGGTTGATATACTACCTCAGTCTTTTTGATGCTGATTGTGAGATCATAGTTGTCACACGAATCAGATACTTGATCCACACTTTTTGCATCTTCTCTTCTGTTAGAGCACCCTTTGCCATGTCATCAGCAAAAAGAGGAACTCATCTAGCACCTCTGTCTGCACCTTAGATTTAGCTTTCAACCTTCTTAGGTTGAAAAGTTTCCCATTAAAGCGATACCTAATAGGTATACTATTGTCACCATCCTGGAAAGCATCTGTAAGCATGGCAAAAACATCATGCTGAAGTGTTGAAGCTAGTACACAGCCTTGCTTAACTCCATTTGTCACAGGGAATGGATCAGAAAACTCGCCATCATTTGGACCCTTGCAAGCATACCATCATGGAACTGTGACACCATTGCTATGGATTTGGCAGGACAGCCAAACTTTGCCATAATTTTCCAAAGTCCCTCACGACTGACTGTGTCAAATGCTTTGGTAAGGTCGACAAAGGTCAGGTAGAGGTCCACATTCCGTTCCTGACATTTCTCTTGAAGCTGTCTTGCTGTGAAGATTATGTTTATTGTTCCTCTGTCTTTCCTGAAACCACACTGGCTTTCTGATAGAAGCCCTGACTGTTCAAGGTATTCATTCAAACGATTCAGTAGGACTCTTGCAAGGATCTTCCCAGCAATTGATAATAAAGAGATGCCTTGATGTTTGTCACAGACTTGAGGATTCCCTTTCCTTTTGAATAGGTGGATGATTGTTGCATCCTTGAATTCTTGAGGGATGGCTTCTTTTCTCCACATAATGTGAAATAACTCTGTCAGTTTCTCTGCAACTGGAGAACCTCCTTTGTAGATCTCTGCAGGTATTGCATCTGATTCTGGAACCGTTTTGTTATTGTACCTATTAGAACAATTAACTATAAGCTCGTTAAGCTAATGATACTTTTAACAACTGGGCCCGGAGCAGGAATCTGTGACCGCCGTCTCAAAAGACTGACATTTTTGGCAAAGTTTGTAACATTTTGGTAAGAAAGATAGAATTATTAAGACCTTATTCACATTACGAAAACAAGCCTATTCAAATATACTGAAAAGTATTCCCACAAAAAAATGAAAATTTTCAGATAAAAAAAATATTTCTGCTCAAAACATACATTGTAGGTAGTCGTTAGAACCGCCTCGACAAGGCGGTTCCAACGAGTACCCACAATTTATTTTTTTGAGCAGAAATCAGAAGAATAATGTATACCCCTGTAAACCCCAATTTTACTATATAAAGTGGGGTTTAAGGGAGTCAAAATTATATAGGCATGTTTTCGTGATGGTTTGTGAGCTATTCGCTGGAGTTCATTACGAAAACCTGCCTATTCAAATATATAAAAAAAATAAATCACCTCCAAAAACTGAAAATTTTCAGATAAAAAACTCTAATATTTTCATATTTCTGCTCAAAACATCAAAACATAGATTGTAGGTACTTGTTAGTACCGCCTCGGCGAGGTGGTTCTAACGAGTACGACAATCTATAATTTTGAGCAGAAGTAAGAAAAATAATTCATACTCCTGTAAACCCGAGTTTTACTATATAAAAGTGGGGTTTAAGCGAGTCAAAATTATACAGGCATGTTTTCGTGATGTTACACATCGATAAACGCCACAAAAAATAAAATTCATTCCAATACTAGATACAAACATATCCGTTTTACTACCGGTCTGTGTGTTTAAAACTACTGGTGAGTGACAAACAGTGTAGACTCCTATCAGACACCACCTTCTGCGGCGTCTGATTAGGGTTTTTATTGTTTGTTCTGGTCTGTATGTCCCAACACTTAGAGAAAACACGGTAAGCTGATTTGACCATCAGGCGGGGACTTATAATGACGCTGCCGACACGTCAAACAGTTAAGACTCCGATTCTTAGTATAAGCACTACAATGAAGTCTGATTGTAAGCGATATTGTTTAATTAAGAAGCCATATCCAGGTATTTTTGTTTTATGGGTAATTTTAAAACCCAAACACAGGGGCGGATCTAGGGTTATTTTATAAGGGCTCAAAATTTCTGTGAGCGGGAATTCGATTTGATCAAATTACCATATTTTCACACGCATACGGATAAACATGTTTGAGTTAATAGGGTAGACCCAGATCAGACACTGCAGCCGCGTCTTTTCAAGGTCTATGTTGTTTGCCACTAATCCTGCAATTTTAGGCACATACACAGGAAGTATAAAGGAATATGTGAAAATTTAGAAGAATAGAGTTGCGAAAATATTTAGGGTAAAAACGGACTTGATCAAATTTATCTAAACTTTTATGTGAAATTGAAATTATGAGTCCAAGTGGTGTTCGACTGAACCCTCGACCCCCACTGGATCCGCCTCTGCAAACACTGAACAGCCTCAGACAGTTGACTCCTCCACAGAGTGTACTTAAACACGCCCACATGAATAACGGTTATTTTTCCATAGTCAAACATTAAACTTTTAGCTTGAATTTACAGGTAGAAATCATTATATAATATGTTCAACGTTTAACGTTTGATTTTTACATGTGTTTTAATTGGTTATCAGCTAGGTCTGCGGAGCAGTCAATGTAGAGGAAGAAGCCGTTACGTTTTGCGTTTTCAGCCGTTTTAAGGGATAATGGATCACTTTCAGGGGACCGGTGACAACCTTGTCAAGAGGTTATTGTTTTCCGTGTCAGTAAGTAAAATAATATACGTCCAACGTAAAATCATATACGGCCAACGAAAATAACATACATCCAACGTAAAAAATGTACGTCCTACGTAAAATATACGTCCAACTTAAAAAATATACGGCCAACAAGTACTGATATACGTCCAACGAAAAATATTTTACGTCAAACGAAACAACTGTATGTCCAACAAAAAATAATATACGTTCAATATACGTTCAACGAAAAACAACATGCTCCAACGTCAAATAATGGATGTTCAATGTGAAATAACGCAAATTAATTTACGTCCACTGTAAAATAATTTACATTGGACGGTGACATTTGAGCCAGCCGATACACTATATTTTTCTTGAAAATGTATGTTGTCTGTAGTCAATAGAATCATCTCAATATTATGACTCATCGAGTACACTCAAGATACCATTATTTTATGGAAGAGCAAATAAACTTCCCCTAAATTATTTCCATTTGCTCGTGACTTGTTGCCATCATGATTAACCCAAAGTCTACATTACGAAAACAAGCCTATTCAAATATACTGAAAATTTTAACACCAAAAAATGAAAAAATTCGGATAAAAATTCTGATATTCTTCATATTTCTGCTCAAAACATAGGTTGTGGGTACCCGTTAGAACCGCCTCGGCGAGGCGGTTCTAACGAGTACCCACAAATTATGTTTTTGAGCAAAAATAATAAAAATAATGTATACCCCTGTAAACCCCAGCTTTACTATATAAAAGTGGGGTTTAAGGGGGTCAAAAGTCTATAGGCATGTTTTCGTGATGAGAATAGCATTCCATGGTCATAAAGATGTCCGAGCCATTGACGTTCGACTGTAAAGTCAAACTTGTTTTCTTGTTTTAAAGCCACCTGTATTAAGCAACCACGTCTATTAAAAGGGCTCATTTTTTTGTTTCCGTTAAAGCCAAATAAGTGGAACTTTACCTGTATTAAGCAAGCACCTATCTTAAGCAACTGCTTTCTGGCTATCCCATAGGCGCTTGCTTAACACAGGTGTAATTGTACTTTGGTTTTTGAACTAGTCTGTTAAGATAAAGGATAAGTGTAAACCGAACTACGTTAATCATTACTCAACGCCTAAATAATTTGCGAATACCAGGGTGTCCTAAAGACATGAGGTGTTTTCAAGTTGTCATCGCGGAAAAAAATAAAGATCAATATGTGTTGAGGAATTCACCCGTCTATTGGCTACTTGAACAGATAACGAACTGTTGAATTCCTTAAACTTATCACCTGGTCCATAAGGGGAAACTCCTTGTGGTTATTAATTGCCCTTTTTATGTTCTAACAGCAATTTAAGGGCACTGGAAACTCTTGGTAGATATTTCCCTATTTATCACAAGGGAGACAACTATTAAGACGTCCTGTTTGCTTTCTTGCATAACAAGACCCTTCTTAAAAAGGGTCTATTCTAAAAGGAAATAATTTGCTCCCCTCCCCTTGGGGAGCAAATTCTTCACTTTTAGAGTAGTCCCCTTTTTCAGAAGGGAAAAACATTATTTGTAGGAGTTTCCTCCCCTGAACGTATATCTTTTCACCTTAAATACCCGGGTCTTACATTAAAAGGTTTAAATTCGAAACTCCCCGTTGTTTTGGGCATGTTAAGATATTGATATTGACAACTGGAGAGCAGTTTCAAGCTTTGTAAACAAGTTTTAACATTTAATTTCGATAATCGCTATTCTAAGAACAACAAACCTAAAACATTAATAGCAGCTGAAACAAAATTAAAGAATCTATTAAAGATAATTTTATATTAAGCCACATAAACTGAAACTATTTTTACAAGAGTGTTAAATTGTAGACAAAATAATATGGGTGTTATGATCCTGATTAATATTTTGATGTGCCTAGTAATCGGTGCGTATGGCCATGGTCGGCTGATGGAACCACCAGGGAGGTCTAGCGCCTGGAGGATTGGATTTAACACTCCAAAGAACTATGACGACAATGCGCTCTATTGCGGTGGATTTTCTGTACGTATATTTAATTAAGCTGTTCTGTGAGTTTAACTCTTTCACTCCTGTGTTTCTTAAGTGCACTCTTCCATCTTTGAATTTGGGTATGTCCATTACTGCAAAACGGGTATCAAACACTGTAGATCCAGATAAAATGGCTCATTATGAGCCATCTCATCTCTATCAACACTGTCTGCACGGGTACAGTCGACTCTCGTTACCTCAAAGTCCAAGGGACTCTCTGAAATACTTCGAGATGTCCGTAACTCGACATATCATATTAGCAGAATTGAGGAAAAAATAAATCAAACAACCATAATAATTATGCATTTTGACTCCTTAAGTAAGAGATATATTAAACATATTGTGGAAAAGAGGAGAAATTGCTCCTTAGGAGCCATTTCTCCTCTTTTCCACAATATTTTGTTACCTGATGTTAGATTTTCATGTTTAAACAGGGACCAGATTTTCACTTTGAGATAAGCGGTTGTTCGAGATAAGGGAAGTCGAGATAACGAGAGTCGATTGTATCTGTTTTGGTCTGCGAGGCTTAAGGACACTGGATATAAAGGGTAGATTTTCTGGCATTTAATTTTTGCAAGGGTGACAATTATTATGACTTCCTGTTTGATTTATTTTTTCCTCAATTCTGCTAATATAAAAAATTTCACCTCCAAAAACTAAAAATTTTCAGATAAAAAAAAAACTCTGATATTTTTCACATTTCTGCTCAAAACATAAATTGTGGGTACTCGTTAGAACAGCCTCGCTGAGGCTTTCTTACGAGACCGCCTCGCCGAGGCGGTTCTAACGAGTACCCATAATCTATGTTTTCGAGCAAAAATAAGAAAAAATAATGTATACCCCTGTAAACCCCTGTTTTACAATACAAAAATGGGGTTTAAGGGGATCAAAATTATATTGTCTTGGTGTACTCTAAATGGAAAACTTGAATTGTGCGTGACAACAGCTTATCAGGAATCATTTATCTTTATAGTTTCTCTGCGTTTATTTTTACGTCTTCACCATACATGTAATTTTACAACCAAAAATGGGTTTGACCTATGCAGTGTCTTTAGTAAACTGCACTTTTGAAAAAAGATACTAGAAAGTATTTTTGCTTTTCTGCACTATTTTTTAGATAACTGATATTCCATAACAATTTTGTTAGGATTTTAGGAATTTTTAACAAACGAAACTTGTTGAAAACCTGCATCCAAACTACCTACTCTATCACTTTTTTGTATATTTGCAGCCATTTTTGCTATAAAATATGAGAATTTTCGATTTTTTTAAACTACATTTTTGTGCACAGGCAATTATGCAAAATGATTAGCGTTGAATTACACAGTCTGATAAAAATCTTCACTGGATGCGTTTTGGATACTTAGAGATGCAAAGTTTCTCCAAACGGACAACGAAGACTGATCAGACTGCGTGGATGCGCTGACTAACTTGAATCTTCACTGGGCGCATTTGTCCGTAGATACGTTCTGTTCTCTTATGTTGCAACTCAGGGCCCTATTGTCCATAGCATCGTTAGCTGAACAAGCTCGTTAATGACCAACTCGTTATGTTATAGCTAAAGAATTTTCAGCTACATTGATATTTTTGCCGCAAAAAATGTGAGTAGCTTTTGCAATACTAAAGCTACTCACATTGCTGCAGCAGAAATGTCAATGTATTTGGCATATTTCAAGACAGAAATTTTAATGTCACGTTAGCCAACAACTTCGTTAAGTTTTGAAAAACTGGGCCCTGATGCTTGTTCTCGTAGTTTATGGCTTCCAGCGGGTCTATGCTAGACGATCGGTCATTGTCCTCGCTATTTTCCGGCGGTTGGGGGCGTGGTTACAAATGACAGATGCATAAAAACAAAGTCATTTCACACAATCAATGAAGTACCTTGCGTGAACCTAATAAAGGCATAACATGTCACGGTGCGAAGTAACCAGATAACCCCTAGCTATTTGTTTTAGTACAAATATATTTTAAGTTCTGAAGTACTTATGAATTTCTTTTAGATAGGTTAATTCCACTTTGGTTTCATTTTGTGATGTAAGAGAGAGAGAGAAAAAGAGAGTGTCATTTTGTGATGTGTGAGAGAGAGAGAGAGAGAAAGAGAGAGAGAGAGAGGCAGACAGACAGAGACAGACAGAGACAGATAGACAGATACAGAGACAGACAAACAGACAGAGACAGATAGACAGAGGCAGAGGCAGACAAACAGACAGAGACAGACAAATAGACAGAGACAGACAGAGACAGAGACAGACAAAAAACAGAGAGAGACAGACAGAAAGACAATGAAACAGACAGACAGTCAGGCAGATCTAGATAAAAATATACTATTAGGATTGATACATAACACCACAATCTAAGACACAGAGAGAGGCAGACAGAGGGACAGACAGGGACTTAGACATGGACAGAGAGAGAGAGAGAGAGAGAGAGAGAGAGAGAGAGAGAGAGAGAGAGAGAGAGAGAGAGACTTCGACATCACAACCCTCGAGATCTATTTTATGGTATTTCAAATGAAGGGGCAAGCAAGACTAATGATCAAGAGAGAGAGACAGAGAGAGAGAGAGAGCAATATTCGTAGCCAGCCCGCACATCATGGCTGTCTGTGTGTTATAAGTGGTAGGATGCCCATGTTTGGTTCAACGCAGGTCGCTGATGCCATGACCATATGAGCCTTAACGTCAGAAAACGTACCTTCGGCCCATCGAATATTCAGATCAACCTGCACATTCGAGAATGCGCAGTCTGATAAGAATCTTCTCAAGGCGCATTTTAGAGAGCCATGCTCCTTCTCAAGCGGACAAAGAAGTATCTGACCAGACTTTGTGGAAGCACAGGTTGATTTGGG
This sequence comes from Anodontia alba, assembly GCA_964016985.1. Lineage (NCBI taxonomy): Eukaryota > Metazoa > Mollusca > Bivalvia > Lucinida > Lucinidae > Anodontia > Anodontia alba. The sequence goes on along the minus strand of OZ024838.1, from coordinate 12,341,216 downwards.
TCTTCGCTTGGCGCACATGTCAGAAGGTACGTTCTCTCAAGTTGCGGCTCAGATATTAAGGTTTATCAGTGGAAACGCATAACTTTGAGTCTTCCAAAGACTATAGAGACCTGCTTCCCACGAGCTTTTAGCATGGCATGTGGTATTTGATGACATAGTGACAGACAGTCCGCGAAACAATCTCTCAAGTATTGAACCCTAATTATCTTAAAAACCATGTCAAAATTGTGGGGTGCCATGTACAACAAGTTCATTTATCAAACGTGTCGCAATGTCAGAAAACGTACTTTTTGACGTGTGCACCCAGCGAAGATTCTGATCAGCCTGCGTATTCGCACAGTCTGATCAAAATCTTTACTGGGCGCATTTTAGACATCCGAAGAGGCAAAGTTTCTTCATGCGGACAACAAAGGCTCCAATCAGACTGCACGATTGCGCAGGCAAATTTTGTCTCCCCTGTGCGCCCATGTCAGACCGTATGTTTTCTAACATCGCGACTCAAAAAAAAAAAAAAAAAAAAAAAAAAAATCGATTCACACATACGTATGCCGATAATATATTAAACAAAAAAACACAATCGCAATTACAAAAGCGCATGCACGTTCTGCTGTTTAAATTATTCTTCTTATTTTTGCTCAAAAACATAAATTGTGGTGCTCGTTAGAACCGCCTCGTCGAGGCGGTTCTAACGAGTACCTACAATCTATGTTTTGAGCAGAAATATGAAAAAATATCTGTTTTTTATCTGATTTTTTTTTTCTTTTCTTTTTTTTTTTTTTTTTTTTTTTTTTGGCTTTTTTGAGGTGAATTTTTCTATATATTTGAATTGGTGTGTTCTCGTAATGTTTAAGAGTAGACACCTGTTCCAGAGTTTGCACTTTGTAGTGACCTGGGCTGCAGTCAGCAAGGCAAATCACTCGCGAGAGGTTTTTCAAAAACTATTTTGCACCTTCTGAACGGTTATGGTAAAGCCTTCTTATGTGACCTCATTTAAGAGAGTTGCCGTTATTTTCGTTGACGAGACTTGATATTAGATCGAATGAATTATAGTAATAATTGTTTACTTTATAAGGGATCGGCTGTATATTATCAACCCAGTAAACATTTCCATATTTTTTTGTTCGAACAAGCGTACATTTTTTCTTATTCGCAAAGACGGCCATCTTTTGTTGTGCCAAAAGACAGAAATTGTCACAACTGAACGGTGCGAATAACCACGAGTGTCTCGGTTAATTCAACGCGATCCGGGAGTCAAATTATTTATCTTTAAGCTTCTGTTTTGGCTTTTGGCTCAGTTATGACTTGCTTCCGAATTGTACTTGATTTCCAATTTTAGTCTCAAATTAAAGGTTAGCCTTAGATTGATAACATAGGCGTACAAGACAAGAAAGAAAGAGTCTATTAGCATATTTCGGCATTATAATTGTCCTGAATTACATGTTTGTTTGTTGGTGTTGAGGTTTTACGGCCCAGTCAACCCAATGGGGTCATGTCGAGCGCGGTCAGTTTACCTCACCACACGTTTACTGGGCAGGCTTAGTCCTCTAAGCGGTTAACCAGTACTGTACTGTGCACATTCTTTCGCCAGAAACTGACAACTGCCCTTCTTGAATCAGCGGAAGGGAGAGAATGACCGTAGAAAATATTTCATGATCAATCTCCACGAAAGAATGTTGCCGACCTCGGCGGGGGTTGAACCCGGTAAGTGTCTTGGGTTGAAACCCGCGACCTCCTGGTCTCCAGTCGGACGGCGCATCCAACTGAGCCACCGAGGCTGGCATCCTGGGCCCAGTTGTTCAAAGCGTCGTTAGCTTAACGAGCTCGTTAAGGGTCATTTCGTTAACTGCTTTAGTGGATTCAATATACAATATTCTGATATTTTTTGCTGAAAAAATGTGAGTAGCTTTTGCACTGCAAAAGCTACTCACATTTTTTCAGCAAAAAATTTCAGCATATTTGCGTATCACTCGATTAAAATTTTAACGAATCGTTAACTAACGACATCGTTAGCCTTGAACAACTGGGCCCTGAATTACATGTACTTTAATTTTGGTGAAAAATACACAAAATAAATGAGTTTATCAAGTCTGTTACCAAAGCACATTAAAATATCATTGGAAAATTCAATTTCTGCATTTTAACATTTGTGTGTGTGTGTGTGTGTGTGCGTGCGTGCGTGTGTATTTAAAGACGACATAAATTCAAACAGGCTCATCTATCATTGTCCAAGCAGAATCTCGACCATTTTATGATATATATCGCCCATGGCTCCCGTAGACGTTTTGCTGGCTCCACTCCACACCACCTGACTGGTACCCTGTTCCCTCTAATTCCTGCGTATAGCTAGCCTGGTTCAGTTTTCCTTTCATACATTGTTTTTCAGACACAACAAAATAATGGTGGAAAATGCGGAGTGTGTGGCGATCCTTGGAATGGGAAACGTGAAAACGAGGCTGGGGGAAAATATGCAACTGGAACTATCGTCAGGACATATACGGTAGGTGTCTTAAGATAGTAAATGAAATGTCTTTAGAAATGGTAGCTGCCGATAGTACCAGACCTTGTTTTTTTTTTTTTTTTTTTTTCAGAAGAGATCTAATTATTATACGTATGCAGGTCGTAAGGCACAATTTAGCCCAGATTAGGGGACTCAAATCTCGGAATGGAATAAAATATCACATATAATGGCTAGTATGGTTAAAAGTTCAAAAGAAACAACAACAACAACAAAAAAAACAAAAAAAAAAAAAAAAAAAAAAAAAAACGAAAAGAAATATTTGAGAAAAAGATACACTTTTTAATCAATTTTCGCTGGAGTGCAATACTTTTCTCTCACTTGCCTAGCGGTCTTCAGCTGGAGATCGATAAACTACCTAAAAGCGGCGTCTGGGCATGGTCTGCACTGTTTGCCACTCATTCAGCAATTCTTTAGACACAAGAATCGGTTGTAATGTTGATTATTTCAAATTTTAGGATAAGTATTAGGTATGGCAAGGAAATAAGCTGTCCAATACTTAGGTTTCAATACGGTAAAACCAGACTGCCGTATTTACCCTAAGTATTAGGACACCTTAACTCCTTACCATACTTGTTCAAAATTTGAAAAAAAAAATATAGTTTACTTCCTCTTGTTGTGTTTAACATAGTGCTAGATGAGGTGCAAACGGTGTAGAACCTGATCAGACGCCGCGTTCTGCGGCGTCTGATCTGGGTCTGCACTGTTTGCTCAGGCCTTTCTATCCCAATATTTAGGGTTATAACAGTAAATAGCAAACAGTGTAGAATGCTGTTCTCGTTGTACTCTGTTTGCTCAGACATAGCTGTCCCAATAGTTGGGACAATATAGTTCACAATGCATGCTTGATTATCTGGCAGTTCTCTAGACACAAGGACTGGACGGTATGTTGACTGTTTCAAATTTAATACAGTACAGTACAGTTAGAAATGAAGATGTCCGAATACTAAACTACAAAAACAATGCAGACTGCTTTTTTTTTTTTTTTTTTTTTTTTTTTTTTTTTTATCTCGATCTACAGTGTTTGCTCGGAAATATCTGTTCAAATACTTAGTTTAAGTACGGTTTACAGTACATGGTCAATGTCCGACATATGTTTACGTTTTTAGGAGGGCCAAGTGATGCCAGTCCGCGTAGACATAACTGCAAACCACCTGGGCTGGATGGAGTTTCGGCTGTGCCCCAATAACAACGTGAAAAAGGCAATCACACACGAATGTTTGAATAAACATCTGTTGTCGCTTGCTGATGGCTCGGGAACCAGGTTTGTTTTACTAGAGGAATGAATTCTATTTTTGTGTAATTTATCGATGTGTAAACTCCGGCGAATCACTCAAAATTGACAAAAACCTGACCCCGAGGTTATAAAAACTTTTTCATGCTCAACTCAGCTGAGCATGAAATTTTCTCTGCTAATAAATATGAAAATGCCAACAAAAATTAGCATTTTCATATTTATTAGCAGAGAAATTTTCATGCTCAGCTATGTTTAGCGACAAAGAATTTGCAATTGCTAGTTATTTGAGATTTATTAGCATGACAAATTTCATGCTCAGCTGAGTTGAGCATGAAAAAGTGTTTATAATCTCGGGGCCCGATTGTCTTTATGTTAAGTTTGTGAGTGATTCGCCGGGGTTAACAAAAATAAATATTAAATAAAATCTTCTTTCTAACGGAAATAAATGCGGTTTTCGACCAGAATTCGTAAGTGCCTAGGGAGGAAACTATCTACACAAAATTTTTATTGAAGTGGAATATTGTTGCAATTCTTCTATATTTAGATTTGTATATTTAATTAAGACTTTATGACGTCATAAAGCCTGATTCAATATTCAAAATGGTTGCACCAATAAAAGCAATTTTGATATGTTTAAACCTTGATTACTTACGTATTTTTAGCCGATTTTGATCAAATTTTCATCAGAATGAACGGTATGTCAAGATCTTGCATCTCCGATACACTCTTTATCAATATTGTTTTTCCCTTTGATGTTTTAGATACAAGGTTAGCACGGGAAGGACGGGCTACTACGATTTGAAAGTAAAACTTCCAGATGGACTGACATGTACACAGTGTGTTATACAGTGGAAATACCATGGAGGTAAATAATTGTTCTTAAACAGAACTCTCTCTCTCTCTGTCCCTCTCACTCTCTCTCTCTCTCTCTCTCTCTCTCTCTCTCTCTCTCTCTCTCTCTCTCTCTCTCCATTACGAAAACATGCCTATTCAAATTCAAATACAATGAAAATTTCACCTCCAAAAAACGAAAATTTTCAGATAAAAACCTCTGATATTTTTCTTATTTCTGCTCAAAACATAGATTGCGACGAGGCGGTTCTAACGGGTACCCACAATTTATGTTTTTGAGCAGAAATAAGAAAAATTATGTATACCTCTGTAATCCCGAGTTTTACTATATAAAAGTGGGGTTTAAGGGGGTCAATATTATATAGGCATGTTTTCGTGGTACTCTCTCTCTCTCTCTCTCTTGCGCCCTCCACTTTCTGTCTCCCTCTCTGTCTCTCTCTGGCTCTCTCTCTCTCTCTCTCGTTTGAGACAGATAATCTCTAGGGCATATATTCTCATCTTTTTTATGCTCTAAGGTTGATGGGCTGATTTGTGCTAAAGTGGTAAATCTCCCAGCGTATCCTCAACTGATGCTTTGGCATTCACCCATTGCCACAGAAATATGAAGCTTGGCACGTCATTTATTGTAATATTGCACTGGCGCCCAACTTGATCAGAGAGTTCGCAAGGTACTTTGCGGATAGCCAATGGTCAAAAGTGTCCTCAGGCGGAGAGAGAAGACTCTGATCAGCCTGCGCGGTTTGTCTACGAAGGGCACACATGCAATCTTGTAGGAAATGCTATATATCACGGCTCTTATTTGAGTGCTAATTGTGTGTCCCATTATTTAATGTTCGCTGTTTTTGTTTCTAAAATTACAAATGCAATAACTAAAAAGCGGTCTTATTAGTGAGGTGGTCTTAAAAGGCGGACGATTTATTGAATATTGAAAATAACTACTCCGATGGTTTGATCAGTCAACTTTATCCTTCAGAGCTTCAATTAAATAGAGCCAATTCTTCTGAAACTAAAGCCCCGTTTATGGATTTGTATTTGTCTATTTTAGATGGGTTTATTTCATGCAAAAAATTATGATAAACGCGATGGTTTTGATTCTGAGATTGTCAGCTTTCCTTACTTGGATGGGGATGTTCCTCGTTGAGCACCTACGGTGTATATATCTCGCAACTACCCAGTAAGCATTCTTTATAAATCTATAGCGGGCCGTTCTCGGCCCGTCAGGGTAGCTGACGGGCCGATAACGGCCCGCTATAGATTTATAAAGAATGCTAGCTGGGTAATTTGGTTCGCCAGAGTGTGTAGTCATGTTTCTGACTTCAGCACTCGAAATAAACTTTTATCCTTTATCTTTAAATCTTTTTTGACTTTTTTTAAACTGCTTAACTTCTAAATTAGGGTTATCGGTACCATAAACTCTGCAAAGCTTTAGTAAACTCTATAGACGTCATTTCGATTTAGTTTCAAAATTCAATGTTGGATTTAAATCCCTTCTGCAACAAAACCTATGGGAACCTGAATCTTATGGTGACTTAGTATATAAAATCAGAAAAATGTATGCTTGCAATGATTTTGCAATCAGTTTTTGTAAAATCATTCTTAAAGGTTGGATACAAAATAAATGTAATACGACAGACTGCATGCACGTTAGTTAATCGAATCACGGTTAATAACTTTGCTTCCCACTTTGGTTGCACACCGGCGGGTCGGGCCTTAGGCTCTATGGCAGCTCCTGCCTAAAGACTTTACAATAAGTCGGTTGCAGCCTGATACTTTGGCTCTGGTCGGGCCCACCGTAGTTCAACTGTTGATTTTCTTTTGCTTCAGCATTTCAGTAATTTCTTGCTGTCGAGTCCTCATCGTTGTTTCATCTCTGTATTCGTTTGGTTTTTTTTTATGTTCTCGGAGATGTTGCACTGAATTAGTTAGAAATACTTCACGCGGACTGAACAAATGTCTTGTGTATACCACGCCAGAACAAATTGCGAGGATTGTAGCCGCATAAAATCGATTTTAGCCCCCACCCCGTAAGGTTTGTACTGACCGTTCCAAGGCTGTGTTTCTGCTGTGGTTTACTACTTCTGTCATTGTTTGTCATTGCATGTTTGTCCAGGGGAAATTTATATTTTGGATAGCCGTTTACCAATTTGTTTGTGAAAGAAACTTGTTAGCTTTCTGCTGGTAGTATTTTGATTGTGGTGCCGTTGCTTTAAGTGCGTCCTTCTTTCTCTTTGGTGTCTTGGACGGAAGGTGTTTATTGTATCGATTCCTGATCATTGCCTTTTTTAACATTTGATATTGAATATAGAATAATAAAAAAGGAAACCATTTAGAACTGACAAAAGCTATCCTAAATAGCGGAGTGATCTTCATTTCGGGTGGTCATAATAGCAGAATGTTACTGTACTGTTTGTAGGTAACAGTTGGGGACGTGACCCAGTAACCAAAAAGGGATGTGTCGGATGCGGACCACAGGAAGAATTCTACGGTTGTGCTGACATAGAAATTAAACCAAGAAGAAATGTTTCACCTACTGGACCGCGGAATCCGGTGTCAACAAGTTCGACGGCATCGCCGACGAGTAGGTGTGTACTAGGACCGCGATGAGTAAATTCTCACTATCACATGATTGGTTGGTTTGGAGTTTAACGACTCAGTCAACACTATTAAGATCTTGTCGAGCCAGCGAGTTACCTGACCACATTGTCCTGGGCAAGCTTAGTTCTCTAACTTGTACTAACTTGTTCTAACTTGTCAACTTGTACTTGTGCACATTCTTTCGCAGAAACTAACAACTGCACTTCTTGAATCAGCGGAAGGGAAAAAATTATCGTAAATTCATGATCAATCTCAAAGAAAGAATGTTACCGGACCCGGCGGAGATCGAACCCGTGGCCTCTTGATCACTAGTCGGAAATGCATCCGACTGAGCCGCCGTGGCCGACTCTCACTATCACATATGGAGTAAAACAAAAACGTCTGATCGGCCGTCTGGACCTGGGCTTTCGTTTACATTACGAAAACACGCCTATTCAAATATATTGAAAATTTTACAACCGAAAAAAGGAAAATTTTCAGATAAAAAATTCTGATATTTTTCATATTTCTGCTCAAAACATAGATTGTGGGTACTCGTTAGAACCGCCTCGCCGAGGCGGTTCTAACGAGTACCCACAATCTGTGTTTTCGAGCAGAAATAAGAAAAATAATGTTTACCCCTGTAAACTCCAGTTTTCCTGTATAAAAGTGGGGTTTAATGGGGTCAAAATTATATAGGTATGTTTTCGTGATGACAGTTTACTGCATTATTGCATTCTACAGATCTAACCGAAACAGTGATAGTATCAGTATCCATTGAACGGGAAGAAACTCTTTGAAAGTGTTTTGACTACATTCTAAAAAATGGTTTACTCTAAACATAAAAGGTTGAATTGTGTCCGTTTATCGGTATAGAGGCCATTCTTTTCGCAGGGAACTTTGAATAAAAGCTCTACGGACTTTAGGATTTTAGATGATCTTCATAGATTGCATGGAATTAAATTACTAATCTGTTGCAATTTGTTTGTTTTATTGCATCCTCTATATAGAAATGTGACTGTGTGTATATGTGTATATAGGTATCAAACATGGTTTTTCATGCATTAACATTTGCCAGGTCCCGTCGGAGGTGTTGAAAACCGAGGCCGAAGACATGGAAAAACCATATTCGATCGCTATTATTGCATAAAACCTGAAAACTTTTGCTACATTTCGCGTTTTTTCTTGCACTTTTTTGTTTCGCCTTTTCACCAATGTCGCGCGAACAGACTATGCTCGTTCTAGGGCAGGGCAATACACATCTCGTGGCGGGAGCAATTCTGTGGCCCCGGTACGAGCATACTGAAAGTTGCGCAGCCGTGCATTAACAGCGCGTGAATTGCCTTGTTAATACACGGTTTTTCGCCGGTTAATGCAGGCTGTTAATAACGTGCGACACTGCTTTTTGTGCAATAATATTTGTAAATACACATATAGTTGCTTGTTAGGTATCTTTATATTCGATAATATTATATGTTTTATAGAGGACCGCTTGGTAGAATGGCTACGATAGTTGAACGTGTTACCCTCTCAAAATAATGTATAAATAAAAATAAATAGCTGAACTTTTATTTATTTTATAGCACAGCGAAGAAGACCACTCCATCAACCTCACAGACCGAGAAGCAAACGTCAACAAAACGTGTCTTTCTGTCACAGGTGAGAATGGGAGATAACTTCCCTGAATACCCTCTGTAAATAAGTGGGTTCAGTTAATTGGATTATTCCGCTGTTATCATTAGCATCTCCATTAAGGATATCTACTTTGCATTAATATTTCTAATTGAAACCTGCTCATATGCCAATAAAGCTTCCAAAATATCCAAATGAAACATTTTCTGTGCAATAAAACATATAATGTTAATAAATCTTAAATATGGATACGGAAAAAATAGGAATGTATGTTATTATATAGCTATAAATATTAAATGATTAAAATGTGCGATAAAAGCCGAGAAGCTAGCGTGCCGATATCACACGATATCGGCACACTTACTCGATAATTCACACTTACTCGGATGCCTTCTCATATTACCGTTACATTACGTTGCTTTTGATGACGTCGTAATGCAGTGACGTCGCGCCAAACCTTGTCACATGCATTGGTAGAATGCACATTTTAGTTATTAAAACAGCGTTTTAAAGATTAGAAACCCGGGAAAGGAAATAAATATTTATAGCTATATAATAAAAGGGTTATTACACTGATATTGGTGAATAATGTCCCTCTTTGGGAAATCGAAGGACGCTCGCAAGCTCGCGTCCTTCGATATCCAAACTCGGGACGATATTGACCAATATCAGTGCAATAACCCTATGCACTGAAGACCAATGATAAAAGCAGAAAATTCTAACAAGAAAGATCTAGTTAGTGCTCCACTGAAGATCTATGATAAAAGCTGGAAATTCCAACTAGAGTGATCTAGTTGGTGTTCCACTGAAGACAAATGCTAAAAGCAGAATATTCCAATAAGAATGACCTAGTTAGTGTTTGATCTGCATTGGACTCTAACAGGTTGTTTGTATTGAGGTTTATACGGCCTAGTCAACCACGTAGGGACATGTCGAGCGCGGTCAGTTTACCTAACCACACTTTTACTGGCAGGCTTAGTCCTCTAAGCTCTGACAGAAAGGTCAAAGCAAGCAAGAGTAGATTCAGATCAGGGTCTACACTCTTTCCATCACGAAAACATACCTACATAATTTTGACCCCCTTAAACCCCACTTTTATATAGTAAAACTGGGGTATACAGGGTTTCACATTATTTTTCTTATTTCTGCTTAAAACATAGATTGTGGGTACTCGTTAGAACCCCCTCGCCGAGGCGGTTCTAACGAGTACCACAATCTATGTTTTGAGCAGAAATATGAAAAATATCAGAGATTTTTTTAATCTGAAATTTTTCAGTTTTATGAGGTGAAATTTTCTATATATTTCAATAGGCGTGTTTTCGTAATGCCCACTCATCTAGCCTTTGTAGACATATATAGTCTAATGGATTTGTTCAAACTATGACAAATATAGTAAGGAGCTAAGGTGTTGGAGTATTTAGGGTAAAAAATAGCACTGACATGAAAGAGCAGCGAACAAAATGAATAGTTTCATAGTTGCGAATATTATCAATTGCATGAACGTTTGTTTTTTAATTCAAAACGCTTTTATTAGTTAAGTATTATAGAATTATTCGTAAACACATATCCCCTAAAACACAAATACAAACACACACACACACACACACACACACACACACACACCACACACACACACCACACACACACACACACACAAAAAAAAGAAAATAGAGTGTCTAAATCATAGAGTATGGTGAGAGTAATTTTAGAAGAAATTCAGAAGTTGAATCAATACTATCTTTTTACTCAGAAACCCTCTGGACAGCTTAAGCCTTGCCGGGCAATAAACTTGTGGGCCGGACAGGCAGGAATGGATGACTGGTGTACACGGCAATGTGCTAAAGGAAACTGTCCTAGTTTTGGTTGCGACTGTGCGGTACAAGTTGATCCTCCTACGACCACGACCACTTTGAGCACTACAACAACGACAGCTACCACTACAACAACAAAACCTCCCATGTAAGTACATATGGGCCGCAACGTGAGAAAACGTGAAAAAACGTGAGAAAACGAGATATGATCGCCCAACAATTCATATCAGTCTGCCCTATCGCGCACTCATCAGATGCTTCGTTCTCCATGTTCCCATATAAAGAAAAGTTGCTGCCGTTATTATCCTAAACATAACGAAAACACGCCTATTCAAATACACTGAAAAATATACCACCAAAAAAGGCAATTTTTCAGATAAAAAATTCTGATATTTTTCATATTTCTCGTCGAGGCGGCTCTAACGAGTACCCACAATCTATGTTTTTGAGCAGAAATAAGAAAAATAATGTATACCCCTGTAAACCCCAGTTTTACTATATAAAAGTGGGGTTTAAGAGGGTCAAAATTATATAGGTATATTTTCGTGATGTCTTCCTAGCGAAGATTCAGATCAGACTGCGCGAATGCTCAGGCTGATCTGAATCTTTGCTTAGCGGGCACTTCCGTAGGTAATTTTTTGACGTTGCGGCTCATATCAGTTTAAGAAGAATTGATAAGCTTTTAAATGAGACAACTGTGTCAAAATTCGTTTTTCTTCATTCTATAAAAAGGTAAGCTTTAAAAGATAAAAAAAAATCTTATCCCAAAAGGGAAACTGAATGATGACTCTTTCTTTCTGTCTGTTAAAGAAGTTTGTGCCTGAATATTGCTGCCTGTAATTGGGCACATCGTGCTCCAACTTGTGGTTTACTGTAATATTGAACTCCCATATAAGGACATATTATTTTAAGGGTAACTGATGCTCTTGCAAGTGAGATAATTCTGTTTAAATTTGGTTTACTCCATTGTGAAGAGAGCTGCAATCGAACAATCTAAAAGGATGTTTTTCAGATTATTTGCAGATTTTTTTCAGACTTTTTTCTTTCATTCACAGCAAAGCGACAAAAAGAACTACAGTAGCGATCGAAAGACAAACATCTGCTAAACCAATTGTTTCTCAGGTTAGTTGATTTAAACATATTTTATTCGATAAGTTTACAAATTAATACAATCATACAAACAAAGTTGAATGCAAACAAAGGATTAGAACGAAAGCAATCCTTATATAGTTTCTTTCCTTACATGTAGCAATGTTTTGTTGATGGCGGTACACATCCGTGAATGTAAAATGACTTGGTTATTGTTTTAGCATCGGGATACTTAAACCAGATTTAAGCATACAGAAAAATGACATTGAAATTTAAGAAGAAGGTGAGTTGAATATGGGATACGACTGGTTGAGGAGGGGGGGGGGGGGGGTGGGGGGGGTTGGGTGATAATTCGGGTAATTTTTTTTTTTCCAATTGCTCCATAGAAACATATGTTGTGGGTACTCATAAGAAGCTTCTAACGAGTATCCCATATATATATTTTTATGGAGAAATGGAAACGACAATTATAACAAAAGAATCGCCGATTACCCCACCTTATCAATCCCTCTGATATGGTGTATTTGTTGTGTGTAGGTTATTACTGTTAGTCCTTTAAAACCAAGTTCATTAAAACCAAGTTGTAGGCAATTTTCGATTTATCGATGATTTCCTTGTCTTCTAAGTCTCCTAATTTAGACAACCTATGTAACTTCACTGAAATTCGCGTTGAGCACAGCGTGGCGGACATAAAACGTCTACGCAACTTTCAATATGGTCGTACCGGGGCCACAGATTTGCTGCCGTTACGATATATGTACTGCCCGGCCCTAGAACGAGTCCGTAAAAAATGCGTTCGTGAGACATCGGTGAAAAGGCGAAAAAAAAATAGTGCAAGAAATAAAGCGAAATGTAGCAAACGTTTTCAGATTTTATGCAATAATAGCGATCGCACACGGCCTCGGTTTTCAACACCTCCCTCGGGACCTGGCGAATGTTAATGCGTGAAAAACCATGTTTGATCCCTATAATACTGTAGATTATATTTTGTGATCCATTTGGAGCACTAAGGCAGAGCCTGTTTTGTGTATTTGTGAAAATACAATTGTGGTTATCAAGTGTCCAGTGCTTTTTGTTCATAAACATACTCAGTCAAACTGAGCCCTTTTTTTATTTTTTATTTATTTTTTTTTTTATTTATTTTTTGTTCTTTTCGATTCCTGTATATGTTTCTAGATTATGTAGCGTCACTCTTTACAGAATATTTTCACCTGAAATAAGTATATACTTTGTTCGCAAAGTTCAATAGTGATAATGTTAAGAGTAAAACCCCATTTGGAAACCATCTGTTGTTAAAGGGATCAAACATGGTTTTTCATACATTAACATTCGCCAGGTCCCGTGGGAGGTGTTGAAAACCTGAAAACTGAGGCCTAAGGCCACGGTTTTCAACACCTCCCCAGGGACCTGGCAAATGTTAATGCATTAAAAAACCATGTTCGATCGCTATTATTGCAAAAAAACTGAAAACATTTGCTACATTTCGCGTTATTTCTTGCACTATTTTGTTTCGCCTTTATACCGATGTGTCGCGAACGTAAGTTCCACTGACTATGCTCGTTCTAGGGCCGGGCAGTACACATCTCGTGACAGCAGCAATTCTATGGCCCCGGTACGAGCATATTGAAAGTTGCGTAGTCGTGCATGAACAGCGCGTGAATTGCCTTGTTAATACACGGCTTTTCGCCGGTTAATGCACGCCTGTTAATAACGTGCGACACTGCTTTTTATGCAATAATATCATTTCCTGAACGCTTAGCCTGCTGGGCAAAGATTTCAGTAGACTAAATTTTGAAACATTTTTTTTATTTTTCCAAGAAAGTAGTCTTTGACATTTCATGCTAAATGTCTCTTAAGGAGACAATTTGCATGATATGCCACAGCCTATTTTCTGGGAAAAAACTATCATCCTTTTGTCGTCAGCTTAATTGGCGTTGGCATTTCGTGCTAGGAGACAATTTGCATGACATGTCAAAGCCTATTTTCTTGGAAAAATAAAAAAACACTCTCATCCGTCTGTCGTCAGCTTAATTTGCCTTAAAACTGGTAGAGGTCCTACTGTGCAGTTTGCTCAATAGTGACAGTCATTGGCATTTGATTATCAAAACGAAATAAATTCTAAGAAAGCCCAGATCAATTTTCACGCACCGTCTGCCCAGGACTTCATTTCTCGTTTATTGTAAATACGTTTTGACAAGAATGGATCCTTTGAAAGCAAAGAACTCACTAATAAACATATTGCTCACGGATAGACAACAAACATGAGTCAGACACTGCCATGGCAGTGTCTGACTCATGTTTGTTGTCTATCCATGAGCAATAATATAATTTGCAGCACTGGTCACGCTTCCCAGTGCCATCTTAAGCAATGCTCTATTGCGCCATCTTAAGAATATTCTATTTTCAATTTATTACAAATCAACTCATTTATCCTAATAAAACAGAGAGTATATACGACTGTTACGCCATCTGCGGCCAAGACGCGCCGAGCACCGAGGATGACTTCCAATTTGGTTAAGCTCCGGGTTAGGCGATTCCTAACTGTACCACTACACAGACTCTAAGAAAGTTAGAATTTTTTACAACTCTTTTTTACATATACTATTTACAATTCACGCTACTATTCACGCTACTATTCATATACGAGTGGTACTACGGTAGAAATATTACCACCTATACAAAAACTAGAATGTGGTCAGCTTGCGCCGCGGTCTGCTCTGAGTCGTAACAACGACACAATAATGAAGTACGGAGAGACGTTTCGCGGCCGCACTTAACAACACCAATATATCGATGAACAGAGATGGCTGTGAACGTATGGCACGTTGCGCACCTTAACAATTAACGGAGCGGGTATAATGTGCGTAAAAATTCTCTCCGTGCTTCATCATAGTGCGGTTATTATTGTTCAAGCTGACGCTATGAGGCATTAACAGTGTTACACATTAAATTAGTTTTTTTTTTTTAAGACTCATAAGAACCAACTCTGTTAGTTTTGCTTTCTTATTGTGTTCTTCCCCTTCAAACGATCACCTTTTTTGGCGTAATTATCTATTTTTCTGCAGCTAGTGTTTGTTTGTGTTGAGGTTTTAAGGCCCAGTCAACCCAGTGGGGTCATGTCGAGCGCGGTCAGTTTACCTAACCTCACGTTTACTGGGCAGGCTTAGTCCTCTAAGTGGTTAACCAGTATTGTGCACATTCTTTCGCCAGAAACTGACAACTGTCCTTCTTGAATCAGCGGAAGGGAGAGAATTACAGTAGCTAGTGTTATGTGCTCTGTACAATGTCTCATTATACGTAAGCGAAGTGTACGATATTCTTAGTAGTCCTTTGGGATGAATGAGCCCATTTGGAGTAATTTGAAGACAGAAACAACGGTATCCATTACGAAAACAGGCTTATTCAAATCTACTGAAAATTGTATCACCAAAAAATGAAAATTTTCAGATAAAAAAAAATCTGATATTGTTCATGTTTCTGCTCAAAACATACATTGTGAGTACTCGTTAGAACCGCCTCAACGAGGCGGTTCAAACAAGTACCCATAATCTATGTTTTTGAGCAGAAATAATCAAAATAATGTATACCCCTGTAAACCCCAGTTTTACTATATAAAAGTGGGGTTTAAGGTGGTCAAAATTATATAGGCATGTTATCGTGATGAGTCGAGTTGGCGCTTGGAAGCTTGAGGAATGTTGCATATTAAAATGCCATTCATCGGTACATAATGCTGAGTCTGCAACGTTCGCTTTCTTCAGTGTATCCATTGCAGTCATATGTGTTCTTTTTCCCATATCTATTTTGCAGTTAATGACGTAACTTAGACCCAAAGAGCAAAACATTGGTTTTCTTGTTGGAACTACGGATCCTTCATCTTACATGCTTTACCGGCACAGTGGCTCAGTGGTAGAGCGTCCGCTTTGTGACCGGGAGGTTGGGGGTTCGATCCTCGGCCGGATCATACCAAAGACTTTAAAAATGGTACTAGCTGCTCTTTCGCTTGGCGCTTAGCATTAAGAAAGTACAGCTAGGAATCGGAACTGGTCAGCTCAGTGTCAGTATAATGTGACTGGGTGGAATATCATGTCAAAGTGTCTGGGGCATGATATTTCAGTGAGTCAGCACTCTAAAAGTGAGCATTGAGCTCCCTGTCACATCCAGACACCGTCGCGATATGACTGAAAGATTGTTGAAAGCGACATTAAGCCAAAATCAAACAAAATCTTACATGCTTTCATTAACAATTGAGTAAAAAATTATTTAGCGACTCGAATAGCATAACATGTAACTGTAACAGCAATTAACAAAACACGTTATTTATATGTTTCTTGTGTCTTATGATTGTCGGGATACAGACAACCCTCTTTATACCGACACTCGATACAACGACAAAATACGTTATAATGACCATGTTGATGCCACGAAACCTTCACTCAGGAGATGACAGTTAATGAGAAATTATGAAAGAATATTGCATTAAAACTTGAAGCTACATATGTTAGGCGATTCTAACAAATATCCAAAACATAATGTTTTATGAGGAAGTAAGAATAAAACAAGGCCTTTCTTACATATCATTCTGTCCATTAAGGATTCTTTACAACAGCAAATTCATTTTAATGGCAATATCTTTGGGAAGAAATGCTGTCGTTGTGTCGAGGATTCACTGTATAATAATTTCACGGATTTAAATTTTATATAGCAATGCACTTTCTATTCTATTAGAAACCATCTGGACAGCTGACTGCATGTCGTGCAGTAAATTTCTGGGCTGGGACGCCAGGAATGGATGACTGGTGTACTCGGCAGTGTGCGAAAGGCAACTGCCCTACCTTAGGCTGTGATTGCACTACAACGAAAATGCCCGGCGCTGAAATCAGCACTCAGGCCATTACGACAACACCGTAAGTATGCATTTATGCGTCATAGATAATGGTGTAATGGGAATAAAGTGCTCTACTGTACTTACCTTAAGTATTCTTAAATCCTCATCATATCGTAGGCATAAGCAATATGAATTAGTTACTTGTTGATGTGTCTTAAACTGCTGGATGAGAAGTAAAACGTGTAGACCCTGCTTAGACTCCACAGCGGCGTCAGATCTGGATCTTCACTGTTTGCTCAGGCATGTCCGTCAGAATACCGAATTGCTAATACCAAACCGCGATTTTTATCGAATATAGCTTACCGACAATAATCCGTTTATGTAATTTTGGGCAATTATGTATTGTTTACTTACATGGCAGAATGTGTGCCATTTTTGGTTACAATCGAGCCAATTGTTTACAATCCAGCCATATTATACAAACGCCAAAATTGCCTTAAGGTAGTTAGTTGTCCACGTGATTATCATTGACCAATGAAATCAAACCGCGCATTTTTTACGAAATCAATGTAACGGTTATTTATAGCCGAGTTATTCTTGTCGCGGTCACTTCAGCGGCCGTGTAAAGAGGCTTATCTATAGAACCTTGACTGGGACAATAAAAAAACAGTGCAGACCCTGATCATACGCCGCATAACCCGACATTTGATCAGGGTCTGCACTGTTTGCTTAAACTACAGGAAATTATGTGTTAAGTGAAACAGTTTTAAGTCCCGGTTTAGGGCCATTTTCCTACGCACAGAGTCAATCTACTCACCAGTGCTGTCAGTGCTTTGATTATGTAGTTTATGAATTTGTCCGTTTCAAATAGAAACTTTGATGTGAAGCTATTTTCATGTAACACTTGCATAGTGGTCACCCTTGGTAAGGCTGCCCGCTTTGCCCACTGTTCAGTTGTTTTGTACCTTGTTATAATGCCGAAAGGAGCTTTATGGTCGCCGTCTTTAACGTTGCTTGTATTTCTTGATGGCTGTTTCTGTCAGTGCTATTATATTTTTGTTTTGCCGTTTATTGCTGTAAGTGCTTCAGAAAACAAGGGTGCGAATTGGCCATCTGTTTGTTTGTGTTGAGGTTTTACGGCCCGGTCAACCCACTGGGGTCATGTCGAGCGCGGTCAGCTTACCTAACCACACTTTCACTGGACAGGCTTAGTCCTCTAAGCGATTAACCAGTATTGTGCACACTCTTTCGCCAGAAACTGACAATTGCCCTGCTTGAGTCAGCGGAAAGGAGAGAATGATCGTAGAAAATATTTCATGATCTAATCTCCACGAAAGAATAATGCCGACCCGGCGGGGGTCGAAGCCGCAACCTCCTGATCACCAGTCGGACGCGCATTCAATAGAGCCAGCAAGGCCGGCATCTGTAGCTATAGTTACAAGAACTTTACTTTTGATCGTTCTTAGGCAGTATTTCTGCATCAGTTCTCTTCCATTTTTTTGTTCGAAAAGAGAGACCTTGCCTTGCAATCCGCGTAGCTGTACATGAAGAGATTTAAGAAAACAGGGTCTCCAATTTTCGTTCTTTTGTATATTCTTTGTTTCCAAAGGCTACCTTTAGATTTTCACATTAATGAAAATTTATCAGTAACACGGACACTGTCCTTAAGAAACCCTTCTCCAGGAAATTGCTAAAACAAAGCAATACAGGCATTGTTAAATTTTTATTGTGCTTTCCTCAGGACCAAAGCAAATCCAATATGTATATGTGAGTGTATACAGTAGAACTTCAATGGCTCGAACATCTTTGGGACCATCGAAATTTGTTCGAGATATGGGTAGTTCGAACCACTGATGGTTAATCATGGCACCGGGACAGGAAGCAAATAGCGATAATTTAGGGAAATCTTTTCGATTTTCTACACAATAATTGTATGTTGGGTGTACTCATTAGAATCGCCTCGATGAGTACACACAACATACAAATTCGTAATAAAATGAGAAATTTTCCCTAAATATTTATTTTCTTGAGCTGTCAGAAGGATTTCGTAGGGACTCAAAAACGAGTTCGAATTAGTCATGGTAAACGAGCCGTCGGTGTTCGAGCTATTGAGGTTTGACTGTATTTAGTAACTGGTGCTTCATTTAAACGTGTACGACAGAGGTCATTCAACACTATACTAAAAGACACATTATGTGTATTATAGAATGCAATTGAACAAGTGTACGTTGAGCAGGTAACTTCACTTTGTTTTTTATTAGGCTCACATTCTATCTAATTTGATAATAATATTTTCTGTTATGTCTCATAGTTACGCGAAACATTGACTTGTATAAAATGTTAAATGAACAGATGTATTGATTCGTTTTGAAAGAAAAAAAACAATTCTTGGCCAAGACATATAGAGATACTTTTTCCAGAAAACAGGGCTTGACATTTCATGCAAATTGTCTCCACTTGGGATAACTTGCAGGAAATGTCAAATCCTGTTTGCTGGGGAAAATAAGAAAAATATTATTGCTGTATTTGCCTTTAGATCGGTAAAGGTTAATAACCTAATCCTACTGCAATTTTGAACTTCTTAAAGGTCCATCGCTGAGCGTACGACAACATTTTCGACGCCTCTATCTGCTACACAGGCAATGCTAAACCCTCTTTCAAGCAGGCTTACTTGCAGAGCTATCAACTATTGGGCAGGACTATCCTCAATGGACAGGTTAGTTACATTGTGCTGAAGAAAATTAAACGCCTTTAAGGACCTGTATGACGAACAAGATTCCAGAGCGGCATAAAGATATATGGACCGGTTGCTGAGAAACGGGACCTTAGAATATATGCAAACAGCAAAGATCCAGACAGAGAGGCCTGCACATCCGCGTAGTCTGGTCAGGATCCTTGCTGTTTGCCTACAGAATATAGGGAGAAAAAAATCAGCACAACTCAAGAAATATAGGTACATTCATGAAGATATAGAACTATAAGCAAAGCTGTTGGCACGACAATTATTGCGTAGCAGCTGTCAAATCCTTGCCTTGAAAGCCCATCTGGCTGAAATTCATAAAAATAGTAAAGAATCTGTACTAAAAATGCAAATTTACAGAGCATAGCATAACAGTGCCACGAAAAGAAAGTGAAAACAAATTACGACTTACAGCATTCATTTTACAAATCAACGAAGGTCAAAACAATACCATATATGCTAACTTGCATTTTCTTCTCATACATGTTGTTGAGTCGCGTCATTAGCAAAAAAATGTGTATTCGAGGCAAATAAGAAAAATAAAGAACCATACCATTTGCATTTGTGTAGTGCAATATTGGCCTTTGCAGATATTATATTAGGTATAAGCCGGGGCACAGCATTTCCTATAGGATTGCATGTGCATTTAGCGAAGACTCCGCGCAGTCTGATCAGATTTTCGCTAGCCACATGAACAGGTTTGATGGCGCATAAAAAGGTTTGATGGTGCATTTATTAGCATGCAGCTGATTTCAAAATCCCAGTGTACTTAAGTCTTTCTTAAATTACGTCTAATTGAATATAGAACGTGTCGATTTGTTCATCACGAAAACACGCCCATATAATTTTGACCCCCTTAAACCCCACTTTTATATAGTAAAACTGGAGTTTACAGGGGTATATATTATTTTTCTTATTTCTGCTCAAAAACATAGATTGTGGGTACTCGTTAGAACCGCCTCGCCGAGGCGGTTCTAACAAGTACCCACAATCTATGTCTTGAACATAAATGTGAACAATATCAGGAGTTTTTATCTGAAAATTTTCAGTTTTTAGTGGTAAAATTTTCCGCATATTTGAATAGGCATGTTTTCGTAATGTGTTCTCTAGAATTTCTTAAATAATCTATTTTGACAGATGGTGTACGGACAATTGCGCAAGAGGAAATTGCCCTGCGAGTTCTTGCCAGTGAATGAGGCAAGCGCTAACAAAACATACCTTGTCAACATCAGACATGCCCGAAACATCCCAGTGTACTTAAGTCTTTCTTAAATTACGTCTAATTGAATATAGAACGTGTCAATTTGTTGCTCTCTAGAATTTCTTAAATAATCTATTTTGACAGATGGTGTACGGACAATTGCGCAAGAGGAAATTGCCCTGCGAGTTCTTGCCAGTGCATGAGGCAAGCGCTAACAAAACAGACCTTGTCAACAACAGACATGCCCGAAACAACCACGGCTATAACAGTGCAGACTAGTACAAGTGCTATGACAAGGAAAGTGTGCAAAGCAATAAGCGCTTGGTCTGGGATAGACTTTTATGACCGCTGGTACGGTATCACTTGTTTTGTGTCTAATTCTTAGTTTGATTCTGTTGTCATCACAAAAACACGCCTATATAATTTTGACCCCCTTAAACCCCACTTTTATACAGTAAAACTGGGGTTTACAGGGGTATACATTATTTTTTCTTATTTTGCTAAAATACATAGATTGTGGGTACTCGTTAGAACCGCCTCGCCGAGGCGGTTCTAACGAGTACCCACAATCTATGTTTAGAGCAGGAATATGAAACATATCAGATTTTTTTTATCCGAAAATGTTCCCCTTTTTGCTTGTAAAATTTTCGATATATTTGAAAAGGAGTGTTTTCGTAATGATTCAGTTTTAATTTAATTGTCTAGAATTTGAAACCAGACAACTATAGAATACATTCCCGGAATAATTCGGAAAATTGTAACCAATCTTACCCGGGAAATATGTTAGTCGCATTATTGCTGCTGAACCAATGTCGCTTTTGGAAAGTAAATCCTAGAGGATATCTTCTAATTATAAGCAATCTCATTTCCGTTTGAAATATTTCTTCTTAATTATTTTTTTTTTTTTTTTTTTTTTTTTTTTTTTTTTTTTGTTATGTACAGTTTTTATTTTTCCTCTTAAAATAAGTGACTATCTGTCTTTTGCTTGACCATTACCATCTCTGATGGAGCCCTGAAGCAACCGCTGAAATACTAAAGCCAACTTAATCTTCATTTCTTAAAATATATTTGGAATTAAGACAAAGCGTATGCATTAAACAATCCGACCAATCGACAACAAATCCCATTACGAAAACACTCCTATTCAAATATATGGAAAATTTAACCTCCAAAAAAACTGAAAATTTTCAGATAAAAAACTCTGATATTTTTCATATTTCTGCTCAAAACATAGATTGTGGGTACTCGTTAGAACCGCCTCGGCTAGGCGGTTCTAACGAGTACCCACAATCTATGTTTTATGCAGTAATAAGAAAAATAATGTATACCCCTGTTAACCCCAGTTTTACTATATAAAAGTGGGGTTTAGGGGGGGGGTCAAAATTATATAGTCATGTTTTCGTGATGAGGTACAGTTTTTAGGGCTAAAACTTCTGTCACTTTTAAGTTGGCTGTGCATTGTATTTGTCGCATTTTCTGGACCTCCTCTCTTATGTTTCTTCCACAGTCCCTAGTATCCTTATTGGTTCGTGGATTGTGTTGGCGCGGTCTTGTCTACTGGCCACTTAAAAGTCTAACCAGATTAGTATATATTAAACTGTCCATAAAATACGTAAAATGATTTTATACAATATACACTAAACCCTCGTTACTGCGATAGAATTTGATCCCCAAAGGTGTTGCATTACAATTCGCAGTAATAAAGAATATTTTTGAAGCAAATCATATGAATGACCGTGTTTTATTATTATTTCTCATCGACTACATGCTTTAATATTTGTTAGAATCGCCTCGATGTGGCGATTCTCGATATGCAAAACATATGATTCTTGAATCTGAACAAGCAATTGTCGTGCATTATGTCTGATTAACTGTCACATCTTGAGCGAAGGTTTCGTGCAAGTAAAATTGTTATTATAACGAATTTTGTCCTTTTATCGAGTATCGGTAAAAAAAGGTTGATTGTAGTTGTGTTCTATTCAGGTGCACAGATGCGTGTAACAAGGGCAACTGTCCATCATCTATGTGCAGATGTTTTAACAACCCTGTGACACAGATGCTTGTTCAAGCAGAAACTAAGACGACCCCTGTCTCCGTGCATACCCAATGCAGTTCCAACGGGGTTCTGGTTGGTGAGTACTGGGATAATTGGTGTCAACAGAGCTGCGACAGAGGAACCTGCCAGACCAGTTATTGCGACTGTTAGAATCATATTCTTTGTATTTGTTCACCCTTTCACCCCTGAGTTTCTAACATGGTCTCTGCCGTCCCTTAATTTGGACGTCCACTGATGAAAATAAGGGTTTTGATCTAAAATCAAAAAAGAATGGACATATTCATTGTTGTAAGTAGGGATACCAGTAAACATAATTGAAAAAAACACAGGCTAACAAACAGTGTAGATCCTGATTAGCCCGTCTCATCTGGAGCTACACTGTTTCTACATGTATCTATTTTGGTCTGCAGGGCAGAAAGGGTTAATAGAGGTTTTTAACTGAAATCTAAAAAAAGAAAGGGATAACGGCGGTGTATAAATTAATTTGGCACAACTCATAGGCTTTATCTATTAAAACAAACCTTCAGTTGTTAAACATGCAGAATTGGTCGTAGGTTTAGGACTCTAACGAAAACAAAAGGAAGAGAAACTGCAAAAAAAAGAAGAGAAACTGCAATAAAAACTGCAAAAAAATGAGGAGAAACATAACCAAAAGAAAGAGAAACTGAAACAAAAGGAAGACAAAATGTAAGAAATGGAAAAAAACTGCAACAAAAGCAAGAGAAACTGCAACAAAAGCAAGAGAAACTGAAGAGAAACTGCAACAAAAGCAAGAGAAACTGCAACAAAAGCAAACAAAATACTGCAACAAAAGCAAGAGAAACTGCAACAGAAATATACGTTGCAAGATGTTTCATGTCCAGCCAGGTGTTTGGTAATAAGATCACCATGAATGCGAAATATACAGTCGAACTTTATTGGCTCGAATATATTTCGGATCATGGACATCCGATGTCTTTTCAATAGTCTATAAAATAAATATTTTCATTAAGTATTTGTTTTTTTTAAGATATCAGAAATATTTCCTAAGGACTCAAAATCGAGTTTGAACGAGCCAGCGGTGTTTGAGTCATTGAAATTTTACTGCTTGTTTTTTTTTTTTTTTTTTTTTTTTTTTGAAATGATCCTGTCTCAATCAGCTGTTAATATATCGTAGCATCGGCAGATGCAAATATTAATATTATTGAACGAACTTGAATTATCATATTTTGTTTTTCTGTTTTGTACAAGCAATAAAAACTGTTTTAGTCTAGTCATTAGAATGTACACATCATTTACTAACACGGCATGTATTTCAGTTGTCTTTGCAGTACTCCCGAGATGAATAAGCAAACTATCAAAACCAGAAAATGCTGACTGGTTCAAATACATCCAGGTCCGTTGAATTTGCACACATAGTCACTTGAAACTGTAGAAAATGTATAGAATTTTATTTATTTGGAGTGTAAGGCCCAGTCATTACTATAAAGGTCATGTCGAGCGCAGTCAATTTACTTAACCACACTTTTCCTGGACAGGCTTATTCTTCTGAGCGGTTGATCAGTACTTGTGCACATTCTTTCGCTAGAAACTGACAACTGCCCTTTTTCAATCAGCGATACAGAATGTTGTCGGGCTGGACGGGGATCGAACCCACGACTTCCTGATCACCAGTCGGACGTGCATCCCTTGGATGCCGAGACCGGCGAAAATGTATAGAAGGGAGAATTAACGCGATCTACTGATCTTTGGTTTTCCTTCACGCAAATGCGCCATTCCAAGAGGACTTTTTTTCTGAAATATCTGGGGAGAAAGAAGACAGAATAGTTTTTGCGTCCGCACAGTCTTCTTTTCATTTGGAATGAATCGTAAAATAAATATTTGTGACTTCGAGTTTGTATTCGTATTTTTGGAAAAGCGTCAACCTTCTTAGAAGGGAAGCGAAAATAATTTTGACAGGATTGCTTGCGAACTTATCCCAACCCTGGCACGCACCCCCAGCCCACGCTCCCATGCATCCTTTGAGAGTCGATCCCTTTTCTAACCCCGCCACACAATAGTGGCGGGGTATTATGGTTTCACGTTGGACGTCCGTGTGTCTGTCCGTCCGTGCGTTGTACGTCTGTCCGTCCGTTTTTCGTTTCCGGATGATAATTTGGGTAAACATCAATGATTTTCATCAAACTTGGTATGTTCATTGATATTAAGGAGATCTGGTTTGGGATTGCTTATGGGCGAATTTCGTCAAATTTTTACGAAGTTATCTGCTCGAGACACACCCATATTTTTGTTTCCGGACTATAACTTGAGTAAATAACAATGCATTTTCACCAAACTTGCTACATGCATTGACATTAGGGAGATCTGGTTTGGGATTGCTAATGGGCAAATTACGTCAAATTTTTATATAGTTATCTGCCCGAGACACGCCCATATTTTCGTTTCCGGATGACAACCTGAGTAAATAACAAGGGATTTTCACCAAACTTGCTATATGCATTGACATTAAGGAGATCTGGTTTGAGATTGCTAATGGTCAAGTTTCGTCAAATTTTTACGGAGTTATCTGCCCGAGACACGCCCATATTTTCGTTTCCGGACTATAACTTAAGTAAATAAGAAGGGATTTTAACCAAACTTGTTATATATATTGACATTAAGGAGATCTGGTTTGGAATTGCTAATGGGCAAATTTCGTCAAATTTTTACGGAGTTATCTGCCCGAGACACGCCCATAGTTTCGTTTCTGGATGATAACTTGAGTAAATAACAAGGCCTTTTAACCAAAATTGCTATATGCATTGATATTATCAAGATCTGGTTTAGGATTGTTATCTGTTCATTGATATTATCAAGATCTGGTTTAGGATTGTTATCTATCCATTGATATTATCAAGATCTGGTTTAGGATTGTTATCTGACCCTCCGTCATTTTCTTTCCAGACATTTTCACAACGATATCTTTAATACATAAACAAATAATTGCTATGGCGGGGTATTATGCTTGCGGTGCTTTTATTGTGTCAAATGGTAATCAATGGATGGTTTCCCGGCGGGCACATGACGTTTATATAACGTCACATTAATATCGATGCAACGTCATGTCGACATTACTGCGACGTCGTATAAACGTTTTGTAGACGTTATTCAAAGTCGCTAAACCGTCGATGACGTTGCATCGACGTTCAAGCGGCGTTATGTGCCCGCTAAGTTTTAAAATAAAGTACACATATACCTACAAAAACAATCAATCAATCAATGACTTCCGCTATTTTCTCCAGAACATAACATGGAAATAACATCTATGAAGGTTGCTCTAGAAAACACTGATTAAAAGAACGAAAACCAGAGTCTCGGTTTCACTGAGACTTTTCATCATTACGAAAACACGCCTATTTAAATATATAGAAAATTTCACCTCCAAAAACTAAAATTTTTAATAAAAAAAAACTCTGATATTTTTCATATTTCTGTTCAAAACATAGGTTGTGGTATTCGTTAAAACCGCCTCGGCGAGGCGGTTCTAACGATTACCTACAATCTATATTTTTGAGGTTTTTTAGACATGGATGATCCTAAGAAAAATAATATAGGGTTATTGCACTGATAAAGGTGAATATTGTCCCGAGTTGGGTTATCGAAGGACATGAGCTTATTGGTGAACATTGTCCCGAGTCGGGATATCGAATGACACGAGCTGATTGGTGAACATTGTCCCGAGTCGGGATATCGAATAACACTAGCTTATTAGTGAATATTGTCCCGAGTTGGGACAAGCTTGCTCGTGTCCTTCGATATCCCTACTCGGGACAATATTCACCAATATCAGTGCACAAACCATTTTATTATATAACTATAAATAGTTTTGCTCGATTAAATACTTTATAGACAAACTTCTGTGAAAATTCTTTAAAAAGCAATTCTAACAACAGTGCGAAATTGATATAACAAAAACGATATAATTTTTGCACTAGAGCGATATCATATGTCATATATTGGTAACATTTGAATGCATCCGAAAAAGCGTGCAGTATCAAGTACGCGTGCCGATATCGTGTGATATGAGCACACTACCTCCTCGGATTTTATCGAATATGTTTAATCATTCAGTATTTATAGCTATATAATAAAAGTAAACGCTGCATTATGATGAAGTACAAAGAGACGTTTTCGGCCACGCAACAGGCACACCACCAACTTCAATGAAGTCAGATAAAAGATTGCCCTTGAAACACCAAACACATTAAAAAGAACTAAAATCAGAGTTTCGGTTTCACTGAAACTCTTATTATGGCAACATTGCAGTTTTCAAGACTGCATGCGTCCCTAGCATCGGCTTCCGCGGAACACGTTTTTTCTAAGATATCAGAATGGACTCGATGATTCCAAGGAAACTAAAATAAAACCTGTACTATGACGAATAGTTTCTAAACGGAATGACCCTTGAGAACAAGGGATATTTTCACAAAAATTAAAACAGTTTAAGTGTTAACTCTTGTCCTGCTGAACCCGGATATACCCTCCCTTTGCAAACAGTGCAAATCCAGATCAGGAAATAAGAATAAAACAAACCCTTTCTTTCGTATCATTCAGCTGCGTTAAATGATTCTTTACAATAGCAAATATTTTTAATAGCAACACGACATAATTTTAATAGCGCGCGATAAAACCTGCAATAAGGCTTGTGCGACCAGCGAAGTCTAAGATCAGCCTGCGCATTCGCGCAGTCTGATCAGAGTCTTCGCTGTTCACATGTACCTTCCACAGCCTCAAGGCTATACAAAGAGGAGAACAAGAAACTTACCATGTTGGGTGGATGTATAGGCTGATCTGAGTCTTTGCTGGTCACGCGTCTTATTGTAGGTTTTGTCATGCGCTGACTCAAATGATATCGTTGTAACGTGGGTCCAATGTTTTCCCCGCGCACACACAACGTTGAAACAACGTCGATTCAACATTGATTCAACGTCTTGATGTTGAATCAACGTTGAATCGAAGTAGTTTCAACATAGAGTGCCTGCTGGGTAAAATATTGCATTACGTCACCAGTTCATGGGCTTAAGTGTATTCGTATCCTAAATCCGGGCCTTTAGATATATGAGCCGCAACGTCAGGAAACGTACCTTCTGATATGTGCACCCAATAAAGACTCGAATCAGCCTGCGCATTCGCACAGTCTGATCAGCTTCTTCGCTGTCCGCGTAAGGAATCGTTGCACCCTTGCATTTCCAAAATGCGCCCAGTAAAGATTCTGATCAGATTGCACGAACGCTGAATCGTCGCTGGGTGCACAAAAAATCCGAACGTACGTTTTCGGACGTTACGGATCATATAATATTGTGTGATAGAACTTTTTGCACGACCCTCGTATAATATTGTTTGTGACTTCGGGTGCAATAAGATGTTGACTTTTCGCTGGCCGGATACTAGGAAGATATGTTGAGTGTTATCAATATTTGGGTCGCCGGTTGACAGAAAGACTCTTAGGGCATATATGGTCCCAGACCAATTTACGCAGTCATGCACCGGGTCAAGACCTTTCCTTTTAACCTGTATCTTCAATAAGGTCCCTATAGTGTGAAGGCGAACAGCGAAGATCCTGACCAGACTGCGCGGATACGCAGGCTGGTCTGGATCTGCGCTGTTCGTATATGTTTTTAAGTCCCTTTTCTAAGCCACCTGTCATTTTATCAAATACGTATGTTATCCGATAAAGCGATAAAGGGCACCCGTTGCTGTCATTTTGTAAGGATAAACAGACAGTAACCAATTTTGAAATAGCAAAAAGAAGAAAAAAATCAAACCTGGTAAATTGAAATGGATTATGAGTGATTTCCTACATGAAGGTATGTGTGGCGCTATAAGGAAATGGACGCATTCTCAGGGGAGGCAACTCTGTCAAAAAGAGGTCACTGATGAGGCCTAACTCGCCGAAGCGAAGTTGTCTTGCCCTGCAAATTTGACACTCCAGCTGTTTGAAGCTTTGCCAGTGTGTTCATTGTTCTCAGGGTTTTTCCGTTTAGTATTTTTTTAGCGTGTGTTTTATGGCAATGGATTCAACATAGTCTAAATAGTGTTGCCCCTTGTTAAGAAAGGTCTGACTCTAAGAGGAAAGACTTTGTTCCTAAGACTTTGTTCTTTATGAGCGAAGTTTTTCCTTTTAGAGTTGCATCCCCTTTTCACAAGGATATTGATGTGCTGAAAATCAACCCGGACGTTATAAAAGGTGTTTTTCTTGTAAATTTTGATTGAAAAATTATCTAGGTTTCATTCAGAAGCGTACCAAACTCGAGAACGTTTTGACCTGGATTCCCGCTCCTATTATGCTCGTCATTAAGTACATGTACAAGGATCCAGGGCTCAGGTTTGCGAACACTGCATTTCTGAACACACATTACGAAAACATTCCTATTCAAATATACTGAAATTTTTACCACCAAAAATGAAAATTTTCAGATGAAAATTTCTGATAATTTTCATATATCTGCTCAAAACATAGATTGTGAGTACTCGTTTGAACCGCCTCACCGAGGCGGTTCTAACGAGTACTCACAATCTATGTTTTTGAGCAGAGATAAGAAAAATAATGTATACCCCTGTAAACCCCAGTTTTACTATACAAAAGTGGGGTTTAAGGGGGTCAAAATTATATAGGTATGTTTTCGTGATGAGACCAATCAATGACGTCAGATTGATTGTGTTGGGGTTTAACGACACGTCAACCCTTGTGGGTCATTTTGTGTCGTCTCCCAGAGAAAGGGAGAAAAGTGATAGAAGAGATAGTAGAAGAGATTAAAGAGAGGGACAGGGAAGAAAGGAACAGGAATGAAAGTGAAGAAACAGAAGAAATAAAAATATTCCCCATCTACCCTTACCTGCTACAAGGATAGCAGGCCTTGCCCATCTGTAAGCCAATATCAGTTGGACGCCCCCGTGACGTAAGATACACGACACCTTCGCACCACCCAACCACCCCATCAATGACGTCAGATGAGGGACTTTTAGTGTATGTTTCGTATCGGGACGTTTCGGCTCAGACGGTTTATCCCATTTTTTTTTTTTTTTTCATTTTTCAAACCGGTGGCATTCGTTTCACGAACGGGTTTGTGTCACACCATTATTACATGAAAAAGCTGAGTTTCTCAAAACCTCCGACTGGTCTAACTTTGTTTATATTACGTTACATCTGAATTGCCTATTTCTGTTATGTGAGAATGATAGGGAAAATAAAATAATGAATGCTAATATTCAATTTTTCTTCAATTTAATGGTGACCATAACCCTTTGTGGCGTTGAGTCACAGTGTATGCTGCATTTACCCAAAATATTCGGACGTATAAATCAGTGCACTGATAGCACTGGAGGGTCGAGTATCTCTGAGTGTATACTGGGAAAATGGTCTTGAACGGGGACATAATTAAACTGTTGATTTAACATTTAACTTCCTACAGTTTTAGCAAACAGTGCAGACCCTGATCAGACGCCGCGTTCTGCGGTCTGATCTGGGTCTGCACTGTTTGCCAATATCTCAGTCCATGTTTTACAGATAACCCTCTTTGCACAGCGAAAAGAATAGCGCGGCTATAAATAAGCGTTACCTAGATTTCGTACAAACGCGGGGTTTGATTTCAATGGTCAATGATATACATGTGCACAGCAATCTTGATTTTAAATAAGCGACCCAAAAACTATAGTCTGTTCTCATAATTCCGTTTACTGTCATAACTCTCCCTTGAATAATGTGAAAAGAATTTTTTCTTAATTTTATGCTACAATAAAATTAATAGAAAATAACTAACATTACAGCTGAAGATGAGGAAAATCAGTTTTGACTGTCAATTTTATGCATATAAATAAAATAGAAAATGTCCCGAAGTGCTAAATATTTAGTGGATACTCTAAAATAGTTATTAACCACTGACGAACATATGATTACATGTAAACAGTTTCAGCAATTTAGAACAGTTATAGTCTAAATAAAATGCTAATCATGTAAAATATGTATAGAATGAATCTGGTTGCTTATGATATTCAAGGAAATTTGAGAGAAAGGAGTTATAGAAAGGAGTTATGTGAACATGCCTTAAACATCCCCTTCATTTTAGGAGGTAGTAGAAATTAAAGACATGACTTATTTTCTTTAATATTTATAGATATATACAGAAAATAATTCTGGCAACAAGATATTGAAACAGTAATGCTCAACGTTAGGTGAACGGAGTTATGGGTTTCCAGGTAAACGGAGTCATGGGTTTCCAGGGTACTTGCCATACGTCCATCCTGCTATCTATTGCAGTATAGAAGATGTCCAGGAAGAACCACAATCACAGAACACAGCCTACCTGGTGTCATACCAGGAGGAAGAGCAAACAAACCATGACGGATGGGACACATGCTACCATTACGAAAACACGCCTATTCAAATATGTAGAAAATTTCACCTCGAAAAACTGAAAATTTTTAAGATGAAAATCTCTAATATTTTTCATATTTCTACTCAAAACATAGATTGTGGTACTCGTTAGAACCGCCTCGGCGAGGCGGTTCTAACGAGTACCCACAATCTATGTTTTTGAGCAGAGTTAAGAAAAATAATGTATACCCATGTAAACCCCAGTTTTACTATATAAAAATGGGATTTAAGGGGGTCAGTATTATAAAGGCGTCAGTATTATATAAGCAAAGACAAAGTAACCAGATCCCTCTTCTCCGACGTGGTGAATCACAATGCCAAACAAAATGCACCACCAGTTGTATAGATAGAGGATATTTACTCTTTTGCTGTGAATACCATAAATATTGCCATCGAGTGCAATGAAAACATCAGTATTTTCACGAGTGCGAAGCACGAGTGAAAATTTGAATGTTTTCATTACACGAGATGAAATTTTTTATGGTATTCACTGAAAAAGAGTAAATGTTCTTTTTATTTTATTTTTTACATGCCAATGCGCGTTTCTGACGTCATAACTAACGTCACCAAGCAAAACATGAACGTCATGGCGTCGACGTTCAGTGCTTAACATGTAAAACGCTGGAGAGACAAAAACAAAAAGTTTTTGCAAATCAAAATAATCTTGATACCAAAATGTTCCTTACATTCTATCTTAGAAAATGCATACCAACACTTGCTGGTTTAATTCAGAAACAAAGAAGTTTGAGGTGTTCAAAAATCTGAAGTGGAGGTAACATCCGCTTTTGAAACAATGAAGAAAACCGAAGTCAACCAAAGCGAGCAGTGAAAATATAAATCGTATCAGTCACTAGTGAAATGATACGATATCATTTCACTAGTGATTGATACCTCTTTTATTTTCACCAGATATGCACTGATTTCACCGCTAACAATAAAATAAAATGTCACGTGTCTATTAAGAAAGAACAAGAACAGACCATAGCCTATACCAATGTCACCTGGAGGAAGCGCAAATAAATCACAACATATACAGCACGCATGCAGCAAACCAAAGAAAAGCTAAGTAGGCAGCCTTTTCTTCAACGAGGTGCCAGGATAATTCAATAACCCAGATAGCATTCTTTTTAAATCTACAGCGGGCCGTTATCGGCCCGTCAGCTACCCTGACGGGCCGATAACGGCCCGCTATAGATTTATGTAGAATGCTTACCGGGAATAAGGCATGAACAAACAGGACAAAAATGAATGCCCAGCAGCGTACAGCAACAGGGTCGGCCACACATGGAACAAAACAAAACTTCAGAAACACCGCCTTACAGCGGCCAGGAATAAAAGCGGAAAGTGTGTAGTGTGTATCTGGGTGAGCGGGATGGGGTTTGGGTTGTGAATTAAATCAATTTCATTGGTAACAACTTGTCATTCTGGGCTCAACTGTTCTAAAACACTCAATAATTGTACCACTGAAAGAGACCAGGGTAGTAAACGCTTCAGTAGACCCTAGTTTCAGACGTTTGATGTGCAGGGAAGTAACTAGGAAATCAAAACAAACTTCTACTTTTAAAATACCCTCAAGTATCAGCGCTTACAATTTCCACCCCGTTTCAACACGACTAGGTATTGGCTGATTTTCTCCCGAACAAGCGCTGTTGTTAAATTTAAACGGGGGCTTTGTGTGTGTGTGTGTGTGTGTGTGTGTGTGTGTGTGTGTGTGTGTGTGTGTTGAAATCTGATATTTACAATCTGTCTGCAGTTTGTTCTACTGAATAAAATAACAACTAGCCTATTTAGATTCTGAAGACGCCAACTGATCTGGATCTATAGCAGGACTAAGGTTAATGTAAGAACGTTATATCAACACGGAATCAGAGAAACAGATAAAGCGATTTTTTATTTGTGATAATTTAGGGATAATTCTGTCTGTTTCGCCTTCAGACTATCTATTTCGCTATTCGTTAGAAATGTCTCGTTTCTAATAAATACCTATAATATATGTTTTTATACAGAACTTACAAAAATTATCCCTAAATTATCACCAAATACCTACATTGACCTACCTGATATGTTGCTCTGCATAACATATTACATGGTAGCTAAGTGGTTTGGTTGTAACAGGTGCTCTGATAGGCTCTTCAGCTGAAGGGGACTGTTTTTGTCCTATGGAGACAATTTGCATGATGTGTCAGATCCTATTTTCTGCACAAAATAAGAAAAAATGCATCAGTTTATCGCCATATCATGGTAAATATTGATAATCTTATAGATACAGATTACTTATAAAAGTAGATGCGCAAAAAGTAACATTTCTTTTTTTCCAGATTGTAGAGAATATAAACAGCGGAAAAGTACACACCATGACTTATAAGGGGATTTTGCATGTCGCCTTTATAACGGCCTCTCGTAAGTCAATTTAGTCATTTTATATAGTCAAATAACTTTCCGGACAAATATAATTAACACTTTGATCGATTTTAACTTTACGGAAAAAAGCATATTTGAGAATACATGAAATCCCAGTCTGTTCCGTAATTATTTTATTTACAATATATCATATTGAGTCGTTTTTGGACGAAGTCAATTAAAATCATTCGTTGTCCCATGAATGCAAATGTCTGTATGGAAGAATGTACGTGATCTGAAGCGATCATACTCGTAAAACTCATGAAACGGTTATTTTTGTCAAATCTTTAATTCATCTTTCATTGTCTGCATTTTAAAACAACTTTACAATATGACTTTGTTTACGCAAAAATCACGTTTTGAAAATCAATGAAAACCTTTTCTATTTAGAATAGCAACTGGATAGAAATGAAGATATATACTGAGTGACTGTGCTTTTGTAAGAAAGATAAACAAAAAAAAAAAAGGTTAGCGTTTTTTTTCTTTTTTTTTTTTTTTTTTTGTTGTTGTTTTTTTTAACACACACACAAAACAAAAAAAATAGCAAGTTATCTTTTGGCGTGATTAAATATTGCGGGCGTGTAATAAGGTTTAAATGAGCTAAACCACACTTCTTGCCATTTATCTCTGTTTAACGCGAATAATTCTAATGAGGTCGGTGGCGAATAATTGGAATGAGGTCAGTGGCTTCATGTATACGCTAGAGGGCGTAAGCAGTGTTGCAAACTTCATTACTGCTTATGAAGAGTCTCAAATAACCGAGACTCCTATTTTCTTATCAGTAGTGTGTTCTTTGCTTCCAAAGACAATCATTTTACGTTTATTTTACTACACTTCAGCTGGTGTTAGTGCCGTGTGGCGGCGGTAGAACGTCTCCCCGTACATCACCATAGCCAGATTATATTTAATTTCCTTTGGGATCACTGGGCCCATTACGGTATATTTGAAAATCGAGTTCTGCTCATGTATACGCTTGAGGGATGTATACGCTAGAGGGCGTAAGCAGTGTTGCAAATTTCATTACTGCTTATGAAGAGTCTCAAATAACCGAGACTCCTATTTTCTTATCCGTAGTGTGTTCTTTGCTTCCATAGGCAATCTTTTTATGTTTATTTTATTACACTTCAGCTGGTGTTAGTGCCGTGTGGCGGCGGTAGAACGTCTCCCGTACATCACCATAGCCAGATTATATTTCATTTCCTTTGGGATCACTGGGTCTATTGTGGTATATTTGAAAATGGAGTTCTGCTCATGTATACGCTAGAGGGCGTAAGCAGTGTTGCAAACTTCATTACTGCTTATGAAGAGCCTCAATAAAACCGAGACTCCCATTTTCTAATCCATAGTGTGTTCTTTGTTTCCAAAGGCAATCTTTTTGGCGTTTATTTGTAAAGTTTGTAAGTTTTCAAGGGTATATATGTGTACATTGGTTGGTTAGATGCACATAATTTGGGTAGTTCGTGTAACCTCATCTAAATCAACCATTCGCTGATCCATGCATGTAAATGTATCTGTATGGAAAACAGTGTATGTCCTGAAATATTCATATTTTGCGTGAAACGTTATTTTTCATATTGTCAACGTTGACTTTCTTAACTAAGTGCAGTGTTTTTGGATGATTGATATCTGTTTTGTTTTTAATTTATCGCTGTAATGGTATTAGAATATAAAACAGAACTACAGAAGAAAGAACTAACTATTTGGTAAAATTCACTTTTCCCTATATTTTCTGTTGGACAAGTGCACTTCCGTAAATACTGCTTTCGTAAGAAAATATCAACCAGGCTACCTTTTAAAAAAACAAACAAGGTTAACTTTTTAAAAAAGCTTAGTCATATTTTTTGCGTGATTAAATAATGCAGTGGCATGATCCGATGTTTCAAAGAGCTATATCAAAGTACATTTCCTGTCATTTATCTCTATTTGATATGAATAATCGGAATTAAGTCCATGGCTTTCTTGGTTGTCAAGGTTATGTTTGTGAATATTGGGTGTTGAGACGCACCTTAACTTGGGTAGTTTGTATTACCTCATCTAAGTCATCCATGAATTATTATCTGACATGATCAGCTCCTACCAAATTACAAAACTTATTTACTATTCTTTGTTGCTTATCTTCATTTTTTAAGATACTTCTTGTTTTTTTTTTTTTTGTTTGTTTGTTTTTTTAATGAGTTCTCCAAATACTTTTCACGTCATACAAACTGTGTAATTATTCAAAAGGGATTTGTTGTGCAGGAAAGCAAAACCGAAAGTCACAAAAAGTATCCTCTTGTAAACAAGGACAATCTACTAGGATATCATGTCTCCTTAATCCTACGCATCACTGTTGTTCAGCATAGTTCCGTGTTTTAGTCTTTACAGGTACATTAGCGGCTCCACCGGGAATGGCTTCGATAACGAGTAGAGTTATTAAACTATCTGAAGACACGCCCATTGGTACGTATCTTCTTCCATTCCATTCAGTATTTTGCTTAAAGGCATAGCTAAAATGAGACTAAAAGTGGTACCACTCACCAATGAGCTTATTGCCACCACCTAGGAGTTATGCAAGAGAGATCAAAGGCATGTCATAAAGAGTAGATTATGAGATGTGAGATATAATCATGAGGAGCTGGGAAGTGGGGGCGGTAAAGAGGCCTTCTGAGGGATAATAAATATTTCAGAGGGAATACTAATTATGGATCAGAAAATAAGCCAATACGTAATCCCCCTATTGGACCTCTATCTGTCTTTCGTTTATTGACAGTATCAAGGGTTTTTTTGATCAGTGATAAGACTAATGGCTGAGACACCTCCTATTTTGATGTCTTTAAATCTACAGTAAATCTTCAATGACTCCAACCTTACCAACGGCTCTTTTACCGTGGCTGATTCGAATTCACATTACTGTCCCTAGGAAATTCTTAGGATGACAGGCTGATTTGAGTCTTCCTTGGATCCACATGTCCAAAGGTACGTTTACTCATGTTGCGGTTTATGTATCACTTACAGGTACTGTTATTAAGACATTCGGCGTGACTGATCCAGACCTTGGCGATCACCTTATCGTTTCTATCAGCGATCCTAGAACGTCTGAGTATACCACAGTGAATCAGACAAATGGACATAACATTCAAGCTTCGATCGTGTTGAACAAGCTGTTGGACCGAGACTGGGTATGTTGAAATACAACAGTAAAACAAAACAACCGCTTAATGCCTACGCCCAAGGGCACAGACAATCTGTTGTCATTGTTCCGGAAGTACTTTATGTCAAGTCACAGACTGGTTCATGATTTTCCATGGACTTTTTAAAGTTTTATAACTAAAATAAAACAAGGTACATGTATAACCTGGAGCTATTATATTTAAATCTGAGACTAGTTGGAGCACTGTTTCGGCACGCCAACTTAAGTATGCATAAGATAAAAGGCTATGGGATATACTCGTACATGAACTTTAATTTTGGCAATTCCACTTTAATAGTGGACGGATGCTCTGATACTGATAAGAGTTATAGCATTCCCGGGGCAGCTTGACAGAATTTTAGTTTTCTTAACTACAGTTTTAGCTTTGATGAGGTCAGCTAAAGCAAAGTGAAATTAGCTGTAATTAGTTTTTAATGTTAGGGTCAATCTTGGAGAGGCCAAAAGGGCGAATCTCATTTAGACCGCTCGAATTTGCATTATGGAATTTAGCCGATTTAGCCAAAATTTCCATCTAAAGAACCCATGATTATTCCGTGTTAAAATCAGCTTTAACATTTATTAGTGCTAGGCATAGACCAAGATTTTTTTTTTTTTTAAAGCTAATGCATGTAACATTAAAATTTCAGTAGTACTAAACAATCTGGGTATGTGGAATTATTATGTTGCTTTGATTATTTGAATGATTAGAATAAGCGATAAAATCCGATGAACAAACATGCAGCTATCCCTCGATACTTGATATTGTATTCTTACTCGGATGCCTTCGAATGTTGCCGTTACATAACACACTGTTTGATGATCTTTAGTTCTTTAACTCTAACAATGCAGTCACCTTTTGTAAGGCTGTCTGACACTTGTATACTGCAGTATCATCTAGTGCCATATTTCATATAAATAAGTTAACATTGTTTGTCACCGTCTTCAGTCGCAGCCCACTTTGCATCTATTTTACTTTTTATCTGAGCTGTTGATAGTTTTGTATTTTGTTCTTAAGTTAACCCTTGTCTTGTTGAATAAAGTAAGATGCCACGCCCATTTCTAATTTTTAGTCAATCAGATTACTTGATCCAGGTTGTTGATACGAATTCAAATACTGGACGGCAAACAGTGCAGATCCAGATTAGTTGGCTTCTTCAATTGATCTAGATCAAACTGTTGCAAAGGCAGGACTTATCCGAGTTCAGCAGGACAAGGGTTAAAAGTACTTCAGGAGATAAAGATAAGGATTAGACGTTCGGAATTCCTGGTGTTATCATTCCTTTACTCCACTGGGTTTGTTTAGCTCGGATTGAATATCAGATATCTGTCTAAATTGGTTGTAAGCAGTAGATGGAATTACATTCAAATAACGGAGATACGTTCATTACGCAATGTTTATATTATTATTATTATTATTATTACTATTAATATTAATTTTATGAACATTCAACCCTCTTTACTTCGACACTCGATACAAAGTCAAAACTCGTTATAATGATATATTGGAAAGTACTCACTGGAAGTACAAAACTTGGTTTGATTGGCTCTGCTTGAATATCAGATATCTGTCTGAATTGGTTGTAAGCAGTAGAAGGAATTACATTCAAATAACGGAGATACGTTCATTACGCAATGTTTATATTATTATTATTATTATTATTATTATTATTATTATTATTATTACTATTAATTTTATGAACATTCAACCCTCTTTACTTCGACACTCGATACAAAGTCAAAACTCGTTATAATGATATATTGGAAAGTACTCCAGGTTATAAGGATGAGGATTAGACGATCGGAATTCCTTGTGTTATCTCTCCATCACTCCGCTGGGTTTGTTCGGCTTGGATTGAGTATCAGATATTCTGTCTGAATTGGCTGTAAGCAGCAGAAGGAATTTCATTCAAATAACATGGATATGTTCATTACGCAATGTCTATATTATTATTATTATTATTATTATATACATTCAACCCTCTTTACATCGACACTCGATACAAAGACAAAACTCGTTATAATGATATTTTCGCAGGCACGAAACCTTTGCTCAAGAGATGACAGTGAATTGGAAATTATGCAAAAGCATTGTAGTCAGTACTTGAAGAACAATATGTATTGGATATTAGCTAATAAATGTCCAAAAACATATGTTCAGTGTGGAAATAAGACTAAAACAAACCCTTTTTCACGTACCATTCTGCTGCGTTTAAAGATTCTTTATATCTGCAAATCCATTTTAATTGCAACATCTTGGGAACAAATGCTGTCATTGTAACGATGTTTCGCCGTATTTAGGTCAGCTGGCATGGTTGTTAACAAAGTTTTCTTTTCTTGGAAATCATATTGTTTAAATAAACAGTTGACCCGCGTTGCAACTACATCATTTGATCACAAACATGTTGCCATTAAAATGAGATTGCTGTTGTAAATAAAGTATCTTAAATGAGCAGAATGTTGTTAAAAGGTCTTGTATTGGATGTTAGAATAGCCTCAATGAGGCGATTCTAACAAATATCCAAAGAATGTATTTCAGGAAGCAAATAGCCAAAGCATATTTTTCTTGAAGTGTTTGATACAATGTTCTTGAATAATTTCGGATTAACTGTCCCACATCGAAGAAGATTTCGTGCCAGTCAAATTACGAGTATCATTATAAGAAATTGTGTCGTTGCATCGATTGTCGGAAAAAAGGATTAAATGCAATGTGTATATAATATCTTGACGTCATATTGCAGGGCACAGCCAGTATGGAATTAAAATTTCTTGTTACTGATACGCAAGGAAATCAGGTATTTCAAATGCCCTATCTATCTATCTATCTATCTATCTATCTATCTATCTATCTATCTATCCTTCCATCCATCCATCCATCCATCCATCCATCCATCCATCCATCTATCTATCTATCTATCTATCTATCTATCTATCTATCTATCTATCTATCTATCTATCTATCTACATTACGAAAACACGCCTATTCAAATATGTAGAAAATTTCACCTCCAAAAAAAATGAAAATTTTTAGATAAAAATACTGATATTATTCATATTTCTGCTCAAAACATAGATTGTTGGTACTCGTTAGAACCGCCTCGGCGAGGCGGTTCTAACGAGTATCCACAATCTATGTTTTTGAGCAGAAATAAGTAAAATAATGTATACCCCTGTAAACCCCAGTTTTACTATATAAAAGTGGGGTTTAAGGGGGTCAACGTTATATAGGCATGTTTTCGTGATATCTATCTATCTATCTGTCTATCTAAGTGGCTTGTCATCTTATGCCAATACATATTAACATAGAACAATTGAAAATATCCTATGAACGTGCAAAGATTTAAACCATTTCTGCCGAGTGGATTCTTCTGCCACAATATTTTGGACCGGTCCATTTCCAAACGCAGGATGTCAGGTTAGTTCCTCGTCTATTTTTCGTTTGGTGCCTCGGGAGCGCTGTACGTCGTGATTGTGTCATTTCCTGGGTATCATCACTTATACTTATTACTATGTTTTATAGACATAAAGTGCAAACAGGGTAGACCCTGATCAATCTGTGTCTACATTGTTTGGTAATGTCCTTTTTATGGGACGCTAGGTAAATGGGTAAAACTACACATTAAAAAGAATTATATATATATATATATATATATATATATATATATATATATATATATATATATATATATATATATATATATATATATATATGGGGTCTTCATAGCGTAGTGTAGATTATATTTTATTTCCTTTGGGATCATTGGGCCAATTGTGGTATATTTGAAAACGGAGTTCTGCTCACGTGTAAGCAGTGTTGCAAACTTCCTTTCTGCTTATGAAGAGTCTCAATCAAACCGAGACTCCCATTTTTGAATCTGTAGTGTGTTCTTTGTTTCCAAAGGCAATCTTTTTGACGTTTATTTTACTACACTGCAACTGGTGTTAGTGCCTTGTGGTGGCGGTAGAACGTATCCCCATACTTCACCATAGTGCAGATTGTATTTTATTTCCTTTGGGAACTTGGGCCTATTGTGGTATATTTGACAATGGAGCTCAGCTTATATATACGCTAAAGGGCGTAAGCAGTGTTGCAAACTTCATTACTATTTATGAAGAGTCTCAATAAAACCGAGACTCCCATTTTCTAACCTGTAGTATGTTCTTTATTTCCTAAGGCAATCCTTTTGACGTTTATTTCAGAATATCGAAAGCAAAACAGAATATTTATATTCCCTAGAATAGTGCTTTGTATAAAAAGGTCTTTATCAGATTGTGCGGGTTTGTTTGCCGATCGTCTTCTTTACTGTTCGTTCACCTGTCAAAGCCCATTTTCTAATTACGCAATCCATTAATACATATATTGTTTCTTCTTTCTGAACGTTCGTTAGAGTTTTCTTCTTTTTGTCACTTTTCCTAATGCCCCTATGGAGTATACAACCCATATATAATGTACAAATAAAACTTAAAAAAGTTGTCCATGGAAACACTGGACACAAAGAACGAAAATCAGAGTTTCGGTTTCATTGAGTCTCTTCATATGCAGCAGCCCAGTAAGCATTCTACATAAATCTATAACGGGCCGTTCTCGCCGCTGTAGATTTATAAAGAATGCTAGCTGGGAGTGTAGTTTGCAGGCGGCATGCGCCCCTTAAACCGGTTTAAGTGGTACTCGATTTCCAAAATATCAGAATGGGCTAAATGATCCCAAGGAAAATAAAGACAAAGTGCACTATAGTGAAAAACGGGGAGACTTTTTACGGCCTTCACACAACAATTAACACCAGATGCATTGAAGTCAAATAAAACTATAAAGTCTTCCCTTCGAAACACTCAGTACGAAGTACAATAATTGTAAATGGATACACTTGGTTGATTTTCTGCTATTTGGAAAAGGGAGAAAACTTTGGTGACTTCCTGATTGGCTGTTCTGTACACAAAGCCTTTTTTGAACAGTTGTCTACTCTAAAACGAAGGACTTTGCTCCCAATTTGAGCAAAGTATTTCCTTTTAGAGCAGACCCCTTGTAGTAAACGTAAATCAATTACAATTACTCTGCTTACGACATCTTTCAGAATGTTTTGGTGTGTGTGTTGTGTGTGTGTGTTGGGGGTGGGGGAGTGGGGGTGGGAGCGCTTTACTCAGAAGAAGTAAATTTGCAAAGTTTTGGCATGATTTAATGCTAAACCTTAAGTCGTGTCTACCTATACACCAAAATTTAGCAAACTGTATCTACTGTCCTTTCGACATTACTCGGGAAGGCATTCTATTTTGTATGAAATTATTTTGTTCCATCACGAAAACATACCTATATAA
This sequence comes from Anodontia alba, assembly GCA_964016985.1. Lineage (NCBI taxonomy): Eukaryota > Metazoa > Mollusca > Bivalvia > Lucinida > Lucinidae > Anodontia > Anodontia alba. Next base: position 12,299,413 of record OZ024838.1, on the reverse strand, counting down.
TTTTGTCCCCCTTAAACCCTACTTTTATATAGTAAAATTTGTTTTACAGGGGTAGACATTATTTTTCATATTTCTGATTAAAAACATAGATTGTGGGTACTCGTTAGAACCGCCTCATCGAGGCGGTTCTAACGAGTACCCACAATCTGTGTTTTGAGCAGAAAAATGAAAAATATCAGAATTTTTTATCTGAATATTTTTTTCATTTTTTTTTTTGGTGGAAAAATGGTCAGTATATTTGAATAGGCGTGTTTTCGTAATGTAATTGACCACATCTTATCAGAAACCACTTGTATTTTTTTTTTTTTTTTTTTTTTTTTGTTGGTGTTTTTTTTCCTCAAATATTTTCCTTAAAATAAAAAAAAAAACTGATCTGACCTATGAAATTTCAATAGAAAGGTGATTTTTTTTAGAATTGTTATATAAAAGAAAGAATAAAAGAATATTGTTTCTTTTCTTAGCTGATTGCTAATTAACGATGCTTCACAACAATGTTTTGAAAATTTCAGACTACTTGACCAAACAGAACTTCTTGCAAACCTGCCTCCAATGTACCTACCTTACCTATTTCTACATAATTTGCAGCCAGTTTTATTATGGGAAAAGCGAAAATATTTGATTTTTTATTCAATTAATAGAATAAACTTTTGGTTTAAAAACCAGCATCAATTGGGTTGATTGTTAAGAATCGAGCCACAGTATACAAACGCCAAAATTTCCTTAAGGCAGTTGTCCACGTGATTATCATTGACCGACGTAATCAAACTGCGCGTTAGACGAAATTCAGGTAACGGTTATTAATAACCATGCTATTCTTGTCGCTATGGCGTCAGACCAGTGTTGATACAGGGTTATCTGTTAAACCTGGACCGGGACATTGGGGACATTGACAATCTGTGCAGACCCCAATCAGACGCCACAGAACACGGCGTCTGATCAGGGTCTGCTCTGTTTGCGTAAATGACAGGAAGTTTAGGGTTAAATGAAACAGCCTTCAGTCCCTGTTCAGGAGTATTTTCCCCGCCTATACTCAGAGACAATCGACCAATCAGTGCTTTGATTTTGTGTTTATAGCTACAAATAGAGTTTTCTTTGTACATCCTCGACGTAAATGATGAAGCGCCTGTGTTCGTAAATGAGCCATACAGACTTGAAATTGCAGAGGTTTGTACACCACCAGTTGACTCTCAATATCTCAAACACGGATAACTTAAACATGTGCTTAAGTCAAACTTTAAAAATGATCATATTGGTTGAGTGTATTATATTTTCATAACATTTCAACTCTTTCTATCTCAAACTACTGTCCTCTCAAACCAAACGCTCTAGTCCCTTTGAGATATTGAGAGTCGATTGTAGTTGTTTGTATACAAGATGATAATGCAAAAACAGTTGACTCACACAAATTACTGCTTAGGTCAAATTATTGCATAAAAAGCAGCGCCGCACGTTATTAACAGTCGTGCATTAACCGGCGAAAAGCCGTGTATTAACAACTTGAAGGCAATTCACTCGCTGTTAATGCACGGCTACACAACTTTCAATATGATCGTACCGGTGCCACAGATTTGCTGCCATTACGAGATGTGTACTGCCCGGCCCTAGAACGAGCATAGTCGATGGAAATTACGTTCGCGAGGCATCGGTGAAAAGGCAAAACAAAATAGTGCAAGAAATAACGCGAAATGTAGCAAATGTTTTCAGTTTTTATGCAATAATAGCGATCGAACATGGTTTTTCAATGCATTAACATTCGCCAGGTCCCTTGGGAGGTATTGAAAATCGCGGCCTTCGGCCTCGGTTTTCAACACCTCCCACGGGACCTGGCGAATGTTAATGCATGAAGAATCATGGTTGATCCCTATATTAATTAGTTTAGTGTGCTGGATGTTACTTATATGTCAGCTCCTTTTATCTCAATCTAGTGTTGTCTTCAACCACAAACTCTGGTTCCCAGGAGTTTGAGGTAACGAGGGTAGACTTATATTTTAAAGGAAACTGACAATTCATTACTGACCCTTCCCAGGCGGTACTTTCATTGTGATGCGTTTTATTAATTGTTATGTAGTGTTTCACTTTCAAATGATTTTTTAAAAATTATTTGAGCTTAAGATTCAGTTAAGTTTGGGTAATAGAGTTGCCACCTTTTTGGGCAATAGTTGCCAAATATGCTTACCATCTGTTTATTTTGTGGCAGCTTAATTGTATTGGGGGCTTGGCGTTGATCTGATTGCATCAGTTCCTGTGTTCACTTACAAGTAAAACAATTCTCCCAACATCGTTTCTACCCCAACTGAAAAGTGATCTATTCTAGAGGGAAACAATTTACTTCACATCGGAGCAATGTATTTTTTGTACGAGGGTAGTGTACGAAGACTTAAATCAGTATTTGAATTCGCGCAGTCTGATCAGCGTCTTTGTTATCCGCATGAAGACACTTTACTTCCTTGAAGGCTGTCCAAAATGAGCCCAGGGAAGATTCAGATCAGATTGTGCGAATGCGCAGGCTGATCTGAATCTTCGCTGGGCGCACAAAACCGAATGTACGTTTTCTGACAGATGCCAAAAATGTACCACAGGTATACACCAGATAAGAGCGAAAGTCATCTGACACATGTTTTAACAAAAGTGCAATGACAGATTATATCACTAATCCTAACTACAGTCGAACCTCATTGGCTCGAACAACTTTGGGAACATGGAAATTCGTTCGAGACATGGGTAGTTCGAGCCGCTGAGGGTTAATCATGGCACCAGTTCAGGAAGCAAATAGCGATAATTTAGGGAAATCTTTTCGATTTGCTACACAGTGATTGTATGTTGAGTGTACTCATTAGAATCGCCTCGATGAGGCGATTCTAATGAGTACACACAACATACAATTTTACTATAAAATAAGAAAATTTCTATAAATATTTGTTTTCAGGAGGTATCGGAAGACTTTCGTAGGGACTCAAAAACGAGTTCGTATTAGCCATGGTAAACGAACCATCCGTGTTCGAGCCATCGAGGTTCGACTGTATGTTATCGATTGTGTGGGAGCAAAAGTAGTTGACAGGGCGAGTAATCAGAGACTCCGACAAGTCAAAGAAGCTATCAAGATCAGTCAGTCTCCACATGTCACGAAACGGGACCGGCGTGGGTGGGTAGGGGCTTACAACCTGAGCAACATCTACAGACCTTCGTTTACCACTAGTAACCACTGTAGTGGTAAGCTGTCCAAGTCCCGTAATATCACGAGGTCACAGTTACTGCCTAAAGACGGTTTTCGATGAGATTCAAAACTGTCACAGTGTGTGAAAATTATTTTTTGGATTATTATTATTATTATTATTATTATTATTACAGTAAGTCCCCGATGACTCAAACACCGATTGTTCGTTTACCTTGGATGATACGAACTCGTTTTTGAGTCCCTACGAAATTCTTCCGATAGCTCAAAATACAAATATTTATGGGAATTTTATCATAAAATTATATGTTGTATGTATTCATTGGAATCGCCTCATTGAGGCGATTCTAATGAATACACTCAATATACCATTATTGTATAGAAGATCCAAAATATATCCTAAATTATCATTATTTGCTTCCTCTTCTGGCGCCATGATTAACCCTCGATGGCTCGAGCTACCCATGCCTAGAATAAATTTCCATGGCTCCAAAGATGTTCGGGCCATTGAAGTTTTGCTATATTAATATTTTTTTTTTCTAATTATACAGAATCACGCCATGGGAATCGTTTATAATCAAATCGAAACACATGATCCTGATCAAGGCTATGGTGGGGTTGTCACTTATAGAATGACGGTAAGTTTCTGATGAATTATTAATGAACAGCCTACATTAAAGGGTGATCCCCGACCTGCTTTTGGTATATCAGATACATGGTAGAAACAGAGCTGTGGAAATACCATGCGACTTTCCAATGTATCCTATTTCCATGAGGACAAGTAAAAACTTTCAATTCACTTGTCCTGGGAGAAGGACTTCATAGCAATAGCCAAGAACAAGTACCCACATTATGAGATATATATTTTTCTTATTTCTCAAAGAAAACATATGGAGTGGGTAATCAGAGACGCCTTGCCAAGGCGCTTCTAATGAGTACCAACTCCACACATTTTCTCCGAGAAGTGAGAAAAATGTAAATTTTCGGGCAAGAAATATTGTTTGGACAAGCGGGTTCTGACCATTTTCTTCTTCTCGGACAAGTAGTATAATTTTCGTATACCACAACCCAGGTAGCAACATCACTTATTGCCAACATTTTATTCCCAACTGATTCTTTGGTAATTACTGTCTTTGTAAAATCACTTAGAGAAAAAGGCATTTTAATGCCGAAAATAATTTCGGACCTAAATATGCTCTCAATGACATTCTGGAGAATCCACAAACGCACTGCTAAGCAAATGCTATATTTTATTGTGAAAATGTATAGACGGTATGAATAAACCTTTTAAAGCTTTTACATAATAACCATTATGATATTGATCAGGTAATTATCTGCTTTGAATCGTGGGACCAAACTGCACAGGGTCGAGCAAAGTGGCGAGGCCTCATAAGAAGGAGTGCTGGTAAATACGAAGCAAAAGATTCACGAAGCCGAGAAGAAACGTGCTCAGCGGAAAGCCAGAGTTAAGACATCATCAACAGAGCTTTCTTCCTCAGACCTCTCTTGTTCTATCTGCAACAGGCAGTTTAGAGCTAAGACTGATCTCATCAGCCATCTTAGAACACACAAATAGCAACACTTCAGGCATTTGATTAAGATTTGTCATTGTCAGTAATGACAGACGAACTATTGTTTGCTTTGACCTGATTTGGCTTCATAATTTAGTTTTGTTTCAGAGAAATAAATTTCAAGGTTATAATAAAACAAAAAAAAGCTCAGATATCAACCTTTAAATGCCGACCTCGGTGGCTTAGTTGGATGCGCCGTCCGATTGGAGACCAGGAGGTCGCGGGTTCAACCCCCTCCGAGGTCGGCAACATTCTTTCGTTGAGATTGATCATGAAATATTTTCTACGGTCATTCACTCCCTTCCGCTGATTCTAGAAGGGCAGTTGTCAGTTTCTGGCGAAAGAATGTGCACAATACTGGTTAACCGCTTAGAGGACTATGCCTGCCCGGTAAACGTGTGGTTAGGTAAACTGACCGCGCTCGACATGACCCCATTGGGTTGACTGGTCCGTAAAACTCAACACAAACAAACAAACTTAACCTTTAAAGTTAAATTAAATAAAACTTACAAAAATGAAATAATGCTAATTAAGCATTATTTCAGTTTAGTAAATTTTATTTCATTTATCATTCACAAAACTTATATTTGGTTATTGAATACCATTGTTTTGTTTTTTTTTCACTTTCATTCTAAATTTATTCTTTGGTTTATGTATTGTCTGTCATGGTTTGTTTGCTCTTCCTCTTACCGGAATTGGTAGGCTATGTTCTGTGATAATGGCACTTCCTGTATATCTTCTATAATCTTTTGCGCCCATATCTCTTGTATGCGAGCGCACAAGAAAACCTACAAAAAGACCGGTGTGACCAGCAAATCCTCAGATCAGCCTGTACATCCATCCAGTATAGCAAGGATTCGCGTTTATCCTACTGTGGATACCCTGAAGGTTGTAGAAAGCAAGTACGATCAGCGAAGACTCTGATCAGACTGCGCGGATGCGCAGTCTGATCCGAGTCGTCGCCGATCGCACAAGTATCATTGTATGTTTGGTCGTGAGCTGACTCTTGTATGAGCGCCCAACACCACTTCCTATGTCGAAATTAGCAGTAGAATGATTTGTTTGTTTGTGTTGAGGTTTTACGGCCCAATCAACCCAATGGGGTCATGTCGAGCGCGGCCAGTTTACCTAACCACACGTTTACTGGGCAGGCTTAGTCCTCTAAGCGGTTAACCAGTATTGTGCACATTCTTTCGCCAGAAACTGACAACTGACCTTCTTGAATCAGCGGAAGGGAGAGAATGACCGTAGAAAATATTTCATGATCAATCTCCACGAAAGAATGTTGCCGACCTCGGCGGGGGTTGAACCCGCGACCTCCTGGTCTCCAGTCGGACGGCGCATCCAACTTAGCCACCGAGGCCAGCAGTAGAATGAACACCTAGTGTATATACTATATAAAAATTACGAAGTGTACAGAATCTAGACTTTTACGGGTTAACAGATTTGCATGCGTTACACGTCAAAATGTTTTTTTTTCTTATGCACATTAGAACTCTGAAAGCCGGTACGGATTTACACTCTTTTCACCAGATATAGCCTGGAAACCCATAACTCTGTCACCTTAGGTTCAGCAATCCTGCTATCATTTTTTTATTGCAAGAATAATTTTCTGTACATATACTTCATACATTTGAGTAAATACCTATAAGAATCTTAATATTAAAAGAAATAAAACTCGCATCTTTACATTCTACTATCTTCAGAAAATGAAAGGGGGTGTTTTTTCACTCGTGTCTTGTGCAAAATTAGTGATGTAGGAGACACCATTAAGTTTATTACATAGGGAGAACTGGTAACCTTTGTGGTTTAATGTTTCATGACCTTAAACGTTTAGTCAAAACATTTTTTATTAACGGATACGTATGTCAATGATCACATGAAGGCATGTAAAATAAGGGGACAACATTAAATTCATCATATAGGGAGAACTGGTACCTTTGTGCTTTAATGTTTCATGACCTTAAACGTTTAGCTAAAACATTTTTCTTAACGGATACGTATGTCAATGATCACATTTAGACATGTTTAAAAATTAGTAGTTTATGTTAAAGTAATCCAATTTCTTAAAGGATACACATCGCGAGGATCTCACTTGGAAATGGAACGCAAAATCAGTAGTTCATTTTAAAGTAATCAGTTGGTCTTAACAGATATGTTTATTACGGATCACAAATAGAAATGTAAAACCAAACAAAATTAGTAGTTCATTTTAAAGTATTCCACGTTGCATTTGTTTAAACAAATCTTTGTTTCATTTTCAGCCAGTGTCACAGGTATGTGATGTATTAGTCTTAAATGTTTGTTTTCTATGTTGCAAATATTCAGAGTCTCTCTCTCTCTCTCTCTCTCTCTCTCTCTCTCTCTGTGACTTTTTCTCTCCCAAAGTGTGTGTGTGTGTGTGTGTGTGTGTGTGTGTGTGTGTGTGTGTGTGTGTGTGTGTGTGTGTGTGTGTGTGTGTGTGTGTATGTGTGCGTGTGAAGTGCAAATCCTTTACATTACACAGTCACAAGATATATTGGGTATGCTGTTCATATGTTTGTAGCACGATTGAGTCTCTATATCATCTATTGAAATATATAAATGAACACATGTGCTATGACGAGATGAAGAACAAAAGAACAAACAATGAGAAGACAAAAAGACAAAATACCACAGACGAATAACGAACACAAAGATAAAGGAACTTCTGCTGAGGAATCGCATTCGATCGGTCAGCAGAAAAACAACTCTGCGTCGGAAGTCGGGGCGCGCGGAATGAATCAATAATATAGGGTTATTGCACTGATATTGGTAAATATTGTCCCGAGTTGGGATATCGAAGGACGCGTCCTTCGATATCTCAACTCGGGACAATATTCACCAATATCAGTGTAATAACCCTTTTATTATATATAGGTATAAATATTTATTTCGTTTTCCCGGTGTTTTAACCTTAAAAATGCTGTTTTAATGACTAAAATGTGAATTCTACCAATGCGCGTGACAACGTTTAGCGCGACGTCACTGCATTACGACGTCATCAAAAGCAACGTAATGTAACGGTAGTATAAGAAGGCATCCGAGTAACTGTGCAATATCGAGTAAGTTAGCCGATATCGTGTGATATCGGCACGCCAGCTCCTTAGCTTTTATCGCACATTTTAATCATTTAATATTTATAGCTATGAAATAAAACACGTTAATGAAGTCCGCGTAGACCTCTGTCACCTCGATGAAACACTCGTAAATTATCACTCTTCTAAATAGATGACTTAATGGTAATCTGAAGCCAGAGGGAAAAGAACCCAGAAGGTTAACAACAAGAAGCCAAAAGCAGACAACAATAGCCAGATGCCAACCTTCAGGAACGAATTTACCATTTTAGGGTTGCAGACCAAACCAGATACCTGTGATAACAATGTAGATAATGAGTCGTCTCATCAGGATCTACACTGTTTGCCGTTCTGTTTTGATTTTAGACTGACATTCCTGTTTGCAACAATGGGCCTGCGCGAATTCAATTAAAGAAACGTCCATTACATAAATGTAGGGTGGAAAGGGTCAAGAAAGAACCCTTATTCAGTCTGAGGCTCGACATCATCGTGAAGTCGAGAAGGGCAGCAGTTATTCACAATAAATCATCAGATACACTTTTCCACATGATTATCCTGACATATTAATATTGTGTCTTCGGGCTGCTTAATTAAAACATGTACGAACCTAAATTTTATGGCAACTTAATCTATAAATTCAGAACATTATTGGCAAAACTGATTTTTCCGTGCAATTTAGAAAGATTGTCACTCATTACAAAAACAAAAAAAAAAAACAAAAAAAAAAACAAAAAAAAAAAAAAAAAATAGGTTACAACATGGATATTCTGCGGCAAAATGCATGCATGGTTGTTAATTTCGTTACTCGTTATGGTTGATAACTTTGCTAGTCTTTTTATTTGCACAACGGTACGTCTGTCCTCAGTCTCAATGACGACTCCATTCTCAATTCTTGTCAGTACTTAATGTCTGTGGCTCATCATGGTCCTCTCTCTCTGTGTGTGTGTGTGTGTGTGTGTGTGTGTGTGTGTGTGTGTGTGTGTGTGTGTGTTTTACCTTTACTTATATACATTAAAATGATGGTGTACTAAGTTGGTAATGTGCACAGTAAGCCCTCACTATACTGACACTCGATATAACGACACAATACGTAGTAATGATAATTTCACTGGCAGGAAACTTTCGCTCAAGAAGTAACAGTTAATCAGAACTTATCCAAGAACTTTTTATTTGGTACTCCAAGAATCATATCTTTTAAAAATTGTGGAAATTGCTTCACTGAGGCGATTCTTACAATTATGCAAAACATATGTTCTATGAGGAAATAAAAATAATCAAGGCCTTTCTTACAGACCGGTCTGCTAAGCAAGGAGTCATTATAACTGCTAATTTATTTCAATGGCAGCATCATCTTTAGGAACAACTGCTGTCGTTGTAACGAGTGTTTACTCGATATGAAACTTGATGTTCATAAAAAGTAGGATTGTATTTGTTTGGCCGCCCCATGCGAAAACGTTTCTTCGGGCTTATTCAGACAGCGAAGGCTCAGGTCCATCATTGGACACTATTGACCTATTTTTGAGATCTTGCAGTTATCTCCCTTTGAAATTTTGTCCTCCATTCTGGAGTAAAGGCTTATATTACACTATATGGAGAAAATCACAGAAAGCAGCAGTAATTTTTAATTTGGTGAAAGAAAACGCTGAAAGAGTCATGTGATGTATAATAAACTAATTATCATCCAGCCTTACATGAGCGAATTTATTGAAAACATCCAAAAGATCGCATAACTTATTTTCTTAGATTTTCCCTATTGTTGCAATGTAAACCTGCACGCCAAATAGGTGAACAAGACTTCTTTTAACTTCAACTCTTTCAAAACGTGGTCTAGAGAATGTATAAATGGAGAACAAATCCCCGGATGATACTTTGCGCATGCGCTGGATGAGTCTGGATCTGTACATTGTGTGCCTGTTTTAAGACGTTTTCGCTTGGCGCGGTCCAGATATATAGGTTGCCTTCCTACTTTTCAGTCACGTGCCACAGACCAGGAATATAATGAGGCGTTCAGTATTAACAACGAAACAGGAGAAATCAGCTTATTAAAAGCGCTGGATTTCGAAACCAACAGCTACTATCAGTTCACAATTTTTGCTCAGGTAAGACTTGGTACCTACATTATATTGGCTGCATTGTGCGAATGCGTACTTTCTGATATGTGTGCCCAACGCTGACACATCTCGAAAACACGTCTGTATAATTTTGACCCCCTTAAACCCCATTTTTATACAGTAAAACTGGGGTTTACAGGGGTATCAGATATTTCTGCTCAGAAACATAAATTGAGGGTACTCGTTAGAACGCCTTGTCGAGGCGATTATAACGAGTATCAACAATGTTTTTGAGAAGAAATATGAAAAATATCAGCATTCTTTATTTGGTGTTTTTGTCTTTTTTGGTTATAAAATTTTCAATATACGTATTTGAATAGGCGTGTTTTCATAATGAATGAGCCTACACATCCAGTATGCCTGCTCACAGTCATTGTCCGCATGAAGACACTAATCAACCTTGGCTATCCAAAATGCGCATAGCAAAGACTCTGATCAGATTGCACGAATGTGCAGGCTGATCTGAATCTTGGCTAGGCGCATATGTCCGAGAAAACGTTTTCTGACATTGCGATTCAGCTATCAACACAATCATCTGTTCTCCATTCGTTTTTACCCTTTATTTTACTTGTATTATTAGCAGCAGAAAATATTGCAATCATTAGAATTATACGAGTCTGGGATATATTACTTTTGTTTATTTTATATTTTGTATATAATCAAAGGGTTTTGAGGTCCAGTTACATGAACTACGTAACGAATAAAATAGCTTTAGATCGTTTCCAAAAAGTGAAGCCCCACAGACGTTTGTGTATCCACACAATCTCTATAGAAACGTGTCTATTACTGAGCTGCGTTTAATGAAGTAAATCACTCCTGAGGGCTATTTTTCCAAACTTTTTTTCATCTTCTGATTGTAAAGCCGTCTTATGTGACCTTCAATTAGAGAGTAGCCGTTATTCACGTTGACGAAACTTGATATTAGATCGAATAATTTACATCAATAATTATTAAATCTATAATGGGTCAAATGTATAATATCAACACAGTCAACATTTCTATATTCTTGTTGAGAACAAGAACACAAAAATGTATTCACATATTAGGCCGTCATCTTGATTGTGCCAAAAGACAGCTTGAGAATAGTTTACGGATATTCGCTACCATCCGCCGAAAACTGTCGCAACTTAACGGAAAGTTTTCAATAATTCCCGAGCAACCGCAAACTTCTCAGTTAATTGATCACAGTCCTGGATATAGTTTACAGTACGTATTGATTCTGTACAGAACGGGCGAAGCTTACTTAAAATGTGTATCACAATGACATTTCCTGCTTTCAAACATTCCAAGTAAATAAGAGAACTCGGAACTAGAACTCAGGAACTAATACAATCAGATCCACATCAAGCCCCAAACACCAAACCCGCTTATAGTTTCTCTTCCAGTGCAGTGGTATAAATGTTTATACCAAATGCCTTTCTAGCGCAAGTTTTGCAGAAACGGCCTCTGAACTTTTGTAGTTTAACTGCATATATGATATAATTTGCAAAGTCGTTCGAGCCCTTTCATCCCTGAGTTCTTGAAATGGGCTCTTATCTCTTTGTACACAACCATTGTTACAAGTAGGATTTTAATCAAACATCAGTAACAGAATGGTAAACAGTATAGATTCTTATGAGACGGCTTGTCTGGATTTGCACTGTTTACAGAGGTATTTAAATTGGTCTGCAGGAGTGAAGGGGTTAATACAACCTGATTGGACAACTGTAAACTACAGCGTATACAGTCCGCCGGAAAACATCTAATAGTATTGTACTGTTAACTTTTCTTTAAACTCTATAAAAAAAAGGTAAGAGAAAAGCCCAGGGAGTGCCACAACCACAAACCGCAGCCCCTCCCAGACCCCAAGAGGAAGAGGAAACCGACAAATCCAAACAAGCACAAATCGTACGAAAAGTACCAAGATTATCTCTCTCTTCCCCAAGCGAGGTAATCGCAATACTAAAAGGACTGAAAAACACAAGAACAAAATGACACACGGAAAGACATACAACAAATCGCCTCGTAGAATAAACAACAAAGCAACAAAGAGTAAGACCAACACCGGGACCACCGCCTTAGAACGGTCAGTAGAGTAAACCACCGGGGGATTTAAGGTACTTTTACAGCTAGCAAAGTTTGTTTATAATGGAAAACATGCTATATCAGTAAATCATGTTTGAGTTCTGTAAACAAAGTCTGCACAAAACCTGGGTTCCAAAAAACCTTTCTAAAGACATATTTCAAGCGGTGTGCTAACTTGATATTCAGAATGGAATGGCAAAAATTCTTTATGAATGAAATGTAGGCTGAGGTATATTTCAATTGTAGAATATGGCCGCGCCTTACCACAAGGTGAATACAAGCCTAGTTATTCGGGTCCTAGATGTTCAGGACACACCTCCATTTTTTACTGGCATACCATACAGGACAACGATTCAAGAAGGCATTCCTGTTGTAAGTAGGTACTATGACTTTGATAAAAGTAGGGTGTATATTGCTGTTCTCCGAGGCTGTGGTTAATAAAACAGTACGAATATGTTTTTATTCTTTTAACCTTATACCAGGTTTTGACAGTTTATTTCTGTTCCTGAACGGGAAATATTGTAGTGTTTTAAAATATGTGTAAACGTGGTATTTATGACAGACAATACTACTTACACAATTCTATTTACTGCGCATATGTATTTTTGGCAATGTTGTATAAACGCGCACATAAATACTCTGTTTACATAATCTTTATATTTAGTGGTGACATCACAATAAAGCTGCATGCTTGATTTACTAATTTCACAAACCTATAAATGAACTTTTATTTCAATTTCTTATATGATATTTAATGTGGCATTTTACATACGCATTATCTATCATTTAAGAAATAAATTATATTTTTTTCGAAGTTCGTTGAGGTATGACCGCAGTGGGTCGCGGGGTTCATTCACTTTGCACGCGACCAACTGCGGTCATACCCGAAAAGGGGTTCATTCACTTTGTACGCGACCCACTGCGGTCATACCTCAATAAATCTCGCAAAAAAATCGAGTTCATCACTTATATTTACATTATTTTTCTCGCGTACCTTGGAAAGAACTTCACATTACAGGCTGCATTACGGGCAGGCGAATTATATTTGGATAGTTTAAGAGCGGCGACATCATCACAACATTAGCAACGTCCAATCAAATCTCTAAAAGCGTCAGTTGTTTTGACGTCACGTCACTTCACGTGATCCATTGCGTTCATAAATGAATGAACTACCCTGGGTTCTATAGGTTTCTCTAAGAGTCTCAAATCGAAAATGTAAATATTTATGATTGATCCTGAAAATCAACAGTTTACAATTTTCAAACAACCTGCCATCTACCCAGTATGTGAAGCCAGCTCAGGATAGTCTTTCTATTTACTGTGCCGATGTGCATAAATCTTTGCTCATTTCTGTTTTCCTGTTACAGGGAACTACAATAGTCAAAGTATCTGCGACAGATGGAGATCCAGTTGTATCAAATACGATTGCCTTCACAATTGAAGACGGTTTGTTAATTTTGATCTGTATTCTAGCAATAAGCTTACCTACAACATTTTAGGTGAATCAATGTCCCAGCAAGCAAAAACTATAGGACCTACATGGGCCCCAAATGGGTATTTATGCGGGTCCTATATGGGCAACCCATAAGGAACATGAGGGATTTGCAACACGATTCCATGTTGGATCCATATGGGCAAAGCCATATGGGAACTACATGGTTCTAGTATGGGAAAAATCAACCCACGTTTATCTTCCAGAGAAAAAAAAACAAACACAAAAACTTTAAAAAAAAATGATTACAAGTCCCCAGACCCAGCCCATTTGATGGACTGGTAAGTCCCAACAGGGAGAGACCTACGTACATGTGCAAGTTATTGCACATGCGTAGAATCAAGAGGCCTTAAAGATATAGGCGTCCTTTTCAATAGTTGGAAATCGTGGCCTCATGCGTATTTATATATACCTCAATTTTAAAAGTAATAGGGACATACAAGTTAAAATAAAATTATGACCATGAATCGATGTCCATGTCGGAAAAAAAAAGTCAAGATAAATTTAATAGATATTTTCATTTTGTAATAAACAAACTATTATTTCTATTTTATTATTATCATTTTTATTTGCATTTATCTCAAGAAATTTACTTTTTGTTTGATATTATGTTTAAATAGTAGTACAGTAGTTCCCCTTAATACCCATATTGAACCCATATAGGTCCCATATAGTAATAGGAGGTCTCAATTGGAACCATAGTCCATGGGAGCCATTTGGGCCCCAATTATGTATCTTGGACATCACTCTTTCAGAATTATTTCAATTTTATCTCGGGGTCCCGCATATTAGCATTTATTTTTATAGTTATCGAATATTACCAATATGGGATCTGTATGGGTCTTATATAGGCAAAAAAGCCTAGTATATGAGGCCCATTTAGGACCCTAATGGGATAAAGGCCCAGAATCTGCCCATATGGTTCCCACATACAATTGTTTGTTGGCCGAATTATACAAATATGGGACTTATATGGGTCTTATATGAGCAAAAAGCCTATATAGGGCCCATGTAGGACCTGAATGGGATAAATGCCCAGATTCTGCCCATATGGGTCCCATATATACATGCTTGCTGGGGTCTGTCCCTTTAGATTGAAACACAGTAAATACGGAGAAGGGTTATTCTCAAGGAATACAGCTCGCCCTAGGCATTGAGTAATGGTTTAATGACATAAATTGGCACTACTAGCCAACACTTTTCGAAAACAGATGAACTAAAGAAGAGATATTGCAACAGGAATACCGCCTTGTAGTGGTCAATAGCAAAGCTCTAGGGGGGTATATACCTGAGCTGCTTTTCATAAAGCGGTTCGCGATTTCTCGCAAAAAAAAAAGCCAACTTTCCGTTCTTTTGTGACTGTTTTCGGAAGAGGGTAACGGTTATCCGCAAACTATTCTTAAGATGTGTTTTGGCACAACCATGCTCGCAGCCTATGCGATTTTTTTCAGGTCTGTATGCTTCGCAACAAAAATTATGGAAATGTTAACTAGGTTGATATTATTTATTTAATTCTATTTTAAATTAATGTTTATTTGTCTCATTCTTCGATCGAACTAATATCAAGTCTCGTCAACGAAAAAACCGGCTACTCTCTAATTTGAGGTCAAGTAAGACGAGTTTAGAATAACCGTTGAGAAACTACAGAATAGTGTTTTAAACAAATCTCGTGAGTGATTTGCTTTATTGACAGCATCCCTGGTTTTTTATGGTCTTTCTACCCCGCTCTTAATACTAATACAGTTAAAACTTCACATACATGGTCGACCCGGGTACGGGATACTAAACTCATTAGTGGCTGATTTCAGCCACTAATGAGTTTAGTATTCCGTACCTGGATCATCACAGTGCTGATGAAACGCGGATATGGCTGGACTGCAAACAGACAGTCTGTGCAAATCACAACCACTAGTGGAACCACGTTGAGCCCGACCACAGACGAATAGTTTCTGGGAAGTAATTAGTATTGTTTTGTCATTTAGTCTGTGAAAGTAAATATGAAATTAAAGAGGACAGTAAACCTGTAAACTCTCATTAAGTTAGCCAGTATATATTCCGTCTGTCGCATAATATCGTTTTGATCTGTGATTCTGTTTGTTACTGATCACCTCTCATGAACAGAAACAACATGTAGTTATTAAGTTGTCCAAAGATATGAGAGAAATGTGTTTTTCTCTACTGTTTTACTGTTCCAGGAGACTGCTCATCGTTTTTCAACATCAGTGCTGATGGGAGTCTTACAACTACAAAACCAATTTCCAGAGATGAAGGGGAAATAGAGAGCAAGTTAGGTGATTGTTCCTTTCCAGTGATGGTATGTAAATAAAATAAACTGGACATTAAGAAATAAAGAGTTAACACTTACCTTGCTATGGGCAAAATTCAGCAAAGGGCAAATCGATATTGTTTCCTTTTTTTTTCATAGAAAGTAGGATCAGACACTTCATACAAGTTGTCTCCATGGGAATCAGTTTGCATGAAGTGTCACATTATATTGTCTAAGGAAAAATGATGTTTCAAAATGTTGTCTGCTAAAATTGTTCCCAATATGCAAACTGTTAAAGAGAGAAATGATATAGCATGATTGAATATATGGATATATCCAATTTTGCTTCGGATTAGACAGATTTGTTTATTTAATTGGACATTGAGAAATAAGGAGTTAACACTTACCATACTATGGGCAAAATTTAGTTGAGAGCAAATCGATATTTTGTCTTCTTTTTCTTAGAAAGTAGGATCGGCCACTTCATACAAACTGTCTCCTTAGGAATCAGTTTGCATGAAGTGTCACATTATATTTTCTAGGGAAAAATGTGGTCTGCTGAAATTGTTCCCAGCAGGCAAACTGTTACAGAGAGAAATGATATAGCATGGTTGAATATATGGATATATCCAATTATGCTTCGGATTAGACTGATTCGTTTATTTAATTTATGTGATTGATTCCTCTGATATGAAGTTTAAAGGCTGTACAAAATCAGTTGTTCCTGAACCAAACATACAACGCGACTAGTTGGTTTTCTACCCCAACTTGAAACTTAGATTTTAGAATTATTGGTAAATGAATAGAAGGAAATTACATCAGCCATATACAGTGTATTTACAAGCTGCTTTTGGAGCAGATGTGAACCTTACAGGTGATTGGATATGCAATCTTGTCTTCGGAGCATACAGGGGATTCAATTTTCATAATTTTCGCCATACTTTACCAGGGCGGCAACATGTGTATCTTCCTTATTGTATTCTGCACACAAAAAAAAAATAAGTAAAGATACCCTAAAAAAATGCCACAATTACGAGGCACTGTCCTCCCTAGGCACCAAAGGAAGGAGGGATGAGGGAGAATTAAGGACAACAGAAACGCCACATATTAAACTACAGACGCACAAAAAAGGAAGAAATGCAACAGAAGAACCGCCTTGGAATGGTTAGTAGGAAAACTAAAGCCCCTTCTGAAAAGAAATCTCCTTCAAAAGTACAGAGTACAGAGGTTTATCACGAGGGAAGCATACATTTTTTCTTTGATAGACTCTCTTTGCAGAAGGGGCGAAATCAATTTTAACCCTGCTCTTGCTGAATACGACATGCCCTCTCTTAGCAAACAGTGTAGATCCAGTTCAGTTGGCTTCCAACTGATCTGGATCTGCACTGTTTGTCATTAAATATGTAAATTTCTCTCTAAAACCCGGATCAAGTAATCTGATTGGCTGGAACAGAAGTGGGCGTGGCATCTGAATTTATTCAGCAAGGCAAGGGTTAACACAGTTGCCTTCCTTGAAAGTGTACATATTACCTTTATATGCTTGCATTCGTTCAGTTGGATAGCGACACTGTAGCTCGTTTCTAGATTCCGCAAGTATCCAATAATTTTAGGCCATTGCATATTGTCATATCATAATACCCACTTCTCACCGTATCAAAATGACTTCAGTAGTGATGGTGTATCCTAACACCAACAGAGCATCAAACAGCAGATTTAGAGGGAAAACCATTTGATGTCGCTTGCTGGTCAGCTGGCGACATGTGTCTGTCCATTGCCTCTGAACAGAGAATGAGACGCAATTGCATTTGGACTCATCTTTAGACTTTCGAATGACATATATACAAATTGTTACATGCTATTGGTTTTCTGCGTCATAAGGACCATAGCTGATGAATATTAAACCATTATATCGTCGCGTCTGGCAAACGGCCGAAGTAGACCCAATTTGCAAAATTATATCTTTTTTTTTTTTTTCTAATTTGGATTTTAGGACATCTTCGTTAGACTGCCTGTCTGAAGAATTTGTGATCAAAATTTTCTGTAATTACAGTATAATCTCAATGGCTCGAACACGGATGGCTCGTTTACTGTGGAAATTTCGAACTCGTTTTTCAGTCCCGACAAAATTCTTCCAATAGCTCAAGAAAACAAATAGTTAGGGATTTTTTTCTTATTTTATCATGGAATTGTATGTTATGTGTACTCATTAGAATCGCCCCATAGAGGCGATTCTAATGAGTACACTCAACATACAATCGTTGTGTAGAAAATCGAAAAGATTTCCCTAAATTCTCGCTACTTGCTTTCTGAACTGGTGCCATGATTAACCCTCAGTGGCTCGAACTACCCATGTCTCGAACGAATGTCCACGGTCCCAAAGATGTTCGTGCCATTGAGGTTCGACTGTATTTCATTTCTAATAGCAAAGGTAACAATACCTCATTTGCGTAATTACTTGCACTTAGCAAATATAGCTGCTGGTGGATTTAAATTGTTTCTGAGGGCACGATCGGTCAAGAAACGATTGTTTTTTTCCCCGAAATTAGTGTGTCTTGATATACCTGGATATTATGTGGCAGACTGCATGTCTAGTTATCAACCCAATCATTCTTGATGGCTATGCTTCACTGTTTAATTGCACGATGGCGGTTCGGGCCTCAGACTCAATGACAGCCTCCTCGTAAAACTTTAACCAGTGGGTTGGGGCTTAACGATATCTTTTGCTTGGCCCGCCATGGTTCAACTATTAGTTTTCATTTACCCTGGCACATAGTAGAATTAGCCTTGAGTACTCATCTTTGTTTATCATAAATTTGATTTTTATGTTTTCGCTTTAATGCATTGCTTGAGTTGGGAGCCTTTAAGCGAACCGAATTTTATGTATTTCTGTATTAAGAGTAGCATCAGGACCCAGGGTGAAGTTGGCCGGCTGTAAAAGTGCTTTGACCCCCCACACTCCCGCCCCTGGTGTTTATTCTACTGACCGTTCTAAGGCGGTGGTCCCGGTCTTAGTCTTACTATTTGTTGCTTTGTGGTTTATTCTACGAGGCGATTTGTTTTAAGTCTTGCCCTGTGTTATTTTGTTCTTGTGTTTTCCAGTACTTTTAGCATTGCGATTATCTCGCTTGGGAAAAAGAGTGCTAATTTTAGTGCTTTTCGCACGTTTGTTCAATTTGCGCTTGTTTGGATTTGTCTGTTTCCTCGTCCTCTTGGTGTCTTGGAAGGGCTTGGTTTGTGATTGTGGCACTCCTTGGACTTTTCTCTTACCTTTTTTCTTATTACTTTATACACTGCTCCCTTCTTCGAACATTTTCTGAAATTTATTGTCAGTCCGATTTTAGATTCATCTTTTGTCAAATGCTTGTTCCGTCACCATCACTCATAGAGAATTTCGATACAACGATGAGTCGTAGTCATAGTCCATGTTCACGCCTTGCTATTTTCATGCTTTATAAAGACATTACTATGAAATGGGGATCCATGAAAATAGAGACCAAATCAAAGCTGAAAATTACACACTTCCTTTGGCTAAGTCTGTTTATGAGAAATAATGAAACAATTGCGGCATTACTCATGCTCCCTAGCAGATTTCAACAGAACGCTGTTTCAAATACAATTCATCAGCGCATTGACTACGACTTATCGATGGATCAGAATTCCCGATTTGTCATTTCATCACATGTATATAACCAGGGCATATAGTAATTTAATTTAGTTTGATTGTTTGCTGTGTGTATTTTCATTTTAATTAAAGCTCCAACCACGAACTAACAAACATCATTATAACTCGAGCCACTGAGGGTTAAACATGGCACCAAGGCAGTAGACAAAAAGGGACTCTTAAGGAAGTGAATGCCATGTTGAGTGTACCCATTAGAACCGCCCGGATGCGGCATCATACATTTTGATGACAAAATAAGAAAATTTGCTTGAAGTATCTTTCGAATATTTTTCTTGAACTATAGGAAGAGCTTTCTATGGACTCGAAAATGAGTTTGACTTAGCCTTTGTAAACGAGCCATCGGTGTTTGAGTCATTCAAGTTTTACTTTCTGTATTGATTCAACATTCTATTTCCTTTATTATATAATTGCGCATGTCAATGATATTCCGGTGATAGTCCAGCGGGCACACAACATTGAAACATTGTTGTTTAAACGTTGATTCAACGTCTAGGGTGTTGAATCAACGTTGACAAACGTTATTTCAACATTGTGTGCCTGCTGGAATAGGGTTGTACAATTGTTTACAGGCGTATGAAATAAATGGTTCAGAACCGCAGTATGGTAGTACCACAACAACGACTAGTATCACCGTGATAATCGAGGACGTGAACGATAACGCCCCAGTTTTTGTGAACATAACAAATGAGTTGATAGCAGAAATAGAAGAAAACATGCCTAACGGCGTTCCGATTACACTCATTCATCCCGATGTCTTAGAAGTTCAAGATAAAGATCAGGTTTCTTGTGTTTGCTGAATTGTACTTGCATTTCATGTTTTAAGTTTGGTTCGCGCATATAAATAGTTTAGTTTTCAAGATAGAGTAGTTATAGCGATCTCTCTGTCGTGCAGTAAACAACCATACGTAGGGTACGTAGAAGCGTTTTAACTGTTTATGGACACGACTGTCTCAACCTCTTGTCGGATCAAATTTACAATACCAAAACCGATTCTTGGTCTCCTGTTTTAGAAGACGAAGGCCAAACATTCATTAGTAGTCTTATTGTGTAAACTGAATCGACGACAAATTTCCTTAATTTTATCAAATACTAGGGCTCCGTTATATCTTCTCATATCTAGTATCATCAAATCAATTCTGCGATTAGTGTCATTATGATAATTGAGGATGTGAACGATAATGCCCCAATGTTTGTGAACATAATAAATGATTTGGTAGCAGAAGAAGAAAATCATAGCTAATGAGTTCCGAATACACTCATTCATCCTGATTGTATAGAAGTTCAAGCTTAAGATCAGGTTTCTTTTGTTTGCTGGCCTGTACTTACATTTATTGTTTTAAGTTTGATTCACGCACATAAACAATTTGTTTTTGTACGCACCATCCTCCTCCATGGTTCAACTCGTGGTTTTCTAAAGCTCTGCATGCAAGTGTCTAAGGTGATTGTCACGAGCCTTTTCCTTTTTTTCCATCACAGTGATTTGATAGATTTACACGTTTTTTTGTCGGTTATGTTTCACTGATTGAGTAAATGAGGCTATATGCGAGCCAAACATTTATTTTCCACTTTTACAATCGTTTAACCTTAGGTGAAAACTTTTTGCCAGTAAAATGGATTTAAATACCCCGGTAGTTTTACTACTGACCGTTTTAGGAGATGGTTCTGGTGTTGGATGTTTTTTCTGTGACCTTGTGGCTGCTCGCTGCGGGACTTTTCTTGTGTTGTGTCCTGTTCGTTGTTCTATGTTGTGTTTAGCGGGTACTGTCTAGCACTGTGATCACTGTTTTGGGGAACAGGGAGGGAACAGGGAGCTGGTTGTTTTCCTTTACGTTGGTCTGTGACTTGTGTGCTGTCTGTCGTTGTTAGTTTGTTCCTCCTCATAGCGTTATTGATAAGCTATGTTCTGCGTTTGTGGCTATTCCTTGACATCTTCTACAGTTGACTCTCGCTATCTCGACCTCGCTTATCTCGAATAACCGTTTATCCCGAAGTGAAAATCTGGTCCCTGCCTTAACATGAAAATCTAACAACAGGTCAAAAAATTTGTGGAAAAAAGAAGAAATTGCTCCTCTTTTCCACAATATTTTCAATATATCACTAATTTCAAGTCCAATAGCATATATATTTGTTAAATGTGGTTGTTCGAAATATTTTTCCTCAATTCTGCAAAGCTGATATGTCGAGGTACGGATATCTTGAAGCATTTCAGAGAGTCCATTGGAATTCGAGATAACGAGAGTCGACTGTATATTATTTTTAAGAATGGAGTATCTCTAGCTATGCTCTTCGTCGTCCAAAAAAAATTGATACCCAGTGTACATAGAAAAGTTTTAACTGTTTTATGGACACGTCTTTCTCAGACTCCTGCCAGGTCAACAGTCCTAATATAATACTTCTCCCATTTGTTTTGGAATACGAGGTCCAAGATTATATATATTCATTAGCAGGCTTATTGTATAAACCGAATCAATTACACATATACTTGATTATACCACCTACTAGGGCATTACTTTTTTCTTACTCTCATCAAACAAATTCTGCGAATGGTCCTTCACATCTAATCGTCTGTTTATTGTCATGTAATCCAAAACGAAGGGCTTAAAGAAATCTTTGTTTACATTTCTACATTGTGTTGGAGCGGCTGTGCTATCACTGATGTAATCATTATGACGTCAACCAAAACCGCTGGTTTGCTGAATGCTGAGACGACACGTCGTTAATCGGATAGCAAGCGAGAAGTATAGGATAGCACAGCAAGTTTGGGCTTATTAACCCTTGCCATCTTCTGGGCTAATTCAGCAGACGATAAACTGATAACTTTTTTTCCGAAAATAGACTCTGACATTTAAAGCAAATTGTTTCTGAAAAAACAGTACCAAACAACGTTAAAAGTCGTTGCAAAGCCCTACACATAAGTTACTGGAGTGCTTGAACTAGTAATACTTGCAATGACAACCTAGACCTCATTGCTGAAGGACTTTCAAAATACACACAGAGGTCCTCTACCTCTTCCGCGAAATATCACAGAAAACACAGTGTCACATAACTGCAAACACTATGCTAAGGCAAAGCAGATGACTGCCATCAGAACACAAGAAAATCACCTAGTTTGTAATGAATTTTAAATGTGAATTACTGACAGTTCAAATGCTTGGCATGTTGATCGTGCATTGAGGGGCTTTGTGGCTGCTCGCCGTGTCTTGTTGTTGTGTTTGCTTGGTAGCTTGTGGCATTGTGAACAACCCGTTGGGAGAGAAAGCGCCTTCCTTTGCTTTTCGTGGTTTTTACGCATATACTATATGTCATAGTTTGTTTAATATTTTTCTTGGTAAATAGACTAGCCCCTAGATATTGATATCATTTTTATCATTCCTTACTAGAAGTTGATTCAAATTTATATAAGATACCTTGTACAGTCAATCTTTGATATTTGGTCTCTGTCATCAAGTATATCAATTGGTGCTTCAAAGAGGTGAGGTAAGCGGTAGGCTGTAGATGGCTTTTAATTCAATAAGTAAATGAAAAATTATAATTCATTGATGAAAATAATATTGATATGCAACTAGTAGCTAGTCTATTGGTAGGCTATGTTCTGTGAGTGTGGCATTCGCTGAGTTACACTTTCTTTTGTATTTTGAACAACAATAGTTTGTCTTCATGAAATATAATAGTTTATGACAGACTACATCCCAGCTAGCATTCTTAATAAATATACAGCGGACCGTTATCGGCCCGTCAGCTACCCTGACGGGCCGATAACGGCCCGCTATAGATTTATAAAGAATGCTTACTGGGATGCATTTAATATGTTTATATATTCTGAACACGTGAGCCCTGATGTTTATATTTCTCGTTAATCGTCTTATCGATGTAAAGGTATTTGATACTCCTCGGAGACACTTTGTATGCTTTCCTATTTGTTGACGTTTTATGTACACCAAACCCCATCTGAAAAGGGATCTTCTCTAAAAGGACAAAGATTGCTTCCTTTGAAAGCGAATGTTATCCCTTTAGAGTAGACCGCTTTTTAGAAAGGATCACAGCAAATTTTGACTGTTGTCTTCTTGGAGAGTTTATCATTTCCCCTCAATCTGTTTCAGGGAGTTAATTCTAAAATGCACATAGCATTGTCGACTAAGGACTTCACAGTACATCCAGCGACAATTCATAAATATGGATCTTTGTCTATTAGAGTGGCAAACAGTGTTGTCTTAGATTATGAAACACGGCCAAACATTACATTTCAGGTACAAAATTTATATTCATTTATTTTTCCGACTCAGCAGACTAACTATATTATTGCAATTTGTATTGCAATTTTTTGTATTGATAACAAAATCAGTCCTTACATTTTAGCAAACAGAACAGTTAAGGCTGATCAGTGTTTATTTGCTAAAATAAAACTCCAACCGGTGTGTGTTGACTTCACAGAAAAGCTATATTTATATTTTACAATGTGTACATTGTAAAATGCAAATGTGATTTGTTCAGGTTTTCCGAAAGATCCGTACTTGGGAAGATTTTATAATCGCAGAGCCGCCTTTAAATACCTGTATGAAGGCCATAAAACGTTACCCACTACGCCGATGCTGATATAATGAACTTTTCTGGTCCTTTGAGACTATTAGGTTTGTACATTATATAGGCCACGCCAAGCGAAAAGGTGTTTTTGAATATGCGCAAAGTCACATCCGGGTATTTGCTCTCATTTGATACACTCTATACTGTCCAATGACTCTGTAAGCGGACAGCAAAGTCCCTGATGAGACTGCGCGGAGGCACAAGCTGATCTGGGCCTTCCTGACCACATATGCCCAAAAATATGTTTTCATATGGCGTGGCGCATAGCTAAAGCATAATAAATCGTATATAGCTTTTTACTTATTAAATACTGTTTAAATAGGTTATAGCAACTGAGGAAGTGAATGCAAGCCATGTAGCAACAGCCACAGTGTTACTATATCTCACTGATATGAACGACAACGACCCTCTTTTTGGATCAAAATCCTATACCTTTTATATTGACGAAAATTCACATAATGGAACGGAAGTTGGAAGGATCAAGGTAAGTTTAAATGAAAATAATTTGGCCGGCAATCAATGTAGGTACCTTCAGAGATATATCAACAGTGCAAATCTAGATTAGGATAAAGATGTAGCTCTTTAAACCATTCAGTTCCAGCGATCCATAAAAGGGACATTGATAAACAGTGTATACCTTAATCAACCGCCGCAGAACGCATTGTGCATAAGGATTTTTATATTAAATTATAATTCTAAATATAAACCAGACCCTCCTTATGGAGGAACTGAAATTGTCCAGTGAAAGAGGTAGAAGAGTCCTTTAAGTACATGTATAAAAGGGTTTATGTCCACTTCATGCATCCTATAAAAGATGTAAATATGCAAATACAAAACAAAGACTGCAAAAAAAACACAGCCTTGTGAAGGCACCGGATAAGAATTACTTGACACAAACCGAGATCACATAAACCGCACTTCATCGAAAACAGAACGAACAAACAAGAAGTCGCACCAGAAATCCGCCCTCGTAGGGTCACTCGGTCCCGAGGTTATAAAACTTCTTTCTGACAAGTTTATATAAAACGTCTTTCTGACAAGTTTACATAGTTGATATCGTATCTGGGGTGATAATACTGAGCATTTTTACTTCTGACAACATGCGGAAGTGACAAGATGGCGGCTGATGACTAGTTGTGCGGACCACGTGTTCTAAATTCTAGAATAGAACAGACCAGTCAGGCAAGACTGCCAAATGCTCCGAATGAGGTGATATGGGTTTATCGCCCTAGAGCGTGATAAGGGCCATGTGTGGCTTTTTCGTCCTAGGACGTGATATCGGCTTTGGCTAACTTTAACTTGGTACAGCTAATGCGCTCTACAATAGTGATATGTGCTTGAAAGCCAGTATCACATATGCAAAATGAACATATTTTCTAGTAACTGTACGTATGATAAATTAATTTATATAATTCTGTCTGGAACTGTATCCGGACATTCCCAGTACTTCTGTATAAGGAAGTGTTTAACAGACTTAGTCAGACCGAGTCTGCTTTTTCCTGGTTTTGTTTGTTGTGAAGTTCCAAAGTTTCCGTATCTCGGAATATTTTGAGAACGCAGCACTTCTTGTTAAGTGTTTTTGCGAAGGTCGTCAAACGTCGCCTTGTATTTCGAAATGGTGATGTTACTGTTTATTCGATATTTCCTCATGATGCTTCATCGTAACTTAACATTTACTTTTGATGGGTTATTTTGTTGTGCTTTCAGGCAACTGACCATGACTCTGGCGTTAATGGAAAGGTTTCTTACACTTTGTCGGGAGGGGATGACAAGTAATAACCGATATGTATTTCTATATTAAGTTTTAATTGGGCCGCGCCGTGCGAAAAACTGTCTTCGGAAATATGCGAACAGCGAAAGTCCAGACCAGCCTGTGCATCCGAACAGGTCTTTCACTGTCCGCTAACAGAAATATTGGATGCAACAGAATGCATGAATGGAGAAACAAAGGCCCAAACGTTACTTTCACTACCCACTATCAGGACTTTCACTATCCGCTAACAGAATTACTGGACACAACAGAATCTTTGAATGGATGACAAAGGCCAGAATGATTATTTGCGCATGCGCAGGATGATCTGAATCTGCGCATGTTGCTCATTTTCGAATGCACGGTTTCGCTTGGCACGACCCAATTGATAAAGATGTGATATTATTCTATACATTTCTAATATCTTGATCGGTAAATTATTCAAGTTTACCATCCGTGTGAACAGGTTTAAAAGTGGTTCACTTCAGTGTTTGCATTCGTTCATTCCTTGTTCGCCAAACAATTTTAAGGAGAAATAATGATGAGTCCTGGCTCCGAGATTATAAAACTTTTTTCATGCTCAACTCAAGTGAGCATGACATTTATTTTGCTTATAATCTTAAAGTACTGACAACTTTTTAAACGTCTTTTATGCTCAAATCAGCTGAGCCTGAGTTGAGCAAGAAAAGGTTTTAATTACTGGACAGGTATTTTTATTTTTATGACCAAGTGAAATTTCATGCTCAGTTGAGTTGAGCATGAAAAAAGTTTTATAACTTCGGGCCTGGTATCACTCGACACAACATAGTTTTAAAATTGTTATAATTCAGTTTTCAAAACAAACATAATCACGGCAGCAAATGAAGTCAGTTATTTGAACCGCTAAGTCAGAACACGTACCTTCGTATAGTGCTCACAGCGGAGAGCACATTCTTTCCGTTTACTGTACACTGCTTTTCAGAAGGATTTGTAGTGCCGGAAAGCAAACAGGAAGGTACAACAGATACTCATATTTTCCCTATAAAATATGGCAAAAAATCTAACAAATAAGTATATGCGATCATCGAAGATTCAGGTCAGTCTGTGCATTCACACAGGATCAACAGAATCTTCTCTGGGCGCATTTTGGATAACAAAGGCTGCAAAGCTTCTTCATGTGGATAAGGAAGACTGATTTGACTGTGTGGATGCGCCGGCTGATTTGAGTCTTCGTTAGGCGCACATGTCAAAAGGTACACTTTATAACGTTGCGGATCCTTTGAATACATATGACAATAGACAAGCCTGCAAAACAGAATAGCAGTCACTATCCTTACTTCTGCCAGCCGCAAAAAGTAAAAAAAAAAAAAAAAACAACAACAAAAAAACAAAACAAAAAAAAACAAAAAAACAGCCATAAAACAAAAGTTGCGTATGATAATATAGGGTTACATAGTGCAGATTATATTTCATTTCCTTTGGGATCATTGGGCACATTGTGGTATACAGTCGACTCTCGTTATCTCGAGGTCAAAGGGACTCTCTGAAATACTTCGAGATCTCCGTATCTCGACATATCAGATTTGCAGAATTGAGGAAAAAAGTGAAAATCAACAACCACATTTCACAAATGAATATATAATTTGACTCCTGAAAATAGAGATATACTGAAAATATTGTGGAAAAGAGGAGAAATTGCTCCTTTTGTTACCTGTTAATATAGTTTCATGTTAAAACAGGGACCAGATTTTCACTTCGAGATAAGTGGTATTTCAAAATAAGCGAGTTCGAGATAACGAGAGTCGACTGTATTTAAAAATGGAGTTCTGCTCATGTATACACTAGTAGGCGTAAGCACTGTTGCAAACTTCATTACTGCTTATGAAGAGTCTCAATAAAACCGAGACTCCCATTTTCTAATCCGTAGTGTGTTCTTTGTTTCCAAAGGCAATCTTTTTGACGTTTATTTTACTCCACTGATATTGGTGAATATTGCCCATTTTTGTATTAAACGATGCGAGTTTGCAAGCGGTGTGTGTTTTGTGTGTGTGTGTGTGTGTGTGTGTGTGTGTGTTTTATGTGTGTGTATGTGTGTGTGCCTCAAGATAGGCATTTTCATTATCTAAATTACTGAGTCTGCACAAATGCGTGACATCATTGCCCTAAGACGTAATCGGAAAGAACACCATGTAACAGTTATATTCGAAGACGTCCGAATAAGAGTGCAAAGTAAGCGTACGGATATCGAGTGATATCTTTATCTGTACGCTACTTGCTCGGAATATTTTGCACGTTTTAATCATTCAAAATTTATAGCTGTATATATATATGGGTGAATATTCCTAAAACTCAACATTGTTTAGTAGCCAGAAACCTTGTTATTATGCTCCACCCCCCACCCCCCGTCCTACGGGGACGGGGAGAGGGGGACATATTGATTTTGGTGCGAATCCCGTTGGAATTGGCGTCGGCGTGACACTTTCTTTCCTACACAATATCTAGAGCACCAGTGGTTGGATTCTTACCAAATTTTCATGGGTGTTTAGAGTTGGGGCATAATAAAGAACTGATTAGAGTTTAGTGACCATGACCCAATGTTAAAGGTCACACCAGTCGAAAAACTTAAAATTCACGGCTGGGAGATTTGTTTTCACTGAAATCACTGTTACTAGTTTGTGTTAGTAGTAGCTGCAAAAAGTCTGTAACCCTGTGCAGATATAAAGATATTAAATGTTGATAACACTTCAGCGAAATGCTTGTCTAGAAATGATCAGCATGTATTATAGTACCAATCTTATAAAACAAAATAGCTTCAGGATTATACATTTTTTTACATCTACAAGCACTAATGTAAGTAAAGATACCAAGAAAATGCTAGAAACATGAAGCACATTTTTTTCCGAGGCATCAAAAGAAGGAGAGATGAGGAACAAATAATGACAAAACAAACGCCGCATATGAAACCACGGACGCACAACATCAGGAAACACGCCTGTGTAGTTTTGACCCACTCATACCCCACTTTTATACAGTAAAACTGGGTTATACAGGGGTATGCATTAATTTTCTGCTTTCTTCTTAAAAACATAGATTGTGGCTACTCGTTAGAACCGCCTCGCCGAGGCAGTTCTAACGAGTACCACAATATATGTTTTTGAGCAGAAATATGAAAAATACCAGAGTTTTATCTGAAAATTTTCAGTTATTGGAGGTGAAATTTTCTATGTATTTGAATAGGCGTGTTTCCGTAATGAACAAAGAAACACTGCAACAGAGGACCCGCCTTGTATGATCAGTAGGAAAACTATTGAAGGGCTTTAACCTGTTTTGTTTGTGCGATATCTTATCCTTAATTCTAATGCTAAGACTAATTTGTAACTTTAGATTTATTATTGGACTGGCAGACGGTATTATTCGAACCAACGTCGATAAAAGGATGTTAGACAGAGAAAGCCAAGAGTTCTATCACCTGGTCGTTACCGCAACAGATGGTAAGCCATGTTAACAACAAAATGAGATTAACCATATTATTTTCCGCTGACGTAAGCTGACAAACGCGCCTTTAAAAGAACTCATTCTGTGTTCCATGTACTAAGGCAAAAAGGAACATGTAAAATATAGCGTCAGTCTGAAAACACTTCTTCACAAGGTATATCGGAACCAGAATTTTACGGTGACTTAGTGTACAGATTTGGAAAAATTGTTGAAAAATCTAACTTTTCGGAGCAATTCAAAAAACTTATTAACCGTTATAAAAGAATTGGCTGTATCCTGGATATTATGCGGCAGGCTGCATGCCTAGTTGTCAACTCAATCATTGTTGATGGCTATGCTTCGGGCCTCAGCCGCAATGACCGCCTCTTCGTAAAACTTTAACCAGTGGGTTGGGGCTTGATGATATGTCTTTGGCTTGGCTCGCCGTGGTTCAACTATTGGTTTTCATTTACTCTGGCATAGAGTAGAGTTATCCATGAGTACTCGTCTTTGTTTATTATAGTGATTAACTTGATTTTTATGTTTTCGCTTTGATGCGTTGACTGAGTTGGGAGCCTTTATGCGAACCGAATTTTTATGTATTTCTGTATTAAGAGTAGCATCGGGACCAGGGTGAAATTGGCTAGCTGTAAAAGTGCTTTAACCACCCCTCAGCCCCACCCGGTGGTTTACTCTACTGACCGTTCTAAGGCGGTGGTCCCGGTGTTATTGCTTTGTGTTTTATTCTACGAGGCGATTTGTTTTATGTCTTACCTTGTGTCATTTTGTTCTTGTGTTTTTCGATCCTTTTAGCATTGCGATTACCTCGCTTGGGGAAGAGAGAGCTAATATTAGTGCTTTTAGTACGTATGATCGATTTGTGCTTGTTTGGATTTGTCGGTTTCCTCTTCCTCTTGGTGTCTGGGAAGGGCTGCGGTTTGTGATTGTGGCACTCCCTAGAATTTTCTCTTACCTTTTTTTTATGTGTTAGAAGCATAAAAACAACATGACTATTCGAACTTCAGTGGTTTGAAAATCTATAGAATCATCAAAATTTGTTCTAGATACCGGTAGTTCATGCCACTGAGGATAAATCATAGCATCAAGTCAGGAGGAAAATGGGTATAATTTAGGGATGCTTTTTTGATGACCTATAAAATAATGGTGTGTTAAGCGTAAAGCCTTATCGCTGCCTAGGGAAGCTAGGTCCGGTGACTGTGGCGTTTCAAATGTAACTCCATATTTATTATTCCCAAGGCACCTGATAGCACTTTATCAAAAACAAACAAATAAAGAGCAAAGTAAGCGGCACTGCAACCGAAACATCGCCTTGGAATGGTCAACAGTAATTGTTGGCAAAGTAAGCGGCACTGCAACCGAAACATCGCCTTGGAATGGTCAACAGTAATTGTTGGCGGTTTATGACCTTTTTTCTTAGATATCAAACCCTTTACCAAGATACATATACAGTATAACTTCGATGTTTCGAACACGGATGGCTCGATTACCGTGGATGATTCGAACTCGTTTTTCAGTCCCTAGGAAATTTTTCCGATAGCTAAAGAAAACAAATATTTTTGGATTTTAATGGAAATTTTCTTATTCTATCAGGAAAATGTATGTTGTGTGTGCTCACTAGAATCGCCTCACCGAGGCGATTCTAATGAGTACACTCAACATACCATTATCTTATAGCAGATGGAAAAGGCATTCCTAGAATAGTTTCATTTGCCTTCTGACCTTGCGCTATGATTAACCTTCAGTCGCTCGAACTACCCAGGTGAACCATCACAGGAAAACAGTACGGCTCGTTTACTGTGGTTGGTCCGAACTCGTTTTTGGGCCCTAGGACATTCTTCCGATAGCTCAAGAAAACAAATATTTAGGTATCTTTTAAAGAATTTTATTATTCCATCATGAAAATGTATGTCATGTGTACAAATTAGAATAGAAGCGATTCTAAAACGTACACTCAATATACCATTATTTATTTGAAGCTCGAAAAGACACCCCTAAATTACCCCCATTTATCTCCTCACTTGTTGCTATGTTTAACATTCAGTGACTCCATTTCTAGAACAAATTTCCATGGTCCCATGTCCAAGCCACTGAAGTTCAACTATATAAATGATCTGATAAGATACTGTTCCTTAGTAGGGATCTATACCATGATTGAAGCATTTCTATGTAATTCCATATTTATTTTATATGGAAAGTAGTCTAAGCAGTCGAATTTCAATGGCTCGAGCATCTTCGGGATCATAGAATTTGTTCGAGATATGGGTGGTTCAAGCCACTGAGGGTTCAGCGCCGTCAGAAAGCAAATAATGTTCACTTAGAGAACTCTTTTCGATTTTCTACACAATAATGGTATTTTGAGTGTACTCATTAGAATTGCCTTGATGGGGCTATTTAATGAGTAAACACAGCACACAATTTCATAATAAAATATGAAAATATCCCTAAGTATCTGTTTTTTGAACTATCGGAAGAATTTCGTAGGGACTCAAAAACGAGTTTGAATTAACCAGTGTAAACGAGACATCACTGTTCGCGCTACTGAGGTTCGCCTGTACAAATATAATGGCATGCAAAGCGAACATGCGTAAAATGCAAACAGATCATCTTGCGCATGCGCAAAGTGTCATCCGGGTCTTTACTCTCCATTCTTATATTTTGTATTATCCAATGATTCTGTTGGCGGACTGTAAAGGCTCTGATCAGCGTGCACATCCACTGACCGCATATGTCCGAAGACACGTTTTTTCCATGGCGTGGCCCAAATAGTAAAGGAAATGTCCATGACAATAAAGGTAAAAAAGATTGCAACCATCACAGTGCATAGCAAACGAAGAATGCTATCAAAATCCTTGTTGAAAGATATTTTCAAACACTCATTGTCATATAGAAACATATTTTTAGATGGCGGTAGCTTTGATGGCAACAGTAATAACTTAGTTGGGAGCCTTTATGCGAACCGAATTTTTATGTATTTCTGTATTAAGAGTCGCATCGGGACCGAGGGTGAAGTTAGCTAGTTGTAAAAGTGCTTTAAACCCCCCCGGTGGTTTGCTCTACCGACCGTTCTAAGGCGGTGGTCCCGGTGTTAGTCTTAATCTTTGTTGCTTTGTGGTTTATTCTACGAGGCGATTTGTTGTATGTCTTTCCCTGTGTCATTTTGTTATTGTGTTTTCGGTCCTTTTAGTATTGCGATTACCTCGCTTGGGGAAGAGAGAGCTAATCTTAGTGCTTTTCGTACGTTTGTTTGGTTTGTGCTTGTTTAGATTTGTCGGTTTTCTCTTCCTCTTGGGGTCTGGGAAGGGCTGCGGTTAGTGATTGTGGCACTCCCTGGACTTTTCTCTTACCTTTTTTTTTATAACTACCAAAAACCCATTGTTATTTAAACACATATTTTCAAGTGGAGGCGGAAGTGATGGCAAAAGTAATAACTACTAAAACCCATAGTTATATAAAACATATTTCAAGGTGTAGGTAGGAGTAATGGCACCAGTAATATCTACAAAATCCCATTGTTATATAGAAACATATTATCAGGTGGAGGTAGAAGTAATGACACCGTTAATATCTACAAAAACAACTTGTTATATAGAGACATATTTTCAGGTGGAGGTAGAAGCAACGACACCTACGTTCTGATATATCTAAACGATATAAACGACAATGCCCCTCAGTTCCAGCGAGCATATTATACAGCCTATATTTCAGAGAAAGATACCAGATATAATGTTACACCTGTCATCATAATACATGTATGTCAATATATTAGTTATTGTATAGCTATGAATATTGAATGATTAAAATGTGCAATAAAATCCGAGGAACAAATATGCAAATATCATTCGATATTGACACGCTTACTTGATATTGCACGTTTACTCGGATGCATTTGATTATTATCTTTACGTGACGTTGCTTTTGATGATGTCTTAGGCCAATGACATAATACCAACATTTGTCATGCATTACTGCAGACCCTAGATTTTAGAGAATAGAAATGTCTAATTTTAGACTGTAGCCAACTTGAAATGATACAAAAATGTTCATATCTATGTAATAAAGGAGTTATTGTAATGAATATTGTCCGTGTTCGGATACCAACATAATGACCTTAATGTCATTGTCTTGGATTTAGAATCATAGATTGCTGTTATCGAATGTGTTTTGTCAGACATGGTTTTCTTCATGCTGGTACCAGTTGTAGATATTATTTCATTTAATTCAGCACTGACACCCTGTAGCAAAATATTGATAATTAGTAAATCTCACGCATTTAGAACAGTTTGTTCTAACTAGTAGCATAATAGCAATCAATTTGAATGTTAATACAAAGACGTATGCACACAATCACAATCGAAATACATCACAGTCATAGACATGTGGGAATCAAGACCGCCAGTGAGTCTATTGCTTTTTTTTTCATTATAGATTTCATGCTTTTGTGTGTTTCACTACAAAGTTTGACCGATTAAGTACGATCGAACATATTATTTATAGATTAAGGCGCGGTTTTGCACCCTTAAACCTGATTTAACCGCCCCACTTCACCCCACACACCCCTCCCTTCCTCACATACACCAATAAGTTTTCTACTCACCATTTCAAGGTGTTTCTCTTTTGCGTTTCTTCTTTGTCTGTGCTTTGAATGTTTTATATGTGACGTTTGTGTTGTCATTATTTGTTCTTTCATCTTCTTTTCTTGTCTGAGGAAGGCTGTGCTTCGTGATTGTAGTATTTCCTGGGATCTACACGTATCTGTTTTGCAGAATTAACACAGCGAATAATTACAATTAACACAGCGAATGATGACGACCAGAACTTGAATGTGATCCATCTCTCTTTCATTTGATTATAAATTGTTATCTCTTTATGCCTGTTTTGTTACTTTTAAGGCATTCGATGCGGACAAAGAACACACAAACAACAGTGAAGTGAAATATTCCTTGATGAATATTTCAGAGCCCTCGGTACATCTTACGATAGACGAAAATAATGGAAATATCTATCTACAAGCACCTGTTGTCTTTGGTATGTTAGAGAACAACACAGGAGTTTCGGGAGAAGTAAAAATAATTGTAGAAGCTAGAGACTGTGGGGTTCCAAGTCTAAGAAGCAATGTAACATTTACTCTTAATATTCAGGTATTGTTTTACATTTAAGTCGAACTTCGATGGCTCGAACCCCTTTAGGACCATGAAAATTTGTTAGAGACAGTGGTAGTTCGAGCCACGGAGGGTTACTATTAGTGCCATACCAGGAGGCATAATGGATAATTGTGGGATATATTTTCGGTGTTCTATATTATAAACGTATGTTGTGTGTACTCATTAGAATCGCCTCATCGAGGCGATTCTAATGAGTGCATACAACATACACTTGCAAGGTAAAAGAAGAAAATCTCCCTAAATTATCCGTATATCGTATTTGGAGGAAATCCCTGCGGACTCAATAACGTGTTCAAGTCCTTGGTAAACGAGCCATCGGGGTTCGAGCCATTGAAGTTCTACTGTATACAACCGATTAATTGAGTCGTGTCATTGTAGAAAGCTGTTATTAGCAAAATCTAACAGCAAAGGTTCAGGCGATCCTGTGAATCCGCCTATGCGTTTTGCTCATGTAAGCATTAGAGCAAGGAAAACTTCAGCCAAAGAACTAGACATGCGGCCTCGCGAAGGGGCCGATACGCACTTTGACAGATTGACTGAATGGAAATTTTGAAGAGCTTTTTTCTCGCAATGTGGCTTTATAAAGCTATAAAAGAAAATGGATTGCTGGTATTTATATTTGAGCCGAGACAAATGCATGCGCAGATAGCGAAGACAGATCAGCCTGCATATCCACACAGTCTGATCACGGTCTTTACTGTCTGCTAACCGAATCGTTGGCCACTGTAGAAAATATTGGTGTAAAGGGTAGGGCCTTTACCAGTCCGCGGTTTCAAAGGCTTATCTGCATCTTTACTGTTGGCAAATGCCCCGAAGATATATTTTATTATGGCATGGCTTCATTGTAGCTAGCATGATCGATTTTATAGTTGATATTGTGGTTTAGGGCGCATCCTATTAGAAGAGTTGTAACACGTATCCGAACCGTGAAGGCTTTTGGCATCCGTGGCATCAAAGCCTTCCGTGTCCATCTACATAAAGAGAAGACACGTTTGTTAGACTATCTTGGTGTGAAGTAAAATGATTTTTAGAAGAGCAATACTTCGAAAGCAAAGAACACATACGAGAATGCAAAAATAACAGGTTCGGTTTTATTGAGTTTAATCCATTTGGAGACTCCCAAACGGGTATCTGGCAAATAATGCAGACCCAAAGCCGACGCTACAAAATGTGGCATATGATCAGGTTCTCCACTGTTTGCAAATTATTTAGCCATTTTTCTCTAGGAATATCTAAATAAAACGTATGATATACCTAACATTGCAATTCGACTATTTCAACATACAGTGTGTAGGACATTATTCAGTCTAAATTGGGTTAATCATTTACAGTAATGAAATGAGGAACACTGCTAAAGGCTCATAGACTATGATTGAACGATATTCTATTTTCAATAATTAAATAAAAATGCGTTTAGTGACCCTGATAGACACGAAAACTAAACACAATTGAAAAAAGAATCTAATCAGATTAAGCAGTTCAGGTACATGTGAGCATACCATATGCACATAAAATGACTCTTACGCTTCTACATGCAAGCACTGTACCAAACCTAATTATATAAAAAACTAGGCCTTAGTTGATACGATTCAAACAATGACTAGATATATGTGTGTGAACTATCAACTCTTTGTGATATTATTTCAAATGTGCTCATATGTGTCTTCTGAATCCCATGAGAAAGTGTCAGAGGAAAATCCGTAGAGGAAAACCTGCAAATTAATTTGCAAATTTTCTTCCAATGCTTATTGATGACTTTATTTTATTTAAACCAGGATGAGAGTAACAACAGTCCACAAATGCGACAGTTTAATAAGCCTGTCTTTGTCGCAAAAGTCTTAGAGAATGTGACGTCTACAATTAATAATCGTAAGTACAGTTGTCAATTATTCCAACAGCGCTGTATAACTAATAATAAAAATGAAAAAAGGCACAATGATAGATCGCAGTCAGATACCAAGAGGGAGAGCGAATGAATAGGAACATCAACAGCCAACAACTAGTGAGGCCACCAGCTCCCTCTTCACCGAGTGAGATAATCACTAAGACAGACCAAAACCAAAAGCAAATCACCAAACAAGATGGGAAAAAATAATTGAAGGCAGCCAAAACAGCAGTAGAATACCACTTTGGAAATTAAACAGTATTGACCTAAGGTCCCAGTAATTTGCTGCTGACCTTTCCAAGACAATTCCTTTGTTCGTGCATCGGTGGTGGCGGTTCGGGCCTCAGACTCAATGACGGCCTCTTCGTAAAACTTTAACCAGTGGGTAGAGGCTTGACGATATGTCTTTGGCTTGGCCCGCCGTGGTTCAACTATTGGTTTTCATTTGCTCTGGCATACAGTAGAATTAGCCATGAGTACTCGTCTTTGTTTATTATAGTGATTAATTTGATTTTTATGTTTTCGTTTTGATGCATTGACTGAGTTGGGAGCCTTTATGCGAACCGAATTTTTATGTAATTCTGTATTAAGACTAGCATCGGGACCCAGGGTGAAGTTAGCTAGCTGTAAAAAGTGCTTTAAACCCCCAGGTGGTTTGCTCTACCGACCGTTTTAAGACGGTGGTCCCGATGTTAGTCTTACTCTTTGTTGCTTTGTGGTTTATTCTACGAAGCGATTTGTTGTATGTCTTTCCCTGTGTCATTTTTTTCTTGTGTTTTTCGGTCCTTTTAGTATTGCGATTACCTCGCTTGGGGAAGAGAGAGTTAATCTTAGTGCTTTTCGTACGTTTGTTCGGTTTGTGCTTGTTTAGATTTGTCGGTTTCCTCTTCCTCTTGGGATCTGGGAAGGGCTGCGGTTTGTGATTGTGGCACTCCCTGGACTTTTCTCTTACCTTTTTTTTTCATACGTGACGTTTATTTTGTCATTATTCTTCATCTCTCCTTTTCTGGTGCCCAAAGGCTGTGCTGCTTAATTGTGGCAGTCCCTGTCTATCTTCCCTTATATTCTAATACTTCCTCCCCACGTACTAGCATTGTAACTCATCAAGGATATTACCATTTGTATGATACATATCAGAGATATCGATGTTTCATAAGGGTGTCACCAATACTATAATAATTGGGCCGCGTCAAGCAAAAACGTACCTTCGACCATACGCAATATGTGCAGATTCAGATCATCCTGTGCATGCTGAAAGTATCATCTAGGTCTTTTTCTCTCCCTGCATTCTGTAGTATTCGATGGTACTTTTTGCGGACAGTGAAAGGCCTGATCAGATTGCGCGGATGCGCAGGTTGATCTGAGCCTTCGCTGTCCGCATATGTCCGAAGACATTTGATAGTCGTTTATCTATATGCTCTAGATCACCGTGGCAAATTCCTGCACTGATACAGATCCGTTCCAGAATAATAGATTGTAAAAGAAATGACCCTTAAGAGCAATGGCCACACTCATAAAACTGTAAACAGCTTACCAAATTCGACCTAATTACCGCACATGCTCCTATAAGCGCACAACCAAGCACTTTAGTAGTCTTTAGATTACAGCCAGTGTACTTTTTTCTACGTCTTTATAAAAACATATGTTGTGGGTTCTCATTTGAATTGCCTCAACAAGCCTACAAGTCGAGGCAATTCAAACGAGTACCCATAATATATTTTTATAAAGCCAATCAAAAACTGATATCGCATAAGCATCAATTAACAGGAAAAACCTAAGCGCACAGTGGGGTAATTAGGTCGAATACATTAGGTATATAAATAGATTTAAGTATGTCTACGTTTTATTGAGTTCGATAGATGTACATGCAGAACAAACTTATATTTTGAACAACCCCTGACTCTCTCACCATAGATGAGCAATATTTAAAGGCTCCATATTCCTGACAAATAGACATTTTTATCCAAGAAAGATTTAATTAATTTGATATATAGTATTAATACGATCATAAAATATGGCATCTGACAGCCTGTAAAATTTCATTTAGTCTCTCGTGTTTGAACTGGATCAAAAATAAAATAATTTTTTTTCGTATCGCTGAATTAATATTGGCAACATTACAATAAAACATCATTTCATTTCAAGAACAAGAGACTAACTGAAATTTTACAGGCTGTCAGGCGCCACATTTTATGATTTGAATTGATGTCATATATCAATTTATTAAAACCTTTCTTGGATAAAAAATGTATATTTTTTAGGAATATGGAGCAATTAATTTTTATAATCACATCTACATGCGCATCATAAACATTTATAAATATTTCAAATATGTGATATCAACTGTGTAAAAAGATTTATTGTGAAGTACAATCATACGATCAGAAGCAAAGACGGGCAGGTGGAATAACATGAACCCGAAATTAAAAAAAATGCTCGAATAACATTATATATTTTTTGGTGGGGGAGGGTGGGGGGCGGTGGGGGGTGGGAGGTGGTGTATTTTCTTAGTTTTGGTGCTATTATCTCCCTTATTTATTAGTTGATTTGCAATCTACCTTTTAAATATTTCTCGTGTTCTTTAGCAACATCAACACTATCTGAACAAACTTAATAGGTTTTTTTAACAGTATAATTGTTGACCACTTTGAATTGGATGTAGGGTTACTATAAATATCTTTGTGTCATCATAAAATAGTTAAATTTCCCTAAAATATCCCTGAATGATTTTTTATGCTATTATAAGAATTTCCTAGGACTCAAACTACGAGCTCGAATCAGTCTCGATAATCGAACTATCGGTATTCGAGTCACTGAAGTTTAACTGTAGTCAGTTTTGTCTCAAACTTTTAGGTACTATCGTAGCTCAAGTGCTCAGCACAGGCTTCCATAAAACCTTAAGGAACAACGAGTTTGATTATTTCATCGTTAGTGGAAGCTTTGAAAAGTTCTCAATAAACGCATCAACTGGCGAAGTGTATGTCACACCTGGCGCCCAATTGGACAGAGAAACTCAAGATTTCTACAATATAACACTTGCTGCAGTTTATCATGTATCACCAGCTCTGGTAGGAACCGCTTTCGTGTATGTTACTGTATTGGATGTCAATGATGTACCACCACGATTCAACAGTAGCTCATACTCCGTTGCGCTCATAGAAAACCACATATATCCGAATGTGATTACCTGTTTTGCTTCGGACGCAGATGAAGATCATCTTCTTGAATTTAATATTACACGTATTGTGGCAACGAACGAAAGTGGGAACTATGTTGATTCGTCGCTGCTCGCAGTGAGTATTTTTGTCGTCTCTAGTGTAGCAAATCAAAAATTATATTGAGCCATTGTCAAACCATTCCAGTAGTCATTGAACTAAATGCATGTACTTCATATGGTTTATAGATACAGTTCGACTATTTTCTTATAGTTTTCTTGTAACAAACATTTGTTTGCTGGAAAATATATCGATTTGTTTTTATGTAGGCTATTTCCCACAGTCAACAAATAAATCAAATTACACTTCTAACCTGTCGCAGTACATTGTGTTGTTATGTAGTCTATTCGTTAAGGATTTTGTGCTTCTAAATAAACTGATAATATTTCTTAAATGTTATCACACCATGCCTATGATAATAGTTATATCTATCGAACATTCTGAACAGTTTAAAACAATATGTTATGAACCTTATGTTATGCAGTTAGTGATGCATGTGATGGTTTACAATTCCAGAAAGTCTCTAGTAGATCACTACACAAATCGTAGTGATTAAATAAAATTTCAGTTGCCTTTTTATGTCATTAATCCGTTTAAGGTTAAACATCTCACATGCTATTAACATGAATGTATATTCCGTATATTTTATTATACAGTAAAAATTCAATGGTTCGAACACCGATGGTCCGTTTACCGTGGCTGATTCGAAATCGTTTATGAGTCCCTGGGAAATACTTCCGATAGCTCTAGAAAAAAACAGTTAGGGATAATTAAGGGAATTGTTTGTATTTTATCATAAAAAATGTATGTTGTGTAACATACCTTTAGTTTATAAAAGATCAAAAAGACACAGCTAAATTATCCCCATTTGCCTCCTGACCTGGTGCTCTGATTAACCCTTAGTAGCTCTAACTACCCATGTCCAGGATAAATTTCTATGGTCCCAAAGATGTTCGAGCCGTTGAAGTTCGACTGTATTTATTTTATTGTCACTAATATTTCTATTAGTTTTGATTGCAGCTTATGTTAAATAACTTTGAAACATACTTTAAAACACTTGTCAGTTGTTCACTTTCATTGTAAGTTTTTTGTTAGATTTGTTTGGGTTTCTTTTTTTTCATATTATATAAATTGATATGTTTTCTTTAAGTAAACATGTGCTTAATGCAGTTTAATGAAATGTCGAGAAGCAATATAAATATTCTAATAACATTGTCGGTGCTTCATGGTTTTAATTTCAACTACGCTCATGACTGATTTGTTTAAAGCTTTTGTTTCAATGGAGTAAAATTTTGAAGTTCGGTGTTCCTTTGCATTTACAGAATATCTTCTCAATTGAATCATCTAATGGATCTGTGTCTGTGTTTTCAACAATGGATAGAGAAATAGCTGATCTTATAAAAGTCGAAATCTTAGTCTCGGATTTACATGCGTATAATCCATATCCACAAACAGCTACAAGTAAGTCATTGATTTCTAAGTTAGTCAGTACAACATGTAAAATAAAAATCTAGAAGGTAGCCTTTGGAAACAAAGAGCACATTACAGTCGGTTATTTCCTTAAACTCTTAAAAAATGCATGTACTACAAAATTTCGTCTTACAAATGTAAGTTAAGAAACCCAGGAAATGCCACAGGAACGACGTACAGCTTTCCCGAGGCACCAAAAAAAGACAAATGAGGAACATGTTAACCGTATTTTTCTTCCCTTGCTTACAGTTACTTAATGCAGCTTCGAGCTGATTTTAATGTTAAATTAAACGGATATACCATTTAACATGGACGACCAAATGAGCCGAAACGTGAGAAACCGTACCGTCTAATATATGCGCCCAACGATTACTGAAATCAGCCTGCGCATCTTCAATGACCTCATGAAGAAACGTTGCAGTTTAGTCTATCCAAAGTGCACCCAGTAAAGATTCAGATCCGACTGCGCGAACAGACAGGCTGATCTGAATTCTTCGTTGGGCGCACATGTCAGAAGGTACTTTTCTGACCTTGCGCCTTAGATGATTGAACAAGATATAGGATGATGCATGCAAGTTTTAAATATTATTCTGGGCAGCAGTTTTAATGTTTTATATCATGTGTGTAGCCGTGACTGTAACTTGGTAAATTTTCTGCCATATGTTACAACGGAGACGACTGTGTGACCTATTTGCTTTTCTGTCCATCAAGTCTATTCCGGAAAGGGTTCTAATCTATAAGAAAACAACTTCCTCGCAAGAAGAGCAAATTCGATCTTATTAAATTAGACCCCCTTTGCAGAATGGTGGCAAACATTTTTGATTGAGCCGCATCCATGAAAGTCATCCGTATTCCTTAAATAAATAATATGTTTCTCGCGACCTGAAACAAAGTAACGCTTAATTTTCGTTAATGACAATGGTGCACGTTGTGGGGTTAAATAAATTGGACACGCTTGGCAGATTTGTAAATAGCTTTACAAGGGAGACAACTTTTGTGATTCCTTTTTTTTCCTGCACTCTCAAGTCCCTTCTGAAATGCTGTCTACTTTTTAAGGAAAGCATTTGCTCCCAATGGGGAAAACATTCTTTTCTGTTACAGTAGACCTCTTTTCAGTAGGGAGCTAAGCAAATGTTACGGAGATGTCTCCCTTGAAATGGTGTCGATTCCCCTTAAACCGATTCTTCCGTTTGTATTTTGCAGCTACTCTAACAGTTACAATTCTTGATGTCAATGACAATTTCCCAGAGTTTGGCACCGGAAGTTACACATTCAATGTTTCTGAAAACGCTGTGATTCCATCAATAGTAGCAATCCTAGATGCGTTTGATAGAGACTTAAATCAAATCATCACTTATTCACTCAATCCCGGACCGTGGCCCACTGATTGCTTCTCAATAGATGCTCAAACCGGTAAGTACAAGAGCGTGCAGTAGCCGTTTCCGATAACATGACAAAAGTATGAGAAAACTGACAGGAAATATTCTTACAGTTTGGAGTACATTCAGAACGAGGTCATACAACCCCGATCCCCAGTAGCATTTGTTTCTGTGCACAGTTTCTACGGTACTCTTGTGTTGTGACTGGTGGTAGTGGTATTGTGTGTGTGTGTGTGTGTGTATGTGTGTGTGTGTGTGTGTGTGTGTTGGTTATTGCAAATGTGCTATTTCGTGTTATCATTTCCATGCTTCTATGTTTTCGGTACTTTGTGAAACATTCCTTTACTAATGTCGTCTTTCCTGTGTAGCCAGATGTGCTTCTAATGAGTAACCACAATATTTTTATGGATAACTTTATGTCAGAATTGTCATCAAATACGCCTCCTTAACCCTTGTCATGCTGAATAAATTAAGATGCCTAGCTCACTTCTAATTTCCAGCCAATCAATCAGATTACTTGATCCAGATTTTTTATATAAATTCACATAGTTAATGGCAAACAGTGCAGATCCAGATCAGTTGGCTTCTTCAGATATATCCGGGTTCAGCAGGACAAGGGTTAACAAGTAACAAGACCTCTGCTATATCAAAACAATTCCTTAATAGATTTACCCTTTCACCCATGACTTAATGAAACGGGTTATTCCATTCTTGAGTTTGGACATGTTCATTATTGAAAATAGGAATGCCAGTCAAAACTCAAATATCAAATGGCAAACAGTGTAGATCCTGATGATACGGCTTGTTAAGAGCCGTCTCATCTGGATCGACACTGTTTGCTAAGATACCTGTTTTAGTCTTCAGAGACGAAAATGTTAACAAAAATTATACCTGCCTGTTTTACAGGTGTCCTGAAAAAAGTAGGATTTCTTGACAGAGAGAAAATTGCTACTGTAGACCTGGTGGTAACAGCAACGGACGACGGAACTCCCCCTTTGTCTTCCAATATAACAGTTCATATTGTAATAACAGATATCAATGATAATGCACCAATATTTGAACCCCATAATACAACTTACCATGTACCAGAAAATGCAACAATAGGCGATGTCGTCGCCGCTGTAATCGCTTTTGATAATGATATTGGATATAACAGCCAAATTTCATATTCAATAATAAGTGGTGGTTTTGGCGGCTTTACGATTAACGAAACAACCGTAAGTATATTTATTATAATAACACCTATTTATTAGACAGCAGGCATCCTTTAGCATCTTGTGAACGAAAAAAAGACTGAACACTTAGAAGTGATATTTTGTCTTTTTTTCTTCTTTTTTTTTGCAAAAGAAAGAGATCGATAATACAATCGAAACATCAAACTTGCTAAGCACACATGTCGTAACGAATACAGCCGACTCTCGTTATCTCGACTCGCTTATCTTGAATAACCGCTTATCTCAAAGTGAAAATCTGGTCCCTATTTTAACATGGTAATCTAACAACAGGTAGTCTCGTTTCTAAATTGGTATGTTGAGCATGAAAGCAAACAGAAAGTCCGAAACAGACCTTCCAATGCATAAAATTGCAGAAATGTGTATTCATTTCTGAAACTAAATGTAAGCCAGCTAAACAGAAGTAAATATGTAATATTTGGTCCTCTAACATATCCAGATATAAGGCTCACGTGTTATATTACGTCACAAAAAATGCGGATGTCCGTACGGCTGTCTGTATGAGTTCGCTTTAAACAATTCACAATAACGGACTTATTATTAGAACTTTACCGCGATGTTCTTGGTTTTGCTAAATGGTTTACACATAATAGATCTCTTAACAAGACCAGTACTACTGGCGCAAAGTACTAATAATTAGACGCTTGATGTTCTATGTCTGGTGAGAATTCATAAAGTAATAAGGATACTTTTAAAAACAAACGGAGGCCCGAGATTAAGTGATCATTAGGTTTTCGTGATGTACTAAATCACGTCACCCAACACCATGGTATTTCGAGAGTGAAGGCACATTCACACAGTCTGATCAAAGGTGTAGGTGGCTCTCTGTCGGCACACTGATTTAGTACCACAAAATATGTACTTCAACAGAAGTGCTCTTGATTAAACTGTGTGAGCACTAGAAAAATCAGAACTTTTCATTTTCGCTTATTTCTCAGTGACA
Organism: Anodontia alba; assembly: GCA_964016985.1. Lineage (NCBI taxonomy): Eukaryota > Metazoa > Mollusca > Bivalvia > Lucinida > Lucinidae > Anodontia > Anodontia alba. The sequence continues at coordinate 12,254,869 of OZ024838.1, read as the reverse complement.
GTCTTTTTGTGATCGTTTTACTCATTGGAGATGGAAAATTGACTGATTTGTATACACCAAACATTTATAAACTATGAAATATTAGTAAGTGAATATATTGTTTTCTTTTTATTTAAACTAGGGCATCATCACAGTTGCAAGTAATTTAGACAGAGAGGCGATACAGAGATATATCGTAACTATCGAGGCGAAGGACAGCCCCTTGGACTTATCAGAACAGAAGAGTTCACAGACAGTTATACAAATACACATTATAGACATTAATGACAATGCTCCTGTATTTTATTTTGCGGAGTATAATACACAAGTAAAGGAAGATGTCAAAATTCACTCTCTGGTATATACCATCACTGCTGTTGATGCTGATGAACCCAACACTGATAACTCTAAAATCACTTATGAAATGTCAACCAGTAGTCAAAATAAATTATTTAGAATAGACAGTCACTCTGGTGACATAATGTTAAACGCTTCCCTTCGAGAACATGTTGGAAACTATACTATTTTAATAACGGCTAAAGACCACGGAGATCCACAGTTGTATGGAACAACTATCCTTAATGTGGAAGTTAAGGATGTTAATTTGAATGCTCCGGTTTTGGTAGCAAAGCCAGCGGGAAATCTTGTGAAAATTTCTGAAGTAAGTATAGTTCAGTCGAGCTTCAAATATCTTGGGACCATTGAAATTAGTTCTAGACAGGATAGTTCGTGCCACATCCGATTAATCATAGCACCAGGTCGGGAGGCAAATGTTTTCTGATGGCAGTAAGGCACAACAATTTAGAAAGTCCATTAGTAGTACAAGAGCTTGAATTAGCAATAAACCGTGCTTTGTATGGTCTTTTGTGACGTATTACCTCCAACAGTTTGTTATTGTCCATTCCAAAATTATAAATGAATCTACCTATGAAATACCACAATAACACAACACACTATTTTCCTAGTAAATAAGTGAAGCAAATAAACTATAAATTCTACCAGTAGCAATTACATTAATGCACTCGTCCGCAGGGCTTATAGCCCAGTTCCTGTTTCTTGGACAAAATAGTTCAAATCCGTACCGCTGCACACTAAGCTCAAAGTTGTAACTGATGTAGTAGTGTATCGAACATCAGTCACTTTTGCCTCTTGTGATTGATGATCGGAAAGAATTTTCATAGTCGACTAATCGGAAAATTCTATTTATAAAAACATATTTTCTCACTTTTTATGTTTTCATAGGCAAGTTATAAAAAAAAAAGAAATTCAAAGCTGTCTGTTTGGGTTATTCTGGATATGTGACCAGTAAAAGTAAAAAAAAATAATAATGATAAAATAAGCTTAAATAAATTCAACCCAAAAGGACTGATATTTTTCTTTTTTCTCCATTAAAAAATGTGCTGTGGATACTCATTAGAAGTGCCTCGTGGAACCGCATCTAATGAGTAGCCACAACATATATTTCCATGGTGAGATGAAAATATATGATCTGGATACCCCTCTTATTGATCTGGAGCCATGAATAAGTATCTGAAAAAGGGCTAAATTAAGAGTGAATATATTTTCTATAAGTCGATTACCAATCGATGATCAGTTGCTTTACAAAACCGATAATCGACCATGAAATTCTGGCCGATTCCCAACACTATGATGTTTATATTTCGTTGCAGTGTGCGAGGTTGAATTCCACTGTGTACATTTTTACTGCACTTGATACCGACCACGGAAGAAACGCAGAGCTGCATTATTCTGTTAGGCTAATTGAGAGCAATTCTACTGTAGATGGGTTTTGGATAGATCCGGCTACCGGAGTTTTGAAGACAAAGGCAAAATTTACCAGCAGAGGTGGAGAAAAGTTCAGGGTTTGTAGTTATATATTCTACCTAAAAGACTAAACGTGTGCTTTTTCTATATAAGTTGTGAGAATTCTTCTCTTCTTTATATTCTTTTTGGAAGCCAATGAACATCACTCTTTTCCCATGGACAATGTTCATTATTTTCTGCCAATATGAAATCGCCAATTAGAAACATCAAATGATTAAGTTTGTCGTTTTGGATACAAATCTTTGAAAAAGAAAAAAATCAAAAAATCATAAAATTGAATTATCAGCTATTCAATGGAAAATTAGTAAACAAGATGTCCAGGAAGTGCTATAATCACAGAATAATCGGTTTATAGTTGAAAGTTTTACGCCTAAAATTCATATGTGATATTTAGCATTCATTGGAGCGGGAGTTTAACACTTTGCATGCTGAGTAAACATTTCAGTAGACGACATTTTGATATAGTTTTCTTCTTTCGTTTTCTAAAAGATAGGATCTGACATTGTATGCATGTTAAGTGTTATCTGCTGGGTTTGCCCATAGCATGTTAAGTATTATCTGCTGAGTTTGTCTATAGCATGTTAAGTGTTATCTGCTGAGTTTGCCCATAGCATGTTAAGTGTTATCTGTTGGGTTTGCCCATAGCATGTTAAGTGTTATCTGCTGTTTGCCCATAGCATGTTAAGTGTTATATAATTTACAGGCTCCTTTTTGTGTGTTACTGAAAGCTAAGAAGAATCGCAAGCTAATACATTTTACACATAAATACCCCTGTTATGAGCTTCGTTTTAGGAAAATAGGTACATTTGGTAGATGTACTGCAATTTTGCAAAAAGGGGACAACTCTTGCCGCTTCCTGTTTGCTTTACTTTTCAGCAATCCATTTTAGAAAATGGGTCTAGTGGAAGCATTTTGTCTCCTTTTTAAGTGTGTGTGGGGGTGTATCTATGTATCTATGTGGGCGCCCTTTTAAAATAAAAACGAAAAATATTAATCCCGATTTTAATGAGACCTCATCTACTATTGGTTTTCATTTACTCTGGCATACAGTAGAATTAGGCATGAGTACTCGTCTTTGTTTATTGTAGTGATTAATTTGATTTTTGTGTTTTCGCTTTGATGCATTGACTGAGTTGGGAGCCTTTATGCGAACCGAATTTTTATGTGTTTCTGTATTAAGAGTAGCATCGGGACCCAGGGTGAAGTTAGCTAGCTGTAAAAGTGCTTTAAACCCCCCGGTGGTTTACTCTACTGACCGTTCTAAGGCGGTTGTCCCGGTGTTGGCCTTTGTTGCTTTGTGGTTTATTCTACGAGGCGATTTGTTGTATGTCTTTCCATGTGTCATTTTGTTCTTGTGTTTTTTAGTCCTTTTAGTATTGCGATTACCTTGCTTGGGGAAGAGAGAGCTGATCTTAGTGCTTTTTGTACGTTTGTTCGATTTATGCTTGTTTGGATTTGTACACATTTCAAGCAGTTTGATTGGCCGATGGAAAAGTTTTACATTACAATAAAATCCAGAGCAGGAATCCGTCGGATTTTTTTTTTTTTTTTTTTTTTTTTTTTTTTTTTCGTCGTCTCAAAAGATTGCCATTTTTGGCAACATCTGTAATATTTTGATGACAAAGTTGGAATTATAAAAAAAAAACAGAGGCTTATTATTCTGCCTCTGTAAACAATAAAGTATTATTATTGTGGATTTTATCGTTGTATAAACTTCGACGAATCACTCACAAACAACACAAAGCCCTTCTGGCGAATCACGCATAATGTAAAGCCCTTCGGGCCCTTAGGGTTTTATGTTAAGTTTGTGAGTGATTCACTATAGTTTATACATCGATAAAATCCACAAAATAATATTCATATCTATAATAAATAGACAAATTCCATTGCAGATTTTGCTGATCGTTTCCGACAGTGGTGATCCTGTGCTGTCTTCAGCTCCGTATATATTTGACATTGAAATAATTGACGTAAATGATCACGCGCCTGAATTTCAAACAACGAAATACAATATGACCGTAGAAGAAAATCAGAACAACAGAACGGTCGGCAAGCTCAGTGCTTTTGATCTAGATAAGAACTCAGTGTCATGTTACAGCATCGCAGGTACCTTCTTTTATAGTCTTATCAGTTAATTCAACTAGATTGTTCTTCAAACGCTTTTAAAACAGTCCAATAAACTTATCACTATGTGCAGATTATCTGTTTGTAAACCGAGGCTCTTATAGGAATGTAAAAGTTCAGAGGTATAACTGAAATAGCTTGTACATTAAGAGGATTGGATCCGGTTTAGGTCTACCCTTAAAGGAGAAGTTGTGGTCATGGTACCCAAGCCATAATCCAAACTCATAAATCCATAAACGAATGACGAATCAGAATGATTAGACCAACAAACATGGACCTCAGAATAAAGAGTGTAATCAGGCGTCCGCGGATAGTAAGCATTACTTGGTAAGCAGGCCATGCCCATAGGCCTGAACGAAGGAAATGTAGGTAAAAGCGTATGTCCGGAATTTTGGAAGTCTACTTATGGCTCGCCATTGGCAAAAACATCAGAAACAATTCTGGAAACTGCAACAATGTAGGGATTGACCACATCATGATGTCTCCCATAGAAGCAAATTCCTTCATTTTAGAGTAAATCCCTTTTCAGAAGGGAGCCAAATAGTAATGACAGAATTGCATGACAGATTCATAACAGATTCATGAATGAGTTAGAAGACCTCCACACGGACAGAACAAATATATGTTTTACCACTGTTGAAGCTGATGGCGAAGGTTGGGGTCCCGTAAAGCTAGCTTTAGCCCCCAGCAGTTCATCATTGACCGTCCCAAGGCGATACTTTCGTTGTGGTACTTTTTAATTGTTATGAATTGTTTCACTTTCTCATGTTTTTCTTTTAAAAATCACGTAAATCAATAGAGTTGCCGACTGACTTTTTGGGAATGACTTGCCAATTCTGCTTGCCTTATTTTCATGTTGTGGCTGCTTAATTGTATTTGTCTGTTTTTTTCTTTTGTTAATGGGGGCTTTATGTGGATCTGATTGTATCAGTTCCTGGGCTCACACATTTACTTTGCCCCAACTAAAAGTGTATCCCCCCCCCCCGGTAGTGTACTCCCCGCGTAAGATCTTAAGTCTATCTTTGTTATGTGACGAAGTGTTATCATGAGAGTCACATATAACCTAAAAAGTAGGGTAAGAGCACCTGTGAAGCCCGGCTCCATCGCGCAGTTTGTAAATCAGGAAAACATGCCTATATAATGTTGACCCCCTTAAACCCCATTTTTATATAGTAAAACTGGGGTTTACAGGGGCATTCATTATTTTTCTTATTTCTGCTTAAAAACATATTTTGTAGGTACTCGTCAGAACCGCCTCGCCGAAGAATTTCTAATGAGTACACACAATCTATGTTTTGAGTAGAAATATGAAAAATATCAGAATTTTTATCTGAAAATTTTCAGTTTTTTTGTAGTAGAATTTTCAGTATATTTGAATAGGCTTGTTTTCGTAATGAGTGCGTCTGTCTGCAGATCCAGATGTCGCGATTTCGAACCCGAGTCAGTCATAGCGCCAGCTCAGGAGAGAAATGGAAATAATGTATCAATTTTGTTTCGACCTCTATGAAATAATATAGGGATCAAACATACTTTTTTATGCATTAACATTCGCCACGTCAACACCTCCCAAGGGAGCTGGCGAATGTTAATGCATTGAAAAACCACGTTTGATCGCTATTATTGCATAAAAACTGAAAACATTTACTGCATTTCGCGTTATTTCTTGCACTATTTTAATTCTCCTTTTCACCGATGTCGTGCGAACGCTATTTCCACGGATTATTCTCGTTCTAGGGCCGAGCAGTACACATCTCGTAACGGCAGCAAATCTGTGGCCCGGTACGACCATATTGAAAGTTGCGTAGCCTTGCATTAACAGCGCGTGAATTGCCTTGTTAATACATGGCTTTTCGCCGGTTAATGCACGGCTGTTAATAACGTGTGATACTGCTTTTTATGCAATGATGGTATGTTGAGTGATTCATAAGAACCCCCTAGATAATAAGATTCTAAGGATGACACACAACATACATTCTCATGACAAAATAAAAAAGATCCCTAATACATGTATATCCCTAAATATTTAATTTCTTGAGCTAGCGAAAGAATTTGCTAGGGACTCAAAAACGAGTATGAATCAGCAACGTTAAACGAGTCATTGGTATTCGAGTCATAGAAGCTTTATCTATTTAAGCGAAATGCTTAACTATATGTTACAACTTCAGCTTCCGAATGGTCCGGGTACTTCAGTATTGGAAACACGTCTGGTATACTGGAAACAAGCAAAGCCCTAGATCGAGAAAAAGTTACAGACATCTTCCTAACAGTCAGTGTGAAAGACTGCTCTAAACCGGAAGACATCGTTGGAGTATGCGACGGCATCGCCGGAAGTGGCCATCCTTTGCACCAAACCGCGGATGTATACATAGCTGTACTCGATGTTGATGATAATCCTCCGGTATTTACACAAGATGAAATTCTTTATGGAATAAGAAGGGATGTGAAACCGGGAGAGCTTCTGAACCTGCAACTCCGGGTTTGTAGTTCTTTCTGTAGCTCATAATATTTAAGGCGTATGGATACACTGTCAGGAGAACAATTCTGTCCAAATTACTTCTGTCTCACTTCTGAAAAGGAGTCTACACTCTAAAAGGAGAGAATTTGTTGAATATGGGTCTACTCTAAAATGAGAGAAATTATTAGCATTGCGATCAAATTCTCTGCTTTTAGAGTAGAACTATTTTCAAAAAGAGCCCTGGTTAGCATTAGTGCAGTCACAAAAGCTGTCTGTCTAGTTAATAGAGGAATGATTTTTTTTGTGTGCATGATATCGATGTGTAGACTCCGACGAATCACTCGCAATGACCAAATGTTAAGTTTGTGAATGACTCACCGGAGTTTATACACCTACAAAATACGCAAAATAATATTTCGTTATTAATAATTGCATCTTTGTCATCACAATGTTACAAGTGTTGTCAAAAATGTCAATATTTGTGAGAATGCGGAAGGAAAATAGATGCGACAGATCCCTGGTCTGGACTTTGTTGAAGTATGCAATTTTTCCTTCAATTATTCAAATTACGTAATATGTGTTTAAAGATGAGGATATGGATTTTTTAGGCAACACAATGGCCATGGCTATTTCCTGTTAGAACAGATCCTTTACATAATGATACAAGCGTTGTTTCACTTGTTACCAATGGTGGAAAATCCGCCAAGTGTGTTCACTGGCCTTAACCCATTTATGCCGAATTGAATCTTCTACCTCAACTCTTTGGACAGGTACATATCTAATAGAAAGGGATGTCTGGTTAATTTTTATCATTACCAAGTTTTGCAGAAATTCCTGTATTCCTGTTCTGCGGCGTTTACCCTGTTTGCCAATGTCCCTTTTATGGGACGCTAAGCATAAGTGGGATAACACGTTTAGTTCGCAAAATAATGGATATCGCTAATAAGGGGAAACGACTGAAAGCTTGGTTCTATATCAAAATGATGTGTTTTGTAGTGTTATATCTCTCTCGCAAGCCTTTTGTTCTGTCACTCTCGTTCGTGGAACTGATTATCATACAAGCCAGGTACCCAGAAAAGGGCCCTTCAGAATTTCCGTCGAGTCATATTTTTAGTACGCATGCCCGCCCCTTATTGAGGCGACATGTCTGGTTCTTTGGCTGAAGTTTGCCCTTGACCTTCGCTTGTGTGAGGGCACAGCATAGGTTCTGGAAAGATTGTGCATATGTTATAACGGAGCTTATACCATGATACGGCTCAAATTTTTAATTAATGGAAGACTACAAAGGTGTCATTTTACCTATAAATATCAGTTATTTAATCCATAATAGATATTGATACCAAATTCATGCAATTTGTTGGATAAAAAGTAAATATAGTCTAAAAGTCATGACTCTTGAGAGCCATGAACACATATACAGAATTAAGGAAATAAGAAATCCCGAAATGAGTATGTTTTTCTGGCGAAGCTAGCTCGTTTCGGCCTTGTTTTAGGCCTCATTAGTGACTCGACCCTCATAAAAAAAATCCAGTATCGGCTTACTAATCACAATAGACCAGAAAATATAAGGATCACTATAGTGTAGTACGAGAAGGAAGCGTTTTACGGCCACCAGATGGCACTACCACCAGCTGTAGAGAAGATAATAGAATCTACAGTAAGCAAATGGCTTACTGCTTATTAACCCTCAGTGACTCGAACTATCCATTTCTAGAACGAGTCATTGACTCGTTCTAGATATGGATAGTTCGAGTCACTGAGGGTTAATAGTGACGCCAGGTCAGGAAGCAAATGGTAATAATTTAGGGAAGTATTTTTGATCTTCTATGCAATAATGGCATGTTGAGTGTACTCATTAGAATCGCCTCGGTGGGCGATTCTAATGTGTACACACAACACATAATTTCATGATAAAATAATAAAATTTCCTTAAACATTCGTTTTCTCGAGCTATTGGAAGAATTTCGTAGGGACTCTAAAACTAGTTCGAATCATCCAAGGAGACTAAAACATGTAAAAAAAAACCCGACTGTATCGGCGTCGGCCGCGTCGGCATTCAAGTCATTCAAATTTTATTGTATAGCTTTCTCGGACTCATGTTATTGAAAGATTTTGCCAAAATAACCCAGTAACGTTAGTAGTATGTACTTGTAAAAAATATCGTATCCGAGTTTGTTTAACTCTTTCACTGCCACAGGCGGTTAACAATAGGCTTTTGCAAAACAGAATAGATCCAGATGAGACGGCTCATGATGAGCCGTCTCATCAGGTTCTACGCTGTTTGACATTCAGTATGATTTTACATATAAATTTCTTTCCAATCGACAGCTTGTTAAACTAAAACAAAGTAGACGACAAAGATAGTCTGAAATTTGGCACCAAAAGAGTTAACATATGAGTCGCAACTTAAAAAAAACCTACCTTCTGAAATCTGCGCAGTCCGATCAGGGTTCTTCGTTGTCCGCATGAAGACACTTTGCATCCTTGTTTATCCCAAATTTGCCCAGGAAAGAATCTGATCAGGCTGCGCATATACTGTGCCCATATGTCCGAAGGTACGTTTTCTTACTGCGCGGATTGAGTCTTTGTTGGGCGCACGTGTCAGAAGGTTTATTTTCTCACGTTACGGCTCAAATGGTATATTTAAATGTCTGTGCATTTTGATATACCTCCGCAAACTCTGTTTCTATGCGAGGGGGTGGGGGTGGGGGTGGGGGCAAGGATATACTGTTTTGTTATTGTTGTTGTTGTTGTTTTTTTTGTTTTTTTTTTTTTGTTTTTTTTTTTTGTTTTGTTGTTTTTTTTTTTTGTTGTTGTTTTTTTTGGTTTCTGAGCGCGGGGTATCTAGGTATCTACTAAGCACTGCTTATTGACATTTATTGTTGTTGTTTGTTTTTCATAGGAAGGGAAGTATGTCGTAGACAAAGACACGCCTGCAAATGGAAAAGAAAAATGGATTTTTGGAAACCACGGCAAAATCAATCAAAGTCAGCAATCGTCAAACGTTGAAGAAGGATTAAGCCCATGTGAAGACGGGATGAAGCAGATATTTTGTGTGTCCAGAAACGGTTCTGTCATAAACAATAAATGGTTCGGAGATAACGCATCGGGATTTTTTACAGTTCCGATCAAAGTGTATGATGGTGCTGGTAACGACACTGCGACGATTAAAGTAACTATCTATCTCTCATTCCTCTCTCTCTATCCGCTCTTCGATCAAAGTGTATGACGGTACTAGTAACGACACTGCGACGATTAAAGTAACTCTCTCTCTCTCTCTCTCTCTCTCTCTCTCTCTCTCTCTCTCTGTAACCTAACCTATCTATCTATCTCTGTAACCTAACCTAACAAAACCTCTGTCCCTGTCTCTCTCGCTGACCTAATCTATCTATCTCGTAACCAATTTTAATCTGGAAAGGGTTATTGGCAAACAGTGCAGAACCAGATCTATCTATCTCGTCTCACATTTGTCTTGAATATTTGTTAGAATCGCCTCGGTTCTTGAAGTATTAAATACAATGTTCTGGTGTGATTTGTGATTAACGGTCACCTCTTGAGCGACGATTTCGTGCCAATCAAAATATCATTATAACGATTTTATAAATGAATATTAATAGGCAAATTAAGAATAAACTATGCGAAGAAAAATAAGTAGGAACGTTGATAGAACATAACACGAATCAATTTATTACATTTGAGCCAGCACACTACAAAACCTACAATAAGACATGTGCGACCAGCAAAAACTCCGATCAGCCTTGACATCCACCCAGTATGACAAGGAATCACGTTTATCCCTCTTTGGATAGCCCAGAGGCTGTAGAAGGCACATGCAATCAGCGAAGACTCTGATCAGACTGCGCGGACGCGCAGTCTGATCTGAGTCTTCGCTGGTTGCACAAGTCTTATTGTAGAATGTGTCGTGCGCTGGCTCATTCATAATTGAGCCGCGTCGCTAAGAAAAGCTTCGTTCGACTTTCCGTCGAATCAACTTTTCAGTGCGCATGCTCTTTGCAAGGCCACATGTTTAGGTTTTTGGCTAAAGTTGCATACCACGTACTTTGAACGAACGGCCTATGTTCTGGCGAGATTGTGCGGAAGCGTAGGTTTGCCTGAACCTTTGCTGTTCGAATGCGCTATCACGGCTCCTTTCCTATGACACGGCTCATATTTTAATACGTGAACAGGTAAAGTCGAACTTCAATGGCTCAAACATCTTTGGGACCATGGGAATTTGTTCCGAAACATGGGTAGCTCGAGCCACTGAGGGTTTATCATAGCACCAGGTCAGGAAGCAAATGGAGATAATTCAAGGATTCCGAAGTATTTTGATCTCCTATACAAAATGTTATGTTGTATGCACTTATTAGAATCGCCTCGATGAGGCGATTCTTATAGTATACAAAACATACAATTTCATGATAAAATAAGAAAAGTTCCCCAAAAATCCCTATATATATATATATATATATCTACTTTCTTGAGCTATCGGAAGAATTTCGTATGGACTCAAAAACGAGTTCGAATCAGCCAACTTAAACGAGCCATCCGTGTTTTCCGTGTTGGAGATATTGAGGTTCGACTGTATATGGGCGAAAGTAGTATGTTACTGTAAAAACTAATTTGAATTATTTTATATATTGAAGGTGTATATAGTAGCATTCCACTATAGGACCATTCTATGTTAAGACCGATCCACTGTTAAGAGCAGCCTTTGCCTATCCCACTCGGCCTCGATCTTATTATTCCATAGTCAATATGTCCCAAAGGGGGTCTTAACCCTGGTCCTGCTGAACCCGGATATGCCCTGCTTTTACAAACAGTGCAGATCCAGATCAGTTGGCTTCTGAAGAAGCCAAATGATCTGGATCTGCAGTGTTTGCCATTAAGTACATGTGAATTTGTATCAACAAACTGGATCAAGTAATCTGATTGGCGGAAAATTAGAAGTGGGCGTCTTTATTCAGCATTACAAGGGTTAATAGCGGAATTTTACTGTATTATTTATAGCCTATTGGTTCTGCTATTACTGATGTGTGAACGTAAGGGGAACCAGTGCATAGTCAGGGGAGGCAACTTTCAAATTAGGTTTAGCCTCCCTTCTGAAAATTGAGTCTACTCTAAAGGGAAAGAATTTGCATCCGTTTGGTGTGCTGGAGAGCAAACGGGAATTAGAAAAGTTGTCTCCCTTGTGCGGTGAAAAGGCGAAACAAAATAGTGCAAGGAATAATGCGAAATGTAGCAAATGTTCTCAGTTTTGATACAATAATAGCGATCAAACATGGTTTTTCAATACTTTAACATTCGCCAGGTCCCTTGGGAGGTGTTGAAAACCGTGGCCTCCGGACGTGGCCTCGGTTTTCAACACCTACCACGGGACCTGGCGAATGTCAATGCATGAAAAACCATGTTTGATCCCTATATTGTTTGGCGCTCGTCATTAGGTACAGGGATCCAAGGCAAAGATTTGCTATTACATTGCACTTTGCACTTCTGAATGCATCCCCGGTGTATACAGTCCCCATGAAGTAAACTGTAGATATTCCAGATGATCATAAACGAGTGTCTTTCAACAGATATACTTCATTGAGGATTCTGAAATTCTTCTGATGACACTATTTGCTCACAAAGATGATGTAGCAAACCACAGACACGAATTACTTCAGTGAGTTTCATTTTCGCATCCATCACATAACTTTCTTTTGTTTAGCCGTTATACATGAGCGATCATATGGATAATATAACTTATTCTGCGTTATTACTGTATTATATGACCGGCCATATGGATCACCTAACTTAGACTACTTTATTTCGCGGTAATATATTAGTGGCCGTATGGATCACCTGACTTAGTCTTCTTTATTTCGTGGTAGTATTTGAATGGCCGTATGGATCACATAAGTTAGTCTACTTTATTTCGCGGTAAGTTTTTGAGTGGCCGTAAGGATCACATAACTTATTCTACACTGCTTCGCTGTCATATGTGAGAGGCCATATGGATTATTAGCTTAGTCTTCTTTGTTTCGCGGCCGTATTAATAAATTAACTTAGTCTTTGCTGTTTCGCACTTATATATGTGAGACCGTATGGATCACCTAACTTAGTCTACTTTATTACGATGTAATATAGGACAGACTGCATGGACCTACCTAACTAAGTCTACCTTGTTTTGCTGTAATATACGAGAGGTCATATAGATCACATAACTTAGTCTGCTTTGTTTCACTGTAATATTTGAGAGGTCATATAGATCACATAACTTAGTCTGCTTTTTTTCACTGTAATATATGTGAGGCCATGTTGATCAAGCTTAGTCTTCTTTATTTCGCTGCGTATATGAGCGGCCGTATGGATCACAAAATTTAGTCTAGTTTGTTTCGCAGTAATACTTAAGTGGCCGTATTGATCCTATAACTTAGTATACTTTGTTTTGCTGTAATGTATGAGAGGCAGGCCGTGTGGATAAGTTAATTTAGTCTGCAGCAATAGCAGCAATATACGATCAGTCATCTGGATCATCTTTGTTTCACTGTAATATATGAGTGGTCTTATTGAGAAATTAACTTAGTCTGCGTTGTTTCGCAGTAGCATAAGAGAGGCCGTGCGGATCATCGAACATAGTCTACTTTATTTCCCTTTAATATATGAGAGGCCATATTGTCACCTAACTTACACAAGTTTGTACCGCTGTGATATATCAGTCGTATTAATAAATTAATTTAGTCTGCGTTGCTCGCAGATATATATGAGAGGTCGTATGTTTCACCTAATTAGTCTACTTTAGATCGCAGTAATATATGAGTGGTTGTATGGATCACTAAACTTAGTCTACTTTATTTCACAGTAATATATAAGCTGTCGTATGGATCAGCTAACTTGTCTCCTTTATTTCGCAGCTATAAATGAGTTGTAGTATGTGTCCCTTAACTTTGTGTACTTTATTTCACAGTTATATATGAGCGTCGTATGCGATCATCTTATTTAGACTTTATTTCACAGTAATATATGAATGGTTGTATGGATCACATAACTTTGTCTACTTTATTTCGCAGTATTACATGATTTGTTGTATGGATCAAATAACTTTGTCTATTTTGTTTCGATGTAATATATGAGCGGCAGTATGGATCAGCTAGCTTAGTTTATTTTGTTTCGATGTAATATATGAGCAGTCCTACGGATCAGCTAACTTAGTCTACTTTATTTTGCAGTAATATATATGTGGTCGTCTGGATCACTTAACTTAGTCTACTTTATTTCGCTGTAATATATAAGTGGCCGTATTAATAAATTAACTTGCTGTCCTTTCGACATCTCTCGGAAAGACGTTTTTGCTTGGCGTTTTATCTTGAATGAAAATATTTCGTTCTGATTGACTATCTTATCAGAAACGTTTTGTCTTTTCTGTTTCTGTGTTTTGTTCTCAAATATGTACCCTAAAATTAAATTTATCGCCAAAAATTGGTCTGACCTATGCAATTTATATAGTAAAGTGATTTTTTTTTAATTTTTGTCTTAGTAAATATTTTTTATTTTTCTTTGCTGAATTTAGATTATCAATGTTTCACAACAATATTGTGAAAATTTCAGAAATATTTAACAAGCATAACTTGTTGAAAATCTGCCTCCAAGTTACCTACCCTACAAATTTCTTGCATAATTTTCATTCATTTTTACTATGGGAAAAAGTGAAAATATTGGATGTTTTGAAAACGACTGACTAGAATATAACTTTTTGCGCATAAGTAGTTACGACAAATGGTTTTGCATTAAATCATGACAAAAGTTTGCAAATTTACTTCTTCTTTTTAAAGCGCCGAGCAAAAAACGACTTCCTGAAAGATGTCGAAAGCACAGTAGTCTGTGTTGTTTTGCAGTAATAAATGAAAGGCCGTATGGATCCCTAACTTAGTTTACTTTATTTCCCTATAATATATTAGAGGCCATATGGATCACCAAACTTAGTCAACCTTGTTCTGCTGTAATATATGAGCGGCCGTATGTAAGAGTGGTCGTATGGATCACCTAATTTAGTCTGTTTTATTTCGCAGTAATATATAAGCGGCTGTATTGATAAATTAACTTATATAGGTGGCCGCATTGATAAATTACCTTAGTCTACGTTGTTTCGCAATATATATATATATATATATATATATATATATATATGTGTGTGTGTGTGTGTGTGTGTGTGGCCGTGTGTATGGCCGTGTGGATTACCTAACACACTAACATAACATAGTCTATTTTGTTTCGCTGCAATGTATGTGCGGCAGTATAGATGAATTAACTTAGTCTGCATTGTTTCGCAGTTATATATGAGAGACCGTATGTACCACTTACTTAAGTCTACTTTGTTTCGATGTAATATATGAAATGCCGTATGAATCACTTAACCTATTCTGCTTTGTGTCACTTTAATATATGAGCGGCCCCATTTATCACATAACTTAATCTATTTTGTTTCTTGTAATATATGACCGGACATATATATCACCTTACGAAGTCTTCTTTGTCTGGTTTTCAACTAGCACACTCTCTGAACGAGCTCAGCAGAATCAAATTGATGATTTTATTTCAATTACTACAAAAAAAAAAACAACAAAAAAAAAAAACAGACTTTTACATTTCATGCACCTTGCCTTCTTTGGAATCAGGCTGCGACAACTTGCATAAAATGTCAAAGTCTGCTTTCTGGGAAAGATGGAGAATATTTCATAAATAATCTACTGATAAAATGTTTACCCAGCATTCTAAGAGTTAAATGCTCTGTTTTGACTCGGGCAACAGTAAAATAAACATCCATTACGAAAGCATGCGTATTCAAATATATTGAAGACTTCAGCACCAAAAACGAAAATGCTCATATATAAATTCTCATATTTTTTATATTTCTGCTCAAAACATAGATTGTGTGTACTCGTTAGAACCGCTCGGCGGTTCTAACGAGTACCCACAATCTATGTTTTTGGGCAGAAATATGAAAAATAATGTTTACCCCTCTAAACCCCAGTTTTACTATGTAAAACTGGGATTGAAGAGGGGCAAAATTATATTGGTATGTTTTTGTGATTAATGCAACATGAGCGAATCAGTCTGCGCACCATTGCCATCTGATCGGAGTCTTCGCTATTCATATTAAGAATCTACAGACCATAATAAAATTTACTAAGAGAAGCGAAGACTCCGAGAACACTGTGTGGAAGTGCAGGCTGAGTATTGTTTTTCCCGCACATGCCGGACAATTGATTTGTGTTGTAACTTGGTTTCTGTCTCTATTTCAGGTTTTTAACCAATACAACAAAATACTTCTTTGTGTTTGACAACATTGCTGATCACAGAATCGATGAGCAGACAGTTGATAAACTAATGTATGTAACTTTTCGTACAAAAGTAATTTGAATGCAATTATTAGTTTGAGAAAACCCTGTTTTAACGCGAGAGTCTCTGTTGTTCTTTGTGCGTCTGTGGTTTCAAATGCGGCATCAGTGTTGTTCTTATTTGTTAATCATCCCTCCTTCCCTTGATGCCTCGGGAGAGCTGTGCTTCATGATTGTGGCGTTTCCTCGGTACATTCACTTATATCATTGCCATTTCATTAAGAATTCCAGTCTGCAAGGGTGTGCCTCGAATGTCCTGACAGATAGTATTAGTGCTATAGTTCCGCTATCCAGAAACCTTTAAGGCGTGTTCGTTTGCAATAAGTAGTGTAATAAATTATCTTAAAAGGACATCCTGAACCCCCTGTGCATCTTAAATTATACCGACCTTATATATTTGCAAGACGTCTGCCGTGTTTAACACCGAAGACAATATTTGTGACGCACAGTTTGTTTGCAAGACGTCCACTGTGTTTAACACGGAAGACAATATTTGTGACGTACAGATTGTTTGCAAGACGTCCATCGTTTTTAGCATGGAAGACAATATTAGCGACGTACAGTTTTTTATAGTTCACCAATTCTTCTTAGAAAAAGTGTACTGCCAAGGGGATCACATTCTGTTTGCTCGTTTCTAAAGAAAGAAACAGCGCTTTTGGCATAGTAGTGAAACGTCAATGACTGGAACACCAATGACAGATTCTTATGATATCATTGGTGTGGGGGTAGATAGGAAAATCCGTCCCGAGGATCACTGTCACTGTTTCTGTCTAGTGTCTAACCCTAACACCCATGACAGATTCTTTTTCTTGCACATCTTTCGTTTCTGAATGTAGATTTTTTAATAATGCAGTCACTTCGATTGCTGACGTCCGCCGTATTGTGATGACATTACTGTGGCGTTTAATGATGTCATTACGTTCAGTGACGTAAAACTTAACGATTTCGTACGTGACTTTCATTACAACCAGTGCATATCAAACACGTGAGAATTCTCGATTTTTATCTTACCCTGGATAGGATAAGAATTTCTATTCTAGAGTTAAATCCAGGATTTTCTTATCTGGTGTGCAATAAAACCTCAGACATAAAACATTGGAAGAACCGCAACAGAGGAACCGCCTAGGAACAGTCGGTAGCAAAACTAATTGAGGTGGCGGGGGCGGCGGCGGGGTGGCGGGGTTTACCTGCGTGTCATAGTTATTTGAATTCAGTTTTTGTCAAGTGAATATGGCGTTAATTTACCAAACATATTTTGTGCATGTTATTGTGTAATCAGTGGAAGTGTCATTAGTTTTTAAAAATCTACAAGGCCCATAAACGGTCAGTTGTTGAAAGAATCCATATATTTTTGCAGGACAGACTTGTTCTTCTTCGTCGTAGACCCAGCAACAAACAGAGTCCTACTAGCGCCGGAAGCTCTTAAGTACGTATGATGCTTTATTTATACTTTTAGCAAGCCGTGATTGATCTAGAAATATATAGTAACAATCGACTTCCTTCCCCAATCTTTGGTTTCCGACCAACTCCGTCTGAATGAAGTGAAATTATACTAGCATGATGATTTAAGTTGAAAAAATAGTTTTGAACTATAGTTTAGTCTTAAAGTATGATCACTGAATAACCAATGCATTTTCTTAAGAGATACAGTACTCTCAACAAAAAATATAAATGTTGTACCTGTATCAGGAAAATCAAACCGATGTTGTTAAAGCAATCATTTCAGCATCACAATATTTAGATTACTTAATTAATATTGATAATGATTATTTTGACCACTGGT
This sequence comes from Anodontia alba, assembly GCA_964016985.1. NCBI lineage: Eukaryota > Metazoa > Mollusca > Bivalvia > Lucinida > Lucinidae > Anodontia > Anodontia alba. The sequence continues at coordinate 12,237,324 of OZ024838.1, read as the reverse complement.
AGATAAAATTTATTCAGAAGAGCTTCGGCTAAACAAAGCAAATGCCTCAGATACGGTGACCCTGTTTCTGAATTTAACTCCATAGCTAATTATAAAAGCTATACAAAAAATTTGGACAAGCTGGATGAGTTTAATTCTAATATTGTTGTTTTTTATCTTTGTAGACTTGTGGACAAATTTTCTGGTGCATTAATGACCGCACGTCAAACCTACAGAATAACATCGATTATGGTAAAACAAGTTCTCAATAATTTATAGACGGAACACTCGGCATGTTTCGTTGTGATCGCACTTTCAATGTTTCACTTGTTTCATGACTTAGGAACGATAAATGCTACACAGTGAATACATGAGATTAGTATCGCACAGTCAAAGTTAAATTACGATTAACCATTGATGTCGAGTGGCCTATTCTACCTCCACAATTTGGATAGCTCCATTTTCAAGAAAAACGGGTGTCCCGATTGTTTTTAAGACAATCATGTTTTACAGAAATGCCTGTATTTAATGCAAACAGTGTAGGCTCTGATTAGACGCCGCGTTCTAAGGCGACGCCGAGTTCTTCGGCGTCTGATCTAGGTCTACACTGCTTGTCAATGTCCTTTTTATAGGACGCTAGGCATGCATGGGTTAATAAATGAAACGAAATCAGCATCTTATGATATTTCAAAGGACTCTCGAAAGTCATCTGACAAAACAACAAAACGACGATCTTTTGCCTCTTACTTTACGAGAGAGAGAGAGAGGGACAGACAGACAGACAGACAGACATTCAGTCAAAGGGAGACAGAGATATAGACAGGTATTCATAAAGGTAAACAACAAAGTCGTAGTCTGTTACATGTCATCACGGAAAAACGCCTATATAATTTTGACCCCCTTAAACCCCACTTTTATATAGTAAAACTGGGGTTTACAGGGGTATACATTATCTTTCTTATTTCTGCTCAAAAACATAGATTGTGGGTACTCGTTAGAACCGCCTCGGCGAGGCGGTTCTAACGAGTACCCACAATCTATGTTTTTAGCAGAAATATGAAAAATATCAGAATTTTTATCTGAAAATTTTCATATTTTTGGTGGTAAAATTTTCAATATATTTGAATAGGCGTGTTTTCGTGATGGAATTCCATTGTTTGTTAAAGTCATCTTTTGAAAGCCGATTCCAATAAGGTACTAGAGTACCGTCTCTACACCAATGCTTTTTGTTTATATTTAGATACCCTCATGGAGCCAACTGAGGACTCTGTCCACGACTATGCCCAGCAATACGACAACGCCAAACACTATGAAAATGTCCATGCCAACCACAACTACAACCGCTACAAGGTAATATATATATATATATATATATATATATATATATATATATATATATATATATATATATTGGTGTGTGTGTGTGTGTGTGTGTGTGTGTGTGTGTGTGTGTGTGTGCGCGCGCGCACGAGCCGCATCGTCAGGTATGTGCACCTATTGAGGACTCAACTCAAATCAGCCTGCACGTCAGTGCAGTCCGATCAGAAGCTTCGTTGTCCGCATGTAATAACTAAACTCTGCGATCAGCATCTTCGCTGGGCGCACATGTCCTAAATAACGTTTTCTGAACTTGCGATTCATATATTCTGACCGTTACAAAAACAGCTGCTGTGTTTTTTAAAAGGTCCCGGACCAATATAGTGAAGTATAGCTTCAAGACGTTGATGTTGAGATAGAATTAAATAGAGGATCTTACAGTAGTGGTCTTTTCATATGAAATTTATGAAACGAGCCTTCGGCGAGTTTCATAAATGTCATATTAAATAACCACGAGTGTAAGATTCTGTTTATCATATGACCCTTTTAAATTGGATTTTAACGCCTTTAAAGTTGACAATTGTTCAACAGAAACTGCATGGTTAACATGGACGTCGTCATGACGTTACTTTTTCCCGCCAAAGTGTTATATAACGTGTGGTTATACGATTTTTATAACATGACGCTATCCACTGAATAACAGCGACGCCATATGATAAAGCAATATAGCCTCTTCTTCCCTGAGTTTCTAAAGTGGACATTTCCGTCATTGCATTTGGACATATCCATTCTTGCAAGTTGAGAAGTCAGTCAAAAGTGAGAATGACAAATAGTATAATCAAAATGAGACGGCTCATATAGATCTACACGGTTTGCAAATATATCTCATATAAGCCATCTCATCTAGATCTGCACTGTTGGTAAAGGTATCTTATTTGGTCCTCAGTGCTGAAATGATAATTAAAATGAATTAAGGAGAGGCTATAATCCTGAAGCACAGCCTTCTTGAAGTATAAGAAATGAGGAATAAGACAACACACAACGGCACAGGTGTAAGAAATAACATACAATCAACAATATAGTGGACTCTCAAACTCCAAGGGACCATAATTTTCCGTTTAAGATAACAGTAGTTTGAGAAAACCGTAGTTGAAATGTAAAGAATTTAGAAAGCAAAACTAAACCAACATTATTGAAAGTCTAGTTGACTTAAGCAGTAATTTGAGTTATCAGTGTTTGAGATAGCGAGGGTTATTGGAAATATATCTTTTCCACAATATTTTGTTACCCTGTATTAGATTTTCATGTTAGATAGGGACCAGATTTTCACTTCGAGAAAAGCGGTTATTCGAGATACTTGCAACAACTGACATACAAACAGACGAAATGTAATAGCGGAACCGCCTTGGACCATACAGCAGAAATGTAATAGAGAAACCGCCTTGGACCATACAGCAGAAATGTAATAGAGAACCGCCTTGGACCGTACAGCAGAAATGTAATAGAGGAACCGCCTTGGACCGTACAGCAGAAATGTAATAGAGGAACCACCTTGGACGTACAGCAGAATTGTAATAGAGGAACCGCCTTGGACAGTACAGCAGAAATGTAATAGAGGAACCGCCTTGGACCGTACAGCAGAAATGTAATAGAGGAACCGCCTTGGACCGTACAGCAGAAATCTGATAGAGGAACCGCCTTGGACCATACAGCAGAAATATAATAGAGGAACAGCCTTGGACCGTACAGCAGAAATGTAATAGAGGAACCGCCTTGGACCGTACAGCAGAAATCTGATAGAGGAACCGCCTTGGACCGTACAGCAGAAATGTAATAGAGGAACTGCCTTGGACTGTACGCAGAAATGTAATAGAGGAACCTCCTTGGACCGTACAGCAGAAATGTATCAGAGGAAACGCCTTGGACCGTACAGCAGAAATGTAATAGAGGTACTGCCTTGGACCATACAGCAGAAATGTAATAGAGGAACCGCCTTGGACAGTACAGCAGAAATGTAATAGAGGAACCGCCTTGGACAGTACAGCAGGAATGTAATAGAGGAACCGCCTTGGACCATACAGCAGAAATGTAATAGAGGAACTGCCTTGGACCATACAGCAGAAATAATTACTGAATGCTAGCATAAACTAGTTACCTCGCTCTTTATTCTAATGCGCATGAAAATTACAGTCGAACCTCAATATCTCGAACATCTTTGGGACCATGGAATTTGTTCGAAATATGGGTAATTTGAGCCACTGAGGGTTAATCATGACTGGTCAGGAAGCAAATAGCGATAATTTAGGGAATGTTTTCCATCTTCTAGACAATAATGTTATGTTGAGTGTACTCATTAGAATCGCATCGATGAGGCGTTTCTAATGAATACACACACCATACAATTTTATGATAAAATAAAAAAGTGTCCTTAGATATTAGTGTTCTTGAGCGGAAGGCAAGATTTCGTAGGGACTCAAAAACGAGTTCGAATCAGCCATGGTAAACGAGCCATTGGTGTCCGAGTTATTGAGGTTTAACTGTATGTCTTCGAAATAAACGGCGCGTTTTTGTTCTTCTAATATCTGTAATCAAGGAGCAAGCTATTACTTTAGCACGCTTGTGTTAAATGCGTACGTCTTAAACATACTTTTAGATAAGGCATTGTTTGCATCCTGTACCGGGGTGGTGGGGTGTGGCGAAGGTGACGTGTATCTTGCCTCACTGGTGCGTCACTTAGTCTTAAGTGGTTGTCTTTTATTTCTGACTTGAATTTCTGTATTGTGAACTGATTTGTATCAAACAGTTTGCTGTGTGTTAAAGGGTGATGTCCACAGCAGCAACGACGGGAAGGACTACACGCACCACAATGAAAGCACTCGTTCCGCTTTCAGGAGTCATTGTATGCAAAGCTATTAATATTTGGGCTGGAAGTTCATACTTAGACAGGTACGTCATATGTGGTGTGCCAATCGTAGTTGTTCCTTTTATATATGAGTCATGCGAAAATGAGCTTTCTGGGTATGCGCGGACAGCGTAGACCAAGATCAGAGTACGTGGATGCTGTCCGCTGTCTGCTGCTAGAATCATTGAGTACTATAGAATTAAAGAATATTAGAATATATCAATAGAGAGCAAACGCCCGGGTGAGACTTTCCCCATGCGCAGAATGATGTAAATCCGCACATTTAGCCCGTGCTCGAAGACACGTTAGCTTGAAGCAGCCCAATAATGTCAGTAAAGGGAATATATGAATACACTTTCAGGGGAAGCAACACTGGCAAAATAGATTTTCCTCCCTTCTGTGAAGGATCCTTTTTCTAAAAGGAAAGAATGTCCTCCATTTTGGAGCAAATTCTTTCCGTTTTGAGTAGACCCCTTTTCAGAAGAGGCTTGATATGAGGAAGCTAAAAAAGGACGTTACGAAAGTTGTCTACCTACTAAAAATTGCAGTACATCTACTAGGTGTATTAAGTTACCTTAAGCTTCAGAATAGACTCCAGATGGATATATTCTTTTTCTTGCATACCTTTCTTTTCTGAACGTGGGTTTTTAATAATGCAGTCACTTCGATTGCTGACGTACGCCATATTCTGATGACATTACTGGAACGTTTAGTGACGTCATTACGTTCAGTGACGTCGGTCTTAATGATGGCGTACGTGACGTTCTATACAACCAGTGCACATCAAACACGTGAGACTTCTCGATTTTTATTTTACCCTGGTTAGGATAACCGGAGTAGGATTTCTATCTCAGGGTAAAATCTTGGATTTTCCTAGAATAATATAAGATAACAGGATACAATGGCAACGCAGCAATAACTGACCATCACGAAAACATGTCTATATAATTTTGACCCCCTTAAAGGTATATGTTATTTTTCTTATTTCTGCTCAAAACATAGATTGACGGTACTCGTTAGAAACGCCTCGACTCGTTAGAACCGCCTATATCAGAACTTTTTATCTGAAAATTTTCATTTTTGGTAGTAAAATTTTCAGTATATTCGAATAGGCGTGTTTTCGTAATGCGATAACTGACGTACAAACAAACAAGAACTGGAACAGAAGAGTCGCCTTGGAATAGTCAGCAGAAACAGAGATTGGTGGTCTTATTGTTTTACAGAATCGCAACCTCGCCCTTAGTTCAGATGCTGCTCAAAATTACGCATGCAGTCGACTCTCGTTATCTGTTATCTCGAAGTCCAAGGGACTCTCTATCTCGAAGTATCAGATTTGCAGAATTGAGGAAAGATAAATCGAACAACCACAGTTCACAAATTAATATGTGATTTTACTCCTGGAGTTAGAGATATATTGAAAGTATTTTGGAAAAGAGGAGACAGTGCTCCTCTCCTCTTTTTCACAATATTTTAATACATTTTATTAGATTTTCATGTTAAAACAGGGACCAGATTTTCACTTAGAGATCAGCGGGTTTTCTAGATAAGCGGTCGAGATAACGAGAGTTTGTTTGTGTTGAGGTTTTACGGCCCAGTCAACCCAATGGGGTCGTGTCCAGCGCGGTCAGTTTACCTAATCACACTTTTACTGAGCAGGCTTAGTCCTCTAAGCGGTTAACCAGTATCGCTAGAAACTGATAGCTGCCCTTCTTGAATTAGCGGAAGGGAGAAAATGACCGTAGAAAATATTTCATGATCCAATCCCAACAAAAGAATGTTGCCGACCTGGCGGGGTCGAACCCGCAACCTCCTGATCACCAGTCGGACTCGCATCCAACTGAGCCACCGAGGCCGGCTCGAGATAACGAGAGTCGACTGTATATGTTTGGTCTGCGTAGGGTCCCATATCTCACCAGCAGAACCTCACAGTAAACACAAATAATCACACAACTGCAATGAAGCAAATGTAAAAGGTTCAATAGCAGTCTGAAAGCAGAGCTAGAAAGTTCATATTGGGCCACGATAGGCCTAAAACAATAGTCAGGCGCCTATCTTCAGAAACAGACAGTAGAAGTAACCATCATTCAGTCCGAGGTCTGATTAACCGTCTTGCGATTAACATTACGAAAACACGCCTATTCAAATATATAGAACATTTTATCTCCAAAAACTGAAAATTTTCAGATAAAAAATTCAGATATTTTTCATATTTCTGCACAAAACATAGATTGTGGGTACCCGTTAGAACCGCCTCGCTGAGGCGGTTCTATGGGGTACCCACAATCAATGTTTTGAGCAGAAATAAGAAAAATAATGTATACCCCTGTAAACCCAAGTTTTACTATATAAAAGTGGGGTTTGAGGGGGTCAAAATTATATAGGTATGTTTTCGTGATGAAGAGGGGAGCACGCCATCATACTGTTCATAATAAATTTATTGCAGGTGGTGCACTGAAAAATGTGCAGAAGGAAATTGTCCAGAGACAGCATGCAACTGTACCGGACTGGCGATAACAAAGCAAACCACTTCTCCTACACCGATGAATACAACTCGTCCGCTCACAAGCAGTACTATCACTCAAAAAGTGTGCAAAGCAATTGATATATGGATGGGGATAGACGTATTTGACAGATGGTATGGCAGTCATTGTATGCTGCTGCTGCTGAAAAGGCTTTTTGTTAGACATACATACCTCTCTCTCTCTCTCTCTCTCTCTCTCTCTCTCTCTATTAAAGTATCGATACAACATACTATCTTTATTACTAAGTCAGCCAATCCCTCTCTCTCTCTCTCTCTGTCTCTCTGTCTCTCTCTCTCTCTCTCTCTCTCTTAAAGTATAGAGACAACATACCGTCTTTATTACTAAGTCAGTTAGTCAATCTCTCTCTCTCTCTCTCTCTCTCTCTCTCTCTCTCTCTCTCTCTCTCTCTCTCTCTCTTAAAGTACGAGACAAAATATCGTCGTTATTACTAAATCAATTAGCCAATCAAATGGAGGGATTTCAAATCTGCTACCGAGAGAGCTCGTTTTACCAGGGTTGAGGGTTGAGGATATTAACGGTAGAACTACATAATGTTATAAAATCAAATTAGGTTTAAGTATCACTTTATTATCTGATTGACATCGAATAATCTAATGCTTTATCTATAATTAGTGTGTGTGTGTGTGTGTGTGTGTGTGTGTGTGTGTGTGTGTGTGTGTGTGTGTGTGTGTGATTTTTATTAGTCAGTTTGCATGATAAATGACGCATCAGGCTGGCTCCGAAACATTTCAGAATCCATCAGGTCCTTTCGATCAATATACAACATGTGTTGATCACCAGCAATACCAATATTTGGCCAGCGTCGGAAAACATAGCTTCTAACATGTGCGCCCAACGAAGTCTCAAATCAGCCTGGGCATCCGCGCAGTCTGATAAGTTTCCACTGTCTGCATGAAGAAACTTAGCACCCTTAGTTATCCAAAAGTATGCCCAGTGAAGATTCGGATCAGACTGCGCGAAGGCGCAGTCTGATCTGAATCTTCGCTGGGTCCACTTGTCCGCAGATACTGACATTACGGCTCATGTACATGACATCATTTGTATGATTCTTTTGTTATTGTTGTAGGTGCACAGAAACTTGTAACAACGGAACCTGTCCACACGCCACGTGTAAATGTGTTGATACCCTGCTTATACCTCTACAAACACAGAGAACACCTACTACAGCAACCGTCACGTCCGCTCAGACTACCATCACGCCCACTCAGGCTACTACCACGCCCGCTCAGACTACCATGACGCCCACTCAGGCTACCACCACGCCCACCAAGACTACCATCACGTCCGCTCAGTCGCATTCACATGTTCAGTGTCAGTCCAACGGGATACTCGCTGGGGACTACTGGAATCAATGGTGCCAGAATCAGTGTGATAATGATTATTGTCCAGTTGAATACTGTCTTTGTTAAGGGTACTTGATACACTTGCAAGGGGGATAACTCCGTCAAAATTAATTTGCTCTCTTCTAAAACGGGGTCTACTCTACAATGAAATAATTTGATTTTCCTTTTAGAGTGGACCCTTTTTCAGAAGAGGACTGGTGTACAGAAAAGCAAACATGAAGTCACAAACGTTGTCTCCTTTGTCAAAATTGTATCCGTTTCCTTTCAGGCATTTCTGAGTGACTACTTTTATTTGTTTGAGTTTCCTGCCAAACTGTGTTTTTTAGCTCCCAAGTCATCGTATCTGAATCAGATACAAGTCAATGAAACTCTATCAACTTCACCATTTTTTCGAATATATTTTATCAAGCTGGGACGAAAAGCTAACCACAGCAAGGTGAATAATAAGTGTTGTAGTTGCAACGCTCATTGTTAATGGGTTACACTAAACGTAGAGTTAACACTTAAGCGGCAAAGAATTTTCAAGAAATGAAAGTATATGTATAAATGTAGAGCTTGAATATTGTTGCAAATCTTATTTATTTAGGTTCTGCATATTTAGTTAAGACTTTTTAGGCCATAAAGCCTTATTATATATTCAAAGTGGTGGCGCACAAAAAAACAAGTTTGGATATCTTCAAACCTTGATAACTTGCTCATTTTACATACGATTTAGATCAATTTTGCATAAAAAATACATGGTTTGGCAAAATCTTGCATCGCAAATATATTTTTACCAACATTGTTTTTCTCTAAAAAAAAAACATTTCTGTTAGATGAGTACGTCACCAGCAAAAGGTTATTTTACTTGCATGTATTAACAGATTCTTAAATGACAGATCACTGAAAGTAACGAACACACAAAAACATTCAGTATCAAGAAAATAATTGAAAAAAAAAGGAAAGGGAAAAGTCTAGGTAGCGCCACAATTACAAACCGCAGCCCTTCCCAGACACCAAGAGGAAGAGAAAACAGACTAAACCAAACAAGTGCAAATCGAACAAACGTACGAAAAGCACTAAGATTAGCTCTCTCTTCCCCAAGCGAGGTAATCGCAATGCTAAAAGGACTGGGAAAAAAAACACAAGAATAAAATAACACGAGGTAAGACATAAAACAAATCGCCTAGAAAAAAACCACAAAGCAATAAAGAGTAAGTCTTAACACCGGGACCACCGCCTTAGAACGGTCAGTAGAATAAACCACCGGGGGTGGGGTTTAAAGCACTTTTACGGATAGCCAACTTCCACCTTGGTCCCAACTCTTAATACAGAAATACACATAAATTCGGTTCACATAAAGGTTCCCAACTCAGTCAATACATCAAAGTGAAAACATAAAAATCAAATTAATCAAATGATAAACAAAGACGAGTACTCATGGCTAATTCTACTGTATGCCAGGGTAAATGAAAACCAATAGTTGAACCACGGCGGGCCAAGCCAAAGACATATCGTATATCGTCAAGCCCCAGCCCACTGATTAAAGTTTTACGAAGAGGCCGCCATTGAGTCTGTTTCGTAATGTAGGGTGCTTAGACCAGTTTTACTCGAGCAAAACCTCAGCCTTAATTCTGGTGCAGCTCCAAATTTCATATATATGTTCGACTCTCGTTATCTCGAATTCCAAGGGACTCTCTGAAACACTTCATCCGTACATCGACATTTAAGATTTGTGGAATTGAGGAAAACAACCACATTTAACAAATGGATATGTAATATGACTCCTGAATTTAGCGGTACATTGAAAATATTGTGGAAAAAAGGAGAAATTATTCCTTAGGAGCAATATCCCCTCTTTTCCACAATACGTTGTTACCTGTTGTTAGATTTCCATGGCAAAACAGGGACCAGACTTTCACTTCGAGATAAGTGGTTATTCGAGATGAGCGAAGCCGAGATAACGAGTCATCTGTGAAATATCAAGCCTTATCATCTGTCAAGTCTTTAAAAACAATATTTCAAAGTGTCCTCTGTTGTAGTTATAAATTAGCGCTTTAAGATTTAAGCATTTTCGAGAGATAAGTATGCCACTTGCAAACGGAAAATTTACTTGCATGTAATAATAGATTCTAAAATGAATTAATATTTTAAAAACAATATTTCAAAGTGCCGTCTGCTGTAGCTGCAAATTAGAGCTTTAAGATTTAAGCATTTTCCAGTAATAAGTACATGACTTGTAAACGGAAAATGTACTATAGGGATCAAACATGGTTTTTCATGCATTTACATTTGCCAGGTCCCGTGGGAGGTGTTGAAAACCGAGGCCGAAGGCCGCGGTTTTCAACACCTCCCAAGGGACCTGGCGAATGTTAATGCATTGAAAAACTATGTTCGATCGCTATTATTGCATAAAAACTGAGAACATTTGCTACATTTTGCGTTATTTCGCGTTATTTCTTGCACTATTTTGTTTCGCCTTTTCACCGATGTCTCGCGAACGTAATTTCAACTGACTATGCTCGTTCTAGGGCCGGTCAGTACACATCTCGTAACGGCAGCAAATCTGTGGTCCCGGTACGATCATATGGAAAGTTGCGTAGCCGTGCATTAACAGCGCGTGAATTGCCTTATTAATACACGGCTTTTCACCGGTTAATGCACGGCTGTTAATAACGTGCGACACTGCTTTTAATGCAATAATTTATATTATTTATTCAAATTTTATGCCATAAATACATATATTTGACGAATAAAAATATACATAAATGCCAATGGATTGGCTGTAAGCTAGCAATGGATTGGCTGTAAGCTAGGCCTATATTTGTCCTCTCCCGGGTGCAGTGACAGGTGTAGAAAACATATTAGCAGTAAACACAATAGATGAACTACATGACTATACATAATAACTAGCAAATATTACAAACATGTGGAATTTTTGTTTGTGTTGAGGTTTTACGGCCCAGTCAACCCAATGGGGCCATGTCGAGCGCGGTCAGTTTACCTAACCACACGTTTACTGGGCAGGCTTAGTCCTCTAAGCGGTTAACCAGTATTGTGCACATTCTTTCGCAAGAAACTGACAACTGCCCTTCTTGAATCAGCGGAAGGGAGAGAATGACCGTAGAAAATATTTCATGATCAATCTCCACGAAAGAATGATGACGGCCTCGGCGGGGGTTGAACCCGCGACCTCCTGGCCTCCAGTCAGACGGCGCATCCAACTGAACCACCGAGGCCGGCAACATGTGGAATTAATTGGTATGTTACGATTAAGATAAAAAGAGAGAGAAAAAAGCAGAAGAAAGATAATGAATGATGAGATTAATATGAATAAAAAGACTGACATCATAGTCATGCCACAAATAGACTTATACCGCATTTTTGTTTTTGTAGTATTTGAGATGTGATTTAATCAAACAGTTAGTTAATAATTAATAACGTTAGTCAAAATGACCCGTTAAAAAGTTATATTACTACATAATTAGGTGTATGTGTCAAATATAGTCTTATTTTTATATAGTACTTGCCTGTATTAATAGATTCTAAAATTTATACGAACGGTTGCAAATAAATAAGATGCCGTATGTATGAACGGTAACACTGTTCATTGATCAAATTGAGGTCATTTAAAACTATATACTGTTGCAAAATACCTCGCATAGATCTGGATGACAACTGAATGACACTTGCAAATAGCATAGATCCAGATGTGATGAAGTCTAATCTGGCCCTTTATCGTTTACCACGTATTTTGTGAAAACCGCATAATTTACCTGTTATAGAATGGCTGCATGTAATGAAAAAATCCCTATCCGATGTCAAGTGTGAATGAGCTAACTAATTAATACTGTAGGAATAATTTTTTAATTTTGTGGATTTATCGATGTGTAAATTCCACCAAATTACTCACAAAATGAACAAAGACCGGCTTTATGTTAAGTTTTTGAATGATTCGCCGAGGTTTACACATCGATACAATCTATAAAAATAATAGGTCATTCCTTATAACTGCAATTTTGGCATCAAATTATTACAAAGGTTGCCAAAATGCCAGTCTTGTTAGAAGGCGGAAGGAAAATAGATCCGACGGATTCTTGCTCTGGACTTTGTTAAAGTGTAAAACGTGTCCTTCACCAATCCAACTGCGTGAAATGTGTATAAGGATGAGCAGATGGATTATAAGGTGATGTATACTTACGGAGATGCACTTTGCGGGATTATTGTAATTCATAAACTATGCCTACCACCCCACAATACGATGTACCTAGGTATATGAGATAAAAAAAACACGAAAAACGTCGTACGTTTGAAGTCAGTATCTAAAATGTTGCAACGACTGCAAGTGTCTGTAGGTGAAGCAACGTAATTATCATTCAGACGTTTACAAGACGTTCTGAAAATAGTAGAAAAGATGTCCAAGAATAGCCAAAATCACAGACATGACTTCGAGGGGAAGGGCAAACAAAGCATGACAGACAGTACACAAGCCATAGTCCATTTCATCAGGATAAAATACTACATTCAGCCAAAGAATTCTTTTTATCATATCCAAATAGAAAAAAGACTTTTAACTTACTGTGACAGTTTCTCTTCTCATCGAACACTATTATCAGACTGACCTTAATCTCCATCGAACACTATCATCAGACTGACCTTAATCTCGTGATGTCACGGTATTTGGACTGCTTACCACTAGACTGGTTACTAGTGGTAAACAAAGGCTTGTAGATGCTCAGGTGGTATGCCCACTGCATGGTCCCTGTTTATGATGTGTGGAGAATGATTGATCCTGATAGCTTGTTTGAATTGCCTGTCTCTGATGATTCTCGCTGTCAACTACCTTTGTCCCCATCCAATCAATGGCATGATTAGCCTTAGCGCTAAGATATGTCACTGCACTTAGGTTAAAACCTGTTTCAGGTGACTTTCGCTCTGACGGGCTGCGTTCAGACATGCAACGTCAACAGAAGCAGGGGTCCATGGAAAACACTCGAGTAACTTGCACTTTTGACCGCATCAAATGTGCAAGTTACTCGCATGTGTTTTGCCCTGGTTCCCTGCTCCTCAGCGCTCGTTTGTTAAGGTACAGGCATCCAGGGCAAACCATTCACAATCATTTTGCACTTCTGAACGCAGCCCTGGTGTAGACCTTTGAAACATTTTGGTATCTTTCTAACCAGTCATTTTTTCAATAGAAAGGCTGTCTGGTTAGTTTTTAATTGTTACCGTGTTTTATAGAAATGAGGCCTTCCCAAGGGGTTTTCGGGAGCACGGGAGCATGACCAAATATATTTAGAAAACAAGGGAACATTGGCAAATATTTTAAGGGAAGAAGAAAACAAAATTAATTTTGAGGAGCATGAAAACTTTGTAAATCACCGTTAGGGAGCAGGGTAACATATGGCCGATTATTTTTAGGGAACAAACGAACATAATATCCAACCCTGGGAGGGACTCAGAAATATATATATATATGCTGCGGTGTCTGATCTGGATTTCCATAGCTTGCTAATGTCCCTTTTTTGGGACGCTAGGCATGAATGGGTTAAAATAACTAATCTCACAATGAATCTGCAGGTAGTGACTAGGTCTGCACAGCTATATTCATTAATTGCATCTAGTCTACATTGCTCGGAAGATTTTATTATTATTATTATTAGTGTGTGTGTGTGTGTGTGTGTGTGTGTGTGTGTGAGAGAGAGAGAGAGAGAGAGAGAGAGAGAATTATGACTAGATCCCAGCAGGTACACGCATTTATTCAAAGTCACATTAACGTCGATGTAACGTAATGAAGTTGCATCGACGTTTATAGAATACTAAAGCTGTCTGATGGTTAGGATAAAATCCATGGTATGCCCAAATATGAGGGTCTGGATGGGGTCTATTGACTGATTAATGGCCTTATTTTTATTAACTACTGATTTCTGGCCTAAAAGTTAAGTGACTGCTGATTTTTGTTTTTGTGTTGTTGAATTTAACGATTAAGCCCCGCAAAAATCCAAGATATACTAATTTTTTGTAAAAATAGCTTTATCGATTACTGATTAAAGGGCTAAAATTTTATGATTAGCGATATTTTTACCAGCTACATTATGTGTTGTATAAACTTTGTGATAGAGACACATACAGGTATTGGATACCTCATATAAAGAAAAACAAAATCATATAATTACTATCGTTGATGTAATAAAATCACCGCATAAAATAAAGAAATAAAGAAGTTTTTCATAATGAGAAACATACATAATGTAATGAGATTTTGTCGTGATATAATGTGATAGTAGCATGACATAAAGAGCAAGACTCAAGACATAAAGAAAATCCTCATGACATCATAAAATTTATACAACAGATAAGGTATAGCTGATACATTACATCGTAAAGTTTATACAAAACATAATATAGCAGATACGAGAATACAATACATGCCTTGCAGATTATAATAAAATTTAAACAGGACATAAGGCGTAAAAAATAGCTGTGTTTCCACTAACATGCTGAAACAAAATGGTCGGTGAGTAAGAGAAACTGTTTTTTTATTATTATCATTATTATTATTATTATTATTATTATTATTTTCCTATTTTGTCTCCAGAAAAGAACAGAGTCGGGCCGGTAATTTTATGAAAAAAACAGGTATTTTGTTGAGGGTCGGTGCTGTACTTTTTTTATTTTGAATTTTTAGTGATAAAAAATAGCAAAGTCGGGTGTTTGAAACAGGGTCGGGCGGGTTATTGGAAACACAGTTATTGTTTTATGCCTAAAGATGTTTTAGCACTATATCAACATAATAGGGCTCTCTTGGTTATTTTTCTAACCATCAGATTGCTTGGTCTTTCATAGACATTAATCACACTCTGCATACCTTAATATACCATAATTGAGAATTTGGCCGACGCCAGAGGATATCCCCAACGCCCAACAAAATGCAAAACGTTTACCTTCTTTCGATGACAGTTCAGCGTAGACGTTTAACTCCGACATTAGCTATATTAGTCTCAGAGCTCGTGGTAAGTTTATTCCAGTGATAGAGGCGAAAGGCTTGAAGATATATTCTTATGTAAAAACGTACGTTGAAATAAAAAAAAAATCAAAGTCTTAAAACATTTATTAGTGCATGAACTCAGTACACGCAACGGAATACACATGGTGTGCTCCAAATCTCCAAATAGCGCGAAAATGGGGATACCCTTATATTTAGTATCTTTTCCCAACTTATACATGCACTAAAATACTCATTTTGGTATCCAATAATACGAAATGACTGATGTAAAAGATAAACTAACAACTGGCAGATTTTCTTTCCCATATTACGAAAAATATTTAAATTCAAAATAAAATTTGTTCAGAAAAGCTGCGAAAACTGATAGTATTTTCAACAATCTACTGATTATGTTTTTCTGACCACAAATATGACCGCCACGGTCATGGATGATTTCATTTAACAAGTTTGAACAAGAGTTTCCTTTATAATTATTTGTTTATAATTATTTGTTATCAGATATCATCAACTATATCACTTTTGATATAGATGCAATTAATGATTAGAAGGTAATAATAAAAAGGAGGTTTGAGATTTTCTTTTGGTTCATTCTTAGTTTGGTCTCTGCCACCACCTTGATCAAGAAGTAGAAAATGTGTGTGTGTGTGTGTGTGTGTGTGCGTGTGCGTGTGCTTGTGTGCGTGGAGAGAGAGAGACAGACAGACAGAGATAAAAAGAGCGAAACAGAGAGACAGAAAGAGTGAGAAGTTGAGGGTTGGCTGATATGCAAAATACATGGAATCCCAAACAAAAATAATTCTTAGTAGATCATGAATGCACTATCAATGGAAAACAAATACAACACAAAAAGCGATTTGTTACAGTGTCTGTTGTCTTAGGGCTAAATCTGATACTAATGCAACATAAATACATCACAATGTAGCATTACTGCATAATTTAAGTGAACGTTTTGAAAGTGTTGCATTAATGTTGAATTTAACTTTGTTTTTGAATCAATGCGTTAATTCAGATTCATTTAACTCAGAAGTTTTATACAGTGTAGTATTAATGTTTTGCTGGTCTTTAACTTTTCTCACTGTGCGGCATAATTGTTTTCTTGTTTGTTTGTGTTGAAGTTTTACGGCCCAGTCAACCCAGTGGGGTCATGTCGAGCGCGGTCAGTTTACCTAACCACACGTTTACTGGGCAGGCATAGTCCTCTGAGCGGTTAATCAGTATTGTGCACATTCTTTCGCAAGAAACTGACAACTGTCCTTCTTGAATCAGCGGAAGGGAGAGAATGACCGTAGAAAATATTTCATGATCAATCTCCACGAAAGAATGTTGCCGACCTCAGCGGGGGTTGAACCCGCGACCTCCTGGTCTCCAGTCGGACGCGCATCCAACTGCGCCACCGAGGCCGGCTAATTGTTTTCTTGACTTAGCAGCAAATTTGTAGGATTTTTGTTGCACCTGCTGGCATGGTGTGACATAGTCGCCCGGTTTTCCGTCCGTCCATGCGTACGTCCGTCCATCAAACATTTAATTGACCCTTGCGATCTCATCAACTATAGTTGGTAGAACCTTCAAACCTAGCATAGCGTTTCTCCTCGACATCATCACTCAGCCCGCAACTTGATTCGGTGACCTTCACCTGCATTTAAGCACTATTGACTTTGACAATTTCGTGTCAATCTTGCTATCTCATTAACTATAGTTGCTAGAACCATCAAAACTTGCATAGTGTTTCTCCTCGACATCCTCACTCAGCATGCACCTTGATCCTAATGCAACTCTAAAATTTAAAATTTCAGGAAACGGGTCAACTGTTATCACTCGTGACAAGATTCTAACGAAACATAAATGCAACACAGGTTAAAGCCATTCTGTTAAAATCACAATTGTAAGTATACATGTACTGAAATTCAGAAACATGGAATAAATACATCTAAGTGAATGCCAAAGAGTGCTTATAACACATTTGACTTCTGTTCTTGATTTTCTATAATGGGTAAGCTTCAAGTATAAATACTTTTTAAGCAGGAAACTTAGAAATGAAAAAGAAACAAACCATTATAATCGATTTCAGGACAGCATCATGCCCCATTCTAGAATTTTAAACACAAAGCAACAACAAGTACTTATTACACAATTCTGAAACCCAAAGCAAAATGAATTACATGGCTTTTTATATTCAATTATTTGTAATGTCCAATCTATTTAAATATTAACTAAGTTCGCAAATGGAGACTGATTTTAAAGAAAAGAAACTAAAAAAAAGGTTTCTATTAAATTTTAAGTAATCCAACATTAGAACAAGAACCGGTGCTGCGTGAGAATGTCGAGAAGAAACACTATGCAACGTTTGTAGGTTCTAGAAACAATAGTTGATGAGATCGCAAGGGTTGACTCGATATTTGTAAAAAATATATAGGTAAAGGTCACACTTGGTCAATGTGCGTGCTGAGTGATGATGTCGCGGAGAAACACTATGCAACTATAGTTAATGAGATCGCAAGGGTTGACGCGAAATGTGTCAAAGTCACTGGAGCGTAAGTTATAGGTCAAGGTCACCGGGTCAAGAAGCGTCCTGAATGAGGATGTCGTGGAGAAACACTATGCAAGTTTTAAACGTTCTACCAACTATAGTTGTTGAGATCGCAAGGTTAATACGAAATTTATCAAAGTCACTATAGCATAAAATACAGGTCAAGGTCACCGGGTCAAGAAGCGTGCTGAGTAAGGATGTCGAGGAGAAACACTGTGCAAGGTTTGAAGGTTTAACCAATTATAGTTGATGAGATCGCAAGGGTCAATTAAATTGTTGACGGACGGACGCACGTACGCACGGAAGGGCGGAAAACCGGACGCCTATGTCGCACCATGCCAGCAGGTGCGACAATAATCCTATAAATCTGCTGCTAAGTCAACAAAACAATCATGCCGCACTGTGAGAAAAGTTAAAGACCAGCAAAACATTAATATTACACTGTATAAAACTTCATGAGTTAAATGAATCTGAAATAACGCATTGATTCAAAAACAAAGTTAAATTACACATTAATGTAATAAAAGTAAAAAAGGATTGCCTTTGGAAACATAGAACACACAAAATCACGAAAATCGGAGACTCGGTTTGATTGAGTCTCTTCATATGCAACACTATAGTTTGCGAGGCTGCATACGCCTCCTACCGCCGGCGTAAGCGGTATTCAAATAACCAGGATGGGCTCAATGATCCCAAAGAAAAAAAATATAACCTGCACATGAAATGACACAGAAATGCTACATTGTGATGTATTTATGTCGCATTAGTATCACATTTAGCCCTAAGACATAAGACACTGTAACAAATCACTATTTTGTATTGTATTTATCCTGCATTGACAGTGCATTCATGATCTACTAAGAATTATTTTTGTTTGGGATTTCATGTATTTTGCATATCAGCCAACCCTCAAACTGTCTCTCGCTGTCTGTCTATCTGTCTGTCTGTCTCTCTCTCTCTCAACACATACACACGCAAACACGTGCGCGCACGCGCACGCGCACACACACACACACACACACACATTCTACTTCTTGATCTAGGTGGTGGCAGTGACCAACCTAAGAATGACCCAAAAGAAACTCATAAACCTCCTTTTTATTATTACCTCCTAATCATTAACTGCATCTTCATCAAAACTGATATACAGTCGACTCTCGTTATCTCGAATTCCAAGGGACTCTCTGAAATACTTCGAGATATCCGTAGTTCGACATATCAGGTTTGCAGAATTGAGGAAAAAATAATTTGATTAACCACATTTAACAAACTGATAGGTAATTGGACTTTTGAAGTTAGAGATATATTGAAAATATTGTGGAAAAGAGGAGAAATTGCTCCCTAAGGAGCAATTTCTCCTCTTTTCTACAATATTTTCCATCTGTTGTTAGGTTTTCATGTATAGGCAGGGACCAGATTTTCACTTCGAGATAAGCGGTTATTCGAGATAAGCGAGGTCGAGATAACGAGAGTCAACTGTACTTGATGATATGTGATAACAAATAATGATAAAGGAAACTCTCGTTCGAACTACTTAAATGAAATCATCCATGACCGTGGCGGTCATATTTGCGGCAACAAAAACATAACCAGTAGATTCATGAAAATACCGTCAGTTTTAGCGGCTTCTTGAAGAAATTTTATTTTGAACAAGTACAACTTACTACCCAATGTTGTGTCTAAAATAGCTGAATGAGTGGCAAACAGTGATACCCTGATGAGACACAACATTTTCACCTGGGTCTACACTGTTTGCTCAGGCCTGTCATGCCAAGGTACAGTAAAGTATTATACATATGGTACGAGTCATGCTGAGACGACAGGTAAACTTATGACCAAATCTTCAGTGATTACTAATCAATTATCGATCACAATGGCAGGACTGATTATTATGATAATCATCTTTTTAGCTCTGATTAGCCAGCCTTATGCACAGCACATTTGTAAAAAAATATGTGCAAAGCATACCAGAATATGTGCACAGCACATACTAGAATATTGCTCAACATATACCAAAGTAATTAGTATGTGCATAGTACAAAACATATGCCAATAGTACCATATGTGAAAGGTCATTATAGGTCTGCCGGCATTAGCACTGAAGTACAGATGACTCTCGTTATCTCGAATAACCGCTTATCTCGAAGTGAAATTCTTGTCCCTGGCTAAATATGAAAATCTTACAACAGGTAAAAAAACAATTGTGGAAAAGACCTTGTCCTGTTTTCCACAATATTTTCAATACATCTCTTAACTCAAGTCCAGCAACATATAAATTTGCTAAATGTGGTTGTTGGAATTATTTTTTTCTCACTTCTGCAAATCTGATATGTTGAGGTACGGATAGCTCGAAGTATTTCAAAGAGTCCTTTGGAATTTGAGATAACGAGAGTCAACTGTACATATAATTAACAACATAGTTTAATTATCTTAATATGTTAAGCAAAATTTGGCTTCAAGCTACCATGTTTATTATGTTAAAAGGATTCAACTGACATAAGGTGACATTTAATTTATATGTGGTGATATTTTTTAGGAATTCTATTCAGCCTACAATGAGCCACTGAAGACCTTCAAGACACTGGAACTGAAAGGGGACATGCCAGAAGAAACCATCACATAGATCATTGATGACATGCTCAGTTATGTTCAGGAACGGTAAGCAGAAATATATGTAAATCCCTCAGTTTTCACTTTATGATTTTATCAAATGTACCATGCATCACTTTTTATACCCCACCAAAAGATAGTGGCGGGGTATTATGGTTTCACGTTGGATGTCAGTGTGTCTGTCTGTGCGCACCCACAAACGGGTAGTTATAGACGGCTAAGAATTATGGACAATTGCAAAGTATTTCAATGGGATCACTCTTTTATGTGGCTTATTTTCTGTTAGGTGGTTATTTTTTAGCCACATAAGTATGCTAAAATAGTGATGGTAGCCACATAACTATACATTTGTTAGAAAATCCATCTGTCACCCGTCCGTCTGTCCATCCATATTTAGTTTCCAGATGATTACTTGAGTAAACATCAATGGATTTTCACCAAACTTGGCCGGTGGTTTGCTCTACTGACCGTTCTAAGGCGGTGGTCCCGGTGTTAGTCTTACTCTTTTTTTTCATTTTTGGTTTATTCTACGAGACGATTTGTTGTATGTCTTTCTGTGTGTCATTTTGTTGTTGTGTTTTTCAGTCCTTTTAGTATTGCGATTACCTCGCTTGGGGAAGAGAGAGCTTATCTTAGTGCTTTTCGTACGTTTGTTCGGTTTGTGCTTGTTTGGATTTGTCGGTTTCCTCTTCCTCTTGGGGTCTGGGAAGGGCTGCGGTTTGTGATTGTGGCACTCCCTGGACTTTTCTCTTAGCTTTTTTTCAATATTAAGTATGTAAATCTGTTAAGCTCAGGTGAACACTACAGACCATTATTATAGACCATTATTATGCCCCCCCCCCCCCCCACCCCGCCATGAGGTGGGGGGTGAGGGGACATATTGTTTTTAGTGCGGATCCCGTCGGCGGCGGCATAGCCACTTGTCTACACTCTATCTCCTTATTGAATGGACAGATTTTGGCCAAAACTTATACAAATATATCATTGGGAGGGGGAAAATGCTGTTTAGATTTTGGTGACCTTGAACCCATTTTCAAGGTCACAGGAGGGCTTAGAGTGTTGGAAAATGGGGCGTAGCCTCCTGTCCGCACTCTATCTCCTTACTGAATGGACAGATTTTAGCAAAACTTATATAAATATATTATTGGGAGAGGGAAAAATGCTGATTAGATTTTGGTGACCATGACCCCATTTTCAAGGTCATAGGAGGGCTTAGATTGTCAGAAAATGGGGTGTAGCCTCTTGTCTGCAATCTATCTCCTTAGTGAATGGACAGATTTTAGCCAAACTTATACGAATATATCATTGGGAGAGTAAAAGTGCTGATTAGATTTTGGTGACCTTGTCCCAATTTTCAAGGTCACAGGAGGGCTTAGATTGTTGGAAAATGGCTTGTCTGCATCCTATCTCTTGAAGGAATGAATAGATTTTAACCAAACTTGCACATCTACAATGCTGGGATATGTAAAAGAACTGATTAGATTTTGGTGACCTTGATCCCATTTTCAAGGTCAGGGGAGGGCTTAGATTTGTTGGAAAATGGTTTGTATATATGCACCCTGTCTCCTGAATGAATAAACAGAGTTTGACTAAAACTTGTACAGCTATATTGTTGAGACATGGAAAAGAACTGATTAGATTTTGGTGAACTTGATCCCATTCTCAAGGTCACAGTAAGGTTTAAATTGTTGGAACATTGCGTGTCAACACCCTATCTCCTAAATGAATGAATGGATTTTGACCAAACTTCTACATCTTAATTGTTGAGACATGGAAAAGAACTGATTAGATTTTGATGACCTTGACCCCATTTCCAAGGTCACACTAAGGCTTAGATTGGTGGACAATGGCTTGTCTGCACCTTGTCTCCTGAAGGAATGAGTAGATTTCGACCAGACTTGCACAGCTATATTTTTGTGACATATGCATCGGAACTGATTATATTTTGGTGATCTTCAATTCATTTTCAATGTCATAGGGCTTAGATTGTTGTTAAATGTTAAATTCGCCCGAAACACTGTTCTAGTTGTTCTTGTTTTTTTTTTTTTTTTTTTTTTCATAGAATGACAGTGGATGGAAGCACTGTTCTGTTGATAATACTTGTAAGGTTCACCATCGAAAGTTTCATTTCTTTATTTATATCAGGTTTCATTGAGTTATTACTATGTGTTATGCATTGCATGTAAAAGGCACTAACTGCAATGAAAAGACTTTTCTATAAAAGGTTCTTTCATATGACAAAAGAATTATACATGTGTCATGTCTTTATTATCTTATATATTTGGCACCATCAGTAGTCTAGTCCTATAATCTTTTATGAATGAATAAAAAAAAAAAAGAAAAAAATGTTATTTTGATTTCTTTTGCTAAAATAACCTGTATAGAAAAGAGAAGCACTTTATGATAATAATTCTGGAGTTTATCTAACTCTTAACTGTTGAAATTCTTATTTACAAAGAATTAATTTATTCTCTTACAGATTGTTTCTGTTATAAATGAGATACAGTAACTTTGGATGTGAATCCAGAAACTGCCAGTAACTGCTTCCCTCATCTACAGCTGAGTTTTATTTCAATGCAGCATAATGCTAAGAACTGTCTGTATTCGCAGAATGGCAGATTGGTTTGCACATATTGCCATAATTTGTGACAAGTTTAAAATTCAACTTGGACAAGTGTTCGGTATAGGTCATTTCATTGTTTTTATGGTGGCTTGATCGTTTGGGTTAAAACCAATTTAATATAGATATTTACATTTAAAATGCAGATATAAAGGTACCTGCATTTAAATGCAAATACCTACATTTAAATGCACATATCTGTATTTCAAATACAGAGTATTTATATTTGAAATGCAGATATCTCTTTTTGGTTCTTTAATGGACATGTCTGAATTTGAATCATAGATATCTGCATTTTAATTACAGATGTCTGCATTTCAAATGCAGATAGTTCTACTTAATTAAGATATCATTACTTTTTAGAAACTCGGATGACTGTTTTTGAAATACAAATATCTTTATTTGAAATACAACTATCTCTAATTGAAATACGGATATCTATGATTATTATTCAAATAAAATATATCTGCAATTCAAATAGAGATACCTGTATTTCTAATACAGATATCTGTATTTCAAATACAGAAGTCTTTATTTATAGAAACTACAGATAATTGTAATTTAAAATGTAAATTTCTCTTAAGAACCTGATTATTTTCAACCTTCATTTTCAACAAATAATCAATAGTCCCTTGCTCAAGTTTTTGTTAGGATAAGTTTGGTATAGGTTGAGGATAAGCCTACTAGGGGTCCCTTGAACTCGGGCAACAACAGGTACCTCAGTGGTGAGTCCAATAGCCTCAATTGCTATTCTCGGCCATTGGCGAGAAAAAATTATAATAAAAATAAATGGAATCCGGACACGCTTTCCTTTGTCATTTGCAGGGATGGTATAATAACTGTGCAGTCTTTGCTGGGGCCCGCTCTGGCCTCTGCATGGAAAGTCAAGTACCCATTTGCAGGTTAAAGAGCCATACATTCGGTAATCTAAATGATTACTTATGGACCTTCATTCTGCAAACCAGAATGTATCATGTATACCTGCTTAGAATGCCTGAAAGAATTCATGTGATAGAACTGTCCGAAAATTGGTTCTTTAAATACATGTACTGAAAAATCGCATGATTATAGAAACATACGGCAAATGAAAAGTTATCCAGGGTAAGATATAAATTGAGACTTCTCAGGCTTTTGATGTCCACTGATTGTATAGGAATTACGAGGTACACCATCGTTAAGGTTAATGTCAGTGAAGTTAACGCTGTCATTAAACATCACGGAAATGATATCACAATATGGAAGATGTCAACAATCAAAGTGATTAGCCTTCAGAAATGGTATATAAAGTATGCAAGAAAAAGAATCTTTCGTGCGTGACAGGTAGATCGAAATATCCGTCCCTCGGAATCATAGTCTTGCATCACTCGGCAAGCCTGAATTTTTCTGTCTACCCCTCACACCCATGATGGATTCCTGAAAAAAATACTACACATTCTCTTTTGTTTTTGTGCTCCTCTTAAGGAGCGAGGGATTTGACTGTAAAGACATGGTGATTTGAAATCTTGAGCATCTTTAATCAGTTTTTTTTTTTTTTTTTTTTGTGTGTGTGTGGTCTACAGAGGCGGGAAATGTGCCGCCCAACATATTGTAACCAGTGGAACAGTGCATGTGAAAATACGCGAGGGAGACACTAGGTTTTCATAAATGGAATAAATAAGGATATCTATTTCAAACATAAATAATGATATCTCTAATGAAATGCAGATACCTGTACTTGAAATGCAGATATATGTATTTAATTTAAAAATAAAGATACCTGTATTTTAAATACAGGTATTTGCATCACGAAAACGTGCCTATATAACTTATCTCAATTCATTTACATATATCTGCATTTTAATTAGAGATATTTGTAATAACAATAAAACAAAGATATATGTGTTTATTAGCAGATATATCTGTATTTGAAATGCAGGTATCTAAATTAAATGGATAAAACCACAAAATAGGTTGCCTTAGATTTTGTCATGCTTTGGCTCAGTTTAATATTGAATGTTGTGAGAAATTATGCTGGAACTGGAAGTAGTCACCCCCTAAACTTATGCTGAGGTCACTCAGTGGGAACTTATTCAATGTACATTACGAGAACAAGCCTATTCAAATATACTGAAAATTTTACCACCAAGAAAATGAAAGTTTTCAGATGAAAAATCCCTTTTTTTTATATATATTTCTGCTCAAAACATAGATTGTGGGTACTCGTTAGAACCGCCTCGATGTCTCTATGTTTTGAGAAGAAATAAGAAAAATAATGCATACCCCTGTAAACCCTAGTTTTACCATATAAAAGTGGGGTTTAAGGGGGTCAAAATTATATAGGCACGTTTTCGTGATGCTTGGATGAAAATGCATTTTCCCGCCTTTTAATACAGTCGTAAATCACTAAAAAAAAATGCATGCTTCTGTATTATTGAATTTATAAAACCTGTTGAGGAATACTTGTAAATAAGATGCACCCCATTCACCCTCATCACCACCCCCGCAAATTGTTAATTTTAATGTGATTATCTTTCTTATAACTCCTTTATATATGAGTATTATTAAGCTTCAAACTTAGTTATTCTTGCAGCAATTTTGCCTCCTGTCCTCTTTCATTCAGAGATACGTAGGATGATGAAACTTAAAAGTCCATTTTTTTTATTTTTGGAAAGTCACAAATTGGTTTGTTGCTCATTAGGTTGCACCTATTTCATATCAGCTCTAACTAGCCTGACTTAATTTAAGAGGTCGTGTTCCCCTCATCTTTTTCGGTCAAGTTACCCGTACTGAGCCCCAGTTGATCCTTGGTACATGTGCGTTTGTTTACTTCCTGTTTGGCTTTTGGGCATGCGCAAAGGTCGTCATACGGGCACTGCGGCCTACGCGCGAAATGGAGTCTTGGAAGTAAACACTAATTTGTGGTAGGATATTTTGAACTTTAATCTACTTGTCTCTCAAAGATTTCATGTAAATATTATGCTTAATAATAGATATTTAAGTAATGCATGTATCTGGTGTGTTTAAATTGTCGATCTACCTTGAAATCACGGAAAAATTCTATCTGGACGTTTCGCGTGAACTTCAGAAAATTAATTTGGCATTTCGCCGAGAACGGAATCACGGGACGGTAATTTATTATGAATATTTAATTATTCATCCCGCAAAGGGCATTTATTCGCATTTGTATTTTCAGTAATAATTACTTTTCTTTTTATTTCGCCTGTTGTTCGCTCTTCCCTATGTAAACAAGACCACGAGGGTCTTCACGTTTCAAAATGTCAGATCGCGGACCAATCGGGCCATTTGACCATGACGTCATCAACCATCTTACTGTGGTTTGACCTACATTCCAAAATGTATCCAGTTAATGGTAAACATTGATTGGCATTACTGGCATTCTAAAAAAATCGTTCTAGTAATTACTCAGTTCTGTAACGACCAGTTGAGATGATTGCAATGCAGAATTCAAAATAAGAACAGGTTTCATAGATCCATAAAATTTATTTATAACATTTTAGTTTGGTCAGCAATAGGCTGACTGAAGCTAAATGAACTTTCACCCCTCCTCTGAATCATCTGTTTGCTGTCAGTATAATGATAAAATAAAGACTCAACAGTTATTCCCCTAGCATATTTCCAACAACCAAATCCAACAAAACAGCTCAGCATACTCCCAAATAACCGTCTTCCTCATAAATGTGGTGTGGGTTTAATGAAGATTTTTTTTTTTGCGCACCCAGACTGGACAAATATTCTCTCATTTTCTACTGGTTACTTGTCATAAAATTTATTTTAAGATCATATTTAAAAGACAGCCAAAAAAAAAATGCTTTCTGATACTGAGCAGTGCCAGTCATAGGTAAGGCTGGCACAATTAATTTGATTAATTGGTCAGTGAATTCTGCTAAAATAATTATCATTACAGATTCGCTAATAATCAATTATTTGATTTCTGTGTTACCTTACCGTATTTCCCCATAGCATTCAGACACCTCAACTCCTTACCATACCTTATCTAAAATTTGAACAAGTACATTTTTTTGTTGGGGTTTTACGGCTCAGTTTGTCGGCCTCGGTGGCTCAGTTGGATGCGCCGTCCGACTGGAGACCAGGAGGTCGCGGGTTCAACCCCCGCCGAGGTCGGCAACATTCTTTCGTGGAGATTGATCATGAAATATTTTCTACGGTCATTCTCTCCCTTCCGCTGATTCAAGAAGGGCAGTTGTCAGTTTCTGGCGAAAGAATGTGCACAATACCGGTTAACCGCTTAGAGGACTAAGCCTGCCCAGTAAACGTGTGGTTAGGTAAACTGACCGCGCTCGACATGACCCCATTGGGTTGACTGGGCCGTAAAACCTCAACACAAACAAATTTACGGCTCAGTCAACCCAATGGGGTCATGTCGAGCGCGGCCAGTTTACCTAACCATACTTTTATCTGGGCAGGCTTAGTCCTCTAAGCGGTTAACCAGTATCGTGCACATTCTTTTGCCAGAAACTGACAACTGCCCTTCTTGAATCAGCGAAGGGAGAGAAGGACCATAGAAAATATGTCTTGATCAATCTCCACGAATGAATGTACCTTGGCGGGGGTTGAACCCAAGACAGCCTGGTCTCCAGTCGGGCGCGCATCCAACTGAGCCACCGAGGCCAACATGGAACAAGTAAAGTTACTGCCCAGTGTTCTGTCTAAAATTAGTTTAATGGGTGGCAAACAGTGTAGACGCTGCTGAGACGCCGTGTTTTCTGGCGTCTCATCAGGGTCTACACTGTTTGTTCGGGCCTGTCTGGCATATGGTGAGAGTCATGCTCAGACAGACACTGACAGGTAAGATTATGACCTAATCTTCATGGATTACTAATTGATTATCAATCACAGTGGTAGGACTGGTAATCGATTATCTTTTCAGCTCTGGTTAGCCAGCCCAAGTCAAAGGTGCTTAGGGTTTATTTTAAGACAGCCTTGTATCCGCTCATTCTGAATTAAAAATTCTGTTTAGAACTTTCTACCAATACCACTGTCGGTCATATTCAGTGCTTGCATTAAGGGAAGTCTGGGAGTCAGAGACTCCCGAACATTGCCCTGGGACTTCCAAAAATCAATGCCAGGAGGTCTGGGAATCCAACTTTTAAAGATATTTAGTCATTTATAAATAACAAAAATTTAGAATGAATTTATGTGTTATTTAGCTTAAGAATGGCCATTTTACTCCATAAATGAGAGTTTAAGAATATTGAGGTTTAATTTTTGAAAGTGAGTGAAAAATTGGATCACCAGGACTTCCAGATACTGGAGCTAGAAAGTCCTGGGACTTCCTGATTTTGACAGTTAGTGCAAGCGCTGCATATTAGATATTCAACCATTATCCTGCAGGGTTTTGCAGGATGGACCACTTTGGAGACTTATCTCAGCAGGATATCTTTAATAGCGTAGAGGATGTCTTGCCCCAGGGCGGAGTTAATATCTCCTTTCAAAGGATGATGCACTGTTTTAATGTCAGGGATTAGAATTTTTTACTGGTGATACATGTACATTATGTACGTCTAATGATATTTGTTCACCAGGACCTTAAATAAGAGTTACAAAGACATTTTATAAAAAAAAAAAAAAAAAAAAAGTAGGAGTCCCCTAATGTAAATTTGATAAATGTTCAGGGAAAGCATTGAGTCCAACCTAAAAATTAGGAGTCCTGGACTTAGAATCCCGAGTCCAGGACTTAGAATCCGGAGTCCTAAAAACACTTTCATTAAGTTTGAAAGCAGGAAACTAAAATCAGTAAGTAGAAGGTGTGAACTGCAGAGATATACATGTACTTACATGAAGAAGCTTAACGTAGAGTCTAGACAGGGTTCAAATTTAACTTTTTTGACAGCTTGCTGAAATTAGCAAGTGGCATTATGCTTTACTTGCTAAACCTTTCAGCCAACTTGCTTTTTCACACTTATAAACACTATTAAATGTGGCTTTAAACCTTAGCACTCTGGGTAAAAATTTCAGCAGACATTTTAAAATATTTTTCTTATTCATCATTGCTTTTGGAAAAGAAATTGCAAAAATTTCAGCAACAATGCCTCAGGTTCTGCCAATTATAGAGAATCTTTCCAACTTGCTAGAATTAGCAAGTGATGGAAATTGCAGCTTGCTTTTTGAGGAAATAACCAGCATTTAGCAAGTTAGCAAGTGCTAAAATTGATCCCTAGTAGAAGGCCAAGACGCTGGAAGAGGGGTTGGAAATTTATCCTCCTGTCTTCTGCTAACGAAAAGACTGATCAGCCCTGCTAGTGATACTAATAGAGCACTTTTGGACCAAAAAAAATTCTTACCAAGAGTGGATCAAACCTGAGACCTCTACACTAGACACACATTGGACACACACTAGACACACATTGGACACATGGAGCATCTGTCCAAGGATAAAGACTAACAATTTTGATTCAGGGGCCCAGAATGCCAAAAACGAATATTTAACATTAGGGG
The DNA here is from genome assembly GCA_964016985.1 of Anodontia alba. Taxonomy (NCBI): domain Eukaryota; kingdom Metazoa; phylum Mollusca; class Bivalvia; order Lucinida; family Lucinidae; genus Anodontia; species Anodontia alba. The sequence continues at coordinate 12,208,042 of OZ024838.1, read as the reverse complement.
TATGGTATTTTCTCCAAATAGTTAGGAGCCCAGCTAAAAAGTAAGGAGCCTTGTGTGACTGGGCCCCTGTTAGTCTTTTTCCCTGCTGCCCATCATAAACATAACATACTAGATAGATCATCTTTTTAAAAACTGCATAACTGAGCAATTTCTTTCAATTTGTTTTTTGTTCCTACAGATATTGACAATAAAATTGTGCAATATTTACCTAGCAATCTTACGAAATGTCTTGTGATCTAGAGCAAATTAGTTTTGTCTGCCTTCTGAACAGAAATGGAGTCTTCTCTAAAAGAAAGGAATTTCTCCCCTTGGTAATAATTTTGTCTTCCCTCTGAAGCAGGGTCTTCCCTAAGGCCAGAAAAAAAAATACCTGTGTTTCAGGTGGCCCGACCGACCCTACACAACGGCCGCCGACCGGTAAACTTTTTTTTTTTGATTTTTGCGGTCAGAAAACTTTTTTCTCGATTTTTGCCAATTTTCGCGCCATGTGCTTCATCCAGAGCCGTTTCGTTTCATTTCGGTAGTGTGATCGCCGCCGATGTCTTTCAGACGCTTGGAATCAGCGTCTGCGTGATTGTTGACTTCCTCCAAAATGGCGGCATATGGTATACGGTCCTAAAATCAAACACAAAAGATACTGTCTGTATTAATTTAGTGTAGTTTTGAAGATCTAAAAATGATGCAGTAAAGTATTGAAACAGTTGTTATACATGATATATTTATAACAGAGAAGAAAATAGCTGGAATTCTTTGATATTACATTAATTAAAAAAAAGAAAAAAAAAAAAAAGTTTTTCCGACCTACCGACCCTATTTTTTTTTCAAGGGTCACCTGAAACACAGGTATTTTTTTTCTGGCCTAAAGGGAATGAATTTCTCCCTTATGAGGAAATTCTTTCATTCCATTTAGAGAAGAACCCTTCTTAGAAGGGCCTTGAAGTGCAAGAAAGTAAACTACACAAGGTTGGCAAAATGCCGGCAAATATGAGTTTTTTCCATGCTGGTGGTATTTACCGGTAAATACCGGCAAATACTGGTAAATGCTGGCAAATACTGGAAATTGGCATTTACCACCCTGGAAGTAAGACAAAACCCTACCCTCAGTATCAACCTATGGACAATGTCTGTAATAGGGGCTACATAGTTGACTTAGTATTTACATTATACTGATTGCAGTTTAACTCTGGTTTAAGTTTACTTTAATATTAAATTCAGTTAAGTGAAATCAAGAGAAAAGAAAGCCCGTTTCATACCTGCCAAAGTACTCATCAGGTGGCTTGTGGCTACCACTACAGGTTTTTATTTTTACTTTTTCTTTCTTTTCATTCTTTTTTTCTTTTGTTTTTTGTTTTTTAATCTTTTTTTTTCTTTTTTAATTTTTTTTTGTATCTTTTCATTTTTATTTTTTTTTTAACTTTTTTTATCTTTTTTTTTTTTTCTTTTTTTTTTTTTCTTCAGTATTTTCAATATTTTCTTTTGAATAAATAAAGAGTATAAACAACATACAATAGCACATAAGGGCAGGATGCAAAGAAGTCTTTACACAGGTCTACCAGTCAATCTCTGCTTTCCCTCTGAGGTAGCGGTAACAGAATACCAGCTTGGCAGCTTTCTGGAGACCAAGTCTGTTCCTCAGTTTAGTCTGGATTAAGCCAAAGTTTGAAAACACCCTCTCAATAGATGCAGAACTGGATGGCATTTTCAGGAGTTTCACTGCAACATTGCATAAGTCTTCATTCACTGTTAGGGACCTGTGAATGCTTGCCCACCATGTAGTTGGTTTGGTATTGGTGATTACAGTCTTGGAGTAGGGTCTTTGGTAGTGGTAAGGAGTCTGTCATAAAACCCAGGAGATCTGGAACTGAATCCGGTTTAGTTGATAGAAGAAAGTCTTGGGCACTGGTCACATGTTCAGTTTGTAGCTTCTTGCCTCTGTAGACTGGATGGAGTAGGTTGGCTAAGTAGTGGCTAGGTGTCATGGCCTGGTTGAATCTGTTCTGGACTTTGGTATGGTATGGTTGAAGGTCTTGATTCTGAAGTAGGTCGAGCCATATCTCGCTGGCATCTGCTATGGTGGAGCTGTCAGACTGTAGGCGGTCTAGGGCACTGGAGATAGGTGCAAGCTGTTTCTGCAGGTTCTTTACTTCGTTGAAAAGGCCAAGGTTGTGGATGAGATTGCGAATTCTGAGGTCAATGGCATCCTCGTTCTTTGCGCAGATCATCAGTAGATAGGGTCTGTTTCTGATGTATGTGTCTATGCATGTCAACTGGCTGTTCCATCTGGTTTCAGCTGGTAACTGAGGTTTAACAGACTCGGGAATCTCATCTAGTAGGGCACCTGGTACAGAAGTGTGTTTAAAAGATGCAGATGGCCTGGCAAACATTTAAGATCCTGATCAGGCTGTTCAATATGATCTTGGTCTGCTCTTTTTGACATGGTCTGCCAGCACAAAAACTTAGGGTCATTATGGTAAATGTCAGTGGCCAGGTGCACAGGTGAATTTCTACTATTGAGATAAAGGCCTACATGGTTTTTTTTTTAATTAAAGACCATTTGTTGCTTAAATAATTTCAAAATTTTTGTCTTAGATTCACTTTTTGGCAGTGTTACATGTTTATATTGAGATTTCTTCTATTCTTCAGGGTGGTAACCTTATACAGTCAAACCTGTCTTAAGCAGCCACCCATGGGAAGCTTTAAAAGTGGCTGCTGAAGGCAGGTGGCTGCTTAATACAGTACAAATATATAGGTATATGAATTTTGGGACAACTTTCCTCTGGCTGCTTAATACAGGTTGGCTGCTTAATAGAGGTGACCACTAACACAGGTTTGACTGTATAATTAATGATTTTAACATTCTTACTCATCTAGTTTGCTTATACTATTTCAATGCAACTTGTTTAAAGACTTCTGCAGTTTTTTAAGGCCAAAAAAATTTCAATTTGCCGGTATTTGCCAGTATTTGCCACTTGAGGAGTATTTTCCAGACCGGTAAATACCGGCAAATGCCACTGGTAAATACCGGGGGGTGGAATTTGCCGCCCAACCTTGAAACTACAGTATTTAAAAATATTTCAGTTTGACGATGAATAGTTGATTAACCCATTGTAGACTGATTAGACCCTCCCACACTACAGTAAAGATCCAATATATCGTGGCCATTATTTCGCGAAATCCAGTATATCGGAATCGGCCATGGCTCCCAAATTTTCCATAAGCAAAAAAAAAAATTTAAAACATAAAATGTTTGTTGTTTTATTTAACTTCAGAAGAAAAAAAAAACACATTCCGCCTCCGGTAATTGATTTTTCGCGCCTATCCCGACGCTAAGTCGCGTCGGGTATTATGACAAACAATCCACGTAGTGTCAATCAGCGCACACATTGATTATAATTGGCAAACAATAAATTATATCGCCTTTATTGTCCTAATCATTATCATCATTGAGTACATAGATCTACTCAATGCTCAATCAGTCAGTGATGCCCACAAACTAATTTTGCTCATCAGGTGAAAACCTCCTTTTCAACACCAGCAAATTTTACAAGACAGTAGTCATACGATGTTTCTGTCCCACATACACACTACTTAATTTACACTTTTGTAGCAATAAATATTTCAAAAGAAAACAACTGCGTCAAAAAAAAAAAAAGATAAAAATAGCATATATATCATATCATAATCGGATTTTTGATTAACGTGCAGGTACAGGGGCAACATCCACATCAGTGGGCCCCCTTCCAGATAGCTGGCTTGCTGCACGCATGGCAGATCTCACACCAGATCTCCAGGTACGTCTATCATGAGGGTTGATAGTTGAGAGCTTCCACTCTCTGCAATCCCTCTCTGTCAGCTGCTTCCATGTCATTTTGGGCCACCCAGGCCCACGCTTTCCATCAACCTCTATGTCAAAGGCTGTCTTGATTGCACCACTGGAGCGTTCCACATGTCCATACCATCGAAGTCTTCTCTCCTTCAGAATGAGTTCCAGATCCTCAATGCCAAGCCGCACAAGTAGATCACTGGACCTGGTGGTGACAGTGTCTTGCGGCCTGGCATTGCAGATCTGTCTGATCATTGCCCTGTCATTTCGCTGCAGACGCTGGAGGTTCGGCTTTGTCAGTTGCCAAGTCTTGCTGGCATGGAGTATTGCGCTCTGCACACAAGAGCTGTACACATGGCCACGTGTTTTGAAAGAGAGTTTGCGTGAAGAGAGGACTGGTAGTAGATCCTTGAACTTCTTCCAGGCGGTTTTCACAAGTGTTGTGGTTGAAAGTTCACAGCCACCTGCAGCTGAGAGCATGTCTCCTAGGTAGCAAAAGGAAGCTACCACCTCAAGCTTGTCAGGTCTGACCTGGACTTCCTTCTGTGGTCTGCCATCCAAGGGGCGTGCAGTTCCCTGGCACCGTGTACATCTATAGTCAGGGTCCTTTTTCAAGCGCTTGAGCCCACTGCATTTCTTGTGCACCCAGTGCTTGCAGCCATTGCAGGAGATGCTGTTGCTGCCCACTCCAGTGCGACAGACAGCGCATGGAAACTCGCCTGAACTCTGCAGGAGGTCCAGTCCCGTACCGCAGATCATGATCTTTGTCATTCCTGCATTTACTCTCAGTCCTTTCTTCTCCATTGCTTCTTTCCAAGTCAAGAGCCTCCTGACACATTCCTCAAGCGATTCAGCGATGATAAGGTCATCGGCATAGAGGTCCTCCCAGGGGACCCCAGAGCGGAACTCTCGTGATAAGGCTTCAAGCACAATGATGAAGAGCAGTGGGCTGAGTACTGATCCTTGGTGAACACCAACCTTCACTTCAAACTCTTCACTGTACCCCTCACCAACACGGACATGGCTCCGTGCATTTGCATACATCCCCTGCACCAGTTGCACAATCCACTCCTCCACACCAAGTTTTCTCAGCACCCACCAGATGACCTTCCGAGGCACTCGATCAAACGCCTTCTCCAGGTCTACGAAAGCCATGTAGAGTCTCTTATTGGCAGCTAGATACTTCTCTTGCAGCTGCCTGACAACAGATATTGCGTCTGTAGTGCCTCTGCCTGGGACGAAGCCAAACTGGGAATCGTCATTTGACACCAACTGTCTGATGAGGCTGTCCACAATCCTCTCCAGGATTTTCATAACCTGCTCTGTCAGCTTGAGACCGTGGTAGTTGCCCCTTTCCAATGCATCCCCTTTTCCCTTGTAGAGGCAGACAATGAAACTCTTCTCCCAGTCAGAGGGTACCTTGTCATCACGAATGATTGCAACTGCAAGGTCAAGGCAATAAAACTAAAATAAAAAGAAATTAACTTTGATAAACGACAGTTTTTTTTGCGCCTGCAACGCAATAATAAGTAAAGAGAAGCAACTCAAATTTCCTTAGGACAACTGAAGCAGTTTGAGTAACTTCCCTTTCGTCGTTCCAGGGAACCAGAGTATCCAAAATGGTGTCATAAATTGCCAACCCAATGATTTCTTGTTTTCAAACGTAGTTTATCAGCTGGTTTTGATTGAAATTACTTGTTAGACATAGCGCACCATTGTAAATTATGCCATTAAGCAATTCCAATCCAATTTTAATTAGGAAATATGGCTGAGAGCATGATTGAATGCCATTTAGCAGTGATGTCTCCGCAAACTACCACAGCGACAAACCAAGCGAGTGTTATGCATGCCGTTATACATGCATGGTACATGTCTGGACTTACATCGCGCTCCGCTTATATTGTGATAGCGGACTTTGGACCCCGAGGACTGCGATATATTGGATTTTCACAGTATATATATTGGAACTGGAATTTCAATTTTAGGTACGTCCGTTTTTTAGATTTACATATTCCTAGAGAAAAATGGCCAAACTATTTGCAAACAGAGGAGACCCTGATCAGAAGCCACGTTTTGTGGCATCTGATCTGGGTCTGCACTGTTTGCCAATTACCCTTTTACAGGTCTCCTTACTACAATGTGTTAAAATGTACTTGAACTTCTAAAATATTTTTGACAGGCCAAATAGATTGTTGTTTTACAAGATAAAGATTGGTGTGGAAAATAAACTGTAAACAACAGTAGAAATCATTATATTACAAGCCGAAAAAGACAATTGGACAATGTGTCCAACCAGGTCAGAAAGTTTCGGACATCTGGAAATTTCGGCGAACTATGGCCAAGTTAAATTAAAAATGCATGGAAACCCTGATGGTACATTGTGTAACTATCTACAGAGAATGGACTGAGAGAAAGGACTGTACAGTATACATATAAACTATATACACCAATGACCACAACCTCTTTATAACACTATTGTTGGGATCCAAAGCATAAACCATGTTAGTTATAAAACCGGGTTATATCCAAACAAAAATGTATTGATTATATAGAAAAATGGCCATTTATGGTCGTTTTTCTTTATAACCTATACATTTTTGGGATCCATTGTTGAATTGTGTTGTATCCAAAACTGTGTTATAATGAATAGTGTTATAAAGAGGTTAAGGTGCAGGGATATTTTTACAGATTTGAAAATGTGAGTCCCAGGACTCGCTAGTCTCAACTTTTATGAGTCCTGATCAGAATTTATGAGTCCCACTTGGAGACTCCCAGAAATCATGCTGTGCGGTTACTGAGAATCGCCATACTGGATTTAAATATGTTCTGTCTACTCAAATTCAATGGTGATAAAATGTAATAAAATTAAACAACTAGTTCTAGTGTTTTATATCTTTGTATTACCAAATCCTAAACCTTGACTAGCTGAACACAAGACTTGCACATGGCTTCTCGCAAAAAAAACTTAATGGAAATAAGCTCAGTTTGAACTATTCTTTCCAGACTAGAACTTTAAAGTCTGACACCACTGGCACTCAATGAATGTGCTCAAAGTAAGAATGAAAAGTTCAGGAATACCACAATAAAGGCCTCAGTAGAAGAAGTCAGGCACAGGTTTAAAAAAAAACTGTTAATACTGATAAGACTCAGCACGAATGAATGTGCTCAAAGTAAGAATGAAAAGTTCAGGAATACCACAATAAAGGCCTCAGTAGAAGAAGTCTGGCACAGGTTTAAAAAAAAAAAACTGTTAATACTGATAAGACTCAGCACAGATAGAAAAATGTATGAAGTCAGCCTCAAACTCAGTGGATAGGCTTAAAAATTTACTTCAGTTTTTTTTTCAGTTCATACATTCTTCTATCTTTGGACCTCTTCCACTTCAGCACTGACTTTTTTTTAGCCAGACTGACCAGAATCTGTCGAGCATGACTTTTCAGCAGCCTCCGAGTCCGACTGGGAATTATCTTGGGCCTGGGAATCCTGGGTCTCTGAAACGGGTTCACTTGCGCGATCCTTGTTAAGGAGCGTAAATAGAGTTGGCTGAGTCTTATCAGTATTAATAGTTTTTGTTTTTTCTTGGGTGGCATCGCTGATTAAGCCTTAAACAATTTAAAATCGGCTTTAAACTGACTCAAGTTACGGCTATGAAACGAGAAACGTCTACTTTTGTTTTCAACACGTGCGACGCTCTTTTCGTAACCCTGTCGCTGATTGGTTGAAAAACGTCCAATCAAAATCCATTTGACTCTCAGTGCGACTGGCACTCAGTAGTCAATATTTTCGCGAATAGTCTCGAAGCCGAAGCAGGGTACCAGTAAGCCGGTGTTATAGTAAACAATTCAGGTGCGGTGAAATCCCGTGATAAAAGACGGAACAGGAGTATTTTTTTGGAAACGGGACTCGCTACCCGGAAAAAAAACATGCGTCCGGGGGTCTCATGTCTTTTAAAACTTTGTGTCCTCGGCGAATTTTATGCGAGATTCTCGCAGGACGCGCAGGTAAATGAAACACTGAAGGTGTATGTAGTATTTGGAATCATATTACTCTTGCAGTTGTAGTACCATGTGGTGTCTTGTTGCCGTACAGGAGTGATGCAACTACGTCAGAAATCACCTAACAACCTACGGCTGAGGTGTAGAACAACAAAAAAATCACATGTAACAGCAGGGCAAGGTGAGGCTGCTAAAAGACAGACTCTTGAGAAGGTAGGTAAAAAATAAGGTCACCGCCACAGCATTCCCATACATGTACCATCTGCAGAGGGTTTTTTACCCCCAACATTTGTCTTGTACCCCCAGAATTAAAGGGAGCATATCATAGCAACAGATAAGGCGCTTTTTTCATCCGAAAAAATGTTGATATCTTTCTTATTTCTCCATGAAAGCATATGTTGTTGTACTCATTAGAAGCACCTCGCCAAGGCGCTTCTAATGAGTACCCACAGCATATGTTTTCGTGGTGAAATAAGAAAAATATTATGTGGATACCCCCACTTATCTGTAGCTATGAGTATATGCTGCTATACATTGGGGGTACAAAAATAAGAAAACAGAGCAGATATTTACCTCCAGATTCAAAATGCAGTGAGAACCCTGCGCCCCCAGGCCAAAAATAAAATTTTGTTTGTAATTGCCTACCTACCCACCATAATCCTCCCTACCCAAAATATGTTTTGACCACATGGGACAGCAGTTTTTTATACCCCCGTCTGCCGAAGGCAGGAGTGGGGCATATAGCGTTTCACCGTGATGTAACGTGCGTATGTCATGTTCGTAACCAGGTTCAAGTATTCCTGCAAGTTTAGGTGCAATTTTACGTCCGCGTTTCTCTTGCAGCTTATAACTTTCATACCTTTTGGACTAGAAAGTTGAAACTTGGTATGATACTCACCTAGAGCAAGACCTTTCAATGCATGGTACCATTGCCCAAGGGTCATGCCCCTGGGAGGGGCTAGGGGTCAAAATATATAACAGGTCACCAAGAAAACATACAACAAAGTGACTAAAATATCACTATGGTATCATTGGTGAGGCTGAAGAGTTAAAATTTAGCACAATAATTAGAGGAATGCTGTTTGGTTGTTGATGAAATGGTAAATTTTAGGCCACTGATTCTGGATCGGTGTTTGGCTACTGGGTGGGGCCCAAGAAAATGTAAAAGTTTCAAATATGTAGTATCTCGGAAACTGTTCAGATCCCATCCCCTAAACCTATGTATTGTTGTTCCTTATGATGAGATGCATGAATTCACTGTCACATACCTTGCGACCCCTGGGATCATGCCCCACCCTGCCCTGCCCCTTTCATTTCATCAAAAGCCAAATATCTCAGAAACTATTCATCCCCACCACAAAACCATATATATTATTTTTCATTATGATTATATGTATTCAATGACACATACCTTGTGTCCCTCAGGGGTCACATTGTTTCAACTTAATTTTTTGCAAAATGCCTGCGTGTGGATGAGGATGGCCCTGGGCGAGGGCATCTGTGTCATCTTGACACATTTCTTGTTTTTTTTTTTAGTTTTTTTTTTTTTTAGTTTTTTTTTTTTTTTCTAAATGGCAAATTTACTATGATCACTAAATAGTAGGACAAACAGGCCTGAGCAAAAAGTGCGGACCCAGATCAGACTGTTCCTGGGGTCTACACTGTTTGTCTTTCCACCTGCACATTTTGGATGCACCATTTGTGGGAAAAATAGATTTGTTCAAATTGTACGGTAGTAGGGGTATTTACATGTACTGTAACAATATGTAAATTTTTATGAAGAATATTATAGTATTTGGGCTATTTTTACATTTTGCAGGAAAAAAAAACAAAACAATAGGCTGACCTACCTACCCCAAGAAAAATTCATGGGTCGACAACTGCTAAAAAAAAGTTTTTTTTATGCCTAACTCCAGATAAGAGGGGGTAACATATGTTAAAATAGAAGTGCCTCTCTGAGATGCTTCTAATGAGTACATGTAGCTCTTGATATGCTGCTTTTTCCAACCAAAAAGTACTGATACTTTTTTTTTATTTCTCCATAAAAACATATGTTGTGGGTACTCATTAGAAGCGCCTCGCCCATATATTTTCCTGGAGAGATAAGAAAAAATATTATCTGGATCCCACTCTTATCAAGGGCCATGTGTAACATACACATGTAAATATGGTAGCCTAAATATTTAACCCTTGAAGCGCCAGTCACAACTATTGTCGTCTGCTTTGTCTTCTGCTGGTTACTTAAAAAGTCATTTCTGCAAACAGTGTGGACCCAGATCAGACGAGCAGTCTGATCTGGGTCCACACTGTTTGCCTGTATACAAAAATAGGTTTGAAAAGTTTGCAAGAATATTCAGCAGATGACATAAACAGACGGCATTTTCAGATGCAGTTTTTCTTGGCACTTTAAGGGTTAAAGGCATTTTACACCTTTTTTGTTGTTTTTTTGTGTGTTTGTTTGTTATGTGTGTGTTTCAGAAAATTTAGATTGGATATGGTTATCATTAAATACACATTTATATCCACCGACCGAAAGGGGGATAAAGCGATCAGCATGTTTTTTTTTCTTAAGCCTATGGTATATGTAATGGTACATTTTCTTTTTTATACTGACAGGTGAATTGTGAAGCCCCTTGCAAGAAGACTCGCACAGACGTTACCATGAAGGTTGTGGACAGCGGGGTCTATCATCATGGCCCTGGGGGTCGGGAGAACGAACTGACGAAGGACCCTTGTTATCCTGTTACCCATACTTCAGACTTCATTACTTCTACACCATATTCATTGAAAAGTAAGCATAACTATAGATATTATGAAGATTTACATGTAGGATTATTTACATAACCGTTTGAAAGCTATATATCATTGTTAGGTGTGGTAAATCTTCTAAAATTTTGAATACTTTATTCCGTACTTCTTTATACCCGCCACACGAAAGTGGCTGAGTATTATGGTTTCATGTTATTTTCGTTTCTGGATGATAACTCGAGTAAATGTCAATTGGATTTTCACCAAACTTGGTACATTGTATGTGCATTGATTTTGCAGATACATGTATCTGGTTTGGGAATGCTAATGGCAGGGAAAGAAACTAGATTTTTTTTTTACACTCGCCTAAGTTGGCGCGTGACCTTTGAATCACACTTGCCAAGCAAATTTTACACTCCCGAGCTAAGTATACATAATTCTGGGTGTTAAATCATACAAACAATGACTCAAAACACACATTTTATTTACCTATATCATGTACAAGGTGAAAATTGAGGTGGAAAGGGCAATTTATAGAATTGTTCCCAGCTATTCAGTAATTCAGGCTAAGCGGCAAGCAGATAAATTGTACTAACCTATTTTCAATCTTGTCGGATAAGCATCAAGTGACCTTCCAACTTTGTGTTTTCCATTGTGTTTGAATCAAAATTTATGGACACGCAACTGAATATTCAAGTTATAAACCTTTATTTCAACTTCAGAGAGATAATGATATAAGTTTCTTAAAAAAATAAGTGACTAAGGTAAATACTTGGTTGTGAAACAAACTCTGCCAGTTATGGAACTACTGAAAGGCCAAGCGCAGGTTGGATGACTGTTGATTGGTTGACCTATCATAGGTACTGACCAATGAGAAAGTCCGCAGCAAAACATGTTGATAGAACGAAATTCACCTTCACTCGGTCGAAAAACAATAAAGAAGGCTTTTTTGTCTTTTTTTTTTTTTTTTTTTCTCGAGTTTTCGATAATATTCTTCAAAATTCAACACACGCCGGATGAGCAAGTGTGATATGGCTTTCGCTCGCCAAAAGCATTTAACACTAGTATTGGCAAATGAGCGCCAGTTTCGAACCCTGTAATGAGCAAATTTTAAATATCAGTTTTTGATGGTGTTACCTGCCTGCGACACATCCATAGTTTGGTTTTCTGATCATATCTTGAGCAGTGTTCAAGCCAGGCTGCGCCATTCCCACATATTTTCATGTTTTGGCGCAGAAAAAGTAAGTTCTTGCGCCATCCAGGCGCAGAAAATTTATTACAGTATTCAGGGTTCTCACTAGGATTTTAAAAGTGGGAGTCCGGGACTCCCTTTTTATAAAAAGTAGGAGTCCCAGCCAAAAAGTAGGAGTCCCACTCCCCAAAAATAGGAGTCCCATTTTTTTTTTTTTCATGACTCTCCTTTAATAGTGAGCATGTCCCAGCTAACTTCATTCTGTTAATACCGAATGGCGAATCAGTTTCCTTATTTTCACATACTTTTTGTGTTTGTTTTTTTTTTTACCAACTGATTTTGGTCTCTGCTTTGCTTTATGTATTATTATTATATAGTAATGTGTGTGTAACCAACTGGTAGTCATTATCACACATCCCCAGGATGTTAATTCAATAGAGTTTGCCCATAAATTAGGATGACGTCTTGTCTCCCTGATGGGAAAATAGACACATCTTTGCAGACCAAGAAGATATGACTGCAGACATGACAACCATAACTTATTTTACTTGCATGGTAAAGATCGTCGCCCTTAAATTCAATACCCCAACCCAAAAAGTTCGGTTCGTTGCTGTCTGTATTAAGTGATCTTGAGTGTTATGTATATAAGATAAAATACTTTAATCAAAACTTATTAAAGCTCCGTTATATGCTATCGCAAACTGATATATGCAATATATCCGCACATTCTGATCATGGACACTTCTGTTGAGCTTCCCGCAAAACGTCATTTCAGTGTTTACATTTGCACCGTGCTGCGATCAATACACGCTGCGAAAAAATGTCCGGGGCTTCTTCACTATCTTTTCGATCAACTGCTTTGATTTGCCGAAAAACTCTTGATAATTTAGTTCTATTTTAAATATGTGTCTGATTCATATGCATTTCTGACAAGAACATGCTCTACTATGCAACATGGTAATAGTTCGTTTTTCTTCCAAAACGGTTTCCCGCCACGCTGTCAAATGACGTTACTCTTACGAGCACGCGCTACCATTATGAGCACGTGCTTTCTTCATGCGGGAGCAATAAAAAATGTAACTTAAACTATAACAGTCCCGAATCATATACCGTCGTCCGGGGTGCATCTGAGCAGTCCCATTAGACTCTTCACATGGCTTACGGGATAGATTCTATGGGACTTGGGAAACTTTTTTTTTTTTTTTCTTTTTTTCTTAGTGACAAGCAGGAATAACCGTTTAGAACCGCAGACCTGAGCGCAGACTGATATCTCGCAAAGGGATAAGGTACACTTGTCTGAGACGCGTGTCTTTTAACAAAAAAAAAAAAAAAAAAAAGCGGGCGTTTTGATGTTAGTGACGAAAATTCAGCGTCCGAAAATTTTTAAATTGAAAAAAAAAAAAAATGATCTACTAATAACAAAAAAACATAAACGGATGAATTCATGATACCTGCGCGTGTATTTTCGATGACTCAGTCGGTGGTGCAGGCAATACACAGTGAGGGAAGGGGTCGCATACCGATGTCAGTCGCATGCTTTAATTACTCGATCGCTGAAGTGTGAACTGCCAACATCTGTTTAACTACTGCTTGCTTTGCAAATAACGGTACTGTCACAGGTGTGAAAAGCACGCGGCGGATTATTACTGTTCTTTGAAGTACTACCGACGATACGAATAACACGCGGCGGACTTTATACTTCAGTCAGATAATCCGACCATAATTAGTAGTAGTCCCACGGGGAAAAAACATGCGTCCGGCGGACTCGGCTTTGGGAATTTTTAGGAGTCCGGACCCTGATTTATGCGTCCCGGGACGCAGGATTCTGCGTCCCCGAGAACCCTGGTATTGGCTGCAAATGCATTGTGATCGGGTGCTTTTACTTGCGGTTCACCATAGATAGGCATAGAAATTATTTTAAAATGCAAAGAAAGCTTTAAAATAATTGAGAAAATATATTTAAACAGACAATCTGGTATGATTTTTGACTGTAGTTTGTGCATTTTTAGCTCACCTGAGCTCTGCTCAGGATGAGCTATTGTGATCACTTTTCGTCCGTCGTCCGTCCGTCCGTCCGTTAACATTTTCAAACAACTTCTCCTCTGAAACCGCTGAGCCAACTTTGCTCAAATTTCATATGGAGCCTCCTTAGGGTGGGGGAACGAAAAATTGCTAAAATGGTCGCGGTCCGTTGACCAAGATGGCCGCCACGCCCATATATGGTAAAAACCTTTAAAAATCTTCTCCTCCAGAACCCAGAATGCCTTGGGGCTGAACCTTTGCAGGAATCATCGGGGACGGGAGGTCTACCAAAATTGTTAGAAGAATTATCGTACGTTGACGTTTGACCTTTTTACGGCAAGGTCAAGTTTGCTTCCCTATGGATTTATATGGGAAAAACCTTTAAAAATCTTCTTCTCTTAAACCGAGCATGCCATATGGCTGAATCTTTGCATATATCTTAGGGAACAGGAGAGCTTATAAAATTGCTAAAATAATGGTCGTACATTGACGTTTGACCTTTTTACGGTAAGGTCAATTTTGCTTCCTTATGCATTTGTATGGGAAAAATGTTCAGAATTTCAAACAACTTCTCCTCTGGAGCCTCTGGGCCAATTTTGCTCAAATTTCATTTGGAGCCTCCTTAGGGTGGGGGAATGAAAAATTGCCAAAATGGTCGCGGTCCGTTGACCAAGATGGCCGCCACACCCATATATGGTAAAAACTTTTAAAAATCTTCTACTTCAGAACCGAGAATGCCTTGGGGCTGAACCTTTGCAGGAATCATCAGGGAATGGAGGTCTACCAACATTGCTAAAAGAATTGTCCTACGTTGACGTTTGACCTTTTTACGGCAAGGTCAAGTTTGCTTCCCTGTGCATTTGTATGGGAAAAACCTTTAAAAATCTTCTTCTCCAAAACCGGGCATGCCATATGGCTGAATCTTTGCATATATCTTCGGGAACAGGAGGGCTACCAAAATTGCTAAAATAATGGTCGTACATTGACATTTGACCTTTTTACGTTAAGGTCAATTTTGCTTCCTTATGCATTTGTATGGGAAAAATGTTCAGAATTTCAAACAACTTCTCCTCTGGAGCCTCTGGGCCAATTTTGCTCAAATTTCATATGGAGCCTCCTTAGGTAGGGGGAACAAAAGATTGCAAAAATGGTCACGGTTCGTTGACCAAGATGGGCGCCATGCCCATATATGGTAAAAACCTTTATAAATCTCCTTCTCTAGAACCGAGGATGCTTTGGGGCTGAATGTTTGCGTAAATCATCGGGGACCGGGGGTCTACCAAAGTTGCTAAAATAATATACATTGACATTTGACCTTTTTAAGGCAAGGTCAAGTTGCTTCCTTATGCATTTGCATGGGAAAAAACATTTAAAAATCGTATTCTCCAAAACCGAGGATGGCTTGTGGCTGAATCTTTGCATATATCATCTGGAATGGGGGGTCTACCAAAGTTGCTAAAATAATTGTCATACATTGACATTTAACCTTTTTACGGCGAGGTCAAGTTTGCTTCTGTAAGCATTTGTATGGGCCCCATACATTTGTGTGGAAAAAATGTTGATAATTTCAAATGGCTTTTTCTCTGAAGCCTCCGGGCCAGTGTTGCTCAAATTTTATGCGGAGCCTCCGTGGGCAGGAGAATGAAAGATTGCTAAAATGGGTATGGTCCATTGATCAAAATGGCTGCCATGCCCATATATAGTAAAAACCTTTAAAAATCTTCTTCTCCATAACCAAATAAGCCCTGGGTGCTAATCTTTGCACAAATTACGGGGGACAAGAGATCTACCAAAATTGCTCAAATGATGGTTCTATGTTGACATTTGACCCTTTTGACTCCAAGTCAAATTCACTTCCCTTTTTGTATGGGCCATATACATTTATATTGAAAGTATCGAAGTGACTTGTAGATCAACAGTAGTTAAAATTGTTCTGATTGGAAATCTAAGATGGCCATCATCTGGTTTATATTTATAATATTTCCCTGCCACTGTGCTGTTTACATGTATAAAATCACGATTCTTCAGAAACCACTTAGCCAATTGCCACTAAATGTCACATTGATCCTTCTGTTGATATGTGATTGATAGTTTATTCAAATGATCATGCTCCATTGACTGTCAGGCCCATATATTCTTCTTCAAAACTAAGAACTGTTCAAATGATGATATTTTCATTAGTTGCGATGATAGGATTGGAAAAATGTTGCATAACATCTGCATGTCTGCAGTGGCTATGTCACTCAGGTGAGCGAATCGTGGCCCGTGGGCCTCTTGTTGATGTTACTTATAGCGTTGGTGGCAGCCATTTTTTTCAATTCTGCCATGACTATTGGTTCAATGCTCATGCTCAGTGTTCATTTATAAATTCAGGGGTCACCTCACTGAGGGGTAGATCGAATGTACACTGTTAGTACATCACTATCAGAAAGTATTAATGTTGGAAGTTTTCTTTCTTTTCTCAATCTGATTGATTGAATGATAGGTAAAAATATGATTGGCTGATTGTCTAATGGAAAGTTATTAATTTTGGGTGGTCAGTCCTGTTGAAACTAGAATAGGACTGCTGCTAAAGAGATCATCCAGCTCATCAATTTGAAGCAGTGTTCAAAAGAACTAATTCAAAATGATTTTCAGCTTTCACATCTATTCACAATATCTAGTTATGATTATTATTCCCTATATCTCCACAGTATTGTCAACACTTAGACAGGCAGCTCACTTACCACCACCCCCACAAAAAATAATAATAATGGCAGCCCCATTGACACCCTGCCCAATCTGTGGATTTCTTATGTTCATCTGTTGTACATTTCTTATTGATGACTCTGTATTAACCTGGAATGTACATCTGATCAGATGTTACAGGAACAGATTACATGGAGCAAAATACCCACATCTGAAAGCAACAGGTACATCTTCTATAAAATTTTGATCATTGATTCTACTGTCCCGAGATTTTTTCAGATGTCCCCAACTTTTTGGAGGGTAGGGGCCCCTGGGCCCCAGAACTGAAATTCCTGGCTTGAACATTGCTTGAGTAATATATAAGTGCATTTTCACCAAACTTAGTTTGTGTATTGATATTGTGGATATCTGGTTTGGGATTGCTAATTTAATAGGCAATTTTTGTCAGTTATTGACAGAGTTATCTCCCCTCAACACATCCATAATTTCGTTTCAGGACAATAAGTTGAATAATTTGAGTAAATCCGAGTGGATTTTTACCAAAGTTGTTATTTGCATTTACATTGTAGTGATTGGTTTAGGATTGCGAATCGACAAATTTAGTCAATTTTTATACCCCTCCACACGGTAGTGGTGGGGTATTATGATATCACATTGGCTGTCAGTGTGTCTGTCTGTTGTACGTACCTCCATCCGTATTTTTGTTTCCGGACAATAACTTGAGTAAATATCAATGGGTTTTCACCAAACTCGGTGTGTGCATTGATATTGTGGAGGTCTGGTTTGGGATTGTTAATGGGCAAATTTCGTCTATTTTTGACAGAGTTATCTGCCAGCAATACATCCGTATTTTACTTTCAGGACAATAACTTGAGTAAATCTCAATGGATTTTCGGCAGATTTCATATGTGCATTTATATTGTGGAGATCTGCTTTGGGATTGCTCATTGGCAAGTTTCATCAATTTTTGACAAGAGTTCTCTGCCTGTGACATGATTATGTCCTGGTATTATTGTTTCACTTTAATTGATAGAGATATCTGCCAGCAACATAATAATGACGGGTAATTATTGTTTCACGTTTTTATTATGCCCCCACCATTCAAAGAATTTTGGGAAGACTATATATAGTGTTACCCCTGTCCAAAAGTCCGTCTCCGTCTGCATCGGAGATGGTGTTAGCAACTTGCATTTAAGTTTTTCAGGCGTTAGCAATTTGCATTTAAGTTTTTCAGGTGGGAGCATTGGTGTCCTTTGGACACATTTCTAGTTGGCTTACATGTAAATTTTGCTTTTTATCCAGTTCTTTGTTTAAATTTATGTATATTGGAATGACAAACAGTGAGCAGTCTAATTTGGTTCTGCTGTTTGAATCATAGTTCTAGATATTAAGGCCACCCCCCCCCCCCACCCCTTTTTTTTATTTTTCAACCGAAAATTGCTGATATTTTTCTTTCTTCTCCATGAAACCATATCTTGTGGTACTCAATAGAAGTGTCGCTTTGAGGTGCTTCTAATGTGTAGAGCTCTACAACATATTTTTGTGGAGAAATAAGAAAATATTTTGTGGATAACTCCTCATGTCTGCAGTTATGGTTTGAATATGCCATATTCGTAGGTCTAGATAAAAGTGGGTATCAGATAAATATTTTTCCTATTTCTCCATGAAAACATATGTTGTGGGTATTCATTAGAAGCACCTCACTGAGGTGCTTCTAATGTGTACTCACAACATATGTTTCATGGAGAAATACGGAAAATATCAACACTTGGATTAAAAAAAAAAACAAACAACAAAAAACATCTTATCAAGTCTCGAGCTATGCATTTTGTAAGAAACTGGTGTAAAAATTTTTTTTTAGAACATTCACTGTATATTATAAATTCGTAATATTTTTTGTCACATAGACCAAAAGAAGAAACCCTTCACCCAGGTGAAAGAGAATAGCGAGCACAAGTCGAATCCTGTGAGATACAGCTGTTCTGGCACCTTGTTTTCCCCAGTGTATCAGTATTATGGTCAGTCGGTAGAAGATGGTGAAAACAACAATACAGAGACAGATGATTCCGAAAGCACTTCCTCGAGTAAGTATTACCATAATAATGTATAACCTCGATGGCTCGAACATGGATGGCTTGTTTACCCTGGATGATTGAAACTCGTTTTTGAGTCCCTAGGAAATTCTTCCGATAGCTCAAGAAAACAAATATTTAGGGAAATTTTCTTATTTTATCGTGAAATTGTGGTTTTTGTCTGCTTTGAGCAGAATTGGTCAGAATGTATAATTCAGTAACTCTGCATAGATATTAGCAGAATTGTATAATTTGGATGGTTCTTCGAATAAATCTGCCATCACCCTTTTACAAGATCTGTATCAGTCTCCTAGTAGAGGTGGAAGTTCCTTTCATATACACTATCATTTTGTTCTTTTTTTATACCCCACCACAGGATTGTGGCAGGGTATTTCGGTTTCATGTTGGTCATCCATCTGTCCTTCTGTTGTAATCCATACTTTCTTTAGTTTCTTGATGTCAATGAATTTTCACCAAAATTGGCATGTGCATTGATATTGTGGAGATCTAGTTTTGAATTGATAATGGGCAAATTTTGTCAATTTTTTGAGTTATCTGCCAGCAACATCTTGATTTTTCATTTCTGGTTGATAACTTGAGTATATATTTTACGGTCATCCTCTTCCTTCCGCTGATTCAAGAAGGGCAGTTGTCAGTTTCTGGCGAAAGAATGTGCTTCTGGCGAAAGAATGTGCACAATACTGGTTAACGGCATAGAGGACTTTTTTGTTTGTGTTCAAGTTTACAGCCCAGTCAGCCGAATGGGGTGTGTCGAGCATGGCCAGTTTACCTAACCACAAGTTTTAGACTTAGTCTAAACAAATATATTTTTTTTCATTTGGCCTTATCGGGTAGTGTGGCTTGCTGGCAGTTCAGGCTCTTTACTGATTTCATATGCCCCAAGACAGATTTGACTTGGCCGTAATTCCCAACTTGTACAAAAGCCAACTCCAACATACAAAATCTCTGGGCCCAGTTGTTCAAAGCTAACGATGTCGTTAGTTAACGATTCGTTAAAATTTACATCGAGTGATACGCAAATATGCTGAAATTTTTTCAGCAAAAAATATCAGAATATTGTTATTGAATCCGCTAAAACAGTTAAAGAAATGACCCTTAACGAGCTCGTTAAGCTAACGATGCTTTAAACAACCAGGCCCTGTTTATTATTTCCAGGTAAAGAGAACCACCTTCCGGACTTAGAAGTATGCACGCAAGTAAACTTCGATGATTCTGACGATTCTGATCATATGGATCACGAGTCCATACACTCAAGTCATGCCGTAGATATTGAGAATAATAACAATCTGTACAAGTATGACAGTGTCGACATGGATTGCGAGGCGACATTCCCAAGCCATGAGGAGGAAGAGGCAGCAGAGGACAGCTATGAGGAGGCAGAGTGGGAACAAGAACCATTTGATCCGTGAGTACCATATAAAACTTGATTGGACCATTTTCATATTGATATATCAATAGCAAATATCGCGATATGTCGAATCATTAATGTTTACTAATTAAAATAGGTTTCTGTCATGTTGAAATCCAAAAATTATGTTATATAAATTTAGTTTTAAGATGTGAACTGTAAGGTGTTTGAGCTTCAAAAGTTTAATTTATCACGGTAATGGTATCACAAATAATGCACTATGTGTTTGTATACTATGATATTCCTAAGATGCTAGGGAAAGTACTGATGTTTTTATGTAGGGCATTTTACCTGAGTAACAGTATATTACTGATACAGCTTTATTATTCCAGTCTGTTTGACTATGTAATCTATGTTTTTTAGTTGATTTATATGATCCGTAAGTGACTGTGAACTGCCAAGCTAACACAGTGTTCAAATGTTAACATCAACAGGAATAGAACTATGCAGTCTACTTAGGTAAATAAGAACACATTAGATTTCAATTATATATTCCTGGATGTCCAAATAAACAAGCCTCCCATCTTATTTCCTTTTGTTTTTTCAGTTTTATGGTATCAGACTTTATGTCTACATTGAAATCATTTCTGATGTTAACATATCAATACTTCTTCATTGTGTATCGATACAGTATCAATGGGTAAAAAATATTGATTCGTCAGTATCGCGATAATCAATGACAGCCCTATATAAAACAGAGCTCCAGATAAGAGGGAGTATCCATAGCTACAGATAAAAGGGGGTATCCACATAATATTTTTCTTATTTCTCTACTAATACATATGTTGTGGGTACTCATTAGAAGCGCCTCGGCGAGGCGCTTCTAATGAGTACCCACAATATATGTTTTCATTGAGAAATAAGAACGATATCAGCATTTTTCGGATGAAAAAAGCACCTTATCTGTTGCTATGACTATCCACATAACATTTTTCTTATTACTCCATAAAAACATATATTGTGTACTCATTAGAAGCGCCTTATTTAGGCACTTCATGAGTACCCACATTTTTTTTTTTATGAAGAAAGAACACTATTGTATTTTCATGATAAGCCACTTTTTTTTTCAAGCAAAAAGTATTGGTATTTTTCTTATTTTTCGAGAGAAATATTTTGTGGGTACTCAGTTGTAGGGTGGTCCATGCTGAGGAGCTTCTATTGTGTGCCCACGTTTTTGGGGAGAAACAAGAAAATACTGACCTGATAAAGCTCTCACACTGGGTATTGGAACAGACCAACCTCAGCAATCAGTGTAGACCAAGACTGAGGCCAGATATGGCAGATCACAGCATCTGATCAGTTGCCTGTTTGCCATTCATCTGGCAGCTTTTGGCATGTATGTATAGCAGGTCACTATTAGCAGGTAGTAAAATGGAGTTTCTTTGATTATAGGGTACATGTTGAGGTAAAGGCTCCATATTCCTCAAAAAAAGACATTTTCTAGCCAAGAAAGGTTTGATATATAGTATTAATATGATCATAAAATGTGGCATCTGACAGCCTGTAAAATTTCAGTTAATCTCTCGTTTTTGGACTGGTTCAAAAATGAAATGATTTTTTAACGTATATCTGAATTAATGTTGGCAACATATGTGAATATGGAGCCTTTAAGGTGTCACAGTATTTATCTAGCAAATAAGTTAAATTGGTTGTAGAGATATGCCAGCGAGATTTGACCGATACTGACAGTCTGAGATACGAGGGGAGTTCAATAAGTTCGTAGAACTCGGGGTTTAACTCACAGATTGGAAGATGGTTTCAACATTATTTTTCAATATAATCCCCCTTTACTTCAATGCATTTGGCCCACTTTTCTTTTAAGCAGTCTATGCCTTTGAAATAAAAGTCGTCTATTTGGTCCTCAAACCAAGCCTCTGTAGCAGCCTTGAGCTCATTAACGTCCCGAAATCTCGTTCCACGCAAGTGGGACTTCAAATTTCGGAACAGATAATAATCACTTGGGGCCAGGTCTGGACTGTATGGCGGGTGATTTAACTGCTCGAACTTGCACTCACGAATAGCCGCTTGTGCAACTCTGGACTTGTGCACAGGGGCATTATCATGCAAAAGAAGGACACCAGCAGCTAGCTTTCCCCTTCGATTTTCTATAATAGCAACCCTTACTTGTTTGATGACATTGGCATAGTATTCTCCTGTAATTGAAGTACCAGCAGGCTTGTAATCCATCAATATAATCCCTTTGGAGTCCCAAAATACCGTGGCCATTACCTTGCTGGCTGATGGTTGGGTACGAAATTTCTTAGGTGGGGGTGAGCCAGGGCGCTTCCATTGCATGGACTCTTTTTTAGCATCTGGGTCCCAGTGTTGAAGCCAAGTTTCATCTCCTGTTACAAGACCAGTGTGAAAGTCTTCTGGATTGGCATTGTACACTTCCAGAAGTTCTTGACTTGACTCCACCCTTTGCTGACAATCTTGCATGTTCAGGTTTCTGGGTACCCACCTGGCAGATACTTTTGACATGCCTAAATGTTCATGGATTATAGTGTAAACACTTCCATTTGAAATACCACATTCTGAAGCAAGTTCGGCAACTTCGATTCGGCGATTGTTTAGCACAAGTCTCTCAACACGGTCGATCATCTCCTGGCTGATGACATCAGCAGGGGCGACTTGGCCTTGGGTCATCTTCTAAGGAGTCTCGCCCACGTTTAAATTCTGCTAACCACTTTGCTACTGTGGAATACTTTGAGCTACTATCACCATACACATCAGCCATGTGCGGATGGATTTCTTTGGCCTTTGCACCCTCCTTAGTGAGGAACTTTATGACTGCTCTGAACTCAATATTATGACTTTCCATTTTTGCCTATGGGTATAGGTTTTCAAACAAAAAGTAAGAGCAAAAAATGTACGTGATG
The DNA here is from genome assembly GCA_964016985.1 of Anodontia alba. Lineage (NCBI taxonomy): Eukaryota > Metazoa > Mollusca > Bivalvia > Lucinida > Lucinidae > Anodontia > Anodontia alba. The sequence continues at coordinate 12,185,194 of OZ024838.1, read as the reverse complement.
ACTGAACGGCTGTTATCATTCAACTGACAAAGGTTTACACTGCACAAAAATGAAAAAAGAAATCTTGAATTGTATAGAAAAATACCGAGTTCTACGAACTTATTGAACTACCCTCGTAAGTAAAAGTCTGTTCAGTGATTAAAGGTGAAAATTGGGGGTGGTCGGGCGGTGCGAAGATCTTGTGTATCTTACGTCAGTGGGGCATCCAACTGATATTGGTTTGCAGTTGGGCAAAGCCTGCTATCCTTGTAGCAGGTAAGGGTAGAGGGGGAATGTTTTTATTTCCGCTGTTTCTTTACTTTTATTCTTGTTCCTCTTTCTTCCCTGTCCTTCTCTCTCATCTGTCTCTTTTTCTCCCTTTCTATGGGAGACTACACAAAATAATCCATAAGGATTGACGTGTTGTTAAACCCCAACACACTCAAAAGGTGAAAAATATGTTCACCCTATCTCAGGGGAGGGGGTCTTATTGATTTTGGTGCAGAACCAGTTGGCATCTGCGTTGGCGTTGGCATCACACTTTCTTGTCTGCACAATATCTTGTGAACTAGTGGTTGGATTCTTACCAAATGGATATATAATTTGGACAAAGCAAATAGCTGATTATAGTTTGGTGACCTTGACCTAATTTTCAAGGGTTTTTTTTTTTTTTAAATCCATCCTTAAAAATAGCGTTGGGCGGGCGTCTGGTGTTGGACATCGTCCCAGGTTAACCTTTTGGTTAACCCTTTTTTTTAAGATAAATGTTACCTTTATTCTTAAGAGGATCTCTCATATTTGATAGGGATGAAGAGGAGGACCAGTAGGTGTTTCACGTGCAAGAGAGAGAACTCTCACTTTCTTCATTATTTAAAAACCCGTCCATAATGCCGTTAGGCATTTTATTTTTTTTATTCCTTTAAAGGAAAAATATGTTGAGGATTATCATTAGAAGCTCCTTTGTGAGGCGCTTCTAACAAATATCCACAACAGATGTTTTCTTCGAGAATTAAGAAAAGTATGTATCTGAGTATCTCAATCTGGATACTTTTGTTATCTAGAGCTATGAAGTCATTGTCCCAGGACAAATGAATTGAAATTTCTTACTTGTCCTCAGGGAAATGGGCAAGCTGGACAAGTCAGGCATGGTATTTCCACAGCCTTGGTAGCCATGCACAGAGTTCTAGATAAAGAGTAAAGAGTATTTCAGCATTGAATTTTTGAAAATCAGCATTGAAATTTAAGTTGAGGGGTAAAAATACTCAATGAAATTTTGGATTTCAGCATTGAAACAAATTTAAGGCGGAAAATATTCAGTGAACTTTACATCTTTTAACATTTATAAAGCAATTTCCTTCACATTGATTTGTGAGCAGTAGCATTACACTAAATCAGAAAGGGTTTAATCTTTAAGCACCGATGACAGATTTATGCATTCTAGATTATTTTGCTGCTGTTGTTGTTGTTTTTTAGAGAAAAATAAAGCTTGGCATTTCATGTGAATTGTCTGCTTAAATAGCAGACAATTCACATGAAATACCAAGCTTTTTTTTCTCAGAAAAAATATGAATTTTGTATGCTACACTTATGCATGGTGCTTTAAGAGTTCAGCTTTGCAACTGGGCATTTAAGTATTAAGCTTTAAAGCCGGGGTGGGGGAGGGGGGGGTGTAAAATACTCATCTTAAAGTCTTTTCTAGAGCACTGTATGCAGTTCTTCAGTCCTGATTTATGCTTTATTTTCTTTTCAGCTATGCATTTATACGAAGTTTGCCTCCACTGACGGATGAACTACGAGCTCGTGTACCAGCGTTGCCTCTGAAAACCAGAAGTTCTCCAGAATTCTCATTAGTTTTAGACTTGGTAATATATTTAAAAAAAAAAAAATGTGGCATTACATTTCATCGTGTCGATCACTTAAGTTTTGTTTTTTATTTGTTTTCAGTTTCTTTGATTATTATATGAATTTGTTTTAAATTTCACAATTATAAAACCAAATATCAGAGTTGCAATGTGTTTAAAAGTACCTTCTGACGTGTGTACCCAACAGACTTAAATAAGCCTGCGTATAAGCATGGAAATGCAGTCTGATCAGTCTTTGGTTGTAATTTGGCATCTTGGAATGAAAGGTGTTCGGGAATTGTATTGATTCCTGATCATTGCCTTCCTTTCTATTTGTTTTGCACATGAAATTACTTTGTATGCTTGGCTAACCAAAATGCATCCAGTGAAGATTCTGATCAGACTGTGCAAATGTGCAGGCTGTGCTAATGTGCAGGCAGATTTTATTTTGACTGGGTGCATTTATGATATGTATATTGCAGCTCAACTGTATTTGGCAAGATACAAGGTAGGTAAAACTTGATGGCTAAGATTTTACATACCAGATAGTAGTTACATATTTCCTAATTTTCAATGAAAACATCTTATAACTTCAGTACAATACCATCTCATCTGGATCTGCACTGTTTGCAAAGGTGCTGTCTGTGTTGGTCTGCTGGGATGAAAGGGGTTATCCCATTATCTAGACATACATAGCCAGCCTCGGTGGCTCAATTGGCTGCGTAGTCCGACTGGAGACCAGGAGGTCGCGGGTTCAACCCCCGCCGAGGTCGGCAACATTCTTTCGTGGAGATTGATCATGAAATATTTTCTACGGTCATTCTCTCCCTTCCGCTGATTCAAGAAAGGCAGTTGTCAGTTTCTGGCGAAAGAATGTGCACAATACTGGTTAACCGAGAGGACTAAGCCTGCCCCGTAAACGTGTGGTTAGGTAAACTGACCACGCTCGACATGATCCCATTGGGTTGACTGGGCCGTAAAATCTCAACACAAAAGACATACATAATGGACTATATATGAGCATGATGGACTTGATATTTGTTTGCAGGATGAAACCCTTGTGCACTGTAGCCTTACTGAACTAGAAGATGCTTCATTCACATTTCCTGTCCTGTTTCAAGAAGTCACTTACCAAGTGAGTAATGATATAGGGATCAAACATGGTTTTTCATGCATTAACATTCGCCAGTTCCCGTGGGAGGTGTTGAAAATGTGGCTGGAGGCCGCGATTTTCAGCACCTCCCAAGGGGCCTGTTCAGTGTTAATGCGTTTAAAAAGTCGTTCGATCGCTATTATTCCATAAAAACTGAAAAAAAAAAATTACTACTTTTAGCGTTTTTTCTTGCACTATTTTTCACCATTTCACTTATGTCGCTTAAACGCTATTTCAGTACACATCTCATGACGGCAGCAATTCTGTGGCCCTGGTACAAGCATATTGAAAGTTGCGTAGCCGTGCATTAACAGCACTTGAATTGCCTTGTTAATACGCAGCTTTTCGCCGGTTTATGCACGGCTGTTAATAATGTGCGACACTGCTTTTTATGCAATGATTCTTGTTGGTACAGTTAATTTTTTTTTTTTACAGTTTGTTTTTAACAAGTCCAAGGAACTGGCGTAGCTGAATTCAAAGCATCCAATGATAAAATTATGAGTCTCTAACCTGTTTTACATATGTCATTTTCCTTCTGTAGTTTGTGAATTGAGGGACTCGCATGTATAAAATTTGGAAGTCCCAGACAAAAATGAGTTTATGAAGCCGAACGTAGGTAAATAGAAATCACTACGTATGTGTGGCTCTAGATGTAGGGCTTTTTCAAAAGGTATTGGTGTTTTTCTTTTAGGCCAAGAAAAAAAGGTGTGATTCCAGTTTCATACCAAAAAGTAAAATGTTTGTCGGTTGTTTGGAATATCTTTTCCTTGGATCATCTATGTACAGCCATGCAAAACAGCTGACAACAGACAGTGTAGACAAAATTCAGATATTGGCCGCTAGCTCAATACTTTGTTGACATATTTCATCACGAAAATATACCTATGTAATTTTGACCCCCTTAAACCCCACTTTTGTTTAGTAAAACTGGGGTTTAAAGGGGTATACATTATTTTTCTTATTTCTGCTCAAAAACATAGATTGTGGGTACTCCTTAGAACTGCCTTGCCGAGGCAGTTCCAACGAGTACCCACAATCTATGTTTCGAACAGAATTATGAAAAAGTATCGGAATTTCTGTCTGAAAACTTTCAGTTTTTGGTGGTGAAATTTTCAATATATTTGAACAGGCATGTTTTCATAATTCGATAAATGCATAAATGTTTATACCATAGCTCCAGATACATGTATGGCATATTTTTCAAGCAAAAAATAATGATGTTTGTATTTCTCCATAGGTCTAGATAAGAGTGGGTATCAGGTAAATAGTTTTCTTATTTCTCGACGAAAACATGTTGTGAGTACTCATTAGAAGCGCCTCACTGAGGCGCTTCTAATGAGTACCCACAACATATGTTTTAGTCAAGAAATAAGAAAAATATAGATACTTTTTGATTGAAAAAAAGAGCCTTATCAAGAACTATGTTTCTCTGCTAAAACATGTTGTGGGTAATCATTACAAACACCTGGCTAAGTGGCATCTAATGAGTACCCACAACATATGTTTTCATGAAGAAATAAGTATGATATTTACTTCATACCCTTCATATCTTGATGTGTGCATTTAATTGATTAAAGTCTAAGGGAGATCTGCAGGTGCTTTTTCCGTTACTTTAGATAAGCTGCTTTTTGGGGTATTTACTCAATTAAAATCTTGAAAAAAAGCAATTAGAATTAAATCTATGGGGTAAATACCCAATTATCTTGCACCCATTAACATAACAGGGTACCCAAAGGAAAACTCCTGATACCCAATTCAATGAGAAATGGATGGGTAAAAATAGCCCAAAATACGCAGTTGCTTAAAACCTTATCTAGGTCACTGTTTTTCTATTATTTTTCAGGTTTTCGTTAGAACACGTCCATTCTTCAGAGAATTTTTGGAGCGTGTCTCGCAGTTATTTGAAGTCATTTTATTTACTGCTTCAAAGAAAGTCTATGCTGATAAACTCATGAACTTACTAGATCCTCAGAAGAAACTCATCAAGTAAGAAATGAGAAATATTGTACATGGTTTTACCCTAAATATTGGAACAGCTTAAGCCCTAAACTCCAAACCATAGTTATCCTGATATTTGAACAACTATTTGACTGCCTTGTTGATGTGTCAGAAAAAGGCTCAGATTAGTGAGTGGCAGACAGCTTAGATCCTAATCAGTTGCCAATAAGGCCGGCCCAATTAATCGGAAAATCGATTAATTGATCGATAAATTCCACAAAAATGATTATCATAACTGATTTGCTAATAATCAATCATTTGATTTCAGTGTTTGTTACTTTACCGTATTTACCCTTAGTATTCAGACACCTCAACTCTTTACCATACCTAATCTAAAATTTGAACTAGTACAGTTTACTACCCACTGTTGTGTCTAAAAATAGCTGGATAAGTGGCAGACAGTGTAGACCCTGATGGGACGTTGCATTTTCGCCTTTTAGTTTCGGAGTACCTAAAAAAACATCCAACATTACTGCCATGCCAAATATCAGCTTTGCTACCATTTTAACAAACGTTTTTGCAAAAAAGAAATCCTTCTTTTTCTCATACTTTGTTAGTTTAGACAAAAAGCTTGAGAATGGTATTACAGGAGAAAATCTACATGGACAAAAATGATCAAAACACACTATCAATAGTTGAAGAGACTATCTGCGATAGTTATCGATAGTTGAAAACACTATCATGATAGCACTATCATGGCATTCACTATCATGATGCATCGATATCATAGGGTTATTCCACTGATACTGGTGAATATTGTCCCGAGTTGAGATCTCAAAGGACGCGAGCGTCCGTAGATATCCCATCGAGGGACAATATTCTCCAATATCAGTGTAATAACCTTTTTAACGTTTTTTGCACGACGTCACTGCATTACGACGTCATCAAAAGCAACATAATGTAAGGGTAATATGAGAAGGCATCCGAGCAAGTGTGCAGTATCGAGTAAGTGTGCCGATATCATGTGATATCGGCATGCTAGCTCCTCGGCTTTTATTGCACATTTTAATTATTTAATATTTATAGCTATATAATACACCACAACCTCTTTATAACACTATTGTTGGGGTCCATAGCATAAACCGTGTTAGTTAAACAACTGTTATATCCAAACAAAATGTATAGATTATATTGAAAAATGACCATTTATGGTCATTTTTCAATATAATCTATATATTTTTGGGATCCATCTTTGAACTGTGTTATATCCAAAACCGTGTTATAACGAGTCGTGTTTAAAGAGGTTGAAGTGTAAATTGATGTATTGTTACAACCCTAATTCCCACAGTCTTATCAGTCTTCACTGGGCACATTTTGGAAAACAAAGGATGCAAAGTTTCTTCATTCAGTCAACAAAGACTGATTAGACAGCATGGATATGCTGGCTGATTTGAGTCTATTGGGTGTACATGTCAGAAGATTCGTTGAACTTTTCTCAAATTGCGGCTGATATGTTTCATGTATGAAAAATAAGTTTCTTGAGCTATGAAAAGCTATTCAGAAGATGATTTGTTTAACCTGTAGATACCGGTTGGAACTGCACTGGGGAGATTGTTTCATGAACTGCACACCATCAGATAATTAGTTTAACCTGTAGGTATTGATATGGAATTGCCTTTGGGAGATTGTTCCATGAACCCCATACCATCAGTTGTTATTCTTTTCTTTTAAAGTAGACCACTTCATCACGAAAAAATACCTATATAATTTTTACCCCTTAAACTCCACTTTTATATAGCAAAACTGGGGTTTACAGGGGTATATACATGTATTATTTTTCTTATTTCTGCTCAAAAGCATAGATTGTGTGTACTTGTGAGAACCGCCTCGGTAAGGTGGTTCTAACGAGTGCGAACAATCTATGTTTTGAGCAGAAATATGAAAAATATCAGAATTTTTATCTGAAAACTTCCAGTTTTTCGTGGTGAAATTTTGAATATATTTGGATAGGCGTGTTTTCGTAATGTTTCAGAAGGGAGACAAAAACAATTTTGAAAGAGTTACCTGCCATAAAAGAGGATCCATTCTTCTTAACCCTTACCTTGCTGAATAAATTAAGATGCCACGCCCACTTCTAATTTCCAGCCAGTCAGATTACTTGATCCAGGTTTTTGATAGAAATTCACATATTTAATGACAAACAGTGCAGATCCAGATCAGTTGGCTTCTTCAGAAAGCCAACTGATCTGGATCTACACTGTTTGCTAAGACAGGGCATGTCATGTTCAGCAAGAGAAGGGTTAATTAGTGATTAGGTTGAATATAGTAATCAAAGCTCCCGATAAGGTGTTTTTTTCATCCGATAGGCTATAAGTGCAGATATTTTTCTTATTTCTACACAAAAAACATATGTTGTAGGTACTCATTAGAAGCATCTCACCATATGCATTTTACTTATTTCTGCAAAAAACATACATTGTTGTACTCATTAGATGTTCCTCGGGAAGGCAGAAATGCAGAAATAAGAAAATTAATGTGTAGATACCCCCTCCTTTTTATCTTAAGCTATGAGTAATCAGTTACGGTTAGAAGTTATGTCAATGATTTATCAAGATAATCAGTTTGAATATTGTTTTGTTTTTTGTTTCAGACATCGTTTATTTAGGGAGCATTGTGTTTGTGTAAATGGCAACTATATCAAAGATCTGACCATATTAGGACGAGATCTATCAAAAACCATTATTGTAGATAACTCACCGCAGGCATTTGGCTATCAGGTAATTTTCTTTATTTGAACTGTACCAAAATAAAAAGAGCTTTAAAGCACTTTTCAAAAGTTTAGCAGAAATATATATATATATATATATATATATATATATATGCCTTGTGCGTCCTGTTATCCAGACAGTTTCCTTGAAATTTAAATCAGTATTTTAGCTTAGAGGACTAAGCCTGCCCAGTAAACGTGTGACTAGTTCAACTGACAGCGCTCGACATGAACCCATTAGGTTGACTGGGCCTTAAAACCTCAACACAAACAAACAAAATCCGTATTTTCTTAGAAAAATAAACACATTTTTTACAATGTAATCTGCTGTTGTTGTGACAAGTGCTTTAAGGTTTAACTCTTTTGACTGTAAAAAAAAAAAAAAAATGTGTGCAGTCTGGCGCTGTTTTGATTCAAACATTATCCTAAGAATTATCACCACAATAATTGTCATACCTGTAGCTGTGTAAATTGTTAATTTCTTTTCCAGCTTCACAATGGCATCCCAATAGAGAGTTGGTTTATGGATAAAAGTGACAAGGAATTAATTAAGATGCTACCGTTTCTAGAAAGTTTGGTCTCCATGGTAAGATGTTACAGCATAATTATTCACCCTTGTCCTGCTCATCCCGGATATGCCCTGCCTTTGCAAACTGTGTAGAACCAGATCAGTTGGCTTCTTCAGAAGCCGACTGATCTGGATCTGCAGTTTGTCATTCATTATGTGAATTTCTATCAACAGCCTGTATCAAGTAATCTGATTGGCTGACAATTAGAAGTGGGTGTGGTTTCTTAATTTATTTGGCATGACAAAGGTTAAACTACATCTTTGGGAATAATAATTAAATTCTGTTAATGGGTGAAAATGGATTATCAATGTGAAAGTCTTAACTTACATGTGTAGCCTGATAAGCCACGTGTCAGCAATTACAAGGTGGCAGTTACGCAGTTCATAGCGACATTACTTCCTCTAAGTAGCTAGTAGCATGATTCCCACATTTGAAGCAATCCCAGTACACACTCGTGCCTTGCCAAGGCACTTCTAATGAATATCCACAAAGCACATTTTCATGGAGACATGGAAAAAAAAATTCTTGAATCCTCTTAACTCTTATCTTATTTTCCAACCGTCCTTGAAAGTATCTTGTGGATAAATTTCGTATTCCTCCATGAAAGCACACTGAGGTACTCAAAAACATAAGAAAAATATCATTCAAAACTCATCATTTTTTGGTTTTCATTCAATATTTCACCCAGTTATGATTTTTGACTGAATAAACTTCGCATGTTATATATTGGAAGAGTCCGATTTTAATTTTGGGTATGTCAGGCAATGTGACTTAGATATTCACAGAGAAAAATTGCTTAACTGTTTGCATACAATCCAGACCCTGATCAGATGCCACATTCTGTGGAATCTGATGAAGGTCTGCACTGTTTGCCATTTACCCTTTCTGGGGTGTCCAGACTAAAATGGATTAAACTATGTTTTCTTTTCATGTCTTTCCAGAACGAAGATGTGCGGCCGCATATCAAAGATCGTTACAAACTGCATTTACTTCTACCGCCCTAGCTGTTAAATAGACACTGAATTGTTAAAACTGTGTGTTATTTTAGGGAAGACACCAATGTGCCCTGTCTCGCTCGCCGGTAGGGATGTATCTATAGCAACCGTTGTTTACATTGTTACTGTGTCTCTGTCACCATAGCTACCATAATGAGCACAGACTGACCTTCACCTTGTATCAGTGTCATAGCTCCAGATAAGATACTTTTTTTAACGGAAAAGTATTCAAATGTTTCTTATTTCTCTACATAAACCTATGTTGTAGTACTCATGAAAATCATATTTTGTTGGTACTCATAGGAAGTGCCTGTTCAGACACTTCAGACGAATACAAAAGATGCTTTAATGGAGAAATAAGAAAAAACATTTTTCTGCCTACCCAGCCCCTCTTAATCAAGAGCCTGGATACAGTATGCACTATGGTACTTTCCTCATTTGTGTAGCATCAAGTAGAACTGTGGAGCATGTGCAAATGTTGCATCTCGGTGGCTCAGTTGGATGCGCAGTCAGACTGGAGACCAGGAGGTCGTGGGTTCAACCCCTGCCGAGGTCGGCAACATTCTTTCATGGAGATTGATCATGAAATATTTTCTACGGTCATTCTCTCCCTTCCACTGATTCAAGAAGGGCAGTTGTCAGTTTCTGGCGAAAGAATGTGCACAATACTGGTTAACCGCTTAGAGGACTAAGCCTGCCCAGTAAACGTGTGGTTAGGTAAACTGACCGCGCTCGACATGACCCCATTGGGTTGACTGGGCCGTAAAACCTCAACACAAACAAACAGAAGTTGCATCTATAAGTCTCATTAGGGTCTTTGCTGTCCGTTAAAACATACTACAGTGCCCGGTGATTCTGTATTTGGACAGGGAAGCCCCTGGTAAGACTGCCTAGATGTGCTGTCTGCATAAGCTTCAAGATGCTTTTAAGATTGGGGTGCAATCATAGCTTTAGGGTAGGTGTTTTCTGGACCTATAACTATTGATATTCTTGTTTTTCCATTAAAGCCTATGTTATGGGTACTCATTAGAAGTGCTCACTGAGGCGCTTCTAATGAGTACCCACAACATATTTTTGTGTAGAGAAATAGAAAAATATGTGTTATCACCACTCATCTAGAACTATGGTGACCAATGTAATATATCCGCAAAGTGCTAGGATCCTGTATTAGGATACGTAAATTTGATCTAAACCTGTAGAAATAAGGTCTTTGGGAGTGATTGCAAATGCCCAAATTAACTTGAAAATTGCTCAGTCTGATCAAGGCTTTCGCTGTACAAGCATGTATGAAATGTAACTGTGAATGGCCTGGTCAGACTGTTGGTCTGGACCTTCGCTGTAGTTTATACACGCTCAAGTTATGCCCAAGACTTTTATTTTGATGGAGTGGCTGTCTTGAATCATGGAATGTAATAATTAAATGTACAGTAAACATTTACTGTCAAACTTCAATGGCTCAAACATCATTGGGACCATGGAATTTTGATGTACCCCTGGATAGTTGAGTCTCTGAGGATTAATAATAGCGCTAGTTCAGGAAGCAAATGGGATAATTTAGCGATGTCTGTTCGAGCTTCAGCAAAATAATGGTATATCAGGTATATTCATTAGAATTCCCTAGATGAGGTGATTCTAATGTCCATGCAAGATACATTTTCATGATGAAAATTTCCCTAAACTATCCTTAAATATTTTTCTTGAGCTGTCAGAAGAATTTCCTAGGGACTCAAAAATGAGTTATAAACAGCCTTGGTAAATGATCCGTCGATGTTCGAATCATTGAAGTTATACTGTGTATGATTTGGCTTCCATTTTATCTGATGATAAAACTATGTGAAAATGCCAGGGTTCAAATTTAACTTTTTTGACAGCTTGCTAAAATTAGCAAGTGGCATTATTTTTTACTTGCTAAACCTTTCAGCCAACTTGCTTTTTCACACTTATAAACACTGTTTATTGTGGCTTTAAACCTTAGTACTCTGGGTAAAAATTTCAGCATACATTTAAAAATATTTTTCTTATTTTTCCCAGAAAACAGGTTTTGACATTACATGCAAATTGTCTCCCATGGAGACAATTTGCATGTAATGTCAAAACCTGTTTTCTAGGAAAAATAAGAAAAATATCGTCATTGCTTTTGGAATAGAAATTGCAAAACTTCAGCAACAATGCCTCAGGTTCTGCCAATTAAAGAGAATCTTTCCAACTTGCTAGAATTAGCAAGTGATGGAAATTGCAGCTTGCTTTTTGAGGGAATTAACCAGCATTTAGCAAGTTAGCAAGTGCTAAAATTGATCCCTGAATGCAATGATTTGTCTACCTTCATCTCTTTGAAGATAAAATGATAATTTAAACGACAGTTTAGGATAATTTTCATGGCTTCACATAAGACACTTTTTCTAACCCATTTTTTTTTTTTTTTTTTTCTTGTTTCTCCATGAAAACATACCATGTTGGTACTCATTAGAAGTGCCTCGCCTAGGCTCTTCTGCTTGGTACCCACAGCATACGTTTTTGTAGAGAAATGAAAAAAAAAAAATATGTGGAGCTAGGGTTTTTATACCAAAAGACCTTTCAGGTACTCATTTGAATACCCTCAAAGAGGCAATTTCATTGGGTTTCTGCAAATTATGTTTTGGTAAAGGTAATCTTCTTAGTCTTGAATATCTTACTATGCTTTATCAGTAGTTTGACCCACACCCTTCCTTTTAAAATAGGAAATAGTACTTAATTTGTTGTCAGAAGAACCAGTAATTTTAACTTGGACTGTACGCTTATGAATATTGATATGGTTTAAGAAATAAGACAAAACACAGTTTTTTAACGTTTCGTCATTACGTCATCTTCAGAACTAGACTCCATTTTGAAAAACATATAACATCCTGTCCGTTTGTGAAAAGGTAACCCAACATTGTGTGGCAAATAACATGCACAATGTTACTGTACCAGAACAGGAGTATATTAAAATAGCTACATCAAGCAGCAAACAAGAAAGCATAACAACAGATAAGGCACTTTTTTCATCCGAAAAATGCTGATATCTTTCTTATTTCTCAAAAAAAACATTTGTTGTGGGTACTCTTTAGAAGCACCTCCGTGAGGCGCTTCTGATGAGTACCCACAACATGTGTTTTCGTGGAGAAATAAGAAAAATATTATGTGGATACCCTCTCTTATCTGCAGCTATGGAAAAGCGCTGATCAGACTGGATGTGCAGTCTGATCTTCGCCTTTATTATTTGCAAAGACATAAAGCAGGCTTTGTTGTAATTTTTTCACAGCAAACTATGAATATTAATGTCTAAAATTTTGAACAATAGCATCTCATGTTTTCAGACCATTTATTTTAAAAATTTTCAAACACTAAGAAAAAATACTCCTCAAGGTGATCTGTAAATAGTATCAAAAAATTACGGCAGGAAACTGGCTTCCAGATTGTGGAGAATCTGAGCTTTTGAAAATTAAAAAAAAAAACAAAAAAAAACAACAACTTTCAGATGGGTAGTAAAACTTAAAATCTAAACAATTTAGAATTTTATGTACACTTAACGCAAAAGTTAGAGATGTTATTCTGTTAAATGTGTTTGTTGCAGATTGTTTTACCTTTTTTTCCTGCATTTTTTATTAGGCCTGTCTGTTTTTCAGGCAAAACGGCAATACCATTTCTGTTTTTAGACCTTATGTGTTGATCTCATACTAAATAGTTACTCTTTTGTTTAACTGTATTTGTTTCTCTTTTAAATACTGATTTTTTTTTAGGATTTCTTTTTTATTATGCCTGAAGTTTTATCATTTTGAAAAAAAAAAAAAAATAAAAAAAATAAAGAAATACAGGTAGAATTAATATGATACATTTGAAAGGGATTTTATTTGCTTTTAACCCTTGTCCTGCTGAACCCGGATATACCCTGCCTTTGCAAACAGTAGATCCAGATTAGTGATCTGGATCTGCACTGTTTGCCATTAAGTATGTAAATTTGTATCAGCAATCTGAATGAAGTAATCTGATTGGCTGAAAATTAGAAGTGGGCATGGCAGCTAAATTTATTCAGCATAAGAAGGGTTAAACATGTATGGTACTTAAGTTGCCAGAGGTGGAGTGTTTGATGATAATTCTGGGATAATTTTCTTCTCTTCTCCATAAAAAAGGAACTTCCAGATAGTTAGTATAACTTCTTATCTAAGTACATGATTTACTAGAATGTCCATAGCTCCAGATAGGAGCGGGTGGTCACATAATATTTTTTTCTTATTTCGCCTTGAAACATGGGTACTCTGCCTTGGCAAGGCGCTTCTAATAAGTACACAAAACATACGTTTTTATGGAGAACTGGACAAAATTACTCCAGAATAATCATCCAGAGTTCCTCTTTCACAAGTACTCTGATATTAATTCTAGAATAATAATATAGAATTAAATTTAACATGGTTCATAAATGAGATAATTTTAATGTGGCACATTTTAAATAGCAATTTCATTTTCCAAACCTCATTCACATAGAATTAAATTTAACATGGTTCATAAAGGAGATAAATTTAATTTGACACATTTTAAATAACCATTTCATTTTCCAAACCTCATTCATATGTTCCAGAAATCTGGATACGGCAGTATATTTTTGCAGTCAACTTGATATTTTTCTTACTTCATACTGGGCTCATGAAAATATGTTGTGGTTACTCGTTGGGAATTAGCTTCGTGAGGTGATTGTGGTGAGTATCCACAACAAAATTGTCTTGAAGGAATACGGTCTTTAGTAAAAGATGGTAATGACGTCAACAAAGGTACATTTACATACATAACTTTAAAAACGGCAGACAAAACGAGCTGTGACTCATTTGTAACTGCAGTTTTTTTACCGTTACAGATATATCTGGCCCCAGTTGTTCAAAGCTAATGATGTCGTTAGTTAACGATTCGTTAAAATTTACATCAAGTGATACACAAATATGCTGAAATTTTTTGCTGTAAAAATGTGAGTAGCTTTTGCAGTGCAAAAGCTACTCACATTTTTTCAGCAAAAAATATCAGAATATCGTGTATTGAATCCGCAAAAACAGTTAACAAAATGACCTTTAGCGAGCTTGTTAAGCTAATGACGCTTTGAACAACCGGGCCCTGCGCAGTGAGAAATGGTCACTGTGTTATATGTGAACAGTGAAGGCCCAGATCAGTCTATGCATCTGTGCAGTCTGATTAGGGCTGCTTAGGTTTCATTATTAAATTTTACAATATCAAATGCTTCCGTAAGCCGACAAGGAATCCCTGACTGTGAATGCACAGGCTGATCTGGTGACTGGCCTTTGTGGCTCAGTTGGATGCGCATCCAACTGGTGATCAGGTGAGTGCGGGTTCGACCCCCGCAACATTCCTTCGTGGGGATTGATCGTGAAATAATTTCTATGGTCATTCTCTCCCACCGGCTGATTCAAGAAGGGCAGTTGTCAGTTTCTGGCGAAAAAATGTGCACAAGTACTGGTCAGCCGCTTAGAGGATAAAAGTAAAAGGATGGTTAGGTAAACTGACTGTGCTCAACATGACCCCATTAGGTTGACTGGGCCATAAAACCTCAACAGGCTGATCTGGGCCTTCATATGCAATAAGGATCATTTTCTCCTCATACAACTTGTTAAACGCAGAGCATGCTTGGTAGAATTTTCAGAATTTTTCTTTGAAAATAGATTTTGACTTTTCGTGCAAATTACCTCCTAAGGAAACAATTTGCATAAAATGACAAAACCTGTTTTCTGGGGGAAAAAATAAGAAAAATATTTTCAAACTATTGTGCTGAAATTTTGACCCAGCATACTATGAATTGACAAATTATATGAAATCATTCCATAATTTTCAAAACATTACGAAAACATGCCTATTCAAATACACTGAAAATTTTACCACCAAAAAATGAAAATTTTCAGATAAAAAAATCCGATATTTTTCATATTTCTGCTCAAAACATAGATTGTGGGTACTCGCTAGAACTGCCTCAACGAGGTGGTTCTAACAAGTACCCACAATCTATGTTTTGAGCAGAAATAAGAAAAATAATGTATACCCCTGTAAACCAGAGTTTTACTTATAAAAGTGGGGTTTAAGGGAGGCAGACTTATTTAGGTATGTTTTTGTGATGGCTGCCATAAGAAAACTATGCATCTGGCCACCCGGCAGACAGAGCTCAGTGTTCTATTCTGTAATTTTTGAAGTTTTACTTGGCTTCTAAAGCTATATTTTTTATTTTAATGAAAATTAGACACAGCTATCTTGAGTTTTATATTTTAGAAATATGTGAGTAAAGATTAAAGTTTCATCAAATGTAAATGTATAAATTTCTGAGCTCTCATGGTTCTGAAATCTTAATTTTTTTTAATGTTTGAAGAGTCCTGTTGTATCCAAACAAAACTGTATAAATGTAGTTTTTCTATACAATCTATCATTTTTGTTCGGCTACAATACTTTTTGGGTCCACCTTTAAACTTTTATATCTGAAACAGTCTTATAAAGAGGTTCAAGTAGAGTTCTCTAATTTCTGCACAAAACTGTTTGGACTGTGCCATGCCAAAACATCCTCTGGTATATGCGGACAACATAGACCCTGATCAGACAGCACATTCAGTGATCAGGGCCTTCACTGTCCGCGAACAGAATCATTGGATACTTCAGGATGGAGAGCAAAGGTTTTCACTTGACACGGCCATCAGTAGTCATCCTAAATATTGGGACATGTCCCACAGTATCATAGTTAATACTGCATGCTGGGTAAAAATTTCAGCGGACAACATTTTGAAATACTTTACTTATTGTTCCTTGAAAATAAGATCTGACAGTTCAGAGACAGTTTGCATGAAGTGTCAGATCTATTTTCTAAACAATAAGAAAAATATCACCAATTTGTCGTCTGCTGAATCTGCCCATAGTGTGGTAAGTGGTAAATATTTTTAACCCTTGTCCTGCTGAACCGGGATATATCCTGCCTTTGCAAACAGTATAGATCCAGATCAGTTGGCTTCTAAGAAGCCAACTGATCTGGATCTACACTGTTTGCCATTCAGTATTATGTCAGTGAATTTATGTCAAAAATCTGGATCAAGTAATCTGAATGGCTGAAAGTTAGAAATTGGCGTGGCATCTTTATTTATTCAGCAGGACAAGGGTTAAATATTTAAATCCATTTGTCTGTAAAATTATGTGACGCAAAATTACTGGCAGAATGGCAGAATGTTCACTCAAGGGACTTTATCCAAATACACAGTTACTATGCTACATATATCCAGATATTATGTCACATGTGTTGTTGGGTTATTGCAGTCTCCTTTAGGTGATTTAAATGAGTGTCCTCAAAAACAGATATACAAGTGTTATGATACATGTGTTGTTGGTTATTGAATTCTCCTTCTTTAGGTGATCCTCAAAAAAAAGATACCTGTCTTGATACGCACTTCTGTTGAACTTAGAAATGTTTTATCTAAATATATTTGTATACTGTTATAAACTGTGTAAATATGTAAATAAAAGCTATATAACACACAAATCAGAGATATATATATATATATATTTATAATAGAGTTACGGCATTCAGAAATGCATCTCACCACCAGGCTAAGTTGTTAGGGCAAATTCATATAAACTCAGCTAGCTGTCTGTGCAGTTTCATAAGGGCATCTGCCCATTGCCTTTGCCAATGGCTCAAGGGGTCCATGGAAATTTGTTCCAGACATGGGTAGTTCGAGCCATTGATGGTTCATCATAGCGCAAGTTCAGGAGACAAATGGGGATGATTTAAGGTCTTCTTGATCTTCTATAAACAAATGGGTCCAGTTGTACAAAGCACCTTCTGCTTAATGAGCTTGTTAATGACAAATTCACTAAATGTTGTAGCTAAGTTATTTTCAGATACATTGATAGTTTTGCTGCAAAAATGTGGGTAGCTTTTGCAATGCAAAAGATACTTAAATTTTTTCATAAAAAAATTTCAATGTATTTGCCATATTTCAAGATAGAAATTTTAACATCACGTCAGCTAAGAAATTTTATTAAGGTCACATCAGCTATCAACTTTGTTAAGTTATGAGCAACTGGGCCATGGTATGTTGAGTACTGATTAGAATTGCCTTGCAATCTAATTGTTAACACAATGTTCATTTCATGATAAAGAAGAAAATTTCCCTAAAACATCCTAAAATATTTGTTTTCTTAAGCTGTCAAAAGATTTTCCTAGAGACTGGAAAATGAATTCGAATCAGCCACAGTAAACCAACCATCTGTATTGGAATCATTAAAGTTCTGCTGTAATAGTGAATTTCTTGAACGAATCTAGTGTTGCCACTGATGATCGATTATATTTGATCATCAATAATCGATTATCAGTCAATTTTGCCTCTTATAAATAATGATCAGAAAGATTTTTTATTGTAAACTGATTGGAATATTCTACTTTTAGAAACATATTTTTCTCACGTTTTATTTTTATAGGCAAGTTATAAAGAAATGAAGCTGTCTATTTGGATCTTCCTAGATTTATGGTCAGTAAATTTTTTTAAGTGAACAAAAAAAATTAAAAAAGATAAAATAGCCTTAAAAAAGTCAACCCAAAAGTACTGATATTATTCTTATTTCTCCATGAAAACATGTTTTGGGTACTCATTAGAAGTGCCTCACAGAGGCACTTCTAATGAGTACCCACAACATGTTTTCATGCAGAAATGAAGAAAAATATTATCTGAATATCCCTTTTATTGATCTAAAGCAATGAATAAGTACCTGGAAGAGGGCTAAATTAAGATTGAATATATTTTCTACAAGTCGATTATTAATCAGTGATCAATTGGTTTTACAAAACCGATGATGGACTATGAAATTCTGGCCAATTCTCAACACTAAATGTAACACCCGTTTCATTTGGGCGTTTTTGCAAATGACAGTAGGCAGATTCAGTCATCCGTTTCGATGCTTTTTTGAACCAAATTGTGTGGATATTTCTCCTTGAAAACAATATTTGCACTTCTGATGAGTGCCCAGAGTTATCTTTTCATGGTGAAATTTTCTGGCTACTCTTTTTGTGTGGAATTGAGGAACAGTTGAGTAATGGCGCTCAGGTATATTGGCGAGACTTGTTGGAAAAAAAAAACAAAAAAAAAAACAACAACCTAAGCTCTAGGTAAAAAAAAAACAAAGAAAAAAAAAGTAAAAGATAAATGAGCCAGTGCACAATTAAACCTACAATAAGACCAGTGTGACCAGCAAAGACTCCCATCTGCCTTTACATCCACCCAGTCTAGAGCTCAGCAAAACTGCATTTTTGTTTGCCATGGCTCAAATGTGAATATATTCCAAGTTATGTGCAAGGTTGTATGATCTGTTACAAGAAGAAATCAAAGAACCTTATTGAACAACCTTTCCGTTCTCTGGGCTAATTCAACAGATGACTAATTATACCCCCGACATACGAAGTATGTGGGGGTATATAGTTTTCGCTTTTCCGTTCATTCGTACGTACGTTTGTTCGTTCGTCTTTCCATCACATGGTCAAAGTTTTTGCGTTAAAGTTTATAAGACCTCATATTTTGAAGACCCTTCGATGGATTTCATTCATATTTGGCATGATGGTAGATATAGGTCGAAACTTTTTATCAGCACCATCCCCACCCCAGGGGTGACCTTGGGGTCAAGGTCACGGACTTAGAATTTTCATAAAAAAGTCAAAGATTTTTGTGTTTAAGTTTATATAGCTATATCATCAAGACCCTTGAGGAATTTCATTTATATTTGACATGTTGCTAGATATCGGCCTAGAGTCTTACTCCACATGAACCCCACCCAGGGTGTGACCGAGGTCAAGGTCACGAACTTAGAATTTTCATATAAAAGTAAAAGTTTTTGCATTTAAGTTTATATAGCAATATCATCAAGACTTTTTGTTAAATTTCAGTATCCCCTAATTGAAAGGTCCAGCAGATATAGCTATCAGCAAGGAATCTGTTTGTCTGTCCGTCCATCCGTTGAAGCATTATTCTTTCATACTTTATTATTGTCTTAGGGTCAAAGTTTTTATGTTAAAGTTATAAGACCTCATATTTGAAGACCCTTTGATGGATTTCATTCATATTTGGCATGATGGTAGATATAGGTCTAAAGTTTTTATCAGCACCATCCCTACCCCGGGTGTAACCTTTGGGTCAAGGTCACAGAATTTTCATAAAAATGTCAAAATTTTTGTGTTTAAGTTTATATAACTGTATCATCAAGACCCTTGCGGAATTTCATTTATATTTGACATGTTGCTATATATCAACCTAGAGTCTTACTCCACATGATCCCCACCCAGGGAGTGACCGAGGTCAAGGTTACGAACTTGATTTCATTTAAAAGTAAAAGTTTTTCCATTTAAGTTTATATAGCCATATCATCAAGACCTTTTGTTAAATTTTCTTATCCCCTTATTGAAAGGTTGAGCGGATATAGCTATCAGTAAGGAATCTGTTTGTCTGTCCGTCCATCCGTTGAAGCATTATTCGTTCATACTTTATTTTTGTCTTAGGGTCAACGTTTTTATGTTAAAGTTTATAAGACCTTATATTATGAAGACCCTTTGATGGATTTCATTCTTGTTTGGCCTGATGGTAGATATAGGGCTTAAGTTTTTATCAGCACCAACCCTATCCTGGGGAATAACCTTGGGGTCAAGGTCACGGACTAAGAATTTTCATAAGTCAAAATTTTTGTGTTTATTAGCTCACCTGAGCTCTGCTGAGGATGAGCTATTGTGATCACTTTTCGTCCGTCGTCCGTCCGTCCGTCCGTGCGTCCGTCCGTCCGTCCGTCCGTCCGTCCGTGCGTCCGTCCGTTAACATTTTCAAACGACTTCTCCTCTGAAACCGCTGAGCCAATTTTGCTCAAATTTCATATGGAGCCTCCTTAGGATGGGGGAACGAAAAATTGCTAAAATGGTTGCGGTCCGTTGACCAAGATGGCCGCCACGCCCATATATGGTAAAAACCTTTAAAAATCTTCTCCTCCAGAACCGAGAATGCCTTGGGGCTGAACTTTTGCAGGAATCATCGGGGACGGGAGGTCTACCAAAATTGCTAAAAGAATTGTCGTACGTTGACGTTTGACCTTTTTATGGCAAGGTCAAGTTTGCTTCCCTATGCATTTGTATGGGAAAAACCTTTAAAAATCTTCTTTTCCAAAACCCAGCATGCCTTATGGCTGAATCTTTGCATATATCTGTGGGAACAGGAGAGCTACCAAAATTGCTAAAATAATGGTGGTACATTGACATTTGACCTTTTTACGGTAAGGTCAATTTTGCTTCCTTATGCATTTGTATGGGAAAAATGTTCAGAATTTCAAACAACTTCTCCTCTGGAGCCTCTGGGCCAATTTTGCTCAAATTTCATATGGAGCCTCCTTAGGGTGGGGGAACAGAAAATTGCTAAAATGGTCACGGTCCGTTGACCAAGATGGCCGCCACGCTCATATATGGTAAAAATCTTTAAAAATCTTCTTCAGAACCGAGAATGCCTTGAGGCTGAACCTTTGCAGGAATCATTGGGGACGGGAGGTCTACCAACATTGCTAAAAGAATTGTCATACGTTGACATTTGACCTTTTTACAGCAAGGTCAAGTTTGCTTCCCTGTGCATTTGTATGGGAAAAACCTTTAAAAATCGTATTTTCCAAAACCGAGCAGCCTTATGGCTGAATCTTTGCATATATCTTCGGGAACAGGAGGGCTACCAAAATTGCTAAAATAATGGTCATACATTGACATTTGACCTTTTTACGTTAAGGTCAATTTTGCTTCCTTATGCATTTGTATGGAAAAATGTTCAGAATTTCAAACAACTTCTCCTCTGGAGCCTCTGGGCCAATTTTGCTCAAATTTCATATGGAGCCTCCTTAGGTAGGGGGAACAAAAGATAGCTAAAATGGTCACTGTTCGTTGACCAAGATGGGCGCCATGCCCATATATGGTAAAAACCTTTATAAATCTTCTACTCTAGAACCGAGGATGCTTTGGGGCTGAATGTTTGCATAAATCATCGGGGACAGGGGGTCTACCAAAGTTGCTAAAATAATGGTCATACATTGACATTTAACCTTTTTACGGCAAGGTCAAGTTGCTTCCTTATGCATTTGCATGGGAAAAAACATTTAAAATCCTTAATCTCCAAAACCGAGGATGGCTTGTGGCTGAATCTTTGCATATATCATCTGGAACAGGCAATCTACCGAAGTTGCTAAAATAATTGTCATACATTGACATTTAACCTTTTTAGGGTGAGGTCAAGTTTGCTTCTGTATGCATTTGTATGGGCCCCATACATTTATATGGAAAAAATGTTGATAATTTCAAATGGCTTTTCCTCAGACGCCTCCGGGCCAATGTTGCTCAAATTTCATGCGGAGCCTCCGTGGGCAGGAGAATGAAAGATTGCTAAAATGGGTATGGTCCATTGATCAAAATGGCTGCCATACCCATATATAGTAAAAACCTTTAAAAATTGTCTTCTCCATAACCAAATATGCCCTGGGTCCTAATCTTTGCACAAATTACGGGAGACAGGAGACCTACATAAATTGCTCAAATGATGGTTCTATGTTGACATTTGACCTTTTTGCCTCCAAGGTCAAATTTGCTTCCCTATTTGTGTGGGCCCTATACATTTATATTGAAAGTATCGAAGTGACTTGTAGATCAATAGTAGTTAAAATTGTTCTGATTGGAAATCTGAGATGGCCATCATCTGGTTTATATTTATAATATTTCCCTGCCACTGTGCTGTTTACATGTATAAAATCACGATTCTTCAGAAACCACTTAGCCAATTTCCACCAAATTTCACATTGATCCTTCTGTTAAAATTCAGAAACCACTTAGCCGAATTCCACCAAATTTCACATTGATCCTTCTGCTGAAATGTGTTTGATAGTTTATTCAAATGATCATGCTCCATTGACTGTCAGGCTCATATATTCTTCTTCAAAACTAAGAACTGTTCAAATGATGATATTTTCATTAGTTGCGATGATAGGACTGGCAAAATGTTGCATAACATCTGCATGTCTGCAGTGGCTATGTCACTCAGGTGAGCGAATTGTGGCCCGTGGGCCTCTTGTGTTTATATAGCTATACCATCAAGACCCTTTTAGAGAATTTCATTTATATTTTACACGTTGGTAGATATAGGTCTAGAGATTTACTCAGCATCAGCATTGTCCTGGGGTATGACCTTGAGGTCAAGGTCACAGACTTAGAAATTTCATATAAAAGTAAAAAAAAATTGCATCTAAGTTTATATAGCTATATTATGAAGACCCTTTTGTTGGTTTCATTAATATTAAGCATGATGGTATATATAGGTCTGAAGTTTTTCTCGGCACCATCCCCAAGCTGGGGCATGGCTTTTAAGTCAAGATCACAGACTTTTCATACAAATGTCATTTTTGCTTATATTATAAAGACTGATTGATTTCACTGGTATATGGTGATAGTTAGAGGGCTTAAGTTTTATTTAACTCAATCCCTGCACCTGTGCCTGACTTTTGAGGTCAAGGGCTTCATATTATGTGTGATTGAATTTTTTCAATGTTATAACATACAGCATACAACTGCCATCTCCAGAGTCAAAGCTACATACTTTGTACTCTTTAAAAGGTGGTGGTAGAGCTGGTTAGGGGTATACGTGCCCCACTGGGCACTTTGTCTAGTTGGTGATATTTTTCTTGTATTTTTCCCAGAAAACAGGATTTGACATGGATACAATTTGCATTTTCTGAGGATTGGGAGTGGAATGAGAGAATGCTGTTTACAGCTACTCAAAATTGGGGTTCTGTTTGTAACAGCTTATAATCTGGTACATGTACTTATGTCAGTTAGTACATGTATGTGAGCCCCTTGGAATAGAAAGAGATTTTATGATGTAAGGCCAGCACAGACCCAGATCAGCCTGGGCTTCCGTGCAATCTGATTGGGGTGTACACTGTGCCCTGGCAGAATCTTTAACCCTTGAGGCACTAAGCAATTTTGTAGTAGACACTCTAAATTTTATGAAATTTTTGTTTAGCGATATAAGACTAAGCCTTTCAGTAAGTCTTCTTTTATAGACAGTGTATACGAAATGCCAAGTTTTATTTTCTCTGAAATTTAATCAAAAAAAAAAAAATGTCTGCTATCATTTTGCTTTAATGTTCTTTTAGGGTTAAGATCTATTCACGTTTTATTGGCCAGTGTAGCGCATGATCAGACTGCACGGATGTGCAGGCTGGTCTCGGTCTGTGCTGTTTGCATATGTCATAAAGTTGAGTTCTACACATAGAGGATCCCGTAGAAATTATGTATATAAATATATGTGTATATATATATATATATATATATATATATATATATATATATATTTTGCACCTAGACTTACACTGATCATAGATCTAGATAAGAATGGGTATGAGGTAAATAGTTTTTTATTTCTTGACAAAAACATAGGTTGTGGGTACTCATAAGAAGTGCCTCGGTGAGGCGCTTCTAATGAGTACACACGACCTATGATTTTGTGAAGAAATAAGAAAAAATATAGATACTTTTTGGTTGAAAACAGCGCCTTATCAAGAGCTATGCTGATTATGTAAATAGATTGTAAATTGTTGACTTTCTTAATAATGTATTGAGCCTTACCAAGTACCGGATTTACCCTAAATATTGGGACACCTTAATTCCTTACCATACTTGTCCTAAAATTTATTTAAGTCTGTTTTACTACTTGTTATTAGTAGTGTATTTAAAATATTGCTGGATGAGTGGCAAATAGTGTAGACCCTGATCATACACCACGTTCAGCAGTGTTTGCCCAGGCCTGTCTGTCCCAGTCCTTAGGGTTATTGCGGTAGATCAGGATTTCATAGACACCTGCACAGTCTGACTTTGGACTTGTTAAGAAGGTGGGTAGGTTAACTGACTGGCTTGATGTGACCTTAACAGTGTTGACTGGGCTGTAAAACTCAGACAAAACATCTGATGATAATTCAGGGATAATTTTTCGCTTTTTTTTTTTTCATAAAAACAGATGTTATGGGTACTCATTAGAAGTGCCTCTGCAAGGCACTTCTAATGAATACCCACAGCGTATATTATTGTCAACACCTGGAGAAAATTGTACCAGAATTATCATAAAATACGCTTCCATAACAAGTCTTCTGACATGTTTATCGTGGTCTACGCTTATCGCGAGTACTGTGATTTCTCTTGGGAGAGGTTCGTATGTACATAGAGATAATGTTTACAGACTTGTTGGCTGACACAGACTTTTAGAGACCAAACATTCAAAACATTCAAAAACATAAATCGAAGTGGGAGCAGGACCATCACGAAAACATGCCTATATAATTTTGACCCCCTTAAACCCCACTTTTATATAGTACAACTGGGGTTTACAGGGGTAAACATTATTTTTCTTATTTCTGCTCAAAAACATAGATTGTGGGTACTTGTTAGAACTGCCTCACCGAGGCAGTTCTAAGGGGTACCAACAATCTATGTTTTGTACCAACAATCTATGATTGAGCAGAAATATGAAAAATATCAGTTTTTTTATCTGAAAATTTTCAGTTTTTGGAGGTGAAATTGTCTATATATTTGAATAGGCATGTTTTTGTAATGTTTTAGAGGTTCTCTATCATATAGCTCCAGGTAATTTTTATTATTTGTCAGTGACAACATTTGTTGTGGTACTAATGTACTAATCAGAAGTGCCTCAGCATATGTTTCGATGACTTTAAGAATAGTTATTCATAGGTCTAGATAAGAGTGGGTATCAGGGCCCAGTTGTTCAAAGCGTCGTTAGCTTAACAAGCTCGTTAAGGGTCATTTTGTTAACAGTTTGAGTGGATTCAATATACAATCTTCTGATATTTTTTGCTGAAAAAATGTGAGTAGATTTTGCACTGCAAAAGCTACTCACATTTTTTCAGCAAAAAATTTCAGCATATTTGCATATCACTCAATGTAAATTTTAACGAATTGTTAACTAACGACATCCTTAGCTTTGAACAACTGGGCCCAGGTTAATAGTTTTTCTTATTTCTCAATGAACTCTTCTAATTGGTACCCACAACATATGTTTTCGTCGAGCAATAAGAAAAACATAGATACTTTTGAGTTGAAAAAGGGGCCTTATCAGGAGCAATGATAATATTATATCGATAACCTCTCTTACCTGGAGCTGTGTGTATGCAACCAGCAAAGATCCAGAGTACAGTTATTATCCTAAGTATTCAAACAGACATGTCTGAGCAAACAGTGTAGACCCAGATCAGATGCCAGGGAATGTTGTATCTGATCAGGATAATAGTTGTGACTAATCCAAAAATAGTTGGACACAAGAACATGTAGTAGAGTGGACCATGCTATTTTGTTAGGAAATTTGGTGTGCGTAATTGTAGGGCATTTACCATACTTGAACATAAGTTCAAACAAAGCTTTTAGTCTAGGTCTGCACTGTTTGTAGGGGCCTGTTCAAATATTTGGGAAGATATGCATTTACCATCCTGTTCTTCCTGTTCTGACATAATCTGAAATGTGCAGCTTTAAAAAATGTCATAAATCCATGAATAATAGGCAGCAATCACATACACATTTTTTTATCAGATAAAAATTTTGTTTGATAAAATCTAGTTTCTCTGGAAAGTCTGTGTTAGTAACAGTTCAAATTTTTAGCTGAAATAGAATTTATATTTGTTATTATTAAATAGATTAGTATAAAACCACTTAGTATGTTTTATCACAAAAATTATTTTGCTTCTGTTCTTGATACTTTTAACTACCGCAGCAGTTTTGTGTTACACATATTTCAGCTGCAATGTGAAAAAATGTCCATTTCCGATATCGGAAGGTACGTTTCTGACATTGTGGCTCATTTGTTTGTCGATATATTTTGTTAGTGACTTTGTCTTGTTAAGCTGTGTTGATGGTTATAATTTAGGGCTATTCCAGGGAAAGGGCAACAGGGAGGAGTGGAACACTATTCATTTCAGGGAAGTATCAGCAGATTGATTGTAAATTCTCTAAAATAATTGGTAGTAAAATTAAAGGGTCCTTGCTGTCTCATTTGAACTATTGCTGTTCGCATATGGTATAATGCCTCCTGTCACGTTTTTTTTTTTTTTTTGCCGGCCTCGGTGGCTCAGTTGGATGCGCCGTCGGACTGGAGACCAGGAGGTCGCGGGTTCAACCCCGGCCGAGGTCGGCAACATTCTTTCGTGGAGATTGATCGTGAAATATTTTCTAAGGTCATTCTCTCCCTTCCGCTGATTCAAGAAGGGCAGTTGTCAGTTTCTGGCGAAAGAATGTGCACAATACTGGTTAACCGCTTAGAGGACTAAGCCTGCCCAGTAAACATGTGGTTAGGTAAACTGACCGCGCTCGACATGACCTTATTGGGTTGACTGGGCCGTAAAACCTCAACACAAACAAACGAACCACGCTTTTGTATGGAATGCGGGTTACGGTTGTTATAGCTGCGCTGTTCTTGTCGCTGTCTTCATAGTGCTTGTAAATGGAGAAGCAAACAAGCAGGAAGTCACAAAAGCTGTCTTCTTTCTACAGAATGGTTTGAATAGCCAGTCACTTTACCCCCAAAAAGGGTAATTGGGAAACAGTGCAGACTCAGATCAGACGCCACTGAATGCAGCATCTGTGATCAGGGTCTACACTGTTTGCATTAACTACAGAAATTTCTATAAAACATAGTAGTATTAAAAACTAACCAGAAACCCTGCCTTTGGAAATAGATAGGTCGAAAGACTTGTTGTAGAAAAGTCCACCTGACGTTAATAGGTGTAGAAGTTTTTACTGTCTGAATTGTGGAGTATTTACAGTGAATTGAATTCTTTCATCTTTGTTTTCATGCACACCCAGGAAAATTTTGAAAATTCTCCCTAGTATCGCTTCCGAAATAGGGACTATTCTTAAAGAAAAGAATTTGCTCCCTCTGGGAGCAAATTCTAATCTTTAAGAATAGCCCCTTTTTTTGGAAGCAAAGGATTGTTATCTGTAAAAAACAGCCCTTACGGTAAAGAAGCAAAATGTTTTGTCGCCAATAAAATTAATTTTCTTACCTGCATGTTGCGCTCATGCGTTATGTGCGTAATGAGTACTAAGCCTATGGTATACAGATATTTCATCACGAAAACATACTTATATAATTTTGACCCCCTTAAACCCCACTTTTATACAAGAAAACTGGGGTTTACGGGGGTAAACATTATTTTTCTTATTTCTGCTCGAAAACATTGCTTTAGCTAAGATGTCTTTTTGAACAAAGAGAAATAGATGGGCTCTCTGGTAATTTTTGTGGCAAAGTTGACAGTAACCCTTTCATCCCCAAGTTTCTGACATGGATTCTTCATCTTTGAATTTTGTCCATTCTTGGGGGTTAAGTCTACGATCATGAACAAGATGGCCATGGGTGAAAGTTTTCAGTATTAATACTGAATTCAGTATTGAGAAAAATTTTCGCCCTATATAAAGTATAGGAAAATAGGTTGTTTTCAGTATTGGAAAAGTGGATTTTCAGTATTGGGATTTCTGGGACTTTCACCCATGGATGGCTAGCAGTGTAGATCCTGATGATATAGCTCATTAAGATTCATTTCATCTGGATCTACTCTGTTTGCATTATGTGTCAGACAGTCTATATCAGGCTGCAGGGCTGAAAGAGTTAACACTAAGCATGCTGGGTAAAAAAATTCCAAGGACAACATTTTCATTAAGAAAACACGCCTTTTCAAATATATAGAAAATTTCGCCTCCAAAATCAGAAAATTTTCAGATAAAAAACTCTGATATTTTTCATATTTCTGCTCAAAACATAGATTGTGGGTACTCGTTAGAACCGCCTCCACAAGGCAGTTCTAACGATACCCACAATCTATGTTTTTGAGCAGAAATAAGTAAAATAATGTATACCCCTGTAAACCCCAGTATTACTATATAAAAGGGGGGTTTAAGGGGGGTCAAAGTTATATAGGCATGTTTTCGTGATGGAAATATTTTTCTTACTTATTTAAAAAAATTAGGCTCTGAGATTTCCTGCATATTTTTCTCATAGCCAGTTTTCTGGGAAGATAAGAGACAGTATGAAATGTCAAAGATTATTTTCTTGGGGAAAAAAAAATTTAGATTGTCATCAGCTCATCAGCTGATTTTTTTTTTTTTTTTTTTTCGTTACCTAGCTAAGTGTTAAGACAGGAATTGAATTTGCCATTTGTTTCTTGTGGGTTAAAACTGCACCAAATTGGGACACAATATCTGTGACAGAAGTATGGTGGACAGGGATATTCCATGCACAGCTCAACCAAACAGCCTTGATATTTTTCTTTACCTCAAAAACGTGCTCATAACATGGTCTCTATGAGAAATAAGAGCTACCGCTCTTATCTAGAGTGATGTGTTTGCCACCCCACCGCATAAAAATGAAAAAGGGCTGCATTCCACTCCCTCCTTAGTCTCTTACTTGGTATAGCCTTACAGCCCAGCCTTGTGTAAAGAGTGTAGGGGAATACACCAGCATGAGGAAAACCATGGCTGTTGTAAATCATGTCCTAATTGTCAAACACTTTATGCACTTTTTCCCCTAAATTTAGAATTTAGTTGTTTTTTTATCTGTGTTGTTTAACCCATTTTAAGTTGGGTGACCTCCCCTCCCCCCAACACCCCCTCCCCCCAAAAAAGGGGGGGTGGGGGAGGGTGTAGGTAATTGTGCAGACTGCAGACCAGATCAGATGCTGCAGAACGCAGCATCTGATCAATATCATCTGTATGCATTAATTACTGGAATTTAAAACATAGTATTAAGTAATAATAAATTAAATAGACCTGCTATTGGAAATAGACTGTTCCAAAGAGTTGTGGTAGAATAGTCCACTCAACATAAATGGGTTAAAAAAGATTCTGTAGGATGGCAGTGTAGATGCTGATTGGACTGCTCCACCAAGAGCATTCTGATTGGTTCTGCACTGATTAATCATGGCAATTTTGTCAGAAAAGTTGGTGCATGTAATTTTAGGTAGTTCTCTGTACTCTGCAAAACTCTGTATACGGTGCATTTTTCAGTAGAAAAATACATTTTTTCCACGAGAAACGTGCTCATTAGAAGCACCTCATTGAGGGGTTTCTAATGAGTACCCAGGATATAGGTTTTCGTGAAGTAAGAAAAATATGTGGTTACCCCATCTTCTCTGTAGCTATGGTACCCTATATGATGGCAGCAAGACTGAGACTGACCATTCCTCCATTCTCACAATCACATTTGTACATGCATCACGAAAACATGCCTATATAATTTTGACCCCCTTAAACCCCACTTTTATACACTAAAACTGGGGTTTACAGGGGTATACATTAATTTTCTTATTTCTGCTCAAAAACATAGATTGTGGGTACTCGTTAGAACTGCCTCACCGAGGCGGTTCTAACAGGTACCCACAATCTATGTTTTGAGCAGAAATATGGAAAATATACGAATTTTTTATCTGAAAATTTTCCTTTCTTGGTTATAAAATTTTCTATATATTTGAATAGGAATGTTTTCGTAATGTATATTAACCCTTAAAATGCAAGAAAACCTGCATCTGATAATGTCGTCTGTTAATGTCATCTGCTGGATATACTTGCAAACTTTTTAAACCTGTTTTTGCATACAGGCAAACAATGTGGACCCTGATCAAAGGAGCAGTCTCATCTGGATCCACACTGTTTGCAAAAATGACTTTTAAAATCACAAGCTGATGACAAAGCAGACAACAATTGTTGAGATGCAGTTTAAGGGTTAAACAGTAATATGGTCATTGGACTTGTCAAGGGCGCTGGCATTTTGAATATCAAATGGGGTTCTGAACATTTAAAAATATTTAAGACATGTTTCTTATTGATAGAAAACAATAGGGTTTTCAAGTGAAATAAAAAAAAAAATACCAAGAGAAGAACCTATATACACAATTATAAATGTTGACTATTTTTGCAAAAATTTATTTATTTATGTTTTGCATATCTAATTAAGGCTTTAGGACATCATAAATTCTCATCATTATGAAAATACGCCTGTTTAAATATATAGAAAATTGCACATTTTTTTATAGAAAATTGCACCTCCAAAAAAATGAAAATTTTCAGATAAAAAACTCAGATATTTGTCATATTTCTGCGCAAAACATAGATTGTGGGTACTCATTATAACCACCTCAGTGAGGCAGTGCTAATGAGTAGCCACAATCTATGTTTTTGAAAGCACTATTTGCTTAAAAAAATGTCTATAGAGCTACGACAACCTAGTTTAGAGTTCTTTCTTTCTTACCTTAACCCTTGTCATTCTGAATAAATTAAGATGCCACACCCACTTCAAATTTTCAGCCAATTAATGACAAACAGTGCAGATCTAGATCAGTTGGCTTCTTCAGAAGCCAACTGATCTGAATCTACACTGTTTGTAAAGGCAGGTATATCCTGGATCAGCAGAACCAGGGTTAATACATGAATGTGTGTATAAACTAAACTATCACATTCAAATTCCATGTCAGTCTGAACTATCACATACGAGGGGCATTCATTTAATGTTGTCATTGGGAATCTACAGGTCGTGTTATTGATCACATTTCACATTTCGTTTACTACAACCCTTCAAAGTATTCTCCCTTGACAGAAACTTGAAATCTCAAAACCCATTCTGTAAAAGCAGAGAAGTAGGCCTTTTTAGATATGCACAGAAGACACTGGTAAATTGCACTAGCAAATCCACTTTGGGATTCATAACGATGACCAGAAAGGGTTTTCTTTAGTAAAGGAAACAGGAAAGGAAAAAGTCGCAAGGAATAAGGTGGATGAGAGAGCTGAACTACCTTTTACTCTTTCAAGAAGTCTTGGACAAGAACACACTTGTGAGCAGGTGCTTTGTCATGGATAAGACACAGACCTAAACCGGTTGCAGGTCTGGGTTTTTCATTTTGCATACAGTAAGAGTTGAGCGTATATGACCGAACCAACTTGAACTTTCAATAACTTTTGAAAGACTGAATGAATTAGACCGAAATTTCATCCTATTATAGAAAATTACTTCCCCGTGAAATCACAGCAGTTTCCACGTGCTCCTTACAGCCACGCGGTATGGTGGGCCATTAGTGACACAATTAAATGAACGCCCCTCGTACATATAATAATACATTATTTACATCAACTTCTGTTTATGTCATCAGTTTGTTTTCAAATTCTTTTCTGTAGAGTAAACTGCATTTTACATGCTTGTGGATTTTACCCTCAAAAGCTTTTTCTCAACCCTCAAAAGTTTGGAGCAAGGGTCTTAAGTGATGCATATATGATTAATCCAGCAATTAATTTTATTTATGGATAGCTTTTGAATTTGAATGTATTTGTGGTCTTGTTATTATTTGGGCAATAGTTAACTTTTAAGGGCATAGCAGTTTTGTAGCAGGTGCCATTCTAAAACTGATTTGGTTTTTGCCAGAGAAAATAGGACCTGACACATTATTTGAATGTTCTGCTGGATAGATGATTCAGATGAAATGTCAAGTCTTATATTCTCTAAACATAAACATTTCAAAGTGTGATCTGCTGTATTTGTGATTAGTGCTTTAGGGTTAACCTCTTTCAAACAACAAACCCCTAAATCTTATTAAAGGGCCCCTGAACTCAACAACAGGGAGTCCACAGACCCACATTTTTAAACTCCTAGGAAAAAACCCTGATTTAGGCTCAGTGATCCGAAGACACTTTTATCAAGAGATGATCCATTTAGATCCTCTGGGAAAAATCAGTTTTACTTATAACAATCTTAAATAATTTATGCAAATGGCAATGGAAGCCAGACAGGTTATGCAGTCTGGTCAGGATCTGCTTTTGGGAAATAGTAATTTCTATAAAACATTAGTATTCACTTCAAACAAAAAATGTACTGTACAACACGTAATACCTAAAGGCATCTAAATTTGGTGGGGCTTGTTTGAGTATTTTCATTTTTGTGCTTTCATATTTTCTGAAGAATGCTACACTATATACACATATTGAAAATTGAACATTGCAGGAGTTTTAATTTGATATGTTTTTTTGCCTAGATTGCAAATAGAGCAAAAATAAAATGATTGCCAGACATGAGTGTTGTACAGTATTACGCAACAAAAAGGTATATTCAGATGGCAGCGTGTACATTTTTAGCTTGGCTGTTTTCGAAGAAAACGACGAGGTATTGTCATAGCTCTGGCGTCTTCTGCGTCTGAGCCGTCATAGTCGTGCAAAAACTTGGACATTTTGTAATATCTCTGTCATTACTGAAGATAATTACTTGAAACTCGGACTAGTTGTTCATTGTGAAAAGGGGAACTTATACCAATAGGGGAGTTAACCGTCAAAATATTTTTGGCACAGTTATGCCCCTTTTTAGAATTTTTGTCGTCATCATCGTGCAAAAACTTGGACATTTGTAATATCTCTGTCATTACTGAAGATATTTACTTGAAACTCGGACTAGTTGTTCATTATGAAAAGGGGAACTCATGCCAATAGGGGAGGTAACCCTCAAAATATTTTTGGCACAGTTATGCCCTTTTTTCGACTTAGAATTTTTGTTGAAAAAAGGTTTTTTTTTAAGTAGTTCTGTTGCTTATAGTCAAACATGCCCTATATATTTCTAAAAGAAACTGCAGCCGAGCGTTGGCACCCGCATGCGGTGCTCTTGTTATGCACTAGTCCAGAACTTCTGTCCCCTGTCAATATAGTCTCCATTGAATCTGTACATGGGCCACAAATGCCCTGATCAGACTGCTTATGTGAGGTTGGTCTGGGCCTTCATTGTTCATAATATGATATAAGAGCGTTTTTCTCACATAAATGTGGGCTGCTCTGTGCGAAAATGTGACTTCGTGCGTGCGCGGAAAGCAAAGGCCTAGATCAGCCTGCGCGTTTGCGCAGTCTGATCAGGGCCTTCACTGTCCTCCATCAGAATCATTGGATACTACAGAATGTATGAATGGAGAGCAAAGGCCCAGATGATACTTTGGACATGCGCAGAATGATCTCATTACGAAAACACGCCTATTCAAATATACTGAAAATTTTACCACCAAAAAATGAAAATTTTCTGATAAAAAATTCTTCTGGTTTTCACATTTCTGCTCAAAACATAGATTGTGGGTACTCGTTAGAACTGCCTCGGCGAGGCGGTTCTAACAAGTACCCACAATCTAAGTTTTTGAGCAGAAATAAGAAAAATAATGTATACCCCTGTAAACCCCAGTTTTACTATATAAATGTGGGGTTTGAGGGGGTCAAAATGTTATATGTATGTTTTCGTGATGTGATTCTGTGCATTTTGCATATGTTTGAAGGCACATTTTCGCTTAAGGTAGCCCACGTTTATGTTGATGTTTTTTATTTTTGTTGCTACTGGAATAGGCAGCATTCATCCTAGCTTCCATTGTAGACCTTCCAAATAATGTAACTGTGTTGTGTTTGTACTCTATAAGGGGCCATTAAACAAGGGACAAACCATGTTGGCAGCTGTTGGGGAGACATCGATCACTTCAGGGAGACATGAGTGATTTCATGAGAAAAGAGCTCTTATATGTACAGTCTGAGCAGGGTCTACAAAGAAAGGGTACTGGATACACAGTAGATTTTCTGCCAGTTTTTAGAAGAGAGATAGCTTTTGTGACTTCCCATTTGCTCTCCTGAACACACACCCCCTTCTTTTCTGAAAAGGATTCTAACAGAAATTTGCTAAGGGGAGAAAATTCTTTCTGTTTAGAGAAGACCTATTTTCAGAAGGGAGGCCAATCAATTTTGAAGGAGTTATTTTCTGAAAGTCTGAAAGTGTATTTTCCATAGTAATTAAATAAAAGTAAAACCTACAGCCCATGAATTTTAAGATTTATAAAACTATTGATTAAGAAGTGTGACTTGATAGCTCCAAATAATATTTTTCTTGCTTCATCATAAAAACATGTTTTGTGGGTACTTATTTTACACTTCTAGTGAGTATGCACAACGTACGATAAGAAAAATATCTGTAGTTTGTTGGTTAACCCACTTACGCCTAGTATCACATAAAAGGGACATTGTCAAACAGAGTAGACCCAGATCAGACACCGCATGATGTGGCATCTGGTCAGGGTCTACACTTTGCATTAAATACAGAAAAATTCTATCAAACATAGTACTTATAAAAACTAACCAGACCACTTCTATGGAAAATGGACCTGCCCAAAGACTTTAGGGAGAAGTCCACTTGGCATAAATGGGTTAAAAATGTGACTTATTTGGATCTATAGGAGTTTTGTGGTTTTTTTCCTTTTTTTAACATGTGTTTTGTTAGCAACTGTACTTAAGCATCCATGATTCCATCGCGAAAACATACCTATATAATTTTGACCCCCTTAAACCCCACTTTTATATAGCAAAACTGGGGTTTACAGGGGTATACATTATTTTTCTTATTTCTGCTCAAAACATAGATTGTGGGTACTCGTTAGAACCGCCTCCATGAGGCGGTTCTAATGAGTACCCACAATCTGCGTTTTGAGCAGAAATATGAAAAATATTAGAATTTTTTATCTGGAAATTTTCCCGGTTTTGGTTGTAAAATTTTCAATATATTTGAATAGGCGTGTTTTCGTAATGACTTCTCATTAATTTTATTAGTGTTGAATTTTTATGCTCATCATAGTTTTTTGTTTTTTTCTTGTGCTTGTTTAACATGTTTCTGGCTGACATGTTTATGCTTATCCCAAAATTGTTTTGTAACTGAGACACATTATGTAAAAAAAAAAAAAAAAAATATATATATATATATATATATATATATATATATATATATATATATATATATATATATATATATACAGATTTGTCCTAAGCATTGGGACATACAGGCCTTATAGCAAACAGTGAAGTATATATATATAAACCAACATTGGGACAGACAGGCCTTAGCAAACAGTGAAGTCCCAGATCAGATGCCACATAATGCGGCATCTGATCAGGGTCTACACTCTTTAAAACTCATTCAGCAGTTTTTCATATACACCTACAATTAGTGAAATGGACTCGTTCAAACATAAGTATGGTAAGGATTTTAAGGTCTACCGATATTTTGGGCAAATAGGGTACACACCCACCGACAACACGTCATGTGCATCAACCCTGATCAGAGTTCTGCTATCAGCGCGGTCTTATCAGGGTTTCGCTATCAACGCAGTCTGATAAGTTTTAGTTAAGCAGCGTTCTGCGTATTTACCCAATTCAAAATATTAAATAACTCGATTAAAACTAACCTACAGCGTAACAAAACGCAAATAAAAATTGCCGATACGCAAACCGGACATTTTCCGGTGCGTACCGGGTTTTATCAAAGCTATCGATCGGCAATTTCCGCCGAAATTCACGGCGAAGTATATCCGGTTCTCGGATTCAGAAATCACAGGCAAACTCTTGATGTTTCCAAAATGGCGTCTTCATGTTGCAGAGGAAGAAAAAACTATCTCTTGAGTCCCAGACCAATAAAATAACTGTGTAAGTGCCAAGTTTGATGCAAAAATCGATTGTAACACCGACATTCTTGAAGAGTTGATTGACACGTGCAATCCAGCGTATTGTGCAGCACATCAAATATTAATGAACTCAGTACAAATTTCGAAATCGAAAGTAGCCATCATTCTGGCGAAAACGTGTCAGAAAAGGTAATAAAATCATGGACCAAAAAACATCATACATATGAGGTATTCAGTTACATATTCTTGGGCACTATATACTCTATAACCCAACCATGAAAATCAGTCCACAGAGCTCTACATTAATATAATCAGGTACTGCTAAAGGAATTTTGCAGCATCAGAATGGCTTTAAATGTCATCCAGATATAAAAAAAAACAACATTTGTTTACAAAATTACCCAATCAAAATTATTGACTACCCAATGCGTCAGACTAAGAACTATTAAGTACCCAATTAAAAGTCTAATTACCCAATTCAAAGAAAAAATGGTGGGTATTTACCCAATAAGTAAAAAAAAATAACTAAGGTACTGAAATTTAAGAGTTCCACTATCCATCTGATGAAACCATGGATCTAAGGTTATCAGAAGAGAGCACAATGAAGTCTCGGATCAGAAAGAGCAGATGCACAGGCTGATCTAAGTCTTTGCTTGGCGTACTTGGCCGAAGATATTTTTTGTCAAGCACATGTAGGTGAAGCGTCCCGGTGGCCGAGTGGTTAGCGCTCCCATCTTCAGAGCACGAGGTCCCAGGTTCAAATCCCACTGGAAGCAGAACTCGGCTCATTACTGTACAGCACTTCATTGCACAGAGCCTTTCATTATCATCCTTCCATTGTCTCAGTATAACTTAGATAAGGTTGAAAGGGGTGTAAAATGCCAAACCATCATCATTGACTGAAGGTGAATAGTGAAGGTTGGGCTTACCCTGCATGATTTCATGTCGGGTCTGGGTTTTTCTGTTCAGTTACATGGGATATGGTAGAATGGCCCTGGTGAGACTGCATGGAGACCCAGTTGTTCAAAACTTAACAAAGTTCTTAGCTAAGGTGATGTTAAAATTTCTCTCTATCTTGAAATATGGCAACAGTGTCTATTGTGGTCTTCAGGTCTGACAGGGTTAATGTATACCCCGAAGGGATAATCTTCTCATGCCACAGGTAATTTGTTATGGTTTTGGTTTTTAACAGCAATATTCGTGTTAGTTTTGTTTGCAGATCATAACCATAGAACCTTTACTCCACTTGAGCAGGGTCATGAGAAAACGGCAGTGTCATTATGGAGACAGAGAATGTCCTGATCAGCTTGTGCATTCGCACAGCTTAACCCTTCTCATGCTGAACAGGACATGCCCTGTCTTAGCAAACAATGTAGATCCAGATCAGTTGGCTTCTGAAGAAGCCAACTAATCTGGATATGCACTGTTTGTCATTAAATATGTGAATTTCTGTCAAAAACCCAGATCAAGTAATCTGATTGGCTGGAAATTAGAAGTGGGACGTGGCATCTTATTCAGCATGACAAGGGTTTATCCAGGCCTTCACTGTCTGTTTAAATAACCATTAGATACTGTACAATAAAGTATTAACCGGCCGGGGAATGACCTGATGAGCCTTGAAACCATGCCAGGCCCCATAGTCCTGTTAGTAGTGTGCCTGACAGCAGATCTAGGGTCGAAAGTTGAAATCTCAGCTCAACCACATCACTCTCTTGGAGATTGATCATGAAATAATTTCTGTGGTCTCTCCCTTCCACTGATTGAAAAAGGGCATTTGTCAGTTGCTGGCAAAAGAATGTGCACAAATTACATTGACCACCTTGGGGACCAAACCTGCCTAGAAAAAGTGTAAATAGATTAACTGACTTGCTCGGCATGACTAATTGTATTGACTGGGTTGTAAAACTCCAACTCGAAACAGACTGATCTGGGCTTTTGCAGTTTGTGTATAACTTAAGGGCCATTTTCTCATGTTACAGCTCGCTTCACTGTAGATTTGTTTTAAAACGAGCAGCTACATCCAAAAAAAAAATGCGTCAGTGCATCAGTTTATATGTGAAGTGATAAACCGCTAAGAGAATGTATACTGTTCAAGGGCGACCAATCCTGGGGAAAAGAATTGTGATATAGAGGTAGCGGGTTCAAGCCCCACTGGGTCCGGCAACATTCTTTCATAGAGCTCTCTCCTTTCCAAAGATTTAAGAAGGGCAGTTGTCATCTGATAGGAAAATGTGCACAAATACTGGTTAACCTCTTGGAGGACTAAGTCTGGCCAGGTAAACTGAATACCTCGACATGACCCTAATGGGTTGACTGGGCCATAAAACCACAACACGATCAAAATCTGTGGAAAATGAATTGCGTCCCAAATCTGTAGAAAATAAATTGCATACCTTGTTTTATAATCCCTTTTGGATTTGTGCTACTCTTAAACAGTTGTTAACCTTTACCACTCTCTGGGCATTTTCAGCAGACGACAGATTGATGATATTTTTCTTATTTTTCCCAGAAAACAGGATTTGACATTTCATGCAAATTGTCTCCTTAGGAGACAATTTGCATGAAATGTCATATCCTGTTTTCTGAGAAAAATAAGAAAAATATTTCAAAATGTCGTCTGCTGAAAATTTTACCCAGAGTGCTAAGCGTTAAGGAGTATTTGATGATAATTCTGTGATAATTTTTTTTCTAGTTCTCCATGAAAAAAAAAAAGTGGGTACACATTAGAACCGCCTCGGCGAGGCGCTTCTAATGAGTACCTACAACAAACGTTTTCTCTGGAGAAATAAAAAAAACTAATAACCCAGAATTGTTACCAATTACTCCTCGACCATAACATCTCCGTGCTAAAGGAAATGCTCCTGCTTAAAGGAGAGAATTTACTCCCATTTTTTTTTTTTTTTTTTTTTTTTTGTTGTTGTTTTTTTAAGAGCAGCCCCCATTTAAAAAGGGAGACAAAGATTGAATGATCTCCCTTTGAGGTAAAAACCTCTTTTATTAATATGCAGCTGCTCAAATCATGCATGTATTATATACAGTATATTCACCCTTCTTTCTTATGCAATGTTGGGTTCATCTGTTTTGAATTTATTTGTTGATTATTAGACTTAATAACATCAAAACCTCTTTGTTCAGAAGCCAACTGCAACATTCTTTCGTGGAGATTGATCATGAAATATTTTCTACGGTCATTCTCTCCCTTCCGCTGATTCAAGAAGGGCAGTTGTCAGTTTCTGGCGAAAGAATGTGCACAATACTGGTTAACCGCTTAGAGGACTAAGCCTGCCCAGTAAACGTGTGGTTAGGTAAACTGACCGCGCTCGACATGACCCCATTGGGTTGACTGGGCCGTAAAACCTCAACACAAACCAACTAGTCTGGATCTGCTTTGTTGGCAAAGGCAGGGCATAATTGCGTTCAGCAGGACCAGGTTAAAGTGTAGCAGACAATTGACAAGTTGAAAATTGTAGCAGACATTCTAAAATATTTTGCCAAGAAAATAAGGCAAGCAATTCATAAGAAATGTCAAGCCTTATTTTCTGGGGAAAAATTGAATGTTGTCTTATTACGTATACCAACAATGTAGATGAGCCTGCACATTATATACTGCCCTGTCAGGGGATTTAGTTGGCTCCATTGCAGTCGGTAACACCTCTGGCTGCAGATCAAGAGGTTGCAAGTTCTAATCCAAGAGTGGAGATTGATCATGGAATAATTTCTATGGTGATACCCCCCACTTCCACTAATGTAAGAACGGCATTTGTCAGTTATGGCAAAAGTATGTGCACGAAGCACTGATTAACCGCATAGTAGACTAAACCTGCCCAGGAAAACTGAGAAGGTTACCTGACCATCTTGGCATGATCTTAACAGTGTTGACTGGGCTGTAAAACTCCAAATCTAATCCAAGTAAAAGAGCTATAGTTAAGGGGCATTCGCCCAGCAGGCATACAACGTTGAAACAATGTTGATTCAACATCAAGATGTTGAATCAACGTAGTTTCAACGTTGTGTGCCTGCTGGGTGAGAAGTGTACTCCACAACCTCTTTAAAACATTATTGCTAGATCCAAAACAAACTTAAGTTGAGTAAAACATGTAGCCAAATAAAAATTTATGGATTATACTGAAAATGAAAAAAAAAAAAAAATTCTGTTACTGTATAGTCTATACCTCTTTGTTGGGATACAAGACTTTGGGTTTGTCTTTAAACCAACTTATATCTAAAGACGTCTTACAACTGACATTTTATATAGGGGACATTTGGTTTGATTTTGGGGGACAGTTAAATGAACATAACAGAAAAATACCCAAATTTTGGGTGATATCCATGTCTCCCCTTGAAGGAATTTTAGGGGACATTTGAAATAAACAAAAAAGGGGCCAAATCTAGCATTTTTGAGAGACAAGGAAAACCCTGGCCTGACAAAGAAGACTTATAGAGACTCCAGTGCTGAGTACACTGACTGTGTGCAGGTAAATCAGATGGAGATGTGTATCTAACTATCTAACTGAACCTTACAAGAAAGACTCCGAATGTTTCAACTGA
Organism: Anodontia alba; assembly: GCA_964016985.1. Lineage (NCBI taxonomy): Eukaryota > Metazoa > Mollusca > Bivalvia > Lucinida > Lucinidae > Anodontia > Anodontia alba. The sequence continues at coordinate 12,144,860 of OZ024838.1, read as the reverse complement.
TTCCAAACATACATCACGAAAACATGCGTATATAATTTTGACCCCCTTAAACCCCACTTTTATACAGTAAAACGGGGGTTTATAGGGGTATGCATTATTTTTCTTATTTCTGCTCAAAAACATAGATTGTGAGTACTCGTTAGAACCGCCTCGCCGAGGCGGTTCTAACGAGTACCACAATCTATATTTTGAGCAGAAATATTAAAAATATTAGAATTTTTTTTCTCTGAAAATTTTCATTTTTTGGTGGTAAAATCTTCAGTATATTTGAATAGGCATGTTTTCGTAATGGCAACTGTCACTAAGTTATCACTACCCGGCTTACACATAACGTCGTAACAATGTCGCTCCGAAGGTTTTGTGCCGGTCGGATTGTCATTATAACAAATTTTGTCGTCGTATCGAGTGTCGTATATAAATTGACTACTTTTAACCTGTATCGCTTGAAGTTTGTTAACTAAAATCATGTTGATTAATAAAGACTGAAAATGGCAGCTTCATTGTTTAATTGTGGGATTAGATATTCAAACAACATTACATTAAGGCGAATGGATGCATCTTCAGGGGAGGCAACTATGAGAATTGTTTTTTGCCTCCCTTCTGTAAAGGGATCCTCTCTAAATGGAAATAATTGACTCCCCTTAGGAGCCAATTCTTCCTTTTGAGAGTGGACCATTTTTGAAAAAGAGGAATGATACGCGTGGTGGCAAGCAGGAAGTTGTATCCTTCGTAAAATGTGGCGGAAAATCACGTGTATCCAATTCCCTCAAATTGGTTCAGAACTGTATTCAGCCTAATTACCTCACATACCACTCAGAGTACCACTGTGCAGTTTTATCCAGTTTTTCATGAAAGCGTGTGTTGTGGGTACTTATCAGGATGGTGATTATCATGACTATTCGTAGCGTATGCTTTTATTAAGAAAAGCAATGGGGAACATACATGTATAGCAAAAGTATTATTTAATAGTCCCCACAAGAAGATCTCAGCTGATGTTCCTTGTACCCTTTTTAAAGAGATATTATTGCATAAAAAGCAGTGCCGCACATTATTAACATTCGTGCATTAACCGGCGAAAAGCCGTGTATTAACAAGGCAATACACGCGCTGTTAATGCACGGCTACGCAACTTTCAATATGATCGTACCGGGGCCAAAGATTTGCTGCCGTTACGAGATTTGTACTGCCCGGCCCTAGAACGAGCAAAGTCCGTGGAAATTACGTTCGCGAAACATCTGTGAAAACGGGAAACAAAATAGTGCAAGAAGTAACGCGAAATGTAGCAAATGTTTTCAGTTTTTATGCAATAATAGCGATCGAACATGGTTTTTCAATGCATTAACATTCGCCAGGTCCCTTGGGAAGTGTTGAAAACCGCGGCCTTGCGAATGTTAATGCATGAAAAACCATGTTTGATCCCTATATTCTTACAGTAATTATGAAAAAAAAAAAAAACTGTTACAGTGACACAGTGCAGTAATTAGATGGAATAGGGTATTGTGATTTGCGTCACATGACCAGATTCCCCAGCAGCCAGACCACTATTCACCCTGAGAACTGGGGCAGACAGGCCTGAGCAAACTTCATTTGGGCTAATTCAGCAGACAACAGATTGATATTTTCCCAGAAAATAGCCTCCGATATTTCATACAAATTATCTCATGGAGACAATTTGCATGAAATGAAAGCCTTTTTTCTGGCAAAAATTCAAGAAAATATCTGATATTTTTCTCAGTTTTTCCCCAAGTATATACGCGCTCTGACAGTTCATACAAATAGTCTTCTCGAGAAACAATTTGCATGAAATGCCAAAGTCTAATTTCAGGGAAGAAATAACACAAATTATTTCAAAATACCGTCTGCTGAATTTTTTACCCAGCATGCTAAACAGTAACTCTTTCATCCTTACAGACCTTTGAAGATACCAGTGCAAACTGCAGATCCGAATGAGACGGCTCATAACGAGCCATCTCGTCAGGATCTACACTGTTCGACATTACTGATTTTTGACTGAAACCCCTATTTGCAACAATGGATGTGTCCAAATTCAGAGATGGAAGAGTCCATATCAGAAATTCAAGGGTGAAAGGGTTATTTACAGCCCTTTTTCTCAAGTAATGGGTCGTGTTTTGGCACTGGGGTATACTTGATGTCGTATGTGGTATTGTCATTTTGAAAATGGACTCGGATCACGTTTCATTACATTCATTTGATCTAGGTTTTTTTGTTTTTTGTTTTTTTTTTTATATTGTTGCTTTTGTTTGTGATTCTATATTAAACATGTCATGCATAAACCCATCTTTGTGTTGTTGATTCTGTTCTTTCGCAGAGATTGATCGAGAAATATTTTCTACGGTCAATCTCTCCCTTACGCTGATTCAAGAAAAACAGTTGTCAGTTTCTGGCAAAAGAATGTGCACAAATACTGGTTAACCGCTTAGAGCACTGAGCCTGCTCAGGGAAAATGTGATTAGGTAAACTGACTGTCGTCTGCTTTGTCATCTGCTTGTGATTTTAAAAGTCATTTCTGCAAACAGTATGGACCCAGATCAGACTGCTCCTCTAGGAGCAGTCTGATCTGGGTCCACACTGTTTGCCTGTGTGCAAAAATAGGTTTGAAAAGTTTGCAAGAATATTCAGCAGACGACATAAACAGACATTTTCATATGCAGGTTTTCTTGGCATTTTAAGGGTTAAGAAAAGTATGGTAAGTACAGGTTAACATGGTGGTAGGATAGTAGAAAGAGCCTGTTGTTCTTGCAGCAGGTGCGGTGGTTGGGTAATTTTAGTGTTTTTCTTTTTTTTTTTTTTTTTTTTTTTTTTTTTTTTTTGGCTAGCAGTCATTCACTTTTCTCCTTCAGTCTCCTCTGTTTCTGTCTTTTCTCACCCCTCCAATTCTTGTATCCCCTTTTCCCTTTTCTCTCGGAGACAACACAAAATGACCCCTCGCTAAGACTGCTTCATGGCTGGCCCCTTCTGGATAACTTATTTGTGAATCGTCTGCTAGGCGGGCAAATCACGTGAAATGTTAATCGAGTTCTGGCTGGTGCTTTAAGTGTTAACACTAAAAACCCTGTATACTGATGACTCGTTATCTCAGATACTGAATTCTCTCAAACTGCTGCTTAAGTCAAACTAAATAAAAGGGCAGTATTCTTTAAAGACCTAGGTGCAAGATAGAATAAAGGAATTTATTGCATAAAAAGCAGTGTCGCACGTTATTAACAGACGTGCATTAACCGGCGAAAAGCCGTGTATTAACAAGGCAATTCACGCGCTGTTAATGCACGGCTACACAACTTTCAATATGCTCGTACCGGGGCCCCAGATTTGCTGCCGTTACGAGATGTGTACTGCCCGGCCCTAGAACGAGCATAGTGGAAATTACGTTCGCGAGACATCGGTGAAAAGGCGAAACAAAATATTGCAAGAAATAACGCGAAATGTAGCAAATGTTTTCAGTTTTTATGCAATAATAGCGATCGAACATGTTTTTTTTAATGCATTAACATTCCCCAGGTCCCTTGGGAGGTGTTGAAAACCGCGGCCTTCGGCCTCGGTTTTCAACACGTCCCACGGGACCTGGCGAATGTTAATGCATGAAAAAAGCATGTTTGATCCCTATAATCATAGAGGTGATTATGATAATCCAGCAGAAGCTGGTAAAGAGGCCTTATGAGGTAAAAAATATTATGGAGGGGATATTATCTATGGATCAGATAAATAAGCAAGTACTGAATTCCCCTATTGGACCTCTGCCTGTCTATCATTTAATGACAGATTACTGGGTTTAGATGCGCTCAGTCTCTCTAATGGCCAAAGACACATTTTAATGTCTTAATTTGCTGTATGTGTCTGAGTTCAACTCCTTACATAAGAACTTGTATAAACTAAAAGTTCAGGTCCCTTGGCTTTTGGGATAACGTGTTGGCTGTATTTAGACACCAGAACTCCTTACTGATGCATCTAAACTGTGGCGTAATGCAAAGAGTGCAGACCCTGATTAAACCCTCCCTTAGAAGTGGTTTGATCTAGGTCTTTACTGTTTGCTCAGCATGTCTTTTGGCGGATGCTCGTCCGACTGGTGATCGAGTAGCAGATTCGATTCCCGCTGGGTCCGGTAACAGTTTTTCGTGGAGATTGATCATGAACTATTTTCTATGGCCATTCTCTCCCTTCCACTGATTCAACAATGGCAGTTGTCAGTTTCTAGCGAAAGACTGTGCACAGGTACTGGTTAACCACTTACAGGACTAAGCCTGCCCAGGAAAAGAGTGGTCAGGTAAATATGGCCTTCACAATGTTGAATGGGCTGCAAAACTAAAAAGCAACCAATCTTTTGGATTATATGGGGAAAGTACGGTATTTATATTTTCAGGGAGTGCAAGGAAAACAAAATAACATTTTGAAGCAATAATTTATTGCAATACCTAAAGAAGCCAAAGGAAAATGAAAATACACCACGACCTCCTTATTACATTTGCTTGGATCTGAAGTGAAAACGGTGTTAGCTAAACAGCCGTTATGTATCCAAACATAAATGTTTAGATTATATAGAAAAATGACTATTTCGATTATACAGAAAAATGACAATAAATGGACATTTTCTATATAATCTATACATTTTTGTTTGGTTTCGATTATACAGAAAAATGACAATAAATGGACATTTTTATATAATCTATACATTTTTGTTTGGATATAACACTATTTTGGTCCACATTTAAACCGTCTTATATCCAGACCGTCTTATTATGAATGAACCGTCTTCTAATGGATAAACTGTCTTTTAAAGAGATTCTGATGTAATTAGTTAAGAACATCTGTGTACTGTAGTAACTAATCAGCTGGATCAATATTTGAAGTAAAAAGTTCACAAAACAGTCCATTGTTGTATCAGATACTGCCCTATCAGGAGCTTTTGTATAGGAGTCCTCTGGAGATATTACATTAACACACATATGTAAAATAGGCACTTTTCCAGCCACAGCTCTAGATAAGAATGTTTCAACCAAAAAGTTTGATTTTTTTCCACATAAACATATGTTGTGGGTACTTATTAGAAGTGCCTCTGGGAGGCGCATTTAATAAGTACCCACAACATATGTTTTTGAGGGAAAAAAAAGAAGAAAAAAAGTACTATTTGGATATCTAGAGTAATGTATAAAATGACATTTTTACCATATAATACGAAAATGTTCATTATTAAATGCATAAAGGCAGATTTATGCAGTACAAAAAGTTTACTGGAAGGACAACAAATTGTAAAGCTTAAAACTGCAAAATTTCTACCTTTCCAGCCCCCACCCCCTTCCCCCACCCCGCCCCCACTTTATAATCCAGACCCATACTTATTCCTGTTTTCACTATATAATATGGGGAAACATAAGGTACACATTAGATAGGTTTGTTAACATAATGAAGACACTTATCGTATTCTGATCAGATCCTTTAAAATCTTTTTGAAGAACAGAATGCTATGATTCTTAAAGTGGACATGGAATTACTGATGAGACTGATGTACATATTGTGAACTTGATCTTCAGCGTCAGAGACCTGGACACTTTTTCGCATTGCATAAACCATAATTTCGAAAATCCACTGATCTGAAAGTATTATATCCATTCACAAAGACGACTGCCCTTAAAGCAAAAAGGAAAGTGAAAATACCCTCCTAAGAAAAGGCCTACCCCGCTCTCTTGGAGGGTATTTTCACTATAATTGGATGGGCCACCCCATTATGTTTGTTTGTGTTGAGGTTTTACGGCCCAGTCACCCCACTAGGTCATGTCGAGCGCGGTCAGTTTACCTAACCACACGTTTACTGGGCAGGCTTAGTCCTCTAGGCGGTTAACCAGTATTGTGCACATTCTTTCGCCAGAAACTGACAACTGCCCTTCTTGAATCAGCGGAAGGGAGAGAATGACCGTATAAAATATTTTATGATCAAGCTCCACGAAAGAATGTTGCCGACCTCGGCGGGGATTGAACCCGCGGCCTCCTGGGCTCCAGTCGGACGACGCATCCAACTGAGCCACCGAGGCCGGCTATTATGATGTCGTTCAATAATCATTCATAGGTTTAAAACACTGCCTAATTGCATCAACGAAAAAAAAAAAAAAAAAAAAAAAGATCAGAGGTTTTCCTGAAAAAGTGGAGTTAAATTTAGAGTTCTTAGTTCTGTTGTTATTCACTTGCTGTTTACGCTCGTAGTGATATTTTTATAGGTTGAGTGAATTTCAGATATTGTATGAAAACGAACAATGAATGCTCAATACAGTATATCCCTATTTTACAAACGTGTGATTATTCTTTTTCGTATACGACGTTCATTGTATATTTTCTCGTGAACCGCCGCAAATGATTTCCAGTAAATCCATGGATAGGGAGCATTGCAATGTGCATACGTACAACAAAGGACTATAGTACAGTGAACCCTCGTTACAATGACATTTGTTCCCAAAGATGTTGACATTAAAATGAATTTGCTACCATTAACACTTGCATGCTGAATTAATATTTCAGCAGGCGACATTTTGATTACTTTTTTTATTTTTGTTTTTCAAAGAAAACATGATTCGAAACTTCATGCAAGAGACAATTTGCATGAAGTGCCGAATCCTAGCTTCTGGGAAAAAAAAAGAAGTATCATCAGATGGGCTGCTGCTGAATTTCGTATGTGTTAATGAGCAGAATAATATGTAAGAAAGACCTGCTTTAGTTTTATTTCCTCATAGAACATATGTTTTAGATATTTGTTAGAATCGCCTTAGAAAGACGAATCTAACAAATATCTAAAAACATATGTTGCTTGAAGTATCAAATAAAATGTTCTTGCATTATTTCTGATTAACCGTCACCTTTTGAGCGAAGGTTTCGTGGCAGTCAAATTATCACTGCTGTATAATTTGTCGAATTTTGTCGTTGTAACGAGAATCGGTATAAAGAGCGTTGACTGTTTTATGAAATATTGTAAATTGTCATATTTATTTATTTCCAAACTGGTGAAGTTTTATTTTTTTATTTTTATTTTTTTCAAACATTATCAGTCTCAAATTCCTCCCATCACAGTGCCCAACTCTCTTGGCATTTCTTGTATCTCCGTGTTGTAAAACTGCTCGATATCTCTCAGCGTGCGTTGGTCGTTAAAAGTCACAAAGTTGATAGCAACTCCACGACGTCCGAATCGGCCTCCTCGTCCGATTCTGAAATATAAAGACAAAAACAAATCGGACGATTTTATCAAGGTTACAAAGCTTGTTGCAATGCTATGACATCCGAATTAGTTTCCTCCGTCCGATTCTAAAAAAAAGATACTTTAGAACCTGACTATAACTGCATCATGTACATTGTAAACGTTCCCTTTGTAAATAAGGAACACCCGTGTTTCAAATACAGTCGACTCTCGTTATCTCAACCTCGCTTATCTCGAATAACCGCTTATCTCGAAGTGAAAATCTGGCCCCTGCCTTAACATGAAAATCTAACAACAGGTAAAAAAATATTGTGGAAAAGAGGAGAAATTGCTCCTAAGGAGCAAAAATTGCTCCTAAGGAGCAATTTCTCCTCTTTTCCACAATATTTTCAATATATCTCTAACTTAAGGAGTCCAATAGCATAATTATATATTTGTTAAATGTGGTTGTTCGAATTATTTTTTTCTCAATTCTGCAAATCTGATATGTCGAGGTACGGATATCTCGAAGTATTCCAGATAGTCCCTTGGACTTCGAGATAACGAGAGTCGACTGTAGATTCTAAAAGGGATGATCCTTAAGAGCAATGAACATACTCACAAAACTGAAAAACAGCTGATGTGTAAAGTTTTCTGGACCAGACTAGCACGTTTCGGTCAATTAGGCCTCATCTGTTATTTTTATCACGCTTTACTGTGGTTACAAAACTGTATAATTTTATGAAGAATGTACAGCACATTATGCATTTTTTACTGGTTTTGACTTCAAAGCAGTTTGCTTTCTTTAATGGCGATTTGCAAGAAATGTCACACAGCTCAGATAAATCACCTTTTCAACAACAACAACAAAAAAAAAAGAAAAGTTCTAATAGTATTGCCTATTGCTCCACATATCATCACGAAAACATACCTATATAATTTTGACCTCTTAAACCCCACTTTTATACAGGAAAATTGGGGTTTACAGGAGTATACATTATTTTTCTTATATCTGCTCAAAAACATAGATTGTGGGTACTCGTTAGAACCGCCTCAATGAGGCGGTTCTAACGAGTCCACACAATCTATGTTTTGAGCAGAAATATGAAAAATATAAGAATTTTTACCTGAAAACTTTCAGTTTTTGGTGCTAAAATTTTCAATATATTTGAATAAGCGTGTTTTCGTAATGTGACGTGGGGACTCATTATGAGTACTTATACATGTAACATGCTTTCGAGGACAAATAAGAAAAACTATAATTTCTTGTTGCCACATTTTTCTAGGGTTTTGTATGATTATATGATCAACAATATGATCCTAGCAAAAATACCACCCTACTAGCATTCTTCTTAAACCTTTATCGGGTTATTATCGGCACGACAGGATTTCTGTCGGGTCGATCAGGATCCAATATAGATTTAAATGCTACCATTACGATTACACGCCTATTCAAATGTATAGAAAATTCTACCTCCAAAAACTGAAAATTTTCAGATAAAAAATTCTGATATTTTTCAAATTTATCCTCAAAACATAGATTGTGGGTACTCGTGAAAACCGCCTCGCTGAGGCGGTTCTAACGAGTACCAACAATCTATGTTTTGTGCAGAAATAAGAAAAATAATGTAAACCCCAGTTTTACTATATAAAAGTGGGGTTTAAGGGGGCCGGGGGGGGGGGTAAAATTATAAAGGTATGTTTTCATGATGCTTGGCAAGAGCAATAACAGCTGGCTCAATGGAGAAATGAGTGACATACAGACAGGTAAACAGAAGGAGTGAATATTTGAGTTGGACTTGGCGTCAGTACTATTAAGGTCATATCGACCCGGTCAGTTTACGTAACCATACTTTTCCTGGGCAAGGCGGTCCTCTCAGAGGTTAACCAGTACTTGAGCACATTCTTACGCCAGAAACTGACACGTGCCCTTGAATCAGCGGAGGGAAAGAATGAGAGCAGAAATTAATTTATGAACAGACTTCACGAAAGGATGTTGCCGGATCCGACGGGGATCGAACCCGCGACCTGTTTATCTCCAGTCAGACGCGCACCCGACTGAGCCACCGAGGTCGAGGGAGGGAATGTAAGAAAATACCTGTGTATATAGTTCTCCCTATTGTAGGGTATATCATAGTTGATGACAAGCGACACCTGCTGGACATCGATTCCACGTGCGAGAAGATCTGTCGTTATCAGCACGCGACTGGAACCAGTGCGGAATTCGCGCATGATGACGTCACGATCATTCTGGTCCATGTCTCCATGCTGAAAGGCAGAATGAAAAACGTGATATTATTGAAGCAAGTTTTCATAACTGGGAGGGAGCAAACATTATGTGATGCGCACAGTGCATGAATAAAACAAATTCTTTTAGTCTAGCAGATTTGCCCCCTCCCTACTACTTTTTCCCTTAGTGAACATAGAGAGATGTCAAAGAAGGAACCATTGGTATACATCAGATCAGAGGGAAAGTCATCTGAAGCATATTTTAACCCATTAAAGACTGAATAAACACTCCCACACTATATATTGGAAAGGTCCATTTTCGATTTTAGGTATGTCAGGTTATATATATTATATAGATATTCCTAAAGAAAAATGGTTGGAGCTATTTGCAAACAGTGGATACCCTGATCAGACGCCGCGTTCTGAGGCGTCTGATCTGGGTCTGCACTGTTTGCCAGTTACCCGTTTAGGGGTCTCCTGTCTTCTCTGGGTTAACAAAGGTGCACTGACTGTTCATATCGCCAAGGCTGACCATGTCATCGATTGGGAATGGGCAAAAGTAGTTGACAGGGAAAATAATTAGAGACTCGGACAAGTCGAAGAAGCTGTCAGGATCAGTCAGTCTCCACACGCCATAACCCAGGATCAGTGGGCATACAACCTGAGAAACATCCCCAGGCCTTTGTTTACCTCTAGTAACCAGTCTAGCGGCAAGCAGTACAACTCCCGTGACATCACGAGATAACGAGATCAAGGTAGTCTGCTGATGGTTCTCCATGAGAACCGAAACTGTCACAGTAAGTGAAAACTCTTCTTTAAATATGATCAAAAGAATTCTTTGGATTAACGCATTACATATAGATTTGTTAATGTTATGAAGAGACTGGATTCGTCCGAATTCATGTAGAAGAATCCATGTTAGATATTTAGCGTTGAAAGGATTAACCCATTTTAGACTAAATGAACTCCCAGAAGGTTCTAATTTCGATTTTCGGTACGTCAGGCAATGTGATCTAGATATTACTAGATGAAAGTGGTTGAACTATTTGCAAACTGGAGATCCAGATCAGACGTCGCGTTCTGCGGCGTCTGATCTGGGTCTACTCTGTGTGCCAAATAACCCTTGTAGGGGTCTCCCGACTACAATGGGTTAATATTTAATTGATACATACCATGGCGGAGACGGTGAAGTCTTGGTCAGTCAGCTGTCTTGTCAGCCACTCCACTTTCCTTCTACTGTTACAGAAAATAACAGCCTGGTTGATACACACAGCGTTGTAGATGTCACACAGTGTGCTCAGCTTCCATTCCTGTCAATAGAACATAACAAATAATGATGATGATTATGATAGAATAGTTGATGATGTAGAAGATCAACAACAACTAAAACTGATTATGATGATGATGACGGCGGCAATGGTGATGATGAACAACAAAAAGCAGATGATGATGATGGTAATAAAAACCAGATAATGATGATGACGACGATGACAATGGTGATGATGATGATGTTGCTGCTAATGACGTAGAAGAACAACCACAACAACAAAAAGAAGACGACGACGATGATGATGATGATTTAGAAGAAATACGTTAAGGAGTTACGGTGCCATAGGCGTATCGCTCATTACGCGTAAGTACCATTTTTACAATTTTGTTTGATTTGGGCTTAACGTCGCTTTCAACAATCTTTCAGTCATATCGCGACGGTGTCTGGATGTGGCAGGGAGCTCAATGCTCACTTTTAGAAACATTTTTACAACGAAGTGACATTAACATAGAATTTTTTACTTCTTTACTATAGGGGCTGCACTTAAAGGAAAGAATTTGCTCCCTCTGGGAGCAAATTCTTACCTTTAAGAGTAGCCCCTAATTAAGAAGCGTTTCTAGGCACAATTTTTCACGAGATTTCCTGGATTTGGATAAAAGTAACAACGATCTCTGGCTACGCCACTGGGTGACAATTAGAATAGTTACGGTGCGTTTATAACTACCTCTTTTTCAACTTGTATATAGTACTGCTTAATCCCTTCCAAAGTTAGCTCCTCTTTCTTCACAAGGATCCGAACCGGGTTCCTCATAAACTTCGCAGTTACGTCTAGAACTTCGTCCGGCATTGTAGCAGACACGAGAATTACCTGATATTAGAACCAAAAAATGACGCAAAACATGGAAAGATTTTTTTTTTTTCACACAAAATATATACAGCTGACCCGTTGTCTGCACATGTCATAAGAACCTTTATTTATGACCAGGCTCAAAATATGTCCCGCCCCCCGTCCCCCTCCCCGTTCACCGCCTCTGTCCTCATACTTAGCAGACAGCTTCTCTCCTTTTCTTTTTTTTTTTTTTTTTTTTTTTCTTGTTTTCTGTTATGTTTACCTTAAAGTGTAAAGTAAAATTGTTACAGACTATATTCTATTCTTTTAATCATTTTTTTTTTTCAGAAAATTAGACTTGGCATTTCGTGTGAATTGTCTGCGTTTCGCATGGAATGTCAAGCCTTATTTACTCAGAAAAATACAAAATAAATCTGCTGCAGATGTTATTAGCGCTTTCAGCGCTAAATTGCACTACAATATCTTTGAGGCGATTTACCTGTGGTTTGCTTATAAATAAACACTATATGTACATACCTGCACATCCTCTGGCATTTCTCGGAATATCTCGTAAATCTGCTCCTTGAAACCGCGTGACAACATCTCGTCTGCTTCATCTAGGACAAACATCTTGATGTATCTTGTATCTATAATGCAATAAAAGGACATTTTCATGAGAAATAATCTTAACCTTTACCACTCTCTGGGCAAATTCAACAGACGACAAACGACAAATTGATGGTGTTTTCTTATTTTCCCAGAAAACAGGACTTGATATTACATGCAAATTGGAGACAATTTGCTTGAAATGCCAAATCCTGTTTTCTGGGAAAAATAAGAAAAATATTTCAAAATGTCGTCTGCTGAAAAATTTACCCAGAGTGCTAAGCGTTAAACATCTTTGGGATGTTTCAGTAATTTATTTGTTCTACTTATTACAAGTCTTCATGAATAGACTCAATAACACCAAGTCTGCTATTTTCAGATTTTGATTTGTTGTTTTTCAAAAGGATCCCTACTTCGGACTGTTTTCTGTATTCTGTACTGAAGCTAGAGAAATGTTTTTTACCTTTCTGATCTAACTTTAAGAATTTCTTAAACGTTTAGCACACCGAGAAAATATTTCTGCAGACGACATTTGATTTTTTCTCTCTTTTTTTTTCGGAAAACAGGCTTTGACATTTCATGCAAATTATCTCTTAGGGAGACGATTTGCATGAAATGTCAAGGTCTGTTTTTCTGAGAAAAAAAAAAAAAAAAAAAAAATAGCATCGGTTTCTGCTGAATTAGCCCAGAAAGTGGTAAGTTTAAAACAGGAGCTTGAACTCTATTCCAATCAAAAGAGCAGATTTAAATTGTAGTTTTTACGTATACTGACCCAATAAAGAAATGCAACACTACTAGACTGCAAAGAAAAGTAAAATTATTATTTTTTTTTTATTTTAATTTTATTTTTATTTTTATTTTATTTTTTTTTTTTTTGCTGTAATTAAACATTATTCGTACATGTTGTTTCATAATTTCTTGCATGTAGACATTATACAGAAGGAGAAAAAAAATCAAATGTACCCTTCAAATATACCCTCAGCTGTTGATTTACACGCAGCGATGTTGTAACGACATTCCTGTGACGTTGTGTGTTCATTGGTGTTTGCTGGATTATTACACACTAGACCAGTTTTACAATATAAGGTACTAATCTGCGTTCTTTTTTCTTGCCTTTCTTCTTTCTTTTTATTTTCTTTTTTGTTTTGTTTTTGCCATTTACTAGCGTTGTGTTTCGTTTTTGGGTCAGAGCATAAAAAATGCGGACATGACGTCATAACTGAACTGTGACCATGCTGTTATTGTGCAGACATAAATGGCAAATAAAGTGTATGGAACATACCAAACGAGTTGTTCTTGATCATATGATTCACTCTGCCAGGTGTTCCAGCCACCACATGGACTTTTCCATCTTTAAGAGCTGTGACGTCATTTCGTACAGCCGTACCACCTACAAGGGCGTGACAGTTAGCGCCCATGTAATCACCGAGGGCTACCAGATGGCGCTGCGACTGAAAAAGACAGTAGACGGACAGTTGAAAACTTGCATTGGCATAAACTTTTTCGTGTCTTTTGCAAAAAAAAAAAAAAAAAAGCTGACACGAAGAGCTTCACTATTTTCTCAGTTTATAAGTACAGTCGAACCTCGTTAGCTCGAACACCGATGGCTCGTTTACCATTGCTAATTCGAACTCGTTTTTGCGTCCCTATGAAGTTCTTCCGATACCTCAAGAAAACAAATATTTAGGACTTTTTCTTATTTTATCGTGAAATTGTATGTTGTGTGTACTCATTAGAATTGCCTCATCGAGGCGGGGTGGGGGGGTGTAACTTGGGGATAAGTTTGGTATGGGTGTGCGAGCCAGTATTTCGAAAACTATCCCATTCATATACCTGGCCTTTGAAAAAACGGGGCCATTCATATACTAGATCATCTGAAATGTTGACCTATTCATATACTGCCCGTTGATTTTTTTTGTACCCATTTATTGCTGGTAGTTAGACAAATAATGCAGTCAATTCATTGAATACCAAGAGAATAAGCAGCCACAAAAATCTCTGAGTGAAAAATATGTGCATATACCGGGATGTCAGAAAAAAGTGGGGCCTTTCATATATCAATCAAGAAAAATTGGTCGTCATATACTTTTTGTCGAAAAAGGGGGCTAATCATATACCTGGCAGTGCTGAAAAAGGGGGCTATTCGGCACGCACGTCCGTACTATGCCATTTATAGGAAGTTATCCGCGCGGAGTCTTCGCTGGGGGCACATGCAGTCTTGTAGGAAATGCTTAAAGTTGAAAACCAGGCTGGGTGTAAGTATATGTATTAACTGGCCTAAAAAAATTAAGGTTTTATGATAAGTACCTGTTGAGCAAGTTCTCGGGTTGGTGCGAGAACCAGAGCCTGGCATCGATGTAGACCGGGATCCAGATTCTGGAGCACGGCGGTAGAAAACGTGGCCGTTTTCCCAGTACCCGACTGAGCTTGTGCGATGACGTCATGTCCTGAAACGAGAAAAATGAGTTCCGGTCAAGAGAAAGCGCGCACAGGCCTAAGAATCATTTTTGATGCGTGATAGATAAAAGGAAACTAAACAATTCAAAGACATCCGCGATATACCGAAATTGTATGCCTGAATATACCCTTCCTTTGCAAATAGTTAGATCAAGAGCAGTCGGCTTGGATCTGTACTGTTTGTCATTCAGTACGCGACTTTGTATCAACAACGCAGATCAAGCAGTCTGATTGGCTTACTATTAGAAGTGGGTGTGGCATGTTTAATTATTCAGCATGACAAGGGTAATGTTAAATGCATAAAAGTGAACAACGAAACAAGGTTCACTTTCATAGACTGAATTAAAAGCAAATTTCAGCCAGGCTCCATATTTCAGTCGGTAGCGTGTCTCCTGCGGATTCACGGGTTGCGTTCGAATCCCAGCTTGACCACAAAGCGTTCGTAGAGATTGATCATTAAATCATTTCTACAGTCATTTCCCACATCCGCTGATTCAAAAAGGACATTTGTCAGTTACTGGCGAAAATATTAGCCCAAGCACAGGTCAACCGCTTAGAGGGCTAAGCCTGTTTAGAAAAAAAAACTTTTGAACAGATTAACTACATGACCGGCTCGACATGACCTTAACAGTGTTGACTCGGCCGTAAAACTCCAACTAAAAAAAAAGACAGCAGCAAATACCTTTTATGCAAGGGACAATGGCCTTCTGTTGTATAGCAGAAGGTTTCTCAAATCCAAATGCATAAATTCCTCTCAGAAGTTCATCCTTAAGGTTCATGTCATCAAAACTCTTGTACACTCCGTCCAGTGCCTCCTGGAAAGTACAAATTCAAAATAAGTAGGCTATAATATAAGAGCAGTTTTTATACTATTGGACACGGGCAGAGAGAGAGAGAGAGAGAGAGAGAGAGAGAGAGAGAGAGAGAGAGAGAGAGAGACCAATTAATAATGTGCGACCCTATCGCATGTTTGAATCCAAGCTTTGTCAAATTTCATCCGTAGATCAGGAAATACCTTCGACGGTCATTTCCTCGCTTCCTCTTCCCACGTCTTCTGATTCAAGAAGGACAGCTGTTAATTACTGGCAAAAGTATGTGCACTGAGTATTGGTTAACCTCTTGTATAGAAGTACGTTTGCCCAGCAAAAGAGTGAGCAGGTTTAAAACTGACTGGCTTGACATAACCTTAACATTGTTGAGTGGGCCGTTAAACTCCAATCAAATCAAACGACTCTATCAAAAACTGCTAAGATGTGTAGTTTGTTGTACATGGCCATATATATATATATATATATATATATATATATATATATATATATATATATATATATATATATCAACACACTATACATATTTTATTTTTTGGCTAAAAATATCCATACTTAAATAGCTATATGATAAAGTATACATTTATGTAGGTGTTACCTCCAGGCCATGGGTGTCTTTGTTCTTGCCTGTATCCCCATTGTCGTCGTCCTGTCGTTTCTCTCCATCAAAACTGAAGAACAAAATGTACATGTATCATAATTACTCTAAATGTATCATAATTACTCTAAAAGTATCATAATTACCATTTATATCAGGACACCTTAACTCCTTACCTTATTTGTCCTACAATTTCAAATTTTTGGTCACGTGGCATAACATAGTCATGCATTGTACTACCAGCTGATGAGTCTACAAACTGCTGGATGTGTCGCAAACAGTGCAGATCCAAATCAGACGCCGCACAACGCGGCGTCTGATTTGGGTCTACACTGTTCCGGCCTGTCTGTTTCAAGTATCGGTTTAGCGTAGATACAGTCTGAAGTATATGAAGAGTCTGAATGAAACCGAGACCCATAGTTTCGATCTTTTATGTGGTATTTGTTTCCAAGGGCATGCCTTGTATATTTTTCTTTTTGGTTTTATCTTACTGGATTAACAAACAGGATTATGAGAAAAATATTTAGTCACTGGAGACTGGAGCCAGTCTACAGCTAATGTTACTTATTCAGGTGACGTGTCGGTGCAGTAAAAACGTCTCTCCGTACTTCATAATAATGCAGTTTTAATTTTTATTTTCCCTGAGTTCACTGAGTCCATTCTGGCAGGCACGTAGCCAGACGGAAGCTATTAGGCAAGGCCTACAACTTAAATTTGGCAATTTAACCTTATTTTCACCTAAGATTTGTTCAGATGACATCAAATGGGCCGAGGCACAGTATTCCCTACAAGATGACATGTCCGCTAAGCAATGACTCAGATCAGCCTGCGCAAATGCAGAGTCATTGCTTTGCGCTAATTAGCCAAACATCCAATTTTTTATTAGACGAACTGTTTAGAATGTGCGTATGAACAGGCTGATCCGAGTCTTCGTTGGGCGTACATGCAATCTTGAAGGAAATGCTGTGCCTCGGCGGCTGAAATTTCAGAGATTCTATTAGCAGTCTTCATCTTCATAAAGTTCCTGGCTACACCTCTGGTTCTGGTATCTTTGAAAAGCGAATTCCTCTCTCTCTCTCTCTCTCTCTCTCACCTCTGATCTTTGAAAAGCGAATTCTCTCTCTCTCTCTCTCTCAGAGAATGCAGAGTGAGAGAGAGGTGGGATTGTCGCCCTGCAAACTCCATCTCTCTCTCTCTCTCTCTCTCTCTCTCTCTCTCTCTCTGAGTGAATGCGGAGTGAGAGTAAGAGGTGGGATTGTCGCCCTGCAAATCTCTCTCTCTCTCTCTCTCTCTCTCTCTCTCTCTCTCTGTGAACGAATGCAGTGTGAGAGTAAGAGGTGGGATTGTCGCTCTTCAAATTCCTCTCTCTCTCATTGTGAGAGAATGCGGAGTGAGTGAGAGTGAGAGGTGGCCCTGCAAATCTCTCTCTCTCTCTCTCTCTCTCTCTCTTGTGAGAACGCGGAGTGAGAGTGAAAGGTGGGATTGTCGCCCCGTAATTCTCCCCCCCTCTCTCTCTCTCTCTCTCTCTCTCTCTCTCTCTCTCTCTCTCTCTCTCTCTGTGTGTGTGAGGGAATGCAGTGAGAGTGAGGTAGGATTGTCGCCCTGCAAACTCCATTTCTATCATTTGAAGAGTCTTAATGAAACCTAGACTTCGATTTCCTCTTTGTTTCTATGGGTATCCTTTGGCGATTCACATTCAATTCATCAGTTGTGAAGAAAGTTCGTGGACTTATAAACTCACTTTCAGCGGAGCAATGTGGATTAAAACCGAAACCCCGATATGCTTTTAGTTTCCAAGGGCACCTTATATAGATTTGTTATGTATTTCATCGATGGTGAAGAAAGTTCGTTGACCTATAAACTCACTTTGAACGGGACAATGCGGATTTTATTCAAAGTGACAACTTAAACCGCGATAGAAAATCATTTCGAGCCCAAACCCAATTTATACGAAGGGGAGTAAGCACATTCGCGTTAATTGTACAGTACATTTAGAGTTACTGTTCTTGATAAGTTAATCGCGTGTCCAATCGTGCGATCTACACTGGTCGTGTATTTGTTCCCAGAGGCGAGTATCTTCTTCAAAGATTGACATTCAGTGTCCCTATATTTTGTATACCCAAAACTAAAGAAACATATGTAAGGAGAATACAGAGGCGGCACACTGTGAGTAAAACTATTTCCCCACTGTGAGCCCCATGCGTAGTATTTCGCAACTTATGTTCGATCAGCCCGAAAAAGTCACATCTTTATATAGATCACAATTCTTGAGTCATACAATGTATTACAATATGATTCTTAAATTGATATTATATTAGGCCATATTAACTTACTTGAAATAAAATAATACATAAAATGTGCGAAAACAATCTCAGTTAACACACTATTGAAATCTGTATCGGGCCTTTATCGGCCTGACCGGAATCCTGTCGGGCCGATAGCAACCCGATATTGATCTGTTAAGCAGAACGCTAGCTGGGAATGTTTAGTCGTGTTTAAATGAATGATATATAATCTGAATTAGAAATGTTTTTAAAAGAATAGAATGATGAAGACTACATATTCAAATATACATATAAGTACAGGAAATTCTCTTTTTATCATACAGATAAATTACCCTAGATAATGGGAAATTTAGCCCTCAAAACGATGCCGTCTGATCATATCAACACTCTTTTTCGCTCATCTGGCTGTTTTAGATACATAATGATGAGGTAAAATTGACTTGGTGAACTTTTAGGATAAGTATGGTAATGGGCTAAAGTTCGAATAATTAGGGTAAATATGATTATTCATATTTTATATGAAAACACGTACCAGTCAGTCCCGTTGTAAGGCGAGTCCTTCCACTCGTATCGATTACTCGATTTAACGTCCCCTTTTCTGTATCCCTCCTCCTCCGCCCCTCCACCGGAGCTTTTCTTGGGCTTAACCCCTCTCTGGGTGTCTTCGCTGCAGTCGCGAGTGCTTGACTTAAAGTTTTCGGCTCTTGTTTGACTCATTAGAGAACAAGGTAACGGTATTCATTTATGTGTGTTTTCTTTCGTTTGTTTGAGCTTTATTGGTCGCTAGCGATGTCCGATAACTTATATACCGCAGCGTGCTACCATTTCGAAATGGTAATTTATCATAAATAGAAATTACGTATCGTCCCTGAATTGTGGTATAGCTTATTGATTAACGGCTAAATATATAAATATACTCCACGATCTAAGAAACGCGAAATTTGAATTCTACCCGATTTTTCTGTTTTGCTTACGATGTTTTTGACGCCTGCATAAAAAATAGTAAGCAGCAGCGGTGTGATGCTTGTTTTCTTTACGCTCTCCAATGAATCTGACAGGGAAATATGGCTGATATACCACCCCAGTCTTTTTGATGCTGATTGTGAGATCATAACTGTCATAGGAATTAGATACTTGATCCACACCTTTTTGTATTTTCTCTTTTGATGGGGCACCCTTAGCTATATCATCAGCAAAGAGGAACTCATCTAGCACCTCTGTCTGCACCTTGGATTTAGCTTGCAGCTTTCTTAGGTTGAAAAGCTTCCCATCAAATCGATACCTAAGAGGTATACCATTGTCACCATCTTGGAAAGCATATGTGAGCATGGCAGAAAACATCGTGCTGAACAGTACTGAAGCTAGTACAAAGCCTTGCTTAACTCCATTTGTAACAGAGAATGGATAAGGAAACTCACCATCATTTTGGACCCTTGCAAGTATACTATCGTGAAAATTGCCGCACCGTTGCCATGACTTTGGCAGGACAGCCAAACTTTGTCATAATTTTCCAAAGTCCCTCACGACTGTTGTGTCAGATGCTTTGGTAAGGTCGACAAAGGTCATGTAGAGATCCACATTCTGTTCCTAGCATTTCTCTTGAAGCTGTCTTGCCGGGAAGAACATACCAATCGTTCCTCTGTCTTTCCTGATTCCACATTTGCTTTCTGGTAGAAGCCCTGACTGTTCAAGGTGTTCTTTCAGTCAGTTCAGTAGGACTCTTGCAAGCATTTAACAGTAAAGAGATGCCCCGATGAATGTCGCAGACTTGAGGATTCCCTTTCCCTTTGAATAAGTGGATGATTGTTGCACCCTTGAATTTTTTAGGGATGGCTTCTTTTCTCCACATAATGTGAAATAACTCTGTCAGTTTCTCTGCAACTGGAGGACCTTCTGCTTTGTAGATCTCTGCAGGTATTGCATCTGATCCTGGAGCCAGATGACAGGTTTTATTGGTTTCACTGTTTCAGAGACGGTTGGGAACTCATCAAGCAGCGGATTACATTCCACGTGTTGTAGTTTGTTGATGGCTTCATCATTGATAGATGCTGGCCGATTAAGGACACCATCCAAGTGAACATTTTGACTTTGAATTGATTATAATAATATAGGCACAAATACATGCATCTCAGCTTCTTTAGCAATATGTATGCGGTTCTCATTAAAAACATTACCACATATAAACAGATGAAAAGATAATACTTCGAATTTACCACTATGTCTTCAAAGTTTCCTGGTGACAGTTAGAAAATCGCCAATCTATTTTTGAAATAATTGATTATAAAAATACTGAAACAAATCCAGAAGTTATTCAGCACATAGATTGTTGATACAGTTTTAAAGACCGGACGTTCAAATGATAGGGTTTATCGTGACATTTGTACATGTTCGTGTACACACGCATAGCCTACACGCGTTTTGTGCCGGTCTCGGTGGCTCAGTTGGATGCGCCGTCCGACTGGAGACCAGGAGGTCGCGGGTTCAACCCCCGCCGAGGTCGGCAACATTCTTTAGTGGAGATTGATCATGAAATATTTTCTACGGTCATTCTCTCCCCTCCGCTGTTTCAAGAAGGGCAGTTGTCAGTTTCTGACGAAAGAATGTGCACAATACTGGTTAACCGCTTAGAGGACTAAGCCTGCCCAGTAAACGTGTGGTTAGGTAAACTGACCGCGCTCGACATGACCCCATTGGGTTGACTGGGCCGTAAAACCTCAACACAAACAAACAAACACGCGTTTTGTGATCTGTCAAAACTATTTTTTTTTAAGTGTTTCAGAAATTATACTTCTTGAAGAAATGCTGATTATGATGTCGGTAATTCTACAAATCATGAATAGATATGGATTAAAATTTGAAGTATATTCTCATTTCCAAGCGTCGCTTACCATATTTCGCCAGGACATCTGAACCGTGGCACAGCATTTCCTACAAGATTGCTTGTCCGCCCAGTGAAGACTCAGATCAGCCTGCGCATCCGCGCAGTCTGATTTGACTCTTCACGGGACATTCTATTGGTACCCAAGGATCCAAAGTATCTTCAGGTGGACAGCAAAGACTGTGATCCGCCTACGTGGGTGCGCAGACAGTTTTGAGTTTTCTCTGGGCGCATATGCGATCTTGTAAGAAACGCTGAACCCCGGCTCATTGGCTCAGAATCATACATCAACGTGAAATTGAATCAAAATCTACCGTTCTTGCGGGTGGTGGGGTGGTGGTACATGTAAGGGCCTGATGTACTTACAGTAGGCGGGGAAGGGGGCATGTTAGTTTCTTTTGTTTCTGCACTGCCATATTCGTATTTTCCCTTATCCGTCCCTGTTTCTTTCTTCCCATCTACTACATGTAGCTCTCCTATCCGTTATACCTTTCACATGACACAAAATAGCCCTAAAGTGTTGATGTGTCGTTAAACAGAAACACAAAATTGACTTTCTTGTGATAGTTTAAAAAATGCTGATTTACCTGGTTATTATAAAATTATTATAAAAGTTTGGTATTGTTCCGATGAAAAATAGAATAACATCCTCTTTCTGAGGTCAGGCTGTTCAACTGCTCTCAAAAAAGGGAGTAGAATTTGTTATGGAGTTTGGCAGTGACCATTTGATTTTCATATGGGTATAGAGGAAGGGCGGCGTTGACTTTTTTTGAAAAAGAAATGAAATTCCAAGACCCGATTTGCCAGAAAATAAAATATGCCAGGACCAGGGTATAAGCTATTGTACAATTTGCAAACGCAAATGAAAAGACAGGCTTATGTCGAAGAAGCAAGCAAAATCCAGGCCGCCCGACGACATCCCCTACCACACAAACACAAAAACCAAACGGTCGGTCTCTAATTGAAAAGTATTTTCAAGAGCT
The DNA here is from genome assembly GCA_964016985.1 of Anodontia alba. Taxonomy (NCBI): domain Eukaryota; kingdom Metazoa; phylum Mollusca; class Bivalvia; order Lucinida; family Lucinidae; genus Anodontia; species Anodontia alba. The sequence goes on along the minus strand of OZ024838.1, from coordinate 12,122,724 downwards.
GCCAATTGTTTTGCGTTTCTTTTTGCTGTCGAGTATCTTTTTTAACAATTAAGGCTTAGCACTCTGGGTAAAATTTTTAGCAGTTGACATTTTGAATTATTTTCTTTTTTTTTTCCCCCGAAACAGGTTTTGTCATTTCAATCGAATTGTCTAGAATCGAGACAATTTGCATGAAATGTCAAATCCTGTTTTCTAGGGAAGATAAGAAAATATCACCAATTTGTCGTCTGCTGAATTAGCCCAGAGAGTGGTAAATTTTAAGATCAAAGATTCAAGGTCGATAGGTATTTAGCGCTAAACATGCTGGAAAAAAACATTCAGCAGATGACATTTAGAAATAAGTTTTCTTATTTTTCCCAGAAAACAGGTTTTGTCATTTCATGCAAATGGTAGCATTTGTATGAAATGTCAAAGCCTATTTTCAGCATTACAAATTGATGATATTTTTCTTGTCTTTCTTAGAAATTCAGAAAAAAAGAAATATATATATATATATTTACAATGACTTAAGCGCTCAATTTCGTAAAATCATTTTTCGATATATAAAGATTGGGTAGAACATAAATGTAATACAACAGACTGCATGCATGGTGGTTAACACAATCACGTTTAATAACTTTGCTTACCTCTTTGATTGCACGCCGGCGGGTCGGGCCTCAGCCTCTATGACGGCTCCGGCCTAAAAACGTTAAAGTAAGTCGGTTGGTGCCTGATGCTCTGGCTCTGGTCGGGCCCACCGGAGTCGTAGTGTTGGTTTTATTTTGCCTTAGCATTTGAGTTATTTCTTGCTGTCGAGTCTTCATCGTTGTTTCATCTCCCTTTATTGCTCGGAGATGAAGCACTGATGAGTTAGAAATGAACTAATGTCCTGTGTTTACCACGGCAGAACTAAGGGCGAGCGTTGTGGCCACGTAAAATCGATTTAATCCTCCAGTAAAGTTTTTACTGACCGTTCCAAGGCGGTGCTTCTGCTGTAGTTTACTATTTCTGTCATTGTATGTATGTCCTGGTGAACATTTTTATTTTGGATTTATTTTGGCCAATTATTTGGGAAAGAAACTGCATGTCCTTTTGGCTTTCTGCTTTTAGTGTTTTGATTGTGGTGCCGTTACTTTAAGTGCGCCTTCTTTCCCTTTGGTGTCTTGGAACGGAAGGTGTTAGGTAATCGCATCGATTCCTGATTATTGCCTTTCTTTCTATTTAGAAATATATCTTTGACATTTCATGCTAATTGTCTCCGTCAGGGAATGTTAAGGCCTATTATTATATTGAAGCTTGACTGTACTATGTACTCGGGCCTTCAGTTTTCCAGAACGGAGCTGCTCAAACGGTTGACGGATTTAGTGATGGTCCGAAGACTGTTGAAAAAAACGCCATCTTGAATATCCGACTCAATGGCTTGAACGTCTTTGCATGGGATCGTGGAAATCAGTTCTAGATATCGGTAGTTCGTGCCACTGAGGGTTAATGATAGCGCCAGGTCAGGAGACAAATGGGGACAGTTTAGAGATATCTTTTCGACCTTTTATTGCATAGTTTTAAATTTCGAGCCGTCAGGCGAGAAATTTAAAACACGCAATAACCGATTTGTCGCAATCACCATTTAGGACCATATCTCACAGCTGCCACAATGAGACTGACCCCAGTGTACACCGATCATATATTTAATCAAGGATATCACGTTTCATTTAATGTCTTATTGCGACAATGCCCCTTAATGCTTTAGCTGCAATTCGCATGAGGGTCCTATAATATCTTGGCAAGAGGGTAAAAAGAACATTATTACACTTCAAAAATGATTTCTGCAACTAGAAGTCTCAGTTATAGGCTATTAGCAATATACAGTCGAACCTCGTTATCTCGAACTCGCTTATTTCGAATTACCGCTTATCTCGAAGTGAAAATCTGATCCTTGTTTTAACATGAAACTATGACAACAGGTAACAAAATATTGTGGAAAAGAGGAGAAATTGCTCCTAAGGAGCAATTTCTCCTCTTTTCCACGTTATTTTATATATATATTTCTAACTTCAGGAGTCAAATTACATATTCATTTGTTAAATGTGGTTGTTCAATTTATTGTTTTCCTCACTCCCTCAACATTGATATGTCGAGATACGGATATCTCGAAGTGTTTAAGTGAGTCCCTTGGAATTCGAGATAACGAGAGTCGACTGTAGATGTTTTCTACCCGGGACACCATGCATATCAGGTGGCTGCAATATATATATACAAACACGAACAATTAGAAGTTTTTATAATAATACACGTTACATATTACATGGAACATAAAGTTTGTTCCACATATAGTTCCAAAAGTCTTTTGTAAGTAGGGTCGTGTGTCAAATAAAAATGTATACTAAGAAACAAATCGGTCAAAGTAATCGTTTCTGAAATAGTGACCTCTGCTTAAGGTAGTGAACAGGCGTTACATATGTGTATGGTTCGTACATATCATACGAACGCTTCACACTAACTTGTCCACATGTTACATATGCGTATATACGTAACAATTTGTTATGTGTACATACAACGGTACGCATATGTAATGTAACACAATTGTCACGTATTAGTATGTGTGACATATGCACACTCACACCCGCACACTAAGGCTGATTACTAGACTGGTTATAGACTATTTAGCTAGTCTGTTTCTTTTCTTGACGGACGATATTTTCCTTTTTTTCACAGAATCTCATTTTATTTAGTTTTTTTTTTTTCTATGTAGCTCAAACTGAATGAGATTTGAGTTTTATCAAACCGGTATCAGAGAGGCAATGTCTTATTATTCTGTGCCCAGTTGTTCAAAGCTAACGACATCATTAGCTAACGATTTGTTAAAATTTACATTGAGTGATACGCAAATATGCTGAAATGTTTTGCTGAAAAACTGCATAAGCTACTCACATTTTTTTCAGCAAAAAATATCAGAATATTGTATATTGAATCCGCTAAAACAGTTAACAAAATGACCCTTAACGAGCACGTTAAGCTAACGACGCTTCGAACAACTGGGCCCTAGTGGACATTGTAGAGTATTTCTTATGATCTTATCTCTTGGGCTTATGCCGGTCTATGTGATTACATGTACGGCATCTCATCACAAAGGGGAGTGCACCATTGTCCTCCTACTAGCAATGGGTATATGAGAGTTCTGCTTTGTCTATATATACTTAGAGGCTAAAATAAGTATATCATGAGGTAAACTCAAGGATTTTTATTTGTCAAAACAGTTTTTACATATCCGCATAAATCGTTGGTGTAATGTTTTAGAACAACCTTTTAAGCATAATCTGCAATACTTTTCGTGAGATTTTATCAAAGAACAAGGAAATGGCATTGACTGAAACGATTAAGAGATCTGAATCAATATTTGGGCATGAGTAGCTTCCCTTTAAACATGCATTTCGGACAATGGAGATTACATTTATGTTTTTATATGCATTCATTCGATAAAAGGATAAATACGCAGTAAGGACATGTTTCACCTTCAAATGCATCATGGAGTACAGTGTCAAATTTCTACACAAAGGAAGTGATGTTTTTTTGACATTTGCGTTTCTAATCTGAGTTTCTATGAGACGTTAATTGACATTTTTTCTTTCCAGTAAACGGTTTTAGGAGATTTCATCTGAATTTGGCACAAAGACACCAATCCAAGCAACAAGTTTCCGAAAATTCCGAAAATTCTAAGTGAAAACGTCCAGTACTAAGTGAGATAGAGACTCTTTTAATTCACTATATTCCTTTCATCCAAAGGAAGATAGTTTGAAACGGGTAGAAATTCAAATTAGGTTTTACGCCGTTAGATGTGGATTTCGGATTAAATAATGCTGTGGGTTTACTCACTGACATTTGTGTAAGACATTCGATAAACGTGAAATGTCATTTGCCTTATACTAAGCAAGTTTTGACTGGAAACACTGTTTTCAATTAAGGGCCCATACCTCTATAACTTATGGTTGCAAAAGAGTGTGTGTTTTGGAAAGCTAGATGTTTGGCAAGACTGACCATGAAAACAATTTCATTTAACCCTTGTCCTGCTGAATAAATTAAGATGCCACACCCACTTCTGATTTTCAGCCAATCAGATTGCTTGATCTGAACTGTTGCTATAAATTCACATATTTGATGGCAAACAGTGCAGATCCAGATCAGTTGGCTTCTTCAGAAGCCAACTGATCTGGAGCTACACTGTTTGCAAAGGCATGGTATATCCGGGCTCAGCAGGACAAGGGTTTTAATTAAGGACGAACTTTTCACGCGAGTCTGTATTAAAAAATAATCAAAGCACTGACAGCACTGGTCTCTAAATGTCTCTGAGTGTACGCTGGGAAAATGTCCTGAACGGGGACTTAAGACTGTTTCATTATAGGGATCAAACATGGTTTTTCATGCATTAACATTCACCAGGTCCCGAGGGAGGTGTTGAAAACCGAGGCCGGAGGCCTGGCGAATAATGCATTGAAAAACCATGTTCGATCGCTATTATTGCATAAAAACTGAAAACATTTGCTATATTTCGCGTTATTTCTTGCACTATTTTGTTTCGCCTTTTCACCGATGTCTCGCGAACGCAATTTGCACGGACTATGCACGTTCTAGGGCCGGGCAGTACACATCTCGTAACGGCAGCAAATCTGTGGCCCCGGTACGATCATATTGAAAGTTGCGTAGCCGTGCATTAACAGCGCGTGAATTGCCTTGTTAATACACAGCTTTTCGCCGGTTAATGCACGGCTGTTAATAACGTGCGACACTGCTTTTTTATGCAATAATAAACCCTTAACTTTCTGTATTTAAAGCCAATAGTGCAGACCCTGATCAGACGCCGCGTTCTGTGGCCAGAGTCCCAAATGTCCCAGTCCAGGTTTAATACATAATCCTCTATCAACAGCACCTTGATGTCACAGCGACAAGAACAGCGCAGCTATAAATAACCGTTACCTGGATTTCAACTCACGCGCGGTTTGATGTTATTGGTCAATAATTATCACGTCGTCAACTACCTTAATAGTCTGTTAAGAAACTTTGGCGTTTGTATACTATGGATCGATTGCAAACAATCGATCCAAAAACTGTATACTTTTTATTCCCTCTGAGTATATGTTGCTTTGTCGCCCGTTTTGCCTGAGTATGTGAATATATTTCATTTTATGGTCATGTATATCATGTTGCCATATAAATGGACTGAGAAACGTAAAGTGATTTGTAGACTGGCTCTCGTCTACGTGATGTATGAATCAGCACAAAAATGATTTATATTTTACAAAAATCCTATCTTTTGGAATGTCATTCTGTCTGATTTGGCTGATCAAGTTTCTATCTGGTAAGAGAGATAATATGTGTAGAAAAATAGTCAAGGAGAAGCCCAGCTGAGTTGAACATGAAAGAAGTTTCAAAATTTTGTCAGTATTTTAAGATTTATAAACAAAACAAATTTCATGCTTAGCTGAATTGAGTATGAAAAAAGTTTTATAAGCTCGGGGCTAGGGTATATGCGAACAGAAGAAAGTCTAGATCAGCCTGCTACTCCGAAATATTTTAAACGGAAATTAGATATGATACTCTAAACCAGTTGAAACGCAACGTCAGAAAACGTACCTTCGAATATGTGCGCCCGGCTAAGATTCAGACCAGCCTGCACATTCGCGGAGTCTGACCAGAATCTTCAGTGGGCGCATTCACGATAGCCAAGGATGCAGAGTTTCTTCATGCGGTCAGCGAACACTCCGAGCAGATGCCCGGATGCTCAGGCTGATTTGAGTCTGTACTGGGCGCACTTGTCAGTAGGTACGTTTCCACACGTTGCGGCTCTTATATCTGACCGCTTTAAGGTACAGAATAATGCAATAGTTAGACATTTAAAGCCAAGAGGTCTACTCGAAAAGGAAATAATTTGTTCGCAAGGGGGAGCGAATTCTTTCCTTTTAGAGTAGAGCAAATATCAGAAGGGAGGCAAAGCAATCTTGATAGAGTTGTCGCTCCTTAAAAAGTATCAATACCCCTTAAATCATATCAATGATCTGGACCGCAGTGAGAGAAAACGTACCTTCTGGCATTTGCGCCCAACGAAGACTCAAACCAGCCTGCGTATCCGCGCAGTCTGATTAGAGTTCGTTGTCTGCATGAAAAAAACTTTGCATCCTTGGCTATCCAAAAATGCACGCAGTGAAGATTCTGATCAGACTGCGCGAATGCGCAGGCTGATCTGAATCTTCGCTGGGCGCACGTATCCGAAAGGTACGTTTTCTGACGTTGCGGCTTATTTATTTTCTTTTCTGTGTGGAAAGAGTTGCGGTTCAATTAACAAAAATAATAAGAAGCAATAACGCACGCACGCACACATACAACAACAACAACAAAAAGGCGTAATAACATTGAAGAACCGGATCGTCCTTATCCGCATTGCCAGAACACAGCCGTCGTTTTTCAACAGTATTCCGGAAAGAAAAGACCCTGATCAGAGAAAATTATACGGATGCACAAGGTTATTGGAGAGCTGGGGTAAGTTGCATAAGGAAAGCGCTTTCATGTAGCGCTCTGTAGCGATTTGTCCTTGCTATGCAACGGTATGTTTGTTTGGAGCGCTTTTTAAAATGTCTGCCAAAATGACACGATTTTCAAACTCAGAATTTCTCGTAAAAAACTTGCTTCAACGATTGGTTTTGTGTTCTATGGTTATTTCTGCACAATGCACGTCGTCTAAGGACAATAAAATAAATAAGAAACATTTCATCTCTTAAAACGGACACTGACTACGTCGGGCGCCGCCATTTTGTTTTGTCTCGTTGCTATGCAACAGTCTGTTTCAGACAGCGAGTCCATTGTCTGCGCATGTCATATTCTTCGAAGATAGTATTTGAAAAATGCCACCTAGCGGAAGATAATGACAGCGAGTCAACTCCGAACACAGTTACAAAGCGCTACGAAGCGCTTTTTGGTAACGTACCGTTGCACTGCGAAGCGCTACAAAGCGCTCTGTAACGCTTGCCTAATGCAGCTCGTCTCTGGTCTTGCAACAAACCGCAACCCAATCATTAGACTGTCACGTGCAATGTTGAGTTCACCGACCTCATTATTGGGGAAATCGTAAATTGAGCCAGCGCATGACAAAACCTACAAGATGACTTGTGCACCAGCGAATACTCAGATCAGACTGCGCATCCGCGCAGTCTGATCAGAGTCTTCGCTGATCACATGTGCCTTCTACAGCCTCCGGGCTGTCAAACAAAAGAGGGTTGAACAGGAACCCTTACAATACTGGATGAATGTGCAAGCTGATCTGAGTCTTTGCTGATACCACAGGTCTTATTGTAGGCTTTGTCGTTCGCTGGCTCAATAAATACATGTTATACATTATGCTTAGAATAAAAATATAAACAGTACTTTAAGATGAGATACCCAGGAAATGCCACAAAAATGACAAACCAAACTCCAGATATGAACGTACAAATAGCCGCAGAGGAACCGCCTTCGAGCTGTCAGTGGGAAAATTATTCGGTGGCAGGGGCGTTGGAAGGAGATTTTTTCTCACCCTGAATTCTGATGCAGCTCCAAATCATCACGAAAACATACCTATATAATTTTGATTCCCTTAAACCCCACTTTATATAGTAAAACTGGAGTTTACAGGGGTACACATTATTTTTCTTATTTCTGCTCAAAAACATAGATTGTGGGTACTCGTTAGAATCGTCTCGGCGAGGCGGTTCTAACGAGTACCCACAATCTATGTTTTGAGCAGAAATATGAAAAATATCTGAATTTTTATCTGAAAACTTACAGTTTTTGGAGGTGTAATTTTCAATATATTTGAATAGGCGTGTTTTCACAATGTACAAACACATGTTCTGTACGAATAGGGGTCCTCTACCTCATCTGTGAAGCATCACTGTGAAACATGATGAAACGAAGCAAATGGCTTTGATTACCTAATCACCAACCCTCTGTCCGTAATGATAATAATAATAATAATAATAATAATAATAATAACAATAACAAAAATGACAGCCCTATCACTTACGAAATTTGAACCTATCGAACTTACTAGTCTATAAAAAAATAACTAAATATGACAGCCCTATCCCTGGCGAAATTTGAGCCTGTCGAACTTACTGATTTACAGCGTAGCATTCTAACTATGCTGAAAGTGGCTATATCATTTCCCCTGTCAAAATACTCAAACTTGTAAAACGTGTCATATTATTTTCAAAAGTGATCAGTTTTCACGTAATTTGACTGAAAATAAACCACTAGAGCAATCCTAGTCCTGGGTTGGGAATCACATATCATGTGCATCGTGAAAAAAGACCCTCATCGCATTTGCGGTCAACGGAGGTTCAGAACAGCCTGCGTATTCTAACGGTCTGATCAGAACCTTCGCAGTCAGCTGACAGAATCGGTGTAATACTATAAAATAATATTGAAAAACCTAGAAAGTCCTAATCAAATTGAGCGACTACGCATGTTGTTCCTATGCAGCATAAGAACTTTTTTTTATTTCGCATCATATACGTACTCTTCTGACATTAGCGCCCAGCGAAGATTCAGATCAGCCTGCGCATTTGCGCAGTCTGATCTGAATCTTCACTGGGCGTATTTTGGATAGCCAAGGACGCAAAATGTCGCAAGACGGACAACAGACCGCGGATTTGAGTCTTTTTTGGGCGCAGATATTTGTGTCCGAAGGTACGCTTTCTCGAGTTGCGGCGGAAATATCATTTAAACATCTTCACATCTAGAAATGCGCATTAGCGCAGTCTGATGAATCTTGAGACCAACACAGATACCTTTGAAAACAGTGCAGATCCAGATGAGACGGCTTGTAACGAGTCGTCTCATCAGGATCTACCATGTTTGCCATTCTGTTGTCGAGTTTTACTCAAACCTCTATTTGCAACAATCACTGTTTGCCATTCTGTTATTATTTTTGACTGAAACGCCTATTTGCAACAATGTGTGTGTCTAAATTCAAGAATGAAAGAGTCCATTTCAGAAACTCAGGGGTGAAAGGGTTCAGGATGGTACGGAAGTTGCATCCAGCAATTTAGATACGTCCACAAATTGTAGGGGTATAATGTAAAGAGTAAGGCGAGCTAATATTTAATTTAAACGTTTATTTCTTGTAGAGTGATAGCTGCCATGACGTCACTGTCAAATTATCATCCGAGCACTTTACGTTTGTTCGGCACTCCGGGAATGTGCCACTTTTTTAAAAACAAATAAGCTGGCTTAGTCCACTGTCTTCTTACGTAACAACCCTCTTCACCGTACTGAGATACACAAACTGACCAAACATACTTCTAAAAGGTGCCGCAGGTTTGTTCTAATATGACCCACTACAGAAACACAAAAGTCCCTTTCCTCAACGGTGAAATGTAAAGAGTTTAAATGTAAAAGGTGCAGACTGATTAGAATTTCCGCCGTTTAGAAGCGCAGTATTCGCACTGCTTGCTGACATTATGCATTCGGCGATATGCGTCGACCCAGATCCAACCACCAGATACACAGACTGGACGGATGCGCATGTTGATCTTGTCTATGCTGGTCTTAAATGTCGTAACGTTGTTTCTATTGGAAAGGACTCATATATAAACGAACAGTGCGGACAACAGCTTGCGCTAAATATAGCCTGATCAAGATCAAAGATTTTCGCACTGCACCAAACTGAACTATATATGCCAAAACTGTGAACTGCTATTATCGTTTTAGCAATATTTTTTTCTTTAAAAAAGATGTACTGTCGTTTAGAATTTGGTGATGGAACAGATTATCTACACCGAAACGATACTTATTGCAAGAATTATCTGTCATCAAATCTAACCCTATTCAGGCAAGAATGTCCCTTTGAGCGGCATATGTATAATTCAGATCAGAGTACGATACGCGAATCATTACGAAAACATGCCTATATAATTTTGACCCCCTTAAACCCCACTTTTGTATAGTAAAACTGGGGTTTACAGGGGTATACAATATTTATCTTATTTCTGCTCAAAAACATAGATTGTGGGTACTCGTTAGAACCGCCTCATCGAGGCGGTTCTAACGAGTACCCACAATCTATGTTTTGAGCAGAAATGTGAAAAATATCGGAGTTTTTTATCTGAAAATTTTCAGTTTTTGGAGATGAAATGTTCTATAAATTTGAAAAGGCGTGTTTTCGTAATGTGCTGTCCACTCTATTCGCTGATTAGGTCATTGCTATAAAACATTGTAATACATGAATCTCAGTCTCCAGCTAAATGCACAAACTGATCACGTTTGTAATAATTAGGGTCATTTTGGCTTGTTGGGGCCTATCAGCTATTTTGGGACCATTCTCTGAGGGACCATTACCTGTTCAAATACGATGCACTGAGCTCGGGGTGGAGGGGGTGGGGGTGTAGGATAACGGGGGTAATTGTGAAACGGGTGTGCGAGCCAGTATTTCAAAACCTACCCCATTCATATACATAGCCTTTGAAAAAACGGACCCATACATATACTTGATGATCCGAAATGTTGACCTATTCATATACTGCCCTTTGATTTTTGTACCCATTTATTGTTGATAGTTAGACAAATATCGCAGTTGATTCAGTGAATACCAAGAGAACAAGCAGCCTCGAATAATCTCCGAGCAAAAAATATGTGCATATACCAGGATGTCAGAAAAGAGGGGCTTTTCACATAGGAATCCAGAAAAATCGGGCCCCGAGGTTATAAACTTTTTTCATGCTCAACTCAACTGAGCATGACATTTCACTTGGTCATAAAAATAAAAATACCAATAGTTGAAACTTTTTTATGCTCAATTCAGCTGAGCGTGCTCAGCTGAGTTGATCATGAAAAAAGTTTCAAAATTTTGTCATTATTCTAAGCTTTATAAGTAAGACAAATTTCATGCTCAGCTGAGTCGAGCATGAAAAAAGTTTTATAGCCTCGGGGCCGTGTCAATCATATACTTTTTTTTGAAAAAAGGGGAGGTGGGGGGCAATCATATACCTGGCAGCGCTGAAAAAGGGGGCCATTCGGCACGCACATCCATACTATGCCATATATAGGAAGTTACACACCCCCTCCCCCCCCCACACACACTGACACCCCCCCCCCCCCCCCCCCGAGGCACTGAGCATATCATGACAATCACGAGGTCAGACAAAAAAAAAATTGCTGGAGGCGTCAATACCCTCGACGGAAATGTTTTCGGCGTAATTATTAAAAATTTTGGCACACTAAATTTAAATATTAACAGCAGATCTTATCGAAGTAAACAGTGTACGAACGAGCAGGAACGACCCAGCTCAGAATGCGCGGATACACGTGCTATTTAATATTTCGCGTGTAGCGCTTTCATATTACCGCATGTGCGTCACGCTTTGCAGAAATGATCAGATCAATTTTGAAATTCTGGTATAGCAATAAGACATACGAAGTAGTGTTATACACGAACAAACCGCAAATAGTCAGATTTTCTCAAAATGTATTAAAAGACTAATGGCTAAAACTTACAATGAGTGATTAACGTAGTAAAGACATTTTAGTTATAATCAAAATTTTGTCCGCTGTGGGTTAGCTACCCTTGCCCCTGTGCTATATACATCTATAAAATAGGGGTAGGACCGAAACTAATGTTGTGAGAACGTGTGGCCCGACCCCTTGCATTATGAATTTTGCAATAAATATGATTAAACTATAAAATTGTGTAATTTTTATATGTCTTCTCCTCTTAAATCCGCTTGAGAGATTTTCACCAGATTTCATATGGGACCTTCTGTCAAAAGGATATTGTCAGTTTGTTCAAATGGTTCCGCGCCACAGAACAAGATTGCCGCCATGCCCATATATGGTAAAAACACTTAAAAATCTTCTTCTCCAGAACCAAGAAAGGTTTGGGGCTGAATCTTGGTATATAGCATCAAGGACTCAAGATCTACCAAGTTTGTTCAAATGAAGGCCGTAAGTTGACCTTTGATCTTTTTACGGCAAGGTCAAATTTACATCCCTATACATTTACATATGGGGGAAATGTTGAAAAGTCTTTTTCTCAAAATGTATTAAAGACTAATGTCTGAAACTTACAATGTATGAGAAAAGTAGTAAAACATTTTAGTTACATTCAAAATTTTGTCCCCAGAGGAATATCTGACCTTGCCACTGGGCTATATACATTTATAACATTGTGTAATTTTTAAATGTCTTATTTTCTGAAACCGTTCGAGCAATTTTCACCAGATTTCACATTGGATCTTCTGTCAAAAGGGTATTGCCAATTTGTTCAAATGGCTCCGCGCAATTAAACAAGATGGCCATAATGCCCATATATAGTAAAAAAAACTTAAAAATTTTCTTCTCCAGAACCAAGAAAGCTTTGGGGCTGAATATTGGTATATAGCATCGAGGACTCAAGAGCTACCAAATTTGTTGAAATCATGACTGTAAGAGGACCTTTTGACCTTTCTATGGCATGGTCAAATTTGCGTCCCGATGTATTTATATGGGGAAAATGGTGAAAATTCATTTTCTCAGAATGTATTAAAGATCAATAACTGAAACTTACAATGTGTGATTAAAACAGTAAAACATTTTAGTTATAATCAAACTTTTGTACCTGGAGGGTTATTTGCCCTTGCCAATGGGCTATATACATGTATAAAATTGTGTAATTTTAGCAATTGTCACCAGATTTTACATGGGCCTGTCGATAGGGTATTGTTAATTTGTTCAAATGGTTCCGCGCAATTGAACAAGATGGCCGCCGTTTCCATATATGGTAAAAACTCTTGAAAAACTTCTTCTCCAGAACCAAAAGAACTTTGGGCTCAATCTTGGTATATAGCATCGAGGACTCAAGCTCTACCAAGTGTGTTCAAATAACGTTATAGGTTGACCTTCCAGGTGACGGTTATTCATAGCCGCGCTATTCTTGTCGCTGTGACGGACTTGGACACGAGGCATTGGCAGACATTGGCAGAATGCGGCGTCTGGCCAGGGTTTGCACAGTTTGTTTAAATCACAGGAAGTTAAGAGTTGAATATAACAATCTTAAGTCCCTGTATAATGCCATTTTCCAAGCCTACACTCAGAAACAATCGGCCCACCAGTGCTCTCAGTGCTTTGATTACTATATATCCTCATCGGCTTTAACGCTTATTATTGCATAAAAAGCAGTGTCGCACGTTATTGACAGCCGTGCATTAACCGGCGAAAAGCCGTGTATTAACAAGGCAATTCACGCGCTGTTAATGCACGGCTACGCAACTTTCAATATGCCCGTACCGGGGCCATAGAATTGCTACCATCACGAGATGTGTACTGCTCGGCCCTAGAACGAGCATAGTCCGTGGAAATTACGTTCACGAGACATCGGTGAAAAGGCAAAACAAAATAGTGCAAGAAATAACGCGAAATGTAGCAAATGGTTTCAGTTTTTATGCAAAAATAGCGATCGAACATGTTTTTATGCCCCGCCACCAAAAAAGTGGCGGGGTATTATGTTATACCCTCTAAAAATTTTGAGTGTCTGTCCGTCCGTCCGTCCGTCTGTCCGTCCGTGCGTCCGTCAGCGCCCCCACCATTCGTCTGCCCGCAACTCCTCCTACAGTTTTAGGCCAACCCTTTTCAAACTTTACAGGCGCTTTTAGGATGGTCTGAAGATATGCATATTGTTTTTCCAGAATCCTGAAATTATTTTTTATTACATTTTTTGCAATTTTAACTTAGACTTTTTTCGAGCCCTAATACTACAGAAATGTATAGGGAGTATGTACCTTCTGCCCGCAACTCCTCCTACAGTTTTAGGCCAATCCTTTTCAAACTTTACAGGCGCTTTAAGGATGGTCTGAAGATATGCATATTGTTTTTTCAGAATCCTGAATTTATATTTTATTACATTTTTTTTTTTTCATTTTTAACTTAGACTTTTTTCGAGCCCTAATACCACAGAAATGTATAGGGAGTATATACCTTCTGCCCGCAACTCCTCCTACAGTTTTAGACCAATCCTTTTCAAACTTTACAGGCGCTTTTAGGATGGTCTGAAGATATGCATATTGTTTTTTCAGAATCCTGAAATTATTTTTTAATACTTTTTTTTTTGCAATTTTAACTTAGACTTTTTTCGAGCCCTAATACTACAGAAATGTATAGGGAGTATGTACCTTGTACGCGCAACTCCTCCTACATTTTCAGGCCGATCATTTTGGAACTTTACACACGCTTTTAGGATGGTCTGAAGATATGCATATTTTTTTTTTTTTTTTCAGAATCCTGAAATTATTTTTTATCACATTTTGTTGCATTTTTAACTTAGACTTTTTGGTGTGTGTGTTTTTTTTTTTTGTTTATTTTTTGGAGTTATGAAATAACTGTTTATTGCTTCTCTTCATGTTTAACTTAGATTGTTTTCAGCCCTTATACTACAGAAGTGCACAGGGAATATGTCCCTGTGTGGCGGGACATGGTGCATGGCTTGCAGTTTTATTTTTCAATGCATTAACATTCGCCAGGTTCCTTGGGAGGTGTTGAAAACCGCGGCTTCGGTTTTCAACACCTCCCACGGGACCTAGCGAATGTTAATGAATGAAAAACCATGTTTGATCCCTATACTGAAATTAAACAAAAAAAAAAAATCTATTCTATTCTATTCCATTCTAGTCATGTCCATAAAAAAAGCCGAATTACACACCAATATGTCGAATAAAGGTTAAATAAGGCGCGAGGTATATCAAAATGTTAAAATGAGCAAATATCAACTGATCAAGTTTCGAAAAAAAAAATACTTTTGACACCCATCTGATACCGCATCTAATGTTTCAGTGGATTCCACCCGAGGCTTGCTCAGTCTCATTTGAGAAGATCGCTTTCGCTAGGGTGGACGTCGTAAGAAATGCTTGCTGAAAATGGCGAGAACTACGATCATCTTAGCTTTAATTCTCACGCTAGTTTGGCTGGCTGCGTCTGAAAACAGTGAGTTACATTTATATTTGATAATAATATATTTATTTTTCACTTAATTCTAGGAACGTTTCGGCCTCGCGGCCTTCATCGGCCCGGAAAGAAAACGTCAACCTCTACGTCCTATATATATCACTTTGTATCGAGCTCCATAATCCACTTGTAGTTCTCTGATGTCACTATATTTCACTATATTTACATGCGACCTCATATTTCACTTTTCGAAATTATGCCTATTCAAATATATTGAAAATTTCACCACCAAAAACTGAAAATTTTCAGATGAAAAATTCTGATCGCATTCATATTTCTGCTCAAAACATACATTGTTGTACTCGTTAGAACCGCCTAGATGAGGCGGTTCTAACAAGTACCCTCAATCTATGTTTTGAGCAGATATCAGAAAAATAATGTATAACCCTGTCAAGCCCAGTTTTACTACAAAAGTGGGGTTTAAGGGGGTCAAAATTATATAGGCATGTTTTCGTGATGATCTGCAACGTGAGAAAATGTACCCTCTGACATGTGCGCCCAACGAAGACTCAACTTCAGCCTGCACATCTGCGCAGTCTGATCAATCTTCTTTGCTTACACGAAGAAACTTTGCATCCACGACCATGCAAAATGCGCACAGTGAAGATTCTGATCAGACTGCGCGAATGCGCAGGCTGGTCTGAATCTTTACTGAGCAAACATGTCTAATTTACGGTTTCTGACGTCATGGCATATTTAATTCTCGTCAAGTGGAAATGCGTCTTTATGCTTTAGAGAATTGTCTTGAACAGACTGCAGAGCGAAAGATTATATTTGTGGCATTTTAGTATTTTGCCCCTCAATATTAATTGACTGGGTAAAATCTTATTTTCATTTTTTGTTTCCGTATCCTGATTAAAGATACTACCAAATTAGAATTGAATGGGTAAAACTTAGAAAACGGAAAAAAGGAAACTAAAATATCTGAAATTGATACAAGAAACGTTCTTTTATTATAAGGACACTTCTTGTGTCATATGAAGAAAATTTACAGGGGCTGGCAATATTGGTAAAGAATAAGTATATGGAGTTGAAATATTTTCGCAAACCATACATAATGTTGAAAATGAAACCAAAATCGGATAAAAACTAAGAAAACTATTGGTATTTGAAGATTCGAAATCAATTGTCAAGAGTACCGTCATTTTGAATATTTATGAGGTTCTAAATATATTAAGATACTACATCACGAAAACATGCTTATATAGTTTTGACCCCTTATACCCCACTTTTTTACATACTAAAACTGGGTTTACAGGGGTACACATTACTTTTTGTTTATTTCTGCTCAAAACCATAGATTATGGGTACCGCGTTAGAACCGCGTCGCCGAGCCGGTTCTAACGAGTACCCACAATGTCTGTTTTAAGCAGAAATGTGAAAAATATCAGAGTCTTTAGCTCAATTGAGCCGAAGGCTCAGGATGAGCTATTGTGATCACTCCCCGACAGTCGTCCGTCTGTCCATCCGTTCGTTCACATCTTTGAACGACTTCTCCTCTGAAACCCCTCGGTCAAATTTCTTCAAACTTCATGTGGAGCTTTGCGTTAAAGGGGGATTGAAAATTTGTACAAATGCTCATGGGTCGTAAATCAAGATGGCCGCCATGCCCATATATACCTTCCATAGACTTACGATGGGTAAAACTATCTTCTTCTCTGAAATCGTAAGGCCCACAGCTTATATATTAAGTTTGTAGCAATGGGTTTAGTGGCCCCCTACATAAATCCTGCCAATCAAGCCCCTGGGATCCAAACTGGCCACACCCCGGAGTCATTAGCTCATATAGACCTATAATGGGAAAAACTTAAAGAAAAATCTTCTCTGAAACCATGAGGCCCACAGCTTATATATTTTGTATGTAGCAATGTTTAATGGTCCCCTACATAAATCCTGTCAATCAGGTCCCTGGGCTCCAAACTGGCCACGCCAAGAGGGTTTGGGGTGGGGCATCATATGTTTATATAGAGTTATATAGCTAAAGAACCTCTCTGAAACTAAGGGGCCGAGAGATAACAGATTAAGTATGTAGCGATGTTTAGTGGTCTCCTACATGAATTCAGCCAGTCAAGCCCATATGACCAAACTGGCCACGCTCTGGGGGTCATTAGCTCCCATAGACTTATAATGGGAAAACAAACCTAAAAGATATTCTTCTCTGAAACCATGAGGCCCACAGCTTATATATTTAGTATGTAGCAATGTTTAGTGGTTCCCTAAATAAATCCTGCCATTCAAGTCCCTTTGGTCCAAACTGGCCACTCCACGGGGTTATTGTCTGCCGTAGAATTATAACTGGAAAAACTTAAAAAGTCTTCTTTTCTGAAACAGTGAGGCCAACAGCTTATATATTAAGCATGTAGCAATGTTTAGTACAAACAATTTCATGGTTAAATAAGAAAATCAAAGGACTGATAGTCCTAAGAGTCTGCTAGCTTGTAAAGTACTAATGGAGTGCTGTGTATCTTCTATGCAATTTTACACAATACATGCAAAGAAGATAGACGACATTCCAATGCTACCAATACTATACGATAAGATGGAGCTCTATGGAATATATCAAGCATCTGGGCATTGCACTTCCTGAATAGAAGACTTTCTTTAAAAACTCTTAAATTCTGCTGGTAAGTGCATGTCCTTGACAAATCTGACCTCAAGGCCAAGTCTTGGAGAAATTTCAAACTACATTGAAAGATGATTCTGCATGCAAAATTTCTAGCTAGGACGGACAAATACGGATGGACTCACTAATATACACTTAAATGCAGCTATGGTGACTATGTCTTGCTCAGCGCAAGCGGGCTTGACAAAAAGGAAGATATTTGTTCAAGTTATTTTTCTTCAAACTATTAGCACATTGTTGACAGATCCATTCCTTATCCTCCACACTTTTATGTCCTAATGTACAGAGTCTTTTCATCTCGGGCTTTAGACCCTGAATATCAAATTTAACATCAGAATGTCTGAAAAATGTTTGACAACAACTTGTCATATGTACTGGGGACCACAAGACACCAACTTGTGAAACTGTGTGACTATAGCACTTTCTTTGTTTTTAAATTTCTTACTGCTCAAACCATCTTTTGATGTGTCACTTAACTTAAGTTTCTTATTCAGGGAGGTTTGCAATTCTTCACATATAAGGGGTGAATCAAGTAATGCGGAACCGTGTTCATTTAAGCTGTCAGCAAGCTGGGAGGAAGCATAAGGCTGTGATGGACACAACTCAAATGAAATACATTCTTGTAAAGGAGGATAGGTAGTTATGTCACAAATTTGAAACCCAGCTCATTGGTATCATTTTATGGTCTCCCTGCAAACATGAGATATACAGAGCGAATGCAAATCAAACTGACTCACCGCTGTTGTAGTAAAGGAATTATCAAAACTAAACAATCTACGCAAATGTAAGGAAAATGCCAGTTATATTTGTTTTCTTTAACAAAATGTTTTTGCCATTAACATTTGGCATTCCATCTGAAGCTCTTGCATGTGACTCAAAAAGGTAGAAACAGTCACCTTGTTCCAATAATGCAATAGAAAAGCCGTTGCAAATGAAGACTGCATATGGGTTGAATGAGAAAGTCATAGCGAGTCCTGTCTCTAAATCAAAGAAAGGATACTCCACTAAGGATAAGATATTTAAATTTCCTGAAAATGTTTTTTTTTTTTTTTTTTTTTTTTTTTTTTTTCACTTTCCAGGGATAATGCTGGTTGTCAAGTGAAAAATAAGATGGCAAATCACATGGCTCTAAATAGTCATGATATGTCTTGGCATTCTTTTTTGCATACTTGTATAATTTATCTCCTGCAAACAGAATTTCATTCATGTTGTTGACATTCAACTTGTTGGTACAGATTCTTTTCTGTACAGCTTTCACCAATAATACTAAACAACATGGTAGGAATTGACGCCCTCTTGAATCAGGACTAAATATCCCATCTCTTTGATGGATACTTCCTTGCAATAATACAGATGCATTTTCTTGTAGCGACACCGCCTCGTGGCTGCGAAGAAGCAGCCGCGAAGAAGCAGCCACGACGGTGGCGTCAAATGATAACACGTATGGAATAGAACAGAATTGTGTGTACGGACCCTTGCCGTGGCCTGAAAAGTCGCAATGATTAAAGCGAATAACACCGAGTGTTTCAACTGAGACATGTGATGTCAGTCAGCCAATGAAAGTGCTCAGCGATACGTATCGTGTCTGGTTTCCGACCTTCTGGGTGTTGCGACAACTGTGTGTGTTGGCGTATGACAACCAGCTTGTTTACTAGAATCTACCGGCTGTCGAACAGTTTATTTTTCGCGAGGCTACAGACATGAAAGTTTCTTTTACCTGCATTTTTGAAATTCATGGTGTGTCGCACGCGAAAAACAACAACAGATACTTGTTCAGTTCTTCAGCAAAATTCCTGATGCCGTAAAGTGCATTTCATGTAGGCAACCGGTAGCACAGGAGCTTGACGTTTGCTAATTTCTACTTATAGGGCCTGTCCCTACGATTATGAAATAATCGAAGGTTCGAAGGACAGGCCCTATAAGTAGAAATTATCCAATGTCAAGCTCCTGTGACCGGTAGTGTAGCGTAACTTGGTACCTATTACCGGCGTGCACTGATTATCGGGTATTCAGAAATCACGACCCACAGACCACGGCCCCCGCCCATCGGGGCCAGCGAAGTAGTTGGGCTGCCTATAGTCTCCAGGGCAGAGTTGCCTTAGGCAGGGCCTGTTCATCATGTGATCGGGTTGGGTAAAAGTCCCACAAATCTGGAGGCAGTATCTTTAAATGGATACATTGTTGCATTTTTTTTCTTTTCTTTTTATTCGCTAGAATCATCATACAGCAAATACAATGTATAAATAGACTCTAAGGCTGGCTAATCTGGTCGATTATCACTCCTGTCATTGTGATCGATTATTTATCACAAAAGATTTGGTCAATTTACTTGTCTGTCTGAGCAGGACTCTTCCCATGTTATACTTTACTGTATGTATTTGGTCAAATAGGCCTGAGCAAACAGTGTAGACCCAGATGGGATGCTGCAAAATGTGGCGTCTCATTGATTATAAGACATCTGTAATGATAATCATTTTTTGTGGAATTTATAGATCAGTTAATCAATTATCTGATTAATTTTGTCAGCCTAAATAGTTTGTGTGAATAAAAGTAATATACTCCATGTATTTTCGCGTTAAATTCAATATTGCGTTAAACTGATTTCTCAATGAAAATAAACGGCAGCGCCACCTACCTGCTGGATGTTTTAAATACAAAGTCACGCTTTAGTGGGCAAGGTTTGTTTTCAGAAATACACTGTTGTTTTGTGATTTCCGCTTAGAAAAGAAATATATTGACCGTGGTGATAACAGTCCTTAATGACATTTACACCTATATCTATTTCATCAATTTTTACAGCTAAGACTAACTTATTTTTTCTATGAAAATATCAAATCTAAAGTACCGTATTAATCCGCCTATAAGACGGGGATTTTTCCAAAAAAAAAAAAAAAGCCCCCAAAAATCCAGACCCATCTTATAATCAAGATCTTTGGCCATATCGGTATTTTCGGCAAAGTCCGGTGGTGCCACGTGGTCACGGAAAATGCCGATCTTCGAAACCGGTGGAAGGATATAATGTTTACCTTCGTCCCTTGACAGAAATAGCAGCAAGGTAATTTTGTAGGTGAAGTACCGAATTTTTCTGTGTATTACTCGCACCCGTGTATAACACGCACTGAATATTTGCTAAATAGTTTTGAAATAAAAAAAAGAGATGTTCTATGTAAAACACGAAGAATTTATCTGTGCGTTATTTACTAAGTTACCAGATACTAAGTGTCAAATTTCACTTGGATTGAGTTGAAAATGGCCGAACTCGGAAGGTTTAGAGTAGAAACAGGCCGAATTTACGATAATGCTAACTGAATTTTCGTTGTGCAGCTCTGTTACCATGGGCCTCAGGCAACTTGATGTAGTGTAGGCAGTTCTTTGCTTCCCCACTGCAGACGCTATGATAATAAAAATGTAGTTATTTCTTTTGTGTTCTCATAATTAACACCTTCTTTGTGTCACTTTCTTAACTGAGACGTGAAATTATCAACTCAGTGCCTCAGGGCAATGCAAACAACAACTAAAGTCGACTAGTTGTCATTCTGACTGCCAATTAACCAATTAAGTGCACAGATGTATGCTGGTAGTTTGATTTTCTTTATCATAAACATTGTTTATTTCAAACAATTTTTTTGGTAAGTTGGAAGAAAAGTTTAAATAAAAAAAAAAAAGGAAAAAAAAAAAAAAAAAAAAAAAAAAAAAGATAAACATATGCCCAGTCAGCATTCTACGTAAATCTATATCGGGCCGTCATCGGCCCGTCAGGGTAGCTGACGGGCCGATGACGGCCCGATGTAGATTTACGTAGAATGCTAGCTGGGTGGTAAGAAAATAAAAGATAAAATGCAAATGACCGATCTACCTACCTCAAAAGCCCAGTTGGTTTTGTTTATTATCAATAATTTTAATAATTGCATAAACTTAAATACTTTTTTATTTTTTCAATGTATGATCGTTCGTGCCAATATTTATGTTCTACCAAATTTATTTCCTATTTTGAACTACAATAAATCAGTTGTGCAGGCTGATTTATTCAAGTTACGGTTGAGTCTTGTCAAAGTCCGGTAATCAATACAGATTCATATGCATATGCCTGTTTGAGTAGTTTCCCTTTGAAGAGATCACATGATCAGCAAAATAAAAAAGCGTAAACAAAAAAAGCATGGACATGAAAAGGATATCAAATTACTACAAATCAGATCGAGTTGCTTGTTTTGAGCTGCCAGAACCCTGGTATGGGCGAGATAGGTATAAAAAATCATGAATATCTTATAGCAATCATTCTATTTCGCATTTTTAACGGGCGATCGTGAATGTCATGAGTTTTCGCGACCGATTATCTTGGTGATTTCTGTCCCGATTTTGGTGTTCCTATAAATAATACACATTGGATTTTTATAAACGTTTTCTGGGTAAATAAGGTGCGTGTTATTCACAGTTAAATACGGTATGCATGCTTGTAAGTGGTGTTGGGAGTTTTTTTTAATTCCTGCTCTGTGATAAATTCACTTACAAATCTGACCAATCATCGCCGATGTCTTCATGTACTTTAGAAATTTCTGAGTGGCAGGGAATGTCTCCGACAGGCGACTTTTTTAACCCATCTTATAATTAATTAAAAGCAAAATCCTGCCTGGGAAGGGCCCAAAAACAGCCCCGTCTTATAAACAAATCGTCTTATAGGCGGATTAATACGGTATCCGTACTTTATTTTGAATATGGCCAAAATTTGCAAAAATCACATTACAATTACATGATGATTTTCTGCCAAAAATTTAATTAACGCGAAGTTACATGGCTTTTGGTTCAAAATGGCGGCAACATGGTTGGCTTGTTTACACAAATGCTTTCACAAATCAAATCCAAAGAACTGCATTATTTGTACATAAAATAAATGCTCAGATAATAATTTAGATGACTTCAGAATTATTTTCAGCATTTGTCTCTGTAAGTAGTTATGATGAAACGTTTTACCATTAGTAACGTGAAAATACATGAAACCGGGCTAAATAATAACAGCAAAAAATTCTAAGATGTGAATTATATGGGACTAGACTTAAAAAAATACAGTAATTATTATACTGTACACATATGTATAGTAAAAACTTAGCAAACTAGATCACAAATCTTGATTTTGATCATGGTTCTGTTGGACATCCCAGTAGGGCTAGCTGTTGAAAGAACTTATAAGCATTAAAAGCTCTACACAGCTTATGTTGTCTATTTCTTAAATTCTTATATGCAACCTTTTATTTAAGGCTCTTTATCTTTATTTATAATGACTGAAATATTTTTTACCCACACTCCTCAATTATCTGGACAATTTTTATTAGCTGCAAAAATACCAAGAACATTTTGAATCCTCAAAGTCATAGTGACATGCCCATGCTCCAACTCTGCACACACATAAGCATATAGGTGTAGGCAAGTGAATTTTGTTGTCTGAACACTAAAGCTGGCACAATTGATCAGATACAGTCATTTGGCTAGAACCAGGTAAAGTTATGCTTCATAACAATTTCCAAATAAGTGGCTGATCAAAATTTGGACTTTATTGGCTGATACAGAGTACTAGCCTTCCTTGAAATATCACACCAAAGACTTTGTCCTTCGCCTTAGGTTATCTGCCCATTGTGATGAATGTGAAGTTCTCCACTGATTTGGCTAGTTCCAAATAGTTTCGCTAGTTCCGAATAATAAATGAGGGATCTATAAAAATCCCTCACATAATGCAACAGCCTCTATATATTATTTTATCAACTTGGATAATATGTTACGGAGAAAATTAATTCAATATAAGACATTTGTCGCAAAGCGACATGTTCACAAAGACCTTAAAACAGATCCTTTAAGCAAAAATCGTATAATTCCTGGCATGACAATTTTTCGGCATGTACACCCTGGTATCCGGACAAAACACCCCCCGGACATAACACCCCCTGCTCATTTTGGCATAGGTGGACGAAACCCCCCTCAAGTTTTTTACAGGGTGGACATAACACCCCCTGCAACTTTTGACAGGGTGGACAAAACCCCCCTTGTAAGTTTTGCAAGGTGGATAAAATCCCCCCTATCATGTGGACAAAACCCCCCTCGGACAAAATCCCCCTGATGCTAGATTGGGCACCTCACCAGTAGTTGAAGGGTGTTCCTGTTACACACATAAACCAGGTATGTAAGTTAAATCACTGTGTGATGTCCAAACAAAAATGTATAGATTATATAGAAAAACAGCCATCGATACTTGGTCATTTTTATTATAACCTATCCAATTTCTGTTTTTTCTTTGTACCATGTTTAATCCAAAAGATTAAGAACCCTCCCACAGCTCCCACAGTATGATGTCTTAATAAAAAGCTATAGATTAACAGAAAAATGACCCTACATAGTAATTTTGTACAACAATAAGAAAGCATACATGTAACAGATCAAGCCTATGGTAATAATCCTAAGTGCAGACCCAGAAACTTTGCTGTTTTTGGACTCTGTATTGCGATGTAAAATTAATTCTGAAATAATTACAGCAACTTTTTCAGCTTCTGAAATGTTAGAGTGGCTGAAGTTTTAGTATCTTTACACCCAATTCTGATATTTACTGCCAAATGCAATTTTGCAGTTTGTATGATGGTACATATAATTAACAGTTATTGACAGTAATTAGCATATTGATCTATTTGAAAAGCAGAAAAGGGTTATTTAAACTCATTATCACTTGAGGTGTTATTAAATAGTTTGTGGGTGATCAAACATAATTAAGTGCAGCCCTTAATTTGAAAATTAAGTGAGCATTAAAGCATTTAATTCAATTAAATATGATCAAAGAGAATAATAGGGTAATTTATGAAACAGGAATGCAAACATTGCAAACAGTTGATTAATTTAAGAAATACGTTCATCTGGTTAACAAGTCATTGAAATGAACACCCCATCACTTCTTTAAATCACCAAATTATGACACTGATTTTTATTATATTAAATAAATAAATAGCACTATTCACTCAATATAACATATAAAACGTCATAAAATTCATAGAGCAGATAACATTTTTCAGGGAAGGAAAGAACTGACTCTTGCAGGCCTTACTTTCCCTGGAAAATATGGAAATTTTGATATTAGCAAATGCCATTTACGTTTTAATGTGTTAGATTCCTATACATAAACTGTCTGTTCACTTTACACTGTATACATAAGCACTGTCTAATTCAACCGAATCTGCTGTCCCATGGTGTACAAGAACTGTGCCAAAGTCTTCTCCTCGCGCACAAACTGCTGGCAGAGAGTCTTCAGTCTCTTCTGGTGAGCCACAGTAGCTTTCCTAGTCCTCTTGGGAGCTGGCTGACCCTGTTGGTTGTTGTAGACTTCAGTTTCTACCAGAGCTGCATCCTTTCCCAAACAGTCAATAACAGTCCACAGCAAGGGGTTGCTACAGCCCACCAGGTGTTTGAAGCCATTGTTCCAGGACTCACACATGTTGTTGGTTCTCTGTTGATCAGTCATTGTTGCTTCATGTACATTCCATGTCTCGGGTGGAAACCTTGGAGCCGTCCGACGAAACCGAAACTGGTAGAAGGAAAATTTCACAATAAAGTTTATTTAATACTTAATAGCCCCATTAATTTCTTCATACTTCATGCCCCCATACATTTTTGAAACAAAAATATTGTTGATAAGCATACATTTATGTTCATTTCTTGGAAGGGATTTTGCCTACTGTACCATTGCAAGCAGATTATTACTCAAGGGACCAGAATTCTATAGCAATAATAAACACAGAAGATTCTGTCTGAGGGGGGTTTTGTCCACATGATAGGGGGGATTTTGTCCACCTTGCAAAACTTACGAGGGGGGTTTTGTCCACCCTTTCATAAGTTGCAGGGGGTGTTATGTCCACCCTGTAAAAAACATGAGGGGTGTTTTGTCCACCTATGCCAAAATGAGCAGGGGGTGTTTTGTCCGGGGGGTGTTTTGTCCTACATTCGTACACCCTCCTTACTGCAAAATTTAGCTCCTATTTTCTGGATTTAATAATCTTTCCGATATAAATATATTTCAATGAGGTTTAAGAAGTTGAAAGGAGTATGTGCATAAGGTCCTATTTTCCCCCTTCTGAAGCCCGAAAATAAAATATGCTTGCAGTAAAATTATGCGTTAATTAATCCAATTGTAGCTTGTGTTTAGCACTGTGTGATGCCGCTACAAAGTCTCCCTGCACTTTGTCAACGTACAGATAATATATAAGCAACGACATGAAAAACCTGTCTTCGAGGTTTTCGACCAAATAAGACTCAGACCTGCTTACTCAGCCGTAGACTGGCTAACTCGGCCATTGTGCCAGATTAGCTAGTCTTGAAAGTTTTGATACAACAACGGTGCTGATCAGACTGCGCATAGCAAAAACCACGTGTCTTTGTTGTTCGCATATGGCATAAGATTTTTATCCCATGAAGAGGCTCATATATCGCTTCAATAGTCTGTCACATGTCTGAGATTCTTGTACATACACTACATCAATATCTACACTTCTTTAAACACAGCATGTGAACACCTTACCCGAAATTTGATTTCGGGTCGGTTACTCACCTCAACTCCTTACCATACTTTATTTAAAATTGAACAAGAGGCCCACGGGCCACTCACCTGAGTAGCATTGTGAGTGCAGATATGCAGATGTTATGTAACATTTTTCCAATCCTGTCATCGCAACTAATGAAAAGATCATCCTTTAAGCAGTTCTTAATTTTTAAGATGAATATTATATATGGCAAGACAGTCAATGGAGCGTGATCATTTGAACAAACTCTCAATCACATTTCAACAGTAGGATCAATGTGAAATTTGGTTGCTATTGCCTAAGTGGTTTCTGAAGAATCATGATTTTATACATGTAAACAGCACAGTGGCAGGGAAATATAATAAACATAAACAAGATGGTAGCCATCTTGGATTTCCAATCAGAATGACTTTTAGCTACTGTTGATCTACAAGTCACTTCGATACTTCCAATGAACTTTAAGTCAATTGCCCTTTCGGTTCAGGGGAAAAAGTTCAAAACAGATTTTCAAGATGGCCACCATAGCCGCAATTTGAGATTTCTTATCGCAACCATTTGAGCGTTTTTTGATCTACAAGTCACCCTGATGCTTCCTACCAAGTTTCGAGTCAATAAATGGTCTTTCAGTTCAGAAGAAGTAAAGAAAAATAGATTTTCAAGATGGCCGCCATCTTGGATTTCCAATCGGAAGGATTTTAGCTATTTTTATATCAACATGTCATCCTGATGCTTCCTACCAATTTTCAAATTAACTGGCCCTTTGGTTCAGGAAAATAAGTGAAAGGAAAAGAGTTTCAAGATGGCCGCCATGACAGCCATCTTGGATTTCCTATCCAAACAATTTAAGCTATTTTAGATCTACAAGTCACCTAAATGCTTCCTACCAAGTTTCGAGTCAAAGGGCCTTTCAATTCAGGAGAAGAAGCGAAAAATAGATTTTAAAGATGGCTGTCATAGCGGCCATCTTGGATTTCTGATAGGGATGATTTTATCTATTTTTGATCTACAGGTCACCCTGATGCTTCCTACCTAGTTTAAAGCCAATAAGCCTTTTGATTCAGGAGAAGAAGTGAAAAATCTACATTTTCAAAATGGCCACCATGGCAGCCATCTTGGATTTCCAATCAGAACGATTTTAGCCATTTTTAATCTATAAGTCACCCCGATGCTTCCTACCAAGTTTCAAGTCAACTAGCTTTTGGGTTTAGGAGAAGAAACGAAAAAAAGATTTTCAAGATGGCCACCAGGGTGGCCCTCTTGGACTTCCGATCAGCATGGTTTTAGCTATTTTTGATCTACAAGTCACCCTGATGCTTCCTACCAAGTTTGGAGTCAGTTGGCCTTTCGGCTCAGGAGAAGAAGCGAAAAATAGATTTTCAAAATGGCCGCCATGGTGGCCATCTTGGATTTCCGTTTGGAATGATTTTAGCGTCTTTTGATCTATAAGTCACCCCTATGCTTCCTAGCAAGTTTGGAGTCAATTGGCCTTTCGGTTCAGGAGAAGAAGCGAAAAATAGATTTTCAAGATGGCTGCCATGGCGGCCATCTTGGATTTCCGATCAGCATGATTTTAGCTATTTTTTATCTACAAGTCACCCCGATGCTTCTTAGCAAGTTTGGAGTCAATTGGCCTTTCCGTTCAGGAGAAGAAGCGAAAAATAGATTTTCAAGATGGTGGCCATCTTGGATTTCTGATCAACACGATTTTAGCTAGTTTTGATCCACAAGTCACCCCGATGCTTCCTAGCAAGTTTGGAGTCAATTGGCCTTTCGGTTCAGGAGAAGAAGCTAAGAATAGATTTAAGATGGCTGCCATGGCGGCCATCTTGGATTTTTGATTGGCAAGATTTTAACTATTTTTGATCTACAAGTCACCCCAGTGCTTCCTAGAAAGTTTGGAGTCAATTGGCCTTTCGGTTCAGGAGAAGAAGCGAAAAATAGATTTTCAAGATGGCGGCCATGGCGGCGATCTTGGATTTTCGATCGGCATGATTTTAGCTATTTTTGATGTACAAGTCACCCCGATGCTTCCTACCAAGTATCGAGTCAATTTGCCCAGGGGTGTAGGAGTAGGCTTTTAAATCAATTGTTGACGTCGCATGACGGACGACGGACATTGACTGACCACAATAGTTCACCATGAGCACTTTGCGCTCAGGTGAGCTAACAAGTACAATTTACTACCGAATGTTTTGTCTAAAAATAGCTCAATGGGTGGCAAACAGTTTAGCCCCTGATGTGACACCGCATTTTGTAGCATCTCATGGGGGTTTACAATGTTTGCTCGGGACTGTCTGGCCAAATACATCCAGTAAAGTATGACCAATTTCAATATAATTTTGCAGGAGTGTTACTTTGATGATCCTCTACCAAGATTGTTCAAGCCATTTGGATTCGTCAAAAAACATGGCCGCCAGGGGGCGGGGCTTATTTTCCCTTTATATCTATATAGAAAACTTTAAAAATCTTCTTGTCAGAAACCACTGGACCGATTTCAATATAATTTTGCAGGAATGTTTGTTTGGTGATCCTGTACCAAGATTGTTCAAGCCATCTGGATTCGTCAAAAAACATGGCTGCCAGGGGGCGGAGCTTATTTTTCCTACATATATATATCTATATGGAAAACTTTTAAAAGCTTCTTGTCAGAAACACTGGGCCGATTTCAATATAATTTTACAGAAACGTTCCTTTAGTAATCCTCTACCAAGATTGTTCAAGCCATTTGGATTCCTCAAAAAACATGGCCACCAGAGGGCGGGGCTTATTTTCCCTATATATCTATACAGGAAAGTTTAAAAATCTTCTTGTCAGAAACCACTGGACCGATTTCAATATAACACGGCAGGAATGTTTCTTTTGTAACTTTCTACCAAGATTGTTCAAGCCGTCATGATACGTCAAAAACCATGGCCGCCAGGGGGGTTGGGACTTTTTTTTTAACTCACCTGACCTCTGCTCAGGATGAGCTATAGTGATCACTTTTCCTCCGTCCATTAACATTTTCAAATGACTTCTCCTCTGAAGCCGCTGAGCCAATTTTGCTCAGATTTCATGTGGAGCCTCCTTAGGGTGGGGGAACGAAAGATTGCTAAAATGGTCATGGTCCGTTGACCCAAGATGGCCTCCATGCACATATATGGTAAAAACCTTTAAAAATCTTCTCCATAACCGAGGATGCCTTGGGGCTCAATCTTTGCAAGAATCATCAGGGACAAGAGGTCTACCAAAGTTGTTATAAGATTTGTCGTACGTTGGCATTTGACCTTTTTACGGCAAGGTCAAGTTTGCTTCCCTATGCTTTTGTATGGGAAAAACCTTTAAAAATCTTCTTCTCCAAAACCGAGCATGCCTTGTGGCTGAATCTTTGCACATATCATCGGGAATGGGAGGGCTACCAAAGTTGCTAAAATAATGGTTGTACATTGACATTTGACCTTTTTGCGGTAAGGTCAATTTTGCTTCCTTATGCATTTATATGGGAAAAATGTTCAGAATTTCAAATAACATCTCCTCTGGAGCCTCTGGGCCAAATTTGCTCAAATTTCATATTGAGCCTCCTTAGGTTGGGGGAACAAAAGATTGCTAAAATGGTCGCAGTTCATTAACCAAGATGGCCGCCATGCCCATATATGGTAAAAACATTTAAAAATCTTCTTCTCCAGAACCGAGGATGCTTTGGGGCTGAATCTTTGCATAATTCATCGGGGACGGAGGGTCTACCAAAGTTGCTAAAATTTGACCTTTTTACGGCAAGGTCGTTTGCTTCCCTATGCATTTATATGGGAAAAAAACATTTAAAAATGTTATTCTCCAAAATCGAGGATGGCATGTGGCTGAATGTTTGCATATATCATCGGGAACGGGCGGTCTACCAAGGTTGCTAAAATAATTGTCATACATTGACATTTAACCTTTTTACGGCGAGGTCAAGTTTGCTTCTGTATGCATTTGTATGGGCCCCATACATTTGTATGGAAAAAATGTTGATAATTTCAAATGACTTTTCCTGTGAAGCCTCCGGGCCAGTGTTGCTCAAATTTCATGCAGAGCCTCCTTGGGCAGGAGAATGAAAGATTGCTAAAATGGGCATTGTCCATTGATCAAAATGGCTGCCATGCCCATATAATGGTAAAAAAAAAATTTACAAATCTTCTTCTCCATAACCAAATAAGCCCTGGGCCCTTATCTTTGCACAAATTATGGGGGACAGGAGAGCTACCAAAATTGCTAAAATGATGGTTCTATGTTGACGTTTGACCTTTTTACCTCCAAGGTCAAATTTGCTTCCCCATGCATTTGTATGGGCCATATACATTTATATTGAAAGTATTCAAGTGAATTGTAGATCAACAGTAGTTAAAATTGTTCTGATTGGAAATCTTAGATGGCCATCATCTTGTTTATATTTATTATATTTCTCTGCCACTGTGCTGTTTACATGTATAAAATCATGATTCTTCAGAATCCACTTAGCCAATTTCCACCAAATTTCACACTGATCCTACTGTTGAAATGTGATTGATGGTTTATTCAAATGATCATGCTCCATTGACTGTCAGGCCCATATATTCTTCTTCAAAACTAAGAACTGCTCAAATGATGATCTTTTCATTAGTTGTGATGATAGGATTGGAAAAATGTTGCATAACATCTGCATGTCTGCAGTGACTCAGGTGAGCGAGCCGTGGCCCGTGGGCCTCTTGTTTCCCTAAATATCTATATAGAAAACTTTAAAAATCTTCATGTTAGAAAGCACTGGACCGATTTCTATATAACTAGGCAAAAATGTTTCCTTGGTGATCCTCTACCAAGATTGTCCAAGCCGTCATGAATTGTCAAAAAACATAGCAGCTAGGGGGCGGGGCTTATTTTCCCTATATATATAGAAAACTTTAAAAATCTTCTTGTGAGAAACCACTGGACCGATTTCATTAATACTTGGCAGAAATCTTTCCTTTTGACCCTTAACCAAGATTGTTCAAGTTATCATGATTTGTCAAAAAAACATTGCCGCCGGGTGGTGGGTGGGGAGGGAGGCTTAATTTCCCTATATATCTATATAGAAAAGTTTAAAAATCTTCTTGTCAGAAACCAATGGACCAATTTCAATATAGCTTGGCAGGAATGTTGCTTTGGTGACCTGCTACCAAGATTGTTCAAGCAGTCATGATTCGTCTAAAAAAAATTCTGCCAGGGGGTGGGGCTTATTTTCCCTATATATCTCTATAGAAAACTTTAAAAATCTTCTTGTCAGAAACCACTGGACCGATTTCATTATAACTTGGTAGAAATCTTTCCTTGTTGACCCTCTACCAAGATTGTTCAAGTTATCATGATTCGTCAAAAAACAATGGCTGCCACTGGGAGGGGCTTATTTTCCAAATATATCTATATAGAAAAGTTTAAAAATCTTCTTCTCAGAAACCAATGGACCGATTTCAATATAACTTGGCAGGAATGTTTCTTTGGTGACCCTCTACCAAGATTGTTCAAGCCGTTATGATTCATCAAAAAACATGGCGGCTAGGGGGTGGAGCATATTTTCCCTATATAGAAAACTTTGAAAAATCTTCTCGGAAGAAACCGTTGGATTGAGTTCAATGTAACTTGACAGGAATGTGCTTTGGTGACCTTCTACTAAGATTGTGCCCTCATGATACGTCAAAAAACATGGCCTTCATGGGGCGGGGCTTATTTTCCGTATATATCTGTATAGAAAACTTTAAAATTCATCTTGTCAGAAACCACCTGACTGATTTTAATATTACTTGCCAGGAATGTTGCTTTGGGGACCCCCTATCAAGATTGTTCAAGCAATCATGATTCGTAAAAAAACATGGTTGCTAGGGGTGGGGCTTATTTTCCCTATATATCTAAATAGAAAACTTTAAAAATCTTCTTGTCAGAAACCACTGAACCGATTTCAATATAACTTGGCAGGATTTTTCCTTTGGTGACCCTCTACCAAGTTTGTTCAAGCTGTCATGATTTGTCAAAAAACATGGCCGTTAGGGGGTGGGGCTTAATTTCCCTATATATCTATATAAGACATTTTAAAAATCTATTTGTCAGAAACCACTGGACCAATTTCAATATAACAGCAGAATTGTTCCTTTGGTGATCCTCTTTCACTATTCAGTTCAAGCCATCATGATGGATGAAAAAAACATGGCCACTGGGGTGCAGGGTTATAAAATTTATACAAAAATTTTAGAGCAGTAAACTTGGCTGAAACTTCAACAGTAAGTATGCAAAGCTGTTTGCTCAGGTGAGCGATATAGGACCATCATGGTCCTCTTGCTTTTTTTTTTCCCCCATTGGACCTAGCATGCCAGTTATGCCTGTTTTTGAATCTATTCTGTTCTAAATATTCCCCCCCCCCTCCCCCCACACACACCCTTGGATGGGGACGCCAGTGCTGATAAGATCTGCACTAAAAGCAATATGCCCCCTCCCGCTTGAGCTAGGATTCTGATATTTATGTCTCCTCCCTTTAGGGTAGGGAGATGTGTATTGTTTTTTCCCTCGGGCGTCTGTCACAAAATCTTTTCCACTCTGTAACTTGAAAATGGTTCAAGCTGTCTCCACATAACTTCATATAAATATCAATCAACATTATCTTACATGCAGAGCACAAGAACCATACGTCTTGCATTTATACTTTTTGAGTTATTTCACTTGGAACTTTATGCGTCACAAAATCGTGTCCGCTCTGTAACTTGAAACCTGTTCAAGATATCTTCAAGAAAGGTCATGTAAATATCAATCAGCATTAGACAACATGCAGCGCGCAAGAACCATTAACTCTTGCATTTATACTTTTTTGAATTATTATACACCTGTTTGAAAAACGGGACATATTATTTTACGGGGTATGACGTCCGTCAGAAAACTTTTTCGTTTCCGGCTAACGCCTCCTACAGTTTACATCCGATTAAAATGAAACTTGGTATATAGCTAGACCATGATGTGAAGCAGCACATATTGTTTTTGGGCTACAGACCACCAATTATTAGCAGAGCTACGCCCCTTCGAAAATTTCAGAAAACATTTCGTTTCTGGTTAACTCCTACACTTTACATCTGATCAAGCTGAAACTTCATTTATAGTTAGACCATGATGTGGAACAGTGCATACTGTTTTGAGGTTACAGTCCACTTAATGTCAGCAGAGTTATAGCCCTTTGAAAATTCTTTTAAACTTTTCGTTTCCGGATAACTGCTCCTACAATTTACATCTGATCAAGCTGAAACTTCATTTATAGTTAGACCAAGATGTGGGGGCAGTGCATATTATTTCTAGGTCACAGTCCACCAAATATTAGCAGAGTTATCCACTTAATATCAGCAGAGTTATAGCCCTTTGAAAATTCCTTTAAAATTTTCGTTTCCGGATAACTGCTCCTACAATTTACATCTGATGAAGCTGAAACTTCATTTATAGTTAGACCAAGATGTGGGGGCAGTGCATATTGTTTCTAGGTCACAGTCCACCAAATATTAGCAGAGTTATGTCCCTTTTAAAAGTTCATTAAACTTTTCGTTTCCGGCTAACTCCTCCTACAATTTACATCCGATCAAGCTGAAACTTCATTTATAGCTAGACCATGATGTGGAGCAGCACATATTGTTTCAAGGTTACAGTCCACTAAATATTAGCAGAGTTAAGCCCCATTGAAAATTTCTTTAAACTTCTAGTTTCTGGTTAACTCCTCCTACAATTTATATCCGATCAAGCTGAAACTTCATTAATGCTATAGTTAGACCAAGATGTAGAGAAGGGCGTATCGTTTTGAGGTTACAGTCCACCAAATATTAGCTGAGTTACGCCTAGTGGTGGGACGATTCATCGATGCATTGGTGCATCCCGATACGCTTCATGTATCGATACACATGATGGAGTATCGATATGATGAACGCTTCTATTCAGATTCGCTTATTTGTGTTCGTTACATTCTTTAATCCGGTCTACAAAGTGACATTTTCAGAGCGCGATTTTGATTGGATGACGCTTGACTGATAGCCAATTGCATTTTGCTTTACTCTCATTATGATGGCAGACGAAACTGTGGTTGGAATTTATTCGCCGCCCAGCGGTAAAAATACTAGTTCTGTATGGGAATGTTTCGGCCATCCTATTCTTACTTTTGAAGTTAGCCATTTTTAGTGTTTCAGTATTATGGACAATGCATGTTTAAGGGAAACCATATAGTTGGGGTCATAGTGTTGTTCAAACACATGTTCTAGTTCATTATAATTTCAACACAAAAACATGTTGGAACTTATTAGAAGGTCATTCATTGGTAGGGCTCTTTTAATGAATATCCACAACATATATTCCTTAAGAAAAATAAGAAACATGCCAGTAATTTTTATTCAAAAAGTGTGTTATCTAACTGATAATACAGGTAAATAATAACGTTACTTTACGCATGTTAAAGTTAAATAAAAGTGTAGTTAAAAGAGATTCAGAACCACCACAGAGTAATGTACATCCAGTATAGCAACTGTAGTTACTCTGAATTGTTCAGGAGGCGGTGTCGCGAAAAAAGGCATTAACTTAATTACATAATTAGATTTATATGATTTGATGGACCTGGATTTTGCTCTATATCCATATTTTTACACTTTCTTACAACCAGTGGCTTCATCCAATATTAAATTTACATTCAGAGACAAGGCTTTGTGTGAAAATTTACTATTTCTTGAAAAACAACCAACATGAACACTTTGTACTACATGCTTTCACTATCAATTTAATTTCTCAAAATCAGTCAGATGGAAATGCATTCTACTTCTTTTAATGTATAAATAAGAATGGGTCTTTACTGAGGCATCTGTGTAAAACAGATATACATAAATAATCTAACCATGTACTGAAAAACTAAATACAATTATTTCTCTTCTGTTTTGTTTTTTTTTCTTCACAAAAAAAATCCATTTTATTATCTGCATATATAAGCGAATGCAGTGATTGGAGTAATGAACCTCTTTATTTTCCAATGAAGTTTACCACCTGATTATTCCAAATGAGTGTATCTCAAGCAGCAATTTCCAATTTCTAGAATTATCAAAGTTCAAGTCTAGATATGCTCCAGTTCATACACATTCAACACCTGATGTAGCTCCACGATTATTCTGGTGCAATTTTATAAATTTATCTTTATCAACTTATTATGAAGACGAGCAGATTAAATAAATTTGAAATGGCTATGTTCAATCCAGATTAGCTTTAATAACTGATTGTCATTTGATAGTGCTTCACCTAAGCATCAACAGATTAGCCCGACCAGCTATGCCTACCCTTTTCTGTTTTCAAGAGATTTTCCGATGTCCACAAAAGAAGGGTCATAACGTATAAATGGGCCAGCAGTCGTCAGACAACTCCGTGTCACTGAGGTGTGAATAAAGTAATTTCATGTAGGAGGAATGAATTAAATGCCTGATGTCTTGCTATATTCAATATCGAATAAGTAGATTCTGATACTTTCTTTTCGTTCAGCTTCCGTTGCTAAGCACAACATCAAAGATGGCGTGGGGTGATTGACAAAAGTAGCGCGTGTATTACTACACCGAATTTTGAAGTCTATGTTTCAAATTGCACTATCTAAATCGATTTCAGTTACAGTTATGTTAGCGAAATAGAAAAGCTATAAAAAAAATCCCCTGCTTCACATTCAGTTCGCCGTAATAGTGCCGCATTGCGTCTGATTAAGAAGTAGTGCGCGTATGAA
Organism: Anodontia alba; assembly: GCA_964016985.1. Lineage (NCBI taxonomy): Eukaryota > Metazoa > Mollusca > Bivalvia > Lucinida > Lucinidae > Anodontia > Anodontia alba. The sequence continues at coordinate 12,086,846 of OZ024838.1, read as the reverse complement.
TATAGCGGTGATGAAAATCCGCTTGTGACGTAGTAAAAAACCCCATGCGATTGCATAGAGCCTGCTAGCTGTCGCTAGCAGACTCAAAAATCATTAACTATTTGTTTTCTTGAGCTATTGGAAGAATTTTGTAGGGACTGAAAAAAAAGAGTTCGAGTCATTCAAGGTAAACGAGCCATCCGTGTTCGAGCCATTGAGGTTATACTGTACATAACATAACGGCAAACTCACATAATGTAATGACAAACTCACATAATGTAGCGAAAACCTTACATACGTAATGTAATGATAATACCACAATCCACATATTACAAACGTAATGACAAACCAACAAATGCGACAAAACTATCGCTTTATGACGCATACAGTATTTGGGCTACATCAGACAGCTAAAGCGGTCTATACACATTGGTAGAATCAAAGCACTGATAGCACTGGTGGGTCAATTGTTTCTGAGTGTAGACTGTGAAAATGGCCCTGAACGGGGACTTCAGATCGTTTCATTTAACCCCAGACGTCCTGTAATTTTGGCAAATGGTGCAATCCTTGATCAGACGCCGCATTTTGCAGCATCTGATCTGGGTCTGTACTGTTTGTCAATTTCCTAGTTAGGTTTACAGATAACCCTCTTCACACAGCACCCTTACGTCACAGCGACAAGAATAGCGCAGCTATAAATAGCGATTACGTGGATTTTGTACAAACGCGCGGTTTGATTTTATTGGTCAATGATAATCATGTGGACAGCAACCTTAAGGAAATTTTGTTGATTGCATACTTAGGCTCGATTTTAAACAACCGACCGAAAAAGAAGTGTATGTTACAGATACGGATATCAATAGTATACCAATATTTGGATTACTACATTTAGTATGGTTTTATGCTTTTCGTTTGTTTGTTTTGCGCGTGTTGGTTTGTGTCTCTTTCCTCTTCCTCTTGGTATCAAGAATTGGCTGTGACTTATGATTGTGGCTCTCCCTGGACTTTTTTTTTTTTATCTAATAACGGAAACACGCCTAGTCAAATGCATTGAAAATTTCACCACCAAAACCTGAAAGTTTTCAGATAAACATTCTGATATTTTTCATATTTATGCTCAAGACAGGCTGTGGGTACTCGTTAGAACCGCCTCGCCGGGGCGGTTCTTACGAGAACCCACAGTCTGTGTTTTAAGCAGACATAAGAAAATTAATGTATACGCCTGTAAACCCTAGTTTTTCCATATAAAAGGGGGCGGGGGGGGGGAGGGGCGGGTTAAGGGGGTCAAAATTATATAGGTATGTTTTCGTAATGTTTTTGTAGTGTTTCAGTCAGAACGTGCAAAAATGTACCTTCGCACATATGCGCACAGCGAATACTCAGATGCACAGTCTGATCTGAAACTCCACTGGGCTCTTTGCTGTCCACGTGTAGCAGCAGCGTTGGATCTTAAGCTAGCCACAGATTGATGTGAGTCTGTCCGGGGCGCGTGGGGGGGGGGGGGAGGGGGAGGGGGGCAAAGAAAGGAGGGCAACATATCGTTGGTGGTGATTTTTCCAATTCTGAGGCTACTGGCTTCCGTATTATTCAGTATTAAAGCAGCTTAGTGGACAAATGCTTATGTATAACATGGGCGCCCAACGACGCCATACATCAGCCTGCGCATCCACGCAGTCTGGCTAGAGTCTTCACTGAGCATTATTCGGATGTTCAAGGTTCAAACACTTCTATACGCGGACAGCGAAGACTCAGAGCACACTGCATTTATGCGCAGTAGTTCTGAGCCCTCGCTTGACCTATAACACATACAGTCGAACCTCAGTGGCTCGAACATCTTTGGGACCATTGAAAACTGTTCGAGATATGGGTAGTTCGAGCCACTGAGGGTTAATCACGGCGCCAGGTCGGTAAGCAAATAGTGATAACTTAAGGAAATCTTTTCGATTTTCTACACAATAATTGTATGTTGAGTGTACTCATTAGAATCGCCTCGATGAGGCGATTCTAATGAGTACACACAACATACAATTAGATGATTAATACGAAAATATCATTACATATTTGTTTTCTTGAACTGTCAGAAGAATTTCATAGGGACTCAAAAACGAGTTCGAATTAGCCATGGTAAACGAGCTATCGGTGTTTTAGCTATTGAGTTTCGACTGTAATTCCAGATTGTGGCTGATTTGGTTCCACCATCAGATCCCTTGTACAGTCATGTCGGAAAATTTAAAAGGATAAGATGACCGCATCAAGCGAAAAAGTGCCTTCGATTATGCGCAAAAATGCGCAAATTCAGATCATCCTGCACATGCGCAACGTTTCATCCGGTCCCCGAGGTTATAAAACTTTTTCGTGCTCAACACAGCTGAGCATGAAGTTTACCCTGCTAATAAATCTCAAATTCTTAACAATTGCAAATTATTTCTTGCTAAACATAGCTGAGCATGAAATTCTCTTTGCTAATAAATATGAAAATGCCAACTATTGTTGGTACTTTCAAATTTATTAGCAGAGAAATTCTCTCTGCCAGTAAATATGAAAATACCAACTATTGTTGGCATTTTCAAATTTATTAGAGAAAATTTCATACTCAGCTGAGTTGAGCATAAAAAAATAACCTCGGGGCCTGGTCTTTGCTCCTCAGTTATACAGTCTTTAATATCCAATGATTTTGTAAGCTGACAATGAAGACCTATATCTGATTGCGCGGATGCGCAGGTTTCTATGGGTCTTCGCTGTTCGCATACGCCCGAAGACGCGTTTTCGCATGGCGCGGCCCAGATACTATTTTAGCTGAGGGAAGGTAACTCTGTCAAACTTGTTTTGTGCCTTCTAAATAGTGACCCTTATCTAAAAGGAAACAAAATACTCTCTGAAAAGCGTGTCTACTCTATTAGAAAAAATGCTGCACTTCTATAATGGGGGTCTACTCTAAAAGGAAAGGATTTGCTTCCCGGAGAAGCCAATACTTGCTTTGTGGAGTATAATGAGACTGGCGTACAGTAAAGCAAACAGGAAGTCACAAACGTTGTCTCCCTTGGCGGAAATGGCGGAAAAGGTGTATCGACTCTCCTTAATATTAAGAAAACACGCCTATTCAAATATATAGAAAATTTAACCTCCAAAAACTGAAAATTTTCAGATAAAAAACTGTGATATTTTTTTCATATTTCTGCTCAAAACATAGATTGTGGTACCCGTTAGAACCGCCTCGGCGAGGCGGTTCTAACGAGTACCCACAATCAATGTTTTTGAGCAGAAATAAGAAAAATGATGTGTACCCCTGTAAACCCCAGTTTTACTTTATAAAAGTGGGGTTTAAGGGGGTCAAATTTATATAGGCATGTTTTCGTGATGATCAGGCCAGTTCAAATTAATCTTGCACTAACAGTTTGCACTTGCGTTTTCAAATATATGGAAATTTGGTACGTTGACTTATTTATAATACATGGGCCTTACAAAATACACACCGACCAAATGACATGCGACTTGATCGAAAAAAAAAAAAAAAAAAAATCGCTGGTCGTTATCACAATGTGTGAACTTTAAACAGTATTTTAGCGATAAGCGTATATCCTGATCAACCTGCAGACTGGTGTAGGTCTACGTATGTCGCATACGCCCTGACTTCCTAAAGTTGTTTACCTCTTGGTGGGCCTCAAAATTATTTTGCTTCTTTCTTCACATTTACAGGTCTGGTAAATGACAGCTTTATTCTCGTTGGAGAGTATAGGTCAATATACCAGTTTCCCTTGAATGATTCGGGAGACAATCCTACTATCGTTGTACAGAAGAAACGAATTTGGTATAGCAGCATCATTTACAATTACCTTACCAACAGCATCATATGGGCAGAATATACCAAAATTTGGAGTATTTCTATGGAATCGAAAACAACGACTCTATTGGCCAACACCGGTGAGTACATTACGTCCTTTCAACGATATACCCACAAAGACAACGAAACATGCATTTACACCGTACAAACTATCTTAACCCATTTTAGTCAGGAGACCCCTAAAAGGGTAATTGGCAAACTGTGCAGACCCAGATCAGACGCCGCGTTCTCAACGCGGCGTCTGATCAGGGTCTACAATGTTTGCAAATAGTTTAGCCATTTTCACTAGGAATATCCAAATCACTTAGCCTGACATACCTAAAGTCAAAATTAGACTTTTACCGTGTGTCATTTTTTTCTTGTGTTTTTCAGTCCTTTAAGTATTGCGATTACCTCGCTTGGGGAAGAGAGAGCTAATCTTAGTGCATTTCGTACGTTTGTTCGGTTTGTGCTTGTTTAGATTTGTCGGTTTCCTCTTCCTCTTGGGGTCTGGGAAGGGCTGCAGTTTGTGATTGTGGCACTCCCTGGACTTTTCTCTTACCTTTTTTCAAAGAAGTCTATTCAGTCTACAATGGGTTAGATGCTTAAGCAAACAGTGTAGATGCTGTCAAGACAGCACAGAATGCGGCTTGTGATCAGGGTTTTAAACATATGCTACAGTCGAAACTTCAATGGCTCAAATATCTTTTCGGACCACGGACATTTGTTCTAGGCATGGTTAGTTCGAGCCACTGAGGATAATCATAGCACTAGGTGTAGAGGAAAATTGGGATAATTCATATTTCGATTTTTTATAAAATAATGTTATGTTGACTGCACTCATTAGAATCGTCTCGATGTATTCATAAGAATCGTCTTGATATGTCGATTCTAATGAGTATCATTAACAACATATATTTTCATGATAAAATAAGAAACTTTTCCTAAAATGTTTCTAAATATTTGTTTTCTTGAAATATCGGAAGAATTTCCTAAGGCCTTAAAAACGTGTTTGAATCAGCCGGAGTACACGAGTCATCGGTGTTGCAGTAATTGGAGTTTTTTTGTCCCCCGCCTTTTCGAAGAAAAGCGGAGGAACACTGTTTTTGGCTTTCCATGGTGCGTGGCGCGTGGTGCGTGGTGCGTGGCGCGTGGTGCGTGGTGCGTGGCGCGTGGTGCGTGGTGCGTGGTGCGTGGCGCGTGGTGCGTGGTTCCGAATTTTTAGTAGGTACTTTGTCCCCTTGACTCCTCCCACAGGTTTTGTCCGATCCTTTTGAAACTTTACAGGTGCCTTAAGGATGGTCTGAAGATATGCATGTGGTTTTTTCAGAATCCTGAATTTATTTTTTATCACTTTTTCACATTTTGAACTTAGACATTTTTTGAGTTCTAATATTACAGAAGTGTATAGGGAGCAGGTACCTTGTCCCCTTAACTCCTCCCACAGTTTTTGGCCGATCCTTTTGAAACTTTACATGAGCTTTTAGGATGGCCTGAAGATATGCATGTGTTTTTTTCGGAATCCTGAAATAATTTTTTATCACTTTTTTCCGCATTTTTATCTTAGGCATTTTTTGAGTTCTAATACTACAGAAGCATATAGGGAGTAGGTACCTTGTCCCCGTAACTCCTACCGCAGTTTTAAGCCGATCCTTTTGAAACTTTACAGGTGCTTTTAGGATGGTCTGACAATATCCATGTAGTTTTTTTGAATCCTGAAATAATTTTTTATTAATTTTTGCCGCATTTTTAACTTAAGACATTTTTTTGAGTTCTAATATTACAGAAGTGTATAGGGAGTAGGTACCTTGTCCCCTTAACTCCTCCCAGAGTTTTTGGCTGATCCTTTTGAAACTTTACATGGGCTTTTAGGATGGCCTAAAGATATGCATGTGATTTTTTCAGAATCCTGAAATAATTTTTTATTACTTTTTCCGCATTTTTAACTTATATATATTTTTTAGTTCTAATACTACAAAAGCGTATAGGGAGTAGGTATCTTGTCCCCGTAACTCCTACCACAGTTTTAAGCCGATCCTTTTGAAACTTTACAGGTGCTTTAAGGATGGTCTGAAGATATGCATGTGTTTTTTTCAGAATCCTGAAATTATTTTTTATCACTGGTTTCCTGCTTCAATACTTAGGTCGGTGATACAGGACCAATGGTCCTCTGGTTAACTTACCCATTTTTAACACATCAAATAAAAATAAGGTGGGGGACATAGATTCCCCATGGAATTTGCTTGTTTTTAGTATTTTGTCATTAAAATAGAAAGTTCAGACGCATCAACACGTAATAAGACAATGAATGTGTTGAATTTGTGGGATCGGTATGCGAAGGAAATAAGGTGTCCGAATATGCCTGTCCGACAGCAGTCATTCCAGTGTAAGCTTATCGCAAATGCGATAAGATTACACAGGAATGACTGCTTTTGGACAGGTAAATATTCGAATCACCTGTCAGACATTATAACATGACTACTCACATATGCTTACAGCTTTATCTGTACACATGGTATCATGAACGTATTTAAGAAGACAAGAAATGGCCGGTATACATGTTGAAACCAGGATGTAACTAACTGGTATATATTCTGTTGTGTCCCAGCCTTTGAAAAAGTGGGTAAGGGTTATATAGGTTTACATACTTCCGTCTGTCCGTCCGGCCGTCCGTTTGTCCATCCGTAACCTTGTTCTGCCATTAATACATGTATCTCAGAAGTCATTTTATATGCGGGGTCATTCCACCTTGGTATTCTTACGAAACATAAATGTGATGTTCCGTGAAAAAGAATAATTTTCCTCTTTATTACACCCACCCACTCCCCGCTCTCTGTGTTTGTGGGGAGGGAAGCGGGGTATACTGTCGTTACGTTGTCCGTCCGTCCGATACGTTTTGGTTTCTGCTTCTTATCTTGCTCAATGATTTAACGAATCTTTTCATATTCTGCATCAATGTTGATATAGATTAGCTGCTGCTGTTAGATTTTTTTTTGTCGGCACCACCTCCCCTTTCCGACTCCATTTTTTTTACATACCGTGCTTTATGTAGCATTATAATTTTTTGATACAAAATAAGAAGGAAAACGTAAAAACGTGATGAAGGAATTGCAAAACGTGCATGCATGCTCGCGCGCACGCACACACGCATGCACGCACGCTCACACCTAATTAATTAAGTATGTATGTATTTTCACATGCCTGTCATTTCGTTTATTTGTTTGTTTAATTATTTTCGCGCTTCGATACGGTATGTTTGAGCTATCTACTTTTTCTGGGGGCGTGGCTGCTGCTGTTAGATAAAATTTAGGGACTACTGTCCTTTCGACATCCCTTGGAAAGACGTGTTTTGCTTGGCGTTTTAATTCAAATGAAAATATTTTGTTCTGGTTGACCATATCTTATCAGAAACCATTTGTCCTTTATGTTTCTGTGTTTTATTCTCAAATATTTACACAAAAATTAAAGTTACGGCCAAAAGTTGGTCTGACCTATGCAATTTCTATAGTAAAGTGATTTTTTTTAATTTTTGTCTAAGAAAATATTTTTTACTTTTCTTTGCTGAATTTGAATTACTGATGTTTTACAACAATATTGTGAAAATTTCAGAAAAATTGAACAAGTGGAACTTGTTGAAAATTTGGCTCCAAGTTACCTACCCTATAGATTTCTGCATGATTTGGCTTCATTTTTACTATGGGAAAAAGTGAAAATATTTGATTTTTTAAAAACCAATGACTAGAATAATTTTTTTTTATACATAGGTAGTTACGACAAATGGTTTTGCATTAAATCATGACAAAAATTTGCAAATCTACTTCTTCTGTGTAAAGCGTCAAGCAAAAAACGACTTTCTGAAAGATGTCGAAAGCACAGTAGGGTTCATTCCTGTAAAGTTATTTTCCGTTGTAATTCTTGAAAAGGTGTTTTGGTTTCTGCTTCTTACCTTGTCAAATAATTTCAGGATTCTTTTCATATTCTGTCTACACGTGACTGTTGATGAGGTGTTTCTTAAGGTAAAATAAGGGCCTAGGAGTTAATTCCTTTACCCTTCGAAATTCTATTACGTTTTGGTTTCTGCTTCTTATCTTGCTAAATAATTTAAAGAATCTTTTCATATTTTGCATTAATGTTGATGTTGATACGCTGCTGTCGTTGGACAAAAAAGGGCTAATGGTTCGTTCCTGTAGAGTTTCCCCTTTGTAATTCATAAATGGGATTTTGGGCCTGCTTCTTACTTTGCTAAATAATTTCAGGAATCTTGTCATATTTTGCAGAAACGTTGAATTCATCATGAAAACATACCTATATAATTTTGACCCCCTTAAACCCCACTTTTATATAGTAAAACTGGGTTTTACGGGGGTATATATTATTTTTCTTATTTCTGCTCAAAAACATAGATTGTGGGTACTCGTTAGAACCGCCTCGACGAGGCGGTTCTAATGAGTACCCTCAGTCTATGTTTTGTGCAGGAATATAAAAAATATCAGAGTTTTTTATCTAAAAATTTTCAGTTTTTGGAGATAAAATTTTCTATGTATTTGAATAGGCGTGTTTTCGTAATGGATGAGGTGTTGCTATCAGATAAAAATAAGGGCCAAGGCGCTTATTCCTTTATTTATTTATTTTTTTTTATTTCTATTTGATTTATTTATTTATTTATTTATTTATTTATTTTTTTGTTTTTGTAATTCTTGAAAATGTGTTTTAGTTTCTGCTTCTTATCAAGCTAAATAATTTCTGAAATCGTTTCTATCACGAAAACATGCCTATATAATTTTGACCCCCTTAAACCCCACTTTTATATAGTAAAACTGGGGTTTACAGGGGTATACATTATTTTTCTTATTTCTGTTCAAAACATAGAATGTGGGTACTCGTTAGAACCGCCTCGCCGAGGCGGTTCTAACGAGTACCCACAATCTATGTTCTGAAAAGTTTAGGTTTTTTGGAAGTAAAATTTTCTATATATTTGAATAGGCGTGTTTTCGTAATGATATTGAGCATACACATTGATATTGATGAGGTGTTGCTGTTAGACAAAAGTAAGAACCTAGTGAATAATTCTTTTGGGATCATTTCCCCTTGTACTTCTTCAAAAGGCATTTTGGTTTCTACTTCGGATTCTTATCTTGCTAAATAATTTAAGGATTCTGTTCTTATTTTGCTTAAATGTTGATATTGATTAGATTGTTGCTCTGAGAGAAAAATAAGGGCCGACGGGTTAATTTCCCTCAAGTTATTTCCCTTTTTGTTCTTAAAAAGTCATTTTGATTTCTGCTTCGTGTGTTGCTAAATAATTTTAGGAATCCTTTTATATTTTGCATAAATGTTGATACTGATGTGGTGTCGCTTTAGAGGAAAATAAGAGTCAAGGGCTTAATTCCTTCATAGTAAATTTGTTTTTCTAGAAAAGTTGCTTTGGCATGAGTGTATAGTGCAGGCACAGTGAAATCAACTTGTATCAAAGTATTTGCTGAGGCAATTATCTGATACTTTGCGTACTTATTACAGACATATTGAACATGTGCAGGAAGGAATATGCTGCTGAACAAATTATTTTTGTCAAAACGACAGTTTTTTTCACTTAACCATTTTCTTGACTACAAGGTTTTGTATGCTCTGAGATAGTGCATCTGTGATAGTGCATGCATGGTGAAATCAACTTGACTCGAAGATTTTGTTAAAAATTCTGATACTTTGCAGACTCGTAAAAGACATATTAAACATGTGCATGAAAAATTTGCTCGACAAAGTAAATGCTAACCAAATTAGACAATGTTAATGCTCACTTTATTAGACAATATAAATGCTTACTTTATAAGTCAATGTTAAAGCTCACTTTTTTAGTCAATGTTAAAGCTCACTTTATTAGTCAATGTTAAAGCTCACGTAATTAGACAATGTTAATGCTCTCCTTATCAAACAATGTAAAAGCGCACTTTAGTAAACCAAGTTACTGCTCACTTCATCAGTCAATGTTACTGCCAACTTCATTAGAAAATGTAAATTCTCACTTTATTAGATATTGCTAATGCTCACTTTATCAGACAATGTTAATGCTCACTTTATAGTCAGTGTAAAATCTCACTTTATTAGACAATGTTAAAGCAAACTTTATAATCAATGTTGAAACTCACTTTATTAGACAATGTTAATGCTCACTTTATTAGATAGTGTTACTGCTCACTTCATCAGACAAGGTTAAAACTCACTTAATGGCTAGAAAATGCTAATCTCAAGTTTTAGACAATGTTAATGCTCACTTTATCAGACAAGTTTAAAGGTCACTTTATTAGAAAATGTTAATGCTCACTTTTGAGACAATACTAATGCTCAGTTTTTTAGACAATTTTAATGCTCACTTTAAAAGACAAGGTTAATGCTTACTTTATTAGACAATGTCAATGCTCATTTTATTAGTCAATGTTTATGTTCACTTTATTAGTCCGTGTTAATACTCACTTTTTAAACAATGCTAACGCCGGCCTCGGTGGCTCAGTTGGATGCGCCGTCCGACTGGAGACCAGGAGGTCGCGGGTTCAACCCCCGCCGAGGTCGGCAACATTCTTTCGTGGAGATTGCTCATGAAATCTTTTCTACGGTCATTCTCTGCCTTCCGCTGATTCAAGAAGGGCAGTTGTCAGTTTCTGGCGAAAGAATGTGCACAATACTGGTTAACCGCTTAGAGGACTAAGCCTGCCCAGTAAACGTGTGGTTAGGTAAACTGACCGCGCTCGACATGACCCCATTGGGTTGACTGGGCCGTAAAACCTCAACACAAACAAATAAACAACGCTAACGCTTTTTTATTTGTTTTCGTTATTGTCCGTTTGTTTTCTTTTCTGTTTAATGCAAGATGCAAGAGGATTAGTTTTGGGATTTTTTTTTCGAATAAATCATGGTAATTATTCAAAGAATCATAGTAATTGCATTTGTTTCTCATCTCTCCGTGTTTTGGAGCCTTGGGAAAGCTGTGCTTTGTCATTTTGGCATTTCCTGGTTCCTGGGTATCATCAGTTATAGTTTGTTTTGAGAGGGCGTGCTATTGATCTTGAAATGTCGGGCTCTCAACTAATCCGGTTTTCAGGCCACGCTGTTAGGGACTTAACTACCCCCGCCGAGGTCGGCAACATTCTTTCGTGGAGATTGATCATGAAATATTTTCTACGGTCATTCTCTCCCTTCCGCTGATTCAAGAAGGGCAGTTGTCAGTTTCTGGCGAAAGAATGTGCGCAATACTGGTTAACCTCTTAGGGGACTAAACATGCCCAGTAAACGTACGCTTAGGTAAACTGACCGCGCTCGACATGACTCCATTGGGTTGACTGGGCCGTAAAACCTCAACACAAACAAACAAAGGAACTTAACTGTTTCAACGCGGTATATCAGGAACTATTATTGTCCCAAAATGACTACAATATTTTTAATGGCGTGGTAAAATACACATCAAACTATATATATTTTATAGGTTGATGTCTCAGAACTTTTATCAGTCGTATATTGTCTTTTATTCGAATAAAGAACCTGCGCTTTCCTGTCATAAAATTTATACGCTATCACACAAAATTTATCATTACACTGTCCAAAGCTGACAGTTAAGACAGTCGTATATATGTAACCTTTGTTAGTTTACCTTTCAACTTCATGGTTCTATTGATTTGATTAAGAAAAGGGGTCAAGAGGGAGGCGGGGGTGGAGGGGGAGGGGGTGAGATGGTGCTGTGGTTTTAATCAACCAGAATTCCTTTTTTTTTTCGCTGACCATGCAAGAAAAACAATATATTTCTTTCGCATGGCTTTCCGTGTGTCATTTTGTTCTTGTGTTTTTCAGTCCTTTTAGTATTGCAATTACCTCGCTTGGGGAAGAGAGAGCTAATCTTAGTGCTTTTCAAATGTTTGTTCGGTTTGTGCTTGTTTAGATTTGTCAGTTTCCTCTTCCTCTTGGGGTCTGGGAAGGGCTTCGGTTTGTGATTGTGGCACTCCCTGGACTTTTCTCTTACTTTTCTTTTTGCACACAAACTCAAAACCACATGTTTTCTTACGTTTCAACCAAGTTTTAGACCAAGCTAACAGGCTATCAAGTTCAACTTGTTTAAAATATTTTTTTTCAAAGAATCAGATTATTTTTCACTAAATATTAGATATACATTTAGATCCTTACTTATACATTTAGATCCTTACTTATTTCTTAAAGGCAATATTTTGCATACAGAATCATGCATCTGGCTTTCAACATCGCATCAACAGTAACTAATAGAGGTATAATATAAGTGCGAAAGTAAACGAAATATACTTTGAAATGCATATATGACAATTAGTAACTGTTTAGCCAAAGCCAACCTGAACTCCTAATGAGAACAAAGTATCTTCCCTGTTATTTGAATGTTGTAAACATCTGAATCAAAGAAAACTCCATGACATATAATGTTATAGTAACTACTGCAGCATCGGCCTGCCTGCATATATATGCAAGCATCAGTAGGCTGATAGCAATGTAGTCAAAAGTTTATGAGAGTGAACGATGTGTGTGGGGGTGGAGGGGGCGGGGTGGGGTCTGTGTGGTGAAGCCTCTCTGAGCCAGAGCATTTCTAACACTTTTTTCCATAAAATATCTTATCAAACACAGATGTTTTTATCAGTACCAAAACGCCATTTTATTTTTTCCCTCTTATCTAAGCCAAATTATTTTACTCTAGCATAACCAAAACTGTATTTATTTACTTTTTTTATTATTTTATTTTATGTATTAATTTATTTATCATTATTATTGTTATTATTATTATTATTTAAATCTTGCTTAAATTGTATTGTCTTCATGATTTCTAGGTCAAATTTGAAACTGGATCACTTGGGGTCAAAAACTAGGTCACCGGGCCAAATCAGCAGAAAACCTTGCTAACACTCTAGCCGTCACATTTTTGAAGCAATCATCATGAATCTTGCTCAAAATGTTTGTCTTGATGAGTTCTAGATCAGTTTCGAAACTGGGATACTTGGAGTCAAAAACTAGGTCATCGGGCCAAATCTGCAGAAAATTTTGTTAACACTCTAGTGGCAATCATCATGAATCTTGCTCAGAATGTTTGTCTTCATGATTTCTAGGTCAAGTTCGAAACTGGGACACATGGGGTCAAAAACTAGGTCACCAGGCCAAATCAGGAGAAAACTGTTAACACTCCAGAGGTCACATTTTTGAAATAATCATCATAAATATTGCTCAAAATGTTCGTCTTGATGATTTCTAGGTCTTGTTTAAAACTAGGTCACTTGATATCAGAAACTAGGTCACCTGGCCAAATCAAAGGAAAACCTTGTTGATGCTCTAGAGGTCACATTTTTGAAGTGAGTATCATGAATCTTGCTCAAAATGTTTGTCTTGATGATTTCAAGGTGATGTATATTTTTCTATCCGGTGACTGTCTTAAGTTTTTCCGTTTAGGTCAGTTTCTCATTAATTATTGGTCCTACTGAGTGATATTTGGTACTTGTGAATTGTTTGTGTTTAGGTCAGTTTCTCAGTAACTATTGCTCCTACAGCCAGTGATACTTAGTACATGCATACATCTTAGCATGGCTTCTTGAGTGCAGTCATCCATATTTGACCTTGACCTTTATTTCACAGTCCATTAGACATGCTACATTGTCTTACTTGTTAATATAATCATTTTGAATTTTGATCAGAATGTTTGCCTTGATCAGTTCTAGATCAGGTTCTCAAAGTGCTATGATGCTCAGGTGAGCGTTACAGGGCCATAATGGCCCTCTTGTATACAACTTCACTAAATCAATAACTTAATATCTCTTTTGGAACGACCTAACACACTTTCGGAAAAGCACATTCAAGCATTGATTCTTGCACTGTTTGGTAAACTGTGACTTAACTATCTGTACTTCTCCTCCCCAGTGCCGAGAATCCTGTACATGATTTTAATTTACGAATTAAGAACGATGTTTTGATCGAGTAAAACTGTTTTAAGTCCTTCTCGTCCCTTTCACTGTAGTAGTTTTTCAGCAGTTCCGAGACGGTTCCAGTGTTGCAGTTATTCTTTGTCTGTATGTCGGTTGTTGCAACTAAGCCATTGCGTCTTGTCTTTGTTTATAAGTGTAAAAAAGATTGCCTTTAGAAACAAAGAACACACCACTGATTAGAAAATATATTCCTTGTCTCTTCTTCAGTTGGTGTCTCGGGAAGGTTGTGCTTAGTGAATGTCAATTTTCCGGAAACCTTAACCCTTGTCCTGCTGAATGAAATAAGATGCCACGCCCACTTCTAATTTCCAGCCAATTAGATTACTTTATCCCAATTTTTGTAACAAATTCATATACTTAATGGCAAACAGTGCAGATCTAGATCAGTTGGCTTCTTGAGAAGCCAACTGATCTGAATCTATACTGTTTGCAAAGGCAGGATATATCCGGGGTTCAGCAGGACTAGGGTTAATTTACACACGTCTACAGCTTGCATGCAATTGTGCTTCTGATGAAAGCAAATCATTACCCTAAAATGTTTCTTACTTCACTGCAGCTGGTGTTTAGTGCCCGGTGGCGGTCGTAGAACGTCTTCCCGAACACTTCATCATAGTGCAGATTATATTTTCCTTTCATTTTTTTTTTTTTTTTTTTTTTTTTTTTTTTTTTTTCACGCAATACATTTGCCGTACATTGACTTACTGCTCAAAAACAAAAGTCAAAAGTATTAGCTGCAAAGTCAAACACAAATAAAAGAAATAGCTTATAAAAAAATATATATTATATCTCGGTTAAATGTAACTAATGTCAGAAAAGAAAACTTCTATGCGGCAGCTAAGTAAGAAAGAATAAAGAAACAACAGACTATTATAAATATGTTCGGTCTTTTTTCTGAGTACATGCTAGAGCGCCCTTAAATATCTGTCGAAACCTGTCGTTAAACGTCGAGAAAAACATCCATAAGGTGCCAGAGGTTGCCCTAAGTATGTCAACGTATAAAAAGCAACAATGTCAACTGTCATTGGGCCATTTAGCGGACAGATACTCTGTACGATTGATTTTTTGGCGTCAGTGAATTGCTTTTTACTGGAAGGAGATATTACGCATGAGCATACACAAAGAGTACATGTATGAGGACATAGAGATAGTTAGGAAAAAGGAAGACGAAATTAAATAATACCACTTTGTCAGCATAATTTACATCAGATACAAATCTGTATAATAACAATACGTGATTCATCAGTGTCTTTGTCGGGGCTCGAACAATACATAAAACATGACTTTCTATTGTGAACAGTATGGCTGCTCAGCCCATTAAAAGTTGTTCAAAATCGACCGTTTTTGCGAGTGCATTGAACTTCCGAGATTTCGATCGGCCAATAAAACATGATGTACGACTATGGCTAAAGAAAGCATATTGAAGATTAGGCATAACAGGTACGTTCAGCCTGTGCGCATGCAATGTGATTAGACTCTTCGCTGCTCGCATAAGTTTTATGGCGCTCCGATTTGTCTAAGAGTTAGCACGTTGTCCTGTCAGGGTCTTGCTGTTCGCCTAAGGTTTTTAGGTTTTTATGTAGCTAGAAGTAGTAAAACGATAGCATGTAGCATTCACTGTTCGTATAATTAGGATTCCATGGGGCTCAACGTAGTCGAAGAATTAGAATGTCGTCTTGTCAGAACCTTCGTTGTTCGCATTAGGTCTATGGCTCTCAGAGTAGTCGAAGAGTTAGCACTTAGCACTGCCAGGGCCTACGTCTTTCGCATTAGGTCAGTGGCTCTCAGAATAATCAAGAAAAAGTTAGCTTACCCTTGTCAAGGCCGTCGTTGTGCTGTTCGTATTATATTTATGTGGCGCATAGTGAGTTCACGAGTTAGAATGTAGTCTTGTCAGGGCATTTGCTGTGTTGCTCGCATCACGTTTAAAATGTAGCGTTTGTTTTGTCCTTATTTATTTCTTATCTCTCCTGGTGTTGGTTCCTCAAGAGGGATCTGCTTCACGATTGTGGCATTTTCTGTGTATCTTCATTTATATTTTTATGGTTGTAAAACTATATGAGGAATTAATTCCTTGTTCTTATTTTTTTTTATCTTGAACTAAATCTCAGATTGATAATCAGATTAGTTATAGATAAACCATGGTTATTGTCGAGGTTTTGGGTATACTGTAAATTATACCATAGTTTGGTGACCTTTCACTGTCTGACCCCGAACGAGGCGGAGCCGAGTTTGGGTCAGACAGTGAAAGGTCACCAAATTATGATATAATTTACAGTATTCCCAAAACCGAGACAATAACATGGTTTATCTGTTTTAACCAATGTATGGGACTGTTTTTTTTTTTTCTTACAAAAACTATACTTTTATTTATTTAGTATATCTATTTCTACTTGTTTACTTTTATTTGTCTTTTTTTATATTTTATGGTAAAGTGGTAACAGGCAGTCTGATGTAATGCTGGACCTATTGAGCTTGTGTACTAAAAAGGATTCAACAACCCACCGTTTTTAAATTCAACTAACTGAGGCACTACTGCTAAAATCTGATTGGTTGCAATCTTGTCAATCAAAAGAAATTACATCAGCATCTTAATCTGGTCAAACTTTGGTGCAATCTGGTTGGTCAGCTGCAGCTTTGGTCATTATAATATACTCCAGACACATTACGAAAACACGCCTATTCAAATATATAGAAAATTTAACCTCCAGAAACATAAAATTTTCAGATAAAAAAATCTGATATTTTTCATATTTCTGCTCAAAACATAGATTGTAGGTAATCGTTAGAACCGCCTCGGCGAGGCGGTTCTAACGAGTACCCACAGTTTATGTTTTTGAACAGTAATAAGAAAAATAATGTGTACCCCTGTAAACCCCGGTTTTACTATATAAAAGTGGGGTTTAAGGGGGTTTAAATTATATAGGCATGTTTTCGTAATGAGACTGTCTGGTTTCATGTGTTTTATTCAACAAAAAATGTCATTTTTAAATAGAAAGTTGCTCAGTGCAGAAGTAAATTTGAAGTTCCTCTAACCTTTACCACTCTCTGGACAATATCAGCAGACACTATATTTGATGATACTTTCTTAGTTTTTCCAGCCAACAGAATTTGACATTTCATGCAAACTCTCTCTAGTTGAGACAATGTACATGAAATGTCAAATCCAGTTTCCTGAGAAAAAAATAAGAAAACTATTTAAAAAATGTCATCTGCTGAAAATTGATGGTTAGCACTCTGGGCATTTTCAGCAGACAACATATTGGTGATACGTTTATTTTTTCCAATAAACATTTGACATTTGGAGACAATTTGCGTGAAATGTCAAATTCTGTTTTCTAGGAAAAATACGAAAATGTTCAAAATGTCTGCTGAAACAAAATTCAACATACAACATTTTGAAATATTTTTCTTATTTTTCCCAGAAAACAAAACCTGTTTTTGGTGGAAAATATCAACTTGTCATCGCCTGCGGAATTAGCCCAGAGAGTGAAAAAGGTTAAGGTGCACTGACGAGTTGACAGTCATTCTAAAGTACACCTCTGAGATCTATAAATAAAACCATGGGTTAATTTTCAAAACCGAAAATTATCCCATGGTCCAGCTATGGTATAATTTTTGGTTATTGAAAATTAACCTTAGTTTATTTACATAGAGACAATGGAACATCCATTGGTAAAGAATGGCAAACACATTGATATTTTTTGCTGAAAAACAAATGTGAGAAGTTTTTGGAAATACCTTAGCTACAGCACTTTACAAGTTTGTCATTAACCAGCTCGCTAAGCTAACGATGCTTTGAACAACTGGGCCCAGATTAATATTATGCGTAGATTGATATACGCCTCAGGATGCATATATTGTATGTCAAGGAAAAAGTGGGCTAGGGTGGGGTCCTTTTTATTGCTTCATCTATCATTAACGTTTTGTAATGCATTTCTCACATACCAATGAATATGGGGTCGAGAAATCCCTGTGCTTTCTTGTCAGCGATAAAATCGATTCCATATCGGTGCCCATGTGGGATTAGCGTTGTTATATACGAGACAGCTCACACGCGACGTTGCTATAAAAGAAACAGCCCACACGCGACGTTGGTGTCACGACATTCCAAATTACTATCGCATGATGTCATGTTTCTACGTTTGCGGCGTTAGGTTGTGAAAAGCCGATTCAAATTTTCAAATGCTTGTTACTTCTTTATTTGTGAAGAAAAACATCAAGTGTGACTATTCATTGACTTAGTTGGAACAAAAAGAACAGTTTGGTAACAAATTAAATGTTTTTATTTATTTATTTATTTTTCGCCAGTTTGTTCCGGCGTTTGCGTGTGAGAAACGACAGAAAAGGGCACTGCTTTCTTGATAGCATTGTAAGAAAAAATCCACCACTGATTTTCGGTGACGACAGGAAAATGCCAATCCTTGGTCCACCGCTCCAGGGGAAACGAGACAAACCTCGTTTCACACTGGAACGTTGGACCCTCAGGTTAGAGTTTTCCTGTCCCAACTGAACATTAATGATGGGTTCGATTTAGTAAAACGAGTCGTACACTGTTATAATAGCTGGTTTTTTTTGTGTTTTTTTTTTCTGAATTCTCAAATCTTTTCCTGGACTTCCGTCCTTATGCTTACTAGTGTGTCATAGGTCACATCAGAAGTTATTCAATCGGCAATGTCATCAACATCTGCATCACGCTTTTCTGTTGCTGTTTCATCGATGTTGGCATCCATCATGTCCTGAAGCATGTCAAGCAGCCGTCGTGGCAGAACATCGCCTTTGATGCAACAAGGCTCTAGAATAGCATTTACTCGTGTCCAGCCATGCCTTTTTGATGCAATTGATGTATTTCTTTAATTATATAAGTTTTCCAGCCTGTATGTCTGTCTAAGACATAATGGAAAATAGAAGGAAGCATAATTGAAGATACCAATGTAAATGCCACAATCTCGAAGCACAGCCTTACCGTGGCACAAAAAAGGTGATAGCAAATGGTGTCATTCACACAAGTATAAATTGAATCAAAACTGTAAACTCTGAGTTCATTTTGTTACCATTTGTTTGTCAGATGCCGTATCAGCATATGCAATGGATTTTGCCCTAGACCCAACAACTGGAAATCTTTACTTTAGCGGATACAGATATAGATCGCCACCAAAAGGTTTAGTAGGTGTGATAAGTCGACATGGTGAGATTTCGGTTGTCTACAGCAATAAAGAAACCCGTTACAATTACAACATTGCCTTACATCAAGAAAAGGGGTACGTTCTTTTCATAAATATTCATTGCATTTGTGGCTAGTTTAAAAGCATGGTTATTTTGACAGCTACCAGGTTGCTGTTACAACCTGTATCAGTGAAACGTTTAGAGTTTTAACCCCTCTCATGCTGAATAAATTAAGATGCCACGCCCACTTCTAATTTCCAGCCAATCAGATTCACTTCTAATTTCCAGCCAATCAGACTGTTTGATCTGAGTTTTTGATAGAAATTCACATATTTAATGACAAACAGTGCAGATCCAGATCAGTTGGCTTCTTCAGAAGCCAACTGATCTGGATCTACACTGTTTGCTAAGACAGGGCATGTCGTGTTCAGCAAGAGAAGGGTTAAAATTGAATTTTTACTACTAGTTGGTGTCTTTAATAAGCTGTTATCTGTGATTGTAGCTATTCCTGGACATCTCATATACTATTCATACATTGTATTTGTACAAAGGAAGATGGCGGTCGTTAACGGTAAGGCAAGAAAGGCTTACTTTTCGAGTGCAGTTGAATGCTACGATTCTTTCATTGTTCTCATTACGCTTGAGATAGATTTTCCACCATTTGCACACGGATATTTTTATGACTTCCTGTGTTTATTTCAACCAAACAAAGTCCTTTTCTGAAAAGAGTCATATTCCAAGAGTTAGGGTTTAGAGTAAACCTATTATAGTACACTCCTTTATAAACGGGAGATTCTGCGGCCGTTTTTCATAAGGGCGACAACTATTGTGACTTCTGTTTGCTTTACACCAATCCTCCTCAGTAATGGTGTCTTCTCTATAAGGAGAGATGTTGCTTCTAACGTTTCCCTTATAGAGTAAACCCTTTGTCAGGAGGGGATAAAAGTTTTGAGAAATTTGCATCTCCCCATGGAAGAGTTTCCATTCCCCTTAAGCAAATTCTCAGGTACGGTTTGTGTTATATAAATGCCATATTTTATACTTTGCATCAGTTCCTCAGTGCTGAGGTTGATATTGCGGTGTTAACGTCAGTACTTAAGTACTGAATTAAATAACTTTATACCTTTATCCTTGTTATAGTACAAATTCAAAAATTTTCTAAAACTAAGACTGACTTGTCAAAATGACATGTATCTTAGCGGGTTTGGAATCCACTTTTTAGGCTTATCTTGCTTTCTGCATGTCTTGCTGCTTGCCAAGACATGCGCATCATGCGTTTCATTTCCAATCTTTTGGGGTTTAGCCACACTGATGAAGTTTAAATAACAGAAAGGCCTCTGTGGCACTAAATTAGGTATAGTTAAGCTCATATTGCATGATTAATTAAACACTGACTATAAAGGTTATCTACTATGGTATACTATGGGCCGGGGGGTGGGGGGGAAGAAACACCAAAAACAGTATTTCAAATCCTAAAAGATCTTTACTAACCAAATATTTTGGTGCAAATTTCATCAAAATCAGTCCATAAATATAGAAGTTATAACTTATTGAAAATTTCTACATTTGCCATCACAGATGCCGCCATATTGGAGACTCTTGAGAGTTTATGGCATCATTTATGCCGGTACGCGTATTCAGTATCATCAAAATCTGAAACACTTCCAAAAGATTTAGTTTGTGTTTTAATAAATGGACTGACGGATATCTGTATGGTGAAATCAAGTTGTTTGGTGTTAAAATAGTGTTTTTTTTTTTTTTTTTTTTTTTTTTTCATTTTTATTTCTTTTTTATTTTAGTTAATGTAATTAAATATTCAAAATGGCGGCAAAAAGGCAGTGGGTTTCAAATCAAAGACCCATAGTTTCCTTACCAGTTGAGGGATTATTATGACAATTGCATCAAATTGTTGAGGGATTATAATGACAATTGCACCAAATTGTTTAATTTAAGTGAATATCTTCATGATATAAAGCATTTCTTTATTGTGTTCCTTTCCCTTTAACGGCATTCTCCGCGTAATCTTGAAAAATAATAGGAGCCGCAACGTCAGAAAACGTACTTTGCACATGTGCGCCCAGCGAAGATTCTGATCAGCCTGCGCATTCGCGCAGTCTGATCAGAATCTTCATTGGGCGCATTTTGAACAACCAAGGATGAAACGTTTCTTCATTTGGACAATGAAGACTGATCAGACTGTGCGGATATGCAGACTGATTTGGGTCTTTGCTGAGCGCTAATGTCAGAAGGTACGTTTTCTTACATTGGGGTTCATTTGATGCGTTTCGACATGTTATAGCGAGTTGATGTGGTGAAATTTTGACATAGCATCTAGCTGTCTTGAACTCAAAATTTCTTCTTCTGTTGTCGAGTTAAAAGGAAAGACTATGTATATTTCTACAATTTTGATAATTACGGGGGTCCTGCAAAAAGTTTTGTCACTGGGTTCGGATTACTTCAGTGCTACGTTTTATCAAACATATTTTTATTACAAACCTTCAAAGTATTCCCTCTTTACGCCGGCCCCGGTGGCTCAGTTGGATGCGCCGTCCGACTTGAGACCAGGAGGTCGCGGGTTCAACCCCCACCGAGGTCGGCAACATTCTTTCGTGGAGATTGATCATGAAATATTTTCTTCGGTCATTCTCTCCCTTCCGCTGATTCAAGAAGGGCAGTTGTCTGTTTCTGGCGAAAGAATGTGCACAATACAGGTTAACCGCTTAGAAGACTAAGCCTGCCCAATAAACGTGTGGTTAGGTAAACTGACCGCGCTCGACATGATCCCATTGGGTTGACTGGGCCGTAAAACCTCAACACAACAAACAATTCCCCCTTTACTCAAACACATTTTTGTAACCTATTTACCCAGTCGCAAAAAGCAGATAAATAGTCTTCTTTCGTATCTGTTGGAGACGCTGATAAATAGCGCTGCCAAGAGAACTCCTAGTCGTATACTTATTTCCAGAAAGCATTTTCGTAAGCCTTGGGAATAAAAAAAAGTCACAGGGACTCAGGTCAGGTGAATAAGGGGGATGGTTTAAAACGTTCACCTTTTCACAAGCAAAAACAGACTCAACGACCTCACACTTATGAGAGGAGGTGTTGTTATGTAAAAGGTGGACTCCTGACCATCCTTTGCTTGGTCGTTTCTTATTGTAAAACTCTTTCACTTTCTTCAGTACAGAATTCTTGTAGAATCGGCCAGTGACTGTATGACCAAATGGACAAGGCACTTGAACGACTGGCCAACTTGAATTAAAGAAAATTGCGTACAAAATCTTTTTCGAACTTATGGTTCTCTTGACAATACATGGGCATTTTTGATCTTTTCGCTTCCATCGCTTATTATCAGTCCTTCTTTGTGGCTCAAACATGTGCTCCCAGGTTTCATCACACCGACTATTACAGCCTTGATATGTTTGCAAAAGTTCCCGGGCACATTTAAGGCGTTGTGTCTTTTGCTCCTCAGTGAGCAAATGAGGTACCTACCTAGCGCAAATCTTTCTCAGGTCCAAACACTTTTTCAGAATTGTTTGCACACTGCCTTCTGATATGCCAGTACAACTAGCTATATCTTTGACAGACAATCGCGCATCCTGTTCGACAACAATCTATACAGCAGCGATGTTAGCCTTGGTAACAGAGGTTTTAGACATCTTCAACAGAAAATTTCCCAGCTTTAAAAGCTTTAACCCACCTAAAAACTGTACGCATTGAAATGTTCTGAGGTCCATATATACCACACGATTCATTAAATATCTGCTTTGAATCTATATTAAGCCTAATGCGGCATTCAATATAGATACGAATTTCAGTCTTCTAGTCCATGTTCCAATGTTAAAGTAAATTGGTCATTGTATATGACTGCATCTATTTGAATTTGAAATAACTCGGTCAGTTGGAAAGCAATTTGCATGAAATAAATGGGTATCGTTATCTATTCAACACACCATTCAAGTGCAGTGAAGTATTTTAAAATATACCTGGGATAAAACAAAGGAAGCCTATTAGTGACAGAACTTTTTGCACGACCCTCGTAATTACAGTCTTTTTGCAGGTATTTAAATAGTAAACCTTTTGCTTGTCCGCAGGGTACCGCAAACTGCATATAATCATGATACCTTATACATAGTTACTTCTAGATGCCTATATTAATCGACTTACAAATTATTTATGCAAACGTATATTTTAGTTCAGCCGGGTCGAAGACTTCATACGAGTTAAAGTCATGCCTACCCCGCCGTCGCCTGTTCGTTTGCCCTCATTACGAAAGCATGCCTATTCAAATGTACTGAAAATTTGACCACCAAAAAAAAAGAAAATTTTCAGATAAAAAATCTGATATTTTTCATGTTTCTGCTCAAAACATAGATTGTAGATGCTGGTTAGGACCGGCTCGCCGAAGTGGTTCTAACGCATACCCACAATCATGTTTTTGAGCAGAAATAAGAAAAATAATTTATGATAAACGTCAAAAAGATTGCCTTTGGAAACAAAGAACACATTACATATTAGAAAATCGGAATCTCGGTTTTATTGAGACTCTTCATAAGCAGTAATGAAGTTTGCAACACTGCTTACGCCCTCTAGCGTATACATGAGCAGAACTCCATTTTCAAATATACCACAATGGGCCCAATGATCCGAAAGGAAATGAAATATAATCTGCACTATGGTAAAGTACGGAGAGGCGTTCTACCGCCGCCACACGGCACTAATACCAGCTGCAATGTAGCAAAATAAACATCAAAATGATTGCCTTTGGAAACAAAGAACACACTACAGATTAGAAAATGGGAGTCTCGGTTTTATTGAGACTCTTCATAAGCAGTAATGAAGTTTGCAACACTGCTTACGCTCTCTAGCGTATACATGAGCAGAACTCAATTTTCCAATATACCACAACGGGTCCAATGATCCGAAAGGAAATGAAATATAATCTGCACTATGGTAAAGTACGGGGAGACGTTCTACTTATAAACCTGTAAATCCCAATTTTACTATATAAAGGTGGGGTTTAAGGGGTCAAAATTATGTAGGCGTGTTTTCGTGATGAACTTTTCATTTGTAGTCACTGGACGAATTTGAATAAAATTTTATGTGGAGCTTCTTTGGTCTCTCATATACAATGTAGGAAAATTCCGCTGTAAAGCATATTCTCCAGAGCTGAGCACTTTTTGATTCTGACCTTTAGGGATGAACTGTCTATTAGACATGCTCAAATGATAATTGACTTTTGACCGTTTTTTTGCAGCAGAATAAAATTTATTTCCCTATACATTTAAATTCATCAGAACCTGCCGGAGTCATTTGCTCATATAAAGAACTGAAAGAAGAACTTGCAGCATTTCTTGGTTAAGGTAGCACAAGCCTTCAAACATTTGTCCCTCGAATGTTTTCTCCCCTACATCAGAGCTCGGATGTTTTAAAAAGCGCACACATTGATAACTGTTCTCGAACAATAACGCCAAATTCTACTGTATTTCTTTTTTTTTTTTTTTTTTTTTTTCAAACTGACAGTATTGTTAGAAGGAAACAGAAAGAGTTATATTTCATGGGAATATTTGCACCGGAACTGAATTATGTTCGAAACTAACGCTATCTAAGCCGTGACGTTGCCAGTTTAAAGTATTTTATTTCTTTAAAATAGAAAAAAAAGGCAAATTTGTAACAGAATCACTTTTATTTATTTTCCTCCGAACGATACATTTAGAATATTAAAACTACTTACCAAAGATATGTGGAAATACCAGGAAATGTTACAATCACAAAGCAAAATCTTAGTGAGGCACCAAAGAAGGAGAGATGAAGAACGAACACCGACAAACGAAACGCCACATACGAAACCACCGACACACACACATATTACGAAAACAAGCCTATTCAAATATACTGAAAATTTTACCACCAAGAAAATGAAAATTTTCAGATAAAAAACAAACAAACATATTTTTCATATTTCTGCTCAAAACATAGATTGTAGGTACTCGTTAGAACCGCCTCGCCGAGGCTGTTCTAACCAGTACTCACAATCTATGTTTGTGAGCAGAAATAAGAAAAAATGATGTATACCCCTGTAAACCCTAGTTTTACTATATAAAAGTGGGGTTAAAGTGGGTCAATTTTCGTATAGGGGTATTTTCGTGGTGAAAGAACAGCTGTAGCAGAGGAACCGCCTTGGAAGGAACGGTCAGTAGGAAAACTACTGGGGGCTAACCAGTTTTACTCGAGGAAAATCTCACCCTTACTTCTGATGCAACTCCGAAAGACAAATACATGTTCGGTCCTCTTACCTTATCTGTGAAACACCACAGTGAAACGCATGTGACCACAAACGTTCTGATGAACAAAGCAAAGGGCTCAATGGCGATGTAAAGCTAGAAGACATGAAAACCACAAACAAGAGCCTTGTAGGCGATTAAAAACTTATTCAAATGGTCATACGCCATTTAATTAAGATGCCTGGCATGTCCATATATGGTGAAATAACAGACAACGCCTTCACTATAACATAGAATGATTAAAGGCTAAATCCTGGTGTATAGCGTCCGGGATTGGAGTTCTACGAAACTGGGTCAAATGATGATTATAGTATGACGCTTGGCCTTTTTACGGCGGGGTCAAACTTGTTTCCCAATATGTTTTGTTGGAAACATGCTGAAAAGTCATTTATTTTGTAAACTGCATTAGACAGATTCCAAAAGAATGACACTTGAGAGTAATGAACACACCCACAGACGTGTGGAAGAAACTTACAATAACGATCTAAGTAGCCAGAGCTTTCTGGTACAATTTAAAAAAAAAAAAGAGAGAGAGAGAGAGAAAAAAATCCAGGGAGTGTCACAGTCGCAGCCCTTCCCAGACACCAAAAGGAAGAGGAAACAGACAAAACCAAACAAGCGCAAATTGAACAAACGTACGAAAAACACAATAATTAGCTCTCTCTTCCCCAAGCGACGTAATCGCAATCGCAATGTTAAAATGACTGAAAAACACAAGAACAAAATAACACAAGGCAAAACAAATCGCCTCGTAGAATAAACCACAGAGCAACAAAGAGTAAGACTAACACCGGGATCACCGCCTTAGAACGGTCAGTAGAATAAACCACCGGGTTGGTGGTGTGTGGGTGGTAGGGGGAGGGAGCCGGGTTAAAGCATTTTTACAGCCGGCCAACTTCACCCTGGGTTCCTATGCTACTCTTGATACAGAAAAACATAAAAATTCGGTTCGCATAAGTTTTATCCCTTAATGGTAGGATGCTGTTAAAGGCCTGCTGTACTTGAAGCGGGTGGAAGACGGATGCATGTAAATATTTCCCTCTGTTTCTGCACTGCAATAAGCTTTTACTTCATGTTCTGATTTTCTCTTTCCTTTCCTCTACTATTCCATCTTTCCCTTGTCTCTCTTGCTCTTGGAGACAACAGAAAATGAAGGCAATAAACAATAAAATAAACAAAAACTAAAATTCAATATTTTATCATCCATGGTCTATGTATAAAAAATCTTGTAAAAATCTCAAATCTTGTATAATATCATGAAATCTTCAAACAATTGCTCTGGAACGGTCAGTAAAAAAACTACTGGGACTTTAACCAGTTTTACTGGTGCTAAACCATACCCTTTATTCCGATGCAGCTTCAAGATATAAATCCTCTACCTCTTTGTGAAACATCATAATGAAACACAGTCATATGATCATATGTGATGAAACCAAGCAAAGGGCTAAACGGCGATCTGAAACACGAACATAAGAAAACCACAAACAGTACAACGATGGGCCCGACCACATATATGTACATTAATATAGGGATCAAACATGGTATTTCATGCATTAATGTTCGCCAGGTCCCGTGGGAGGTGTTGAAAACCGAGGCCGAAGGCCGCGGTTTTCAACACCTCCCAAGAGGACCTGGCGAATATTAATGCATTGAAAAACCATGTTCGATCGCTATTATTGCATAAAAACTGAA
Organism: Anodontia alba; assembly: GCA_964016985.1. NCBI lineage: Eukaryota > Metazoa > Mollusca > Bivalvia > Lucinida > Lucinidae > Anodontia > Anodontia alba. Next base: position 12,059,937 of record OZ024838.1, on the reverse strand, counting down.
AACATTTGCTACATTTCGCGTTATTTCCTGCACTATTTTGTTTCGCCTTTTCACCGATGTCTCGCGAACCTAATTTCCACTGACTATGCTCATTCTAGGGCCGGGCAGTACACATCTCGTAACGACAGCAAATCTGTGGCCCCGGTACGATCATATTGAAAGTTGCATAGCCGTGCATTAACAGCGCGTGAATTGCCTTGTTAATACACGGCTTTTCGCTGGTTAATGTACAGCTGTTAATAACGTGCGATACTGCTTTTTATGCAATAATAGTCAGCTGCCAACCATCTGAAACAGATTGAGTAGGGAGCCTTCAGTAAGTCTGATGCCGACCCACCATCGTACAGTGAGACTAAAGCAAAATTTATCAGCCATGGTCATGCATGCAGTTTGCTGCAGAATATCAAAGTTATAAACATCTTTTATAGCATGTGACAATGTTATTAAATTCTTTCTGAAAAGTTAGTTGAGCCTTTTGTTCTAAAAATATGTGTTTCACTGTGATGTCTCAGAGATGTGGTAGAGGACCCCTTTTCAGACGGAACAGATTTCTTGTAATTTGGTGATGCACCAGAATTAAGGGTGAGGATTTGCATGAATAAAACTGGTTTAAGCACATCTATATACCGTTCCCCACCGCCCCTACCCAACTAAACACACACACTCACACACACACACACACACACACACACACACACACACACACACACACACAGAGTATATTTCCTACTGACAGTTCAAAGGCGGTTCCTCTGTTGCAGTTCTTCTTTGTTTATGAGCTGAACGTTTCATATGTGGCGTTTGTTTTTGTTATTCTTTGTTCCCTATCTATCCTTTTTTTTTTTTTTTTTTCTATGTAGTCAATCTGACGGCGATAAAACTTACAAAATGTTTACTTAATTTATTACTAGAATTTGTTTTCTACATCAAAACAGATGTCTCCCCCATTTTAGAGTACTGTTTTGTACAGGGTCAGGGTTATTAATACAGAGGAATGACAGAAATCTATATTTACAATGTTGAAAAGGCCGTAACTAGTCACATTCATAGGGCCTAACAGGTTTTTAGGTTACAGAGAGAAGGCAATTATTTGACTGAAATCGCTATTTTGCAATGTTCAACGGGCAGTAACTGCAAATGTTGGTAAACAAGAGTCATGGTCCTTGTGTTTTACATGTTGTCAAATAACGGATGAAATTTCTGTGAAGTTTGATGAAAATATTTAGCACAGTTTTCCAGTTACCAAGCGGAAATGAGGATATGACCGAAATTACTATTTACACTGTTCAAAAGGCCATAACTCTAAAAACGATAAACCAAAGTTATGGTTCTTATTTTCTGCACGTCATCTTATGGTGCTTAACATTTCTGTAGTGTCGTGAAAACATTTCCAATGGTTTTCAAGTTATGGATCGGACATGAGGATATGACAAAATCACTATTTACCATGTTCTGAGGGCCGTAACTCCAACAATAGGTAATCACAGTTATGGTTTTTGTAGTCTGCTTCTCATAATGGTAATTATTTCTGTAAAGTTGCCTGAAAATATCTCAAGCTGTTTTTAAGTTACGGGGCGGAAAGGATTTTGTGACAAAATCTTCAAAGGGCCTAACTCCAAAAGTAGGTAATCACAATGTGTGAATTTGTGTTCTCCACGTCGTCTTATGATGTTAAACATTTTTGTAAAGTTTCGCAAAAAATACCATCAACGGTTTTTAAGTTACAAAGCGGACACGATTCTAATACCAAAATCACTATTTTTAATGTTCAGAGGACCATAACTCCAAAAGTAGGTAAACCACAGTTGCATTTCTCTTGTTCTGCACATCTTTTCATGGTGGTAAATATTTCTGTAAAGTTGCGCAAAAATATCTTGTACGGTTTTCAAATAACGAGGCGGACACGACCTTTATCACGTTCAGACAGACAGACAGACAGACAGACTGACAGACGTCCATGGCAAAAGCAATATGTCTCCTGACCCTGAAAGAGGGTGGTGTATAATAACGGTACCTTTGCTGAAGAAGTTAAAAAGTCTGCTATTTTCCTTTCTCTTACTTGAAGATAAATTAGAATACAAGTTAGAAAACCTTTTAAAGTAATATATTCATACGCTTCTACTTTTTAATCTCAGCAAAACATCGCTGCTACTTTCGCCGAAAAGATATCTCATGTTTCAGATGCCAGTTATTGTCATCTAACTCATTCCTTCTTTTTAAGCTGTTTTCTCTACTCCAATCCATTATGTCAACAGTTTGCTAACGTTCAATAAATGCCATTGTATAATGATTATATGTAATGAATGTAGAGCTTGAGCATATTTTATACGAATAATAAGCACGTTTGATAATTCGTTACATTGTATTCTTATTTCTTTGGCCTTTTTACTGTTTCCAATGAACCCTTTTTATACGCTCGTTTGAAAAACGGGACGTATTATGTTACGGGGCATGGCGTCCGTCCATCCGTCCGTCCGTAAACTTTTTCGTTTCCGGCTAACTCCTACAGTTTACATCCGATCAAGCTGAAACTTGGTATATAGTTAGACTATGATGTGGCGCAGCGCATATTATTTCGGGGTTACAGTCCACCAAATGTTTGCAGAGTTATGCCCCTTATAAAATTTCTGTAAACTTTTCATTTCCGGTTAACTCCTCCTACATTTTACATCCAATCAAGCTGAAACTTCATATATAGTTAGATCATGATGTGGAGCAGCGCATATTATTTCGAGGTTACAGTCCACCAAATATTGGCAGAGTTATGCCCCTTTGAAAATTTCTGTAGATTTTTCGTTTCCGGCTCAGTCCTCCTACAATTTACATCCGATCAACCTGAAACTTGATTTGTAGTTAGACCAGGATGTGGAGCAGCGCATATTGTTTCAAGGTTACAGTCCACCAAATATTAGCAGAGTTATACCCCTTTGAAGATTTCTATTAATGTTTCTTTTCTGGCTAAATCCTCCTACAGTTTACATCCAATCAAGCTGAAACTTCATGTACAGTTAGACCATGATGTGGTGCAGCACATACTGTTTTGCGGTTATAGTCCACCAAATATTAGCAGAGTTATGCCCCTTTGAAAATTACAGTAAACTTTTCGTTTCCGGCTAAATCCTCCTACAGTTTGCATCCTATCAAGCTGAAATTTTATTTGTAGTTAGACCATGATGTGGAGTAGCGCATATTGTTTCAAGGTGACAGTCCACCAAATATTAGCAGAGTTAAACCCCGTTAAAAATTTCTATTAATTTCTATTAATTTTTTGTTTCCGGCTAAATCCTTCTATAGTTTACATCCGATCAAGCTGAAACTTCATAAATAGTTACACGATGATGTGGAGCAGCACATATTATTTCGAGGTTACAGTGCACCAAATATTTGCAGATTTATGACCCTTTGAAAGTTTTTCGTAAACTTTTTGCAGCGTATTGTTTAGAGGTAATATTGTGAAAATTTTATTTTATAACAGGTATTTTTTTTTTGCAAATAACTAAAGTTTTGGTCATATGGGCAAGATATTGATTTTTTTTCTTCTTTTATTAGATTTGCAAGGAAAGGTTGCCATCATTAAATCTTTATGAATACATAATTCTTTTTGGATTTTTTTTTTTAATACTCTTCTGATTCGGCTCCCTTGAAGAACAAAAATAAAATCAGTATTAAACAAGTTAAAGGTTTACAAAAAAAAATCTTGCAGCATTTTTTTTTTTTTATTATTGTTTGGTCCGATATTGAAGTATAGGAAAAACAAATCAGCCAACGGCTCATATAAGCATATAATATAGTCATGCTTCTGTGGTGTGTCCTCCGTCAGAAAGCACTTCTCCCTGAAGCAGCAAACTTCTCCCTATTTTCCCAGGAGGGAGAAGTCACTTCTTCCTTAATTCCTGAGCCAGCTTGGCCGCTAAGGTTACAGTTCACCAAATATCAGCAGAGATATGCCGCAATGAAATTGTTTAATTTTTTTTGTTTTTTATAATTCCACTTACAGTTTATATCTGAAGCACTGAATTATACAGGAGCCAGTTTTTGTGCTACATCTTTTTACTTGCCACAGGCGTATAATGCCCCGCTTGGCGGAGCTCTTGTTAGAGACTACTATACGCAGCTGTCATTTGAAAGGTCTCGGTCAAGCAGAGATTCCGATTTTAGTTCTCATGTAAAACTTGTTTCCAACGGGAACCTATATTGTCTACGCCCATGAGTGACGACAATATACGGTTTAGTCCGGACACGGAAGTGATTCAATCGTTGATCCATGATGCATCATTAAGAAGTTATAAGAATATCAAATGTTTGTCAGGCTGTCCCGGGAATGCTATAAATTGCTTATTTCCGGGACAGAGTGACAAACATTTGATATTCTTATAATTACTTATTTTAAATTTGATGAGGTTAGCCTAAAAAGCGATCTGAAATTAGCTGTAATTATTTTCATTGTTAGCTAGTGTCATTCTCATTTAGCCGAGAAATCATTTAGACCTCTCCGATTCGAACTTTTGGAATTTAGCTGCTTTAGCCAAGATTTGCATGTAAAGATTTCAGAACTATTAAAATCAGCTTAACATTTATTATGTGCGAAGCGTAGACCAAGCTTTTTGTTAAAACTTATACTTGTAGATTTTATGACACCAAATGGCTCGGCATTACGACTTTAGTTACTGGCGCCTTGAAGTGAAATCCAAATAATGCCTAGTGGACATTTCACCATAAATTTAGTCTCAACTAACCATGCCTAAAACTGTTTTATCTTATACTTATCAATGTTACCTTCAAACAATACGTTTCTAATGGATTGAGCCAAAAAGAAAAGACAGGTGATCCCGATCCATATTTCACGTTCTCAAACGAGGCTCAAACTGCTCTCTAAGTGCAGATAATATTTTTATTTTCTTTGATATCATTAAATATATTCTGGTTTCTTTGAAAAATCGAATACCGCTTAAGCCGGCGTGGGGGTGGGGGAGGGGGTGGGGGGGAAGGGGGATTGTGGGGGTGGCGGGGGGTGGGGGCGGGCGTATGCAGCTTTGCAAACTATATTGCTGCATATGAAGAGACTTAATAAAACCGAATCTCCAATTTTCGGGTTTTTTTTTGTTTGTTTTTGTTATTTTTCTTTGTTAGGTAACTATTTGTTTGCGTTTTTGTTTGCGACATTCGTGTACTTTGTCCGAGTCTTAAACTCTCCGAACGGACAAAATAAACTTACTTGTCCCTTAAAGCACCAACTGAAATTGCAACAGCTGACAGTTTTCAATCTCCGAGCAAATAAGGCTTTGCATTTCAATCGAATCGTCTGCTTTTCGAACCCTTCGATAGAAATATCAAGTCATATTTTCTTCGAAAGGACACCGGAACTGCCGCTGCTTGAAAATATGTTTTTCAATCGAATCGTCTGCTTTTCGAACCCTTCGATAGAAATATCAAGTCTTATTTTCTTCGAAAGGACACCGGAACTGCCGCTGTTGGAAAATATGTGTTTAGAATTAAATGTTGGGGTATCTGAAACTCATTGTATTATGGCAATGTTCTCGCGTGAGCCTGTGATCTGACAACATTAACGAGACCTAATACATGGCATCGGATCACGTTACTGTAGTTAAATTGTGTGTATATATTTAAAACTGCAGGTTACTGTTCTGGAGAAACTCTAAAGGGGAAATCTTACGATCCGGTATGGATGGTTCTGATGTAACCAAAATAGCTGATGAATCAGGCGGTTATTGGAATGGACTGACATTGGACAATAATGGTGAGATTAACATTAATCTATGATTAGGAAATCCGAACAGATAATTTGAGAAATTCTACAACATGTCATAAAAGAAAGGTCAGTCTGTGCATCCAGTTAGTATAATCGTACTATGGTTGTTCGTTTAATACATTCTGTGAGCTTAACCCTTGTCCTGCTGAACCCGGATATACCCTGTCTTCGCAAACTGTATATATCAAGATCAGTTGGCTAATCTTGAGCTGCACTGTTTGTCATTCAGTATGTGAATTTGTATCGATAATCTGGATAGAGTAATCTGATTGGCTGAAAATTAGAGGCGGGCGCAGCGTCTTAATTTATTCAGCAAGACAAGGGTTATATAACAAACTGGATGTAATATATACAGTGCAGCTTCCGTAGGACATAGAACTGGCTGTTGAAGAGAGGTTAAACGCTCCATATACCTCAAAAATAGACATTTTTTTTTTTTATCCAAGAAAGGTTTAATAAATTGATATATGGTATTATTTCGATCATAAAATGTGGCATCTGACAGCCTGTAAGATTTTAGCTAGTCTCTCAGTTTTTGAACTGGATCAAATATGAAATGATTGTTTATCGTATCTCTGAATTAATGTTGGCAACATTAATTCAGAGATACGATAAAAAATCATTTCATTTCTGATCCAGTTCAAAGACTATCTGAAATTTTACGGGCTCTCAGGCGCCACATTATTTGATTGTTTTAATATCATATATCAATTATTTTGTACAGAAAAGATTATAATACGTTTATTACATTTTCAGCAGTGATTTACTGAGATTTCTCAGTGAATTATAATCGATAATTCGCCGCGTGAATTATTTCATTTCGATCATTTTGATGTCATAATTGCAAGGCGACGTTGCTGATGTTGTTGGTAACAACATTAACAATAGTTGACGTTTCGCGGAAAATTTGAGATCAGACTGCAGTTTTCACGTCCAGTCTGCGTTTTTGAGGAAGGACCTGCCACGCAAATATAAAATATGATTTTCTTGATACTCCGGTTCAACTTTCGTGACATTGTTGTGTCTTTATTTCAAGCACAGAATGATTTTTTTGCATGACAGTGAAAACAAGATGGCGACTGATTTTCAAACTTAACTACGCCTCCTGAAATTCATGCACTGACTGGAACTATTTTTGAAGGAAATCATAACGGCTGAATGTGAAAATTCAAAGGTAAAACATGTATGAAAATGTATTAAACAGTTTATTTGGTTGTTTTGATCGATACGGAGAAATAATTCACGCGTGTTCTAAGGCTTCCGTTTAAAAAACTCGTTCGCTTCGCTCACTCGTTTTTTACGCGCAAGCCTTAGAACACTAGTGAATTATTTCTTCGTAATCGATCAAAACAAACAAATAAACTCTACAAATTTACCGAGTGAATTATTTCATTTCGAACGTTTTGACGTAATCATTGCTAGGCGACGTTGCTGACGTAGTTGGTAACAACAATAACAATAGTTTACTTTTCGCGGAAAATTTGATAAAATCATGGAAATCAGACTGCAATTTTAACGTTGCAAAATAGCAAAATAGTTCCAATTTTGGCGTTTTTGAGGTAAGACCTGCAACACAAATATAAAGTATGATTTTCTTAATAATCCAGTTCAACTTCTGAGACATTTTTGTGTTTGTGTTTCAAGCACAGGGTGATTTTTGCATTAAAGTGAAAACAAGATGGCGACTGATTTTCAAACTAAACCACGCCTCTTGAAATTCATGCACTGGCTGGGACTATTTTGGTAGAAAATCATAACGGCTGAATGTAAAAATTCAAAGGTAAAACATGGATGAAAATGTAATAAACAGTTTATTTGGTTGTAATGATAGATTATGGAGAAATAATTCACTCGTGTTCTAAGGTTTGCTTGTAAAAAAACTTGTTCGCTTCGCGTTCACGTTTTTACGCGCAAGCCTTAGAACACTAGTGAATTATTTCTCCGTAATCGATCAAAACTACCAAATAAACTCTATATAATCTAAATATTCACGTGTTGATAAAGTTCATTTCATTTTATATTCTCACGTTAACGTTTTAAAGAAGACTAAAAATATACGAAAACATCCGGAAGTCGTGCCATGCTGCTCACTCATTCGACCATCTGTCCGTCCATGCTTCATCCTTCCTTTCTCACCCCACCTCCCCACCCCGCCCCGCCCCCAGATAGTAGGGTTATAAACTTGAAAGTCTGACATACATATGTTACGGATACATACCAGGGCCCAGTTGTCCAAAGTTAACGACATTGTTAGTTAACGATTCGTTAAAATTTACATTGAGTGATACGCAAATATGCTGAAATTTTTTGCGGAAAAAATGTGAGTAGCTTTTGCAGTGCAAAGGCTATTCACATTTTTTCAGCAAAAATATCAGAAAATTGTGATTGAATCCGCTAAAACAGTTAACGAAATGACCCTTAACGAGTTCGTTAAGCTAACGACGCTTTGAACAACTGGGCCCAGATGTATGAGTATGATGATACTGAACGGGTGACCTGTCCCCCGCCACCCTCCCCCTTTTTTTCAAAAATGGTCATGTTTCATATAAATTCGAATGGCATGTAGAACCAAGGGTAGACTGATCCAGGTAGACTGGCTGCAGTCTCTAGTGACAAAATCTTTTTTCTTATAATCTGTTTAATAATCCACTAAAATAAAACCAAAGTAATATCATGACTATAAAGGCTGGTCACTAGTTACCAGCTTTTATTGCCATGAAAATTTTGGGCTTTATCTTAGTGGATTATCAAACAGGATTTTGAGAAAAATATTTAGTCACTGGAGACTGGAGCCAGTCTATGATCCAGGGAGTGGGCATGGTAACGAAGATATCAGAATTATTTTATTTCCGGAAAATGGCCATGAATAATACCAAATCGAGTGTCAAGGGCTTTTTTCGTGTTTTCTCTTGTTTGTTGCCTTATTTTTGTTTTCGGTGTACCCTGTCTGGCAGTGCGATTACCGGAGCTAATTGATTATATTTTCTTGTTTTTAACGTAGGTCGTTTACTCTTCCTTTTCTAGACATTGGTGTGTTACATTCTGTGATTGTGGCTCTTCCTGGTCATCACCTTTACTATTTTATCTATTTTTTCGAAGTGTATCATGTTGTTTTGTCCCTCCTCCACCCCACCATTCATCACCCCCCTTTAGAAATTTTCCTACTGACCTTTTTATTGCAGTTCTTCTTTGTTTGTGCGTCTTTTGTCGGGGTGGTCGGGTGATGTTAATGTGTCGTGTATCTTACGTCACCAAGGCGTCCAGCTGATATTGGCTTTCAGTTGGGCAAGGCTTGCTATCCTTGTAGCAGATAAAGGTAGAGGGGATGTTTTTATTTCTTCTGTTTATTCACTTTCATTCCTGTTCCTCTTTCTTCTCTGTCCCTCTCTTTCATCTCCTCTACTATCTCTTCAATTTTTCTCCCTATCTCTGGGAGACGACGCAAAATGACCCACAAGGGTTGAAGTGTCGTTAAACCCCAACACAATCAATTGTGCGTTTTTGGTTTTATATATGGCGTTTGTGTTGTTCTTATTTGTTCCTCGTCTGTCAATCTTTTGGTGCCTCGGGAGGGCTGTGCTTTGTGATTGTGGCAATTCCTGCCAATTTTTACTTAATTTATTTTTTCTTTATATCTGTCCTCTTTTACGAACCATTGCACTTTGTTCTAGATTTTCCTTATGTTTTTTCGTGTTTTTCGAAAACCGGCCTGTAGCCCTCCATTTTCTCGACGCTTTTCTGGTTGACAGAGTACTATATATAGTTTTCAATATTGGGGGCAAATTCCTTTTTCTTTAGTTTAGACCCCTTTTCAGAGTTCGACTTCCAGATTGTACTGACGAACCTTTTTGTCAGCAGCGGGTGTGTACATGTTAGAAGATGGAAGAGCCAGTTTTAGAAATACAGTTTTGAAAGGGTTAAAGCTCTGCGACGTAGCTAGTATTGTCGTTCAGTTCCATTTCCATCATCCGGGCTCATTGTTTCTATATTCACTCTTGCTTTAATTACAGATTAAATTATCAATCTCATTTAAAAGGAATTAATATTCTGTGCAGGTTTTCCGCCATTTTGTACAAGAGAGACACTTTTATGGCTTCCTGTTTGCTTTCCTGCAAACTACGTCCCTTCTTAAAAGGGAATTACTCTAAAAGGAAAGAATTTGCTCCCACTGGGAGCAAATTCTTTCCTTTTAGAGTAGACCCCTTTTAAGACGGGAGGCAAACATTTTTGACCGAGTTGCCTCGCATGAAAGTATATCCATTTAACTAATATAAGGATTGCGCCATGTTAAAATGTACTTCGGGGAAAATGCAGATAGCGTAGATCCAGACCAGTATGCGCATTTGTGTAGTTTGATAAGGGCCTGCGGTATCTGCTTTCAAAATCAATGCATACATCAAGTTTTATCCATGTATAAAGAAGGTAAGAGAAAAGTCCAGGGAGTGCCACAATCACAAACCGCAGCCCTACCCAGACCCCAAGAGGAAGAGGAAACCGACATAAACAAGCACAAACCGAACAAACGTACGAAAAGCACTAAGACTAGCTCTCTCTTCCCCAAGCGAGGTAATCGCAATACTAACAGGACTGAAAAACACAAGAAGAAAATGACACACGGAAAGACACACAACAAATTGCCTCGTAGAATAAACCACAAAGCAACAAAGAGTAAGACTAACACTGGAACCACCGCTTTAGAATGGTCGGTAGAGCAAACCACCGGTGGTATATCTGCAGACCTTATCGGGTTGTTCAACTTTACGAGGTGATCTGGATCCATTGTGTTTGCATATGCTCCGAAATCTTTTTCATTATAGTACGGATCATATACAGTTTAAATCCATTATTTCATACACTGATAACTCGAACTACTGCGTAAGTCAAACTAAATAATACAAATAAAAAATAAAAAAAAAAAACTTGTTCAGCTTGCTGTATGCTCCCTTACATTTCAACTACCTTCGTCGTAAACTACTGTTATATTCCGAACCCAAAACCCGCTAATGGACTATTTATGTATAGCCTTCATTATTTTCCGTGCGTTTCGGCTTCGTTTCAGAACATTATCTGTACTGGGTTGACGGAAGAAAGAGGATTACCAGGTCTGATTTTGACGGAAACAACAGGACACTGTTTCTTCGTGATTCCGCAGGAATATGGGATATCAAATTACTTGGGGAATATTTGTATTATACTAGGTCTAGCAGAACTATGTGAGTAGTCTAGAAGCGTGAAAATCAACAGTAATTTTCATGTAGACATTTTCGTAACCATTTCAGCCCTGTAGACCAGACTAGATATCTGTGCAAACAGTGCAGATCCTGATGAGACGGCTCGTAACGAGCCGTCTCATCAGGATCTACACTATTTGCCACTCTATTTTGATGTTAGACTGGCATCCCTATTTGCAAAGATGGACATGTCCGTATTCAATGATAGAACAGTCCATTTGACAGACTCAGGATGGAAAGGGTTATGAGGAATTGATATTTTCAGGGCAGTTTACTCCGTAGAAACTATTTTTCCCGTTCTGAAAAAGGATATTCTCTAAAACGAAAGTATTTCCTTTGGAGTAAATACTTTTGTTTAGAAAAGAATCATTTTCGAAAGGGTTATGGTGCATAGGAGGTAATTAAGAAGACGCAAAAGTTGTCTCCCTTGTGAAAAATGGCGGAAAATATTCTAAGAGTATCCGGCACGCTAAAGATTTCTGATGCACATATCACAACTGGTGTGCGCAATAGTCTTCTCTTACTTGTGTTTTGTCAGTACTCCAGCCAATTAATTGTTTCATTTAACCCTTTCATCCCCCTGTTTCTGAAATGGACTCTTCCAACTTAAAATTTTGGGTATGTCCATTCTTTGTAATAAAGGGTTTAGTCAATGATCATGAATTAAATAGCAAGCAGTGTGGATCCTGATAAGATGGCTCATGAGCCATCTCATCAGGATCTACACTGTTTGCATAGGTGTCTTTACTGGCCTACAGAGTTGTAAGGGTTAGGTGACTTAAAACACTAGATAGACCGTCCGCCATTTTATACAAGGGACACAACAATTGTGACTTCCTGTTTGCTTTACGATATATAAATGTCTAACCCCTTATATATGACATGGGGTCTACCCTAAAGGGAAGACATTGCTCCCACGGGGAGCAAAGTTATTCCCTTCAGAGCAGATACTATTTTGAAGGGAGACAAAAACGATTTTGACATAGTTGCCTTTCCTGAAATTTTTTTTTGCTTGGCGTTTTCTCTTAAATGAAAATATTTTGTTCCGATAGACCATATCTTATCAGAAACCATTTGTCTTTTCTGTTTCTGTGTTTTGTTCTCAAATCTGTACCCTAAAATTAAATTTATCGCCAAAAATTGATCTGACCTATACAATTTCTATATAAGGTGATTTTTTGGAATTTTTGTCTTAGAAAATATTTTTTACTTTTCTTTGCTGAATTTAAATTATTGATATTTCGCAACAATATTATGAAAATTTCAGAAAAATTGAACAAGCAGAACTTGTTGAAAAGCTACCTCCAAGTTACCTACCCTACAAATTTCTGCATAATTTGCATTCATTTTCACTATGGGAAAAAGTGAAAATATTTTATTTTTTAAAAACCATTGACTAGAACAAAACGTTTTGTGCATAGGTAGTTACGACAAATGGTTTTGCATTAAATCATGACAAAAGTTTGCAAATTTACTTCTTCTGTGTAAAGCACCGAGCAAAAAACGACTTTCTGAAAGATGTCGAAAGCACAGTAATTCTGCCTAACATCACGAAAACACGCCTATATAATTTTGACCCTCTTAAACCCCATTTTTATATAGAAAAACTGGGGTACGGGGTATACACTGTTTTTCTTATTTCTGCTGATAAACATAGTTTGTGGGTACTCGTTAGAACCGCCTCGCCGAGGCGGTTCTAACGAGTACCCATAATCTATGTTTTCAACAGAATTATGAAAAATATCAGAATTTTTTATCTGAAAATTTTTCATTTTTTTTTGGGCAGTAAAATTTTCAGTGTATTTGAATAGGCATGTCTTCGTAATGTAATTGGTTCATATAAAACGATTGGATACACTTGGTTGATATTCAAACAATTTACAGGGAGACAACTTTTGTTATTTAATGTTTGCTTTCCTGCACAGTAAGTCCTCCTAAAATGGGTCTACCCTGAAATGGCAGAGTGTACCCACAAGCGGAGCATTTTTTATCTTTTAAAATAGATTTTCTGTCAGAAAGGAGGCAAAATAGAATAAATTTTGACATTTGCCCTTCGCTCAAAGTATATCAGTTTCCGTTAACCAGTTTACACCGAGAGGGGATCTTCTACTTTAACTTTTTGGAGAAGTCCATTTTATGCAGAAAGGATGTTTGATTAGTTTTTATTATTGCAGTGTTTCATAGAAATCCCTGTATTTAATGCAAACAGTGCAGACCATGATTAGACGCCGCATTCTGCGGCGCCTGATCTTGGTCTACACTGTTTTTCGATGACCCTCTTATTGGACGTTGGACAAAAATGGGTTAAATATAGTATTCATCGCATAACAGTACACACTTAATTTTATTAAAACTGAACTTAACCGAAATTTGTGGAATTTTAATTCATTGAAACAGACTATGTTCCACATGGAACGAAAATGCACACATAAACACCGAATTTGCAGCAAAAAAAGTTTTACCGTTAGGAAGTTTGAAAATCCTGATTCGTTAGACTAGCACCCAGACCTTAATGTCATCTTTTATCATTCCTTACTATTTGCTTATTCAATTTACAAATGATGTCTTGTAGCGAGTCTGTTATTTTTTTTTCTCTGATATATCCACGATAAATTGGCAAAGTCAAGTAATGGACAGTAGATGCTTTAATTTATATATATAATTGATATCTGACCAGTAGCTATTACTCGATGAATGTTTACTGTCATGTCAATGTACTTTTAATATTGGCATAATCCGGGGTCAAGGTGAAACAGGTTGTTAAGGGTATAAATAATGTCACTCGGTACTTTCCGGTTCACCAACTCTGTTTGACTGAGTAACTTGCTTCTTGCAGGTGAATTGGATCATAACTCAAACGGTAATCTCATTATCCATAAAGTCAAAAACTAAATCGACTGTCGGAGGTTCGATCCCATGTAACAGTCCTTTTCTTTATATGATATAGTATCTCTGTACGTTATTTATTTATTTATTTATTTATTTTCTCTTTCTTTTTTCATGTATTCTCCGCGATGTGAAAATTTATGCTGCTTTAACAGTATATATACGCAATGGATAGATTCAGCAGTCGACAAATTGCTGTGCACGTAACGTTTATTATTTTTCCCCCAGAAAACATGATTCAATCAAGGAGGCAGTTTGCACGAAATGTCGGATTCCATTTTCTGGGGGAAATAAGGAAATCATTTCAAAATGTCGTCTGCTGATATGTTTACCCAACATGCTAAACGTTAATACAAAAATTCATTTACGCGTGTAATGATGAGCGGCGCTGCCTCTATGTAACTCTGTTGCCTGGTAGCGTTAAACATCTGGACCGAACTGTAATGTTGAGCTCCAATTGCATTCGAACAACGAAGGTCAAGATCAGCCTGTACATCCGCACAATCTCAACTGGATCTTCTCTGAATTGTTTCCGTCCATTCATATATTCTGTAGTGTCCATTATTTTTGAAAGCGGACGAGGGTCCTGGTCAGACTGGATGATGATAAAGTGCTAAAATAACGACGTAATATCTTGTTGATTATTTCCACAAAATAAAAGAAAGAAGAGAGAAAAATACCATATTTACCCTAAAAATTCTGACAACTTACCATACTTGCCCCTAAAATTTAACAAGTCATTCAACTACCTGTTTAGTTATCTAAAACTACCAAATGAGAGACATTCAGTAGCGACTCAAAACACTCCGAGTTATTCTCTAGGTCCACACTGTTTGCTCAGAGGGTAAAAACAGTAAGTGTTAAATAGCCGGGTTTCTTTATAATAGTGTATGAACAGCAGATACACATTGCACATTTGGCCATTTTTCTTTCTTTTTTTTTTTTTTTTTTTTTTTTTTTTGTAATTTGGTATAAGATAATAAAAATAATAATAATAATAAACAAATAGTTTTTTAGCCACAATTGATATAAAACTTCCAAAGTAGAACACACACACACACACACACACACACACACACACACACACACACACACACACACAAAAAAAAAAAAAAAAAAAAAAGAAAAAAAGAGAGATCGCGCTGTGCCAATACGACAATAGTAAGACTGTCGGTCATACCCTAGACTAGCTACTAGTCGGATATCAATATTATTTTCATCAATCAATTATAATTATTAATTTACTTAATTAACTAAGGGCCATCTACTACTTACTGCTTGATTCACCTCTTTGATAGCAGCAACTTATCTTGGAGATATCCTGATGTCAGAGACCAACTATTAGAGACTGGCTATACAAGCTGTCATATCAGCTTATAGTAAGGAGTGATAAAACATGACATCAAGGTCTAGGAGCTAGTCTATTAAAGATGGTAAACTCCCTGCGACTGCTGAGTATGACTGCAGCTGCAATCTTGGGAACATATATACTACTCAAAGTTTGCTAAGCACCAAAAGATGATGGATTTCTTAATTTTAGTTTTGGTTGGGATAAAGAGTTGAAATTTGGATATGTTATAGTTTGATTCTGGTTGGTATTTCAGATGTTGTTATGGTTTTAATGTTGCTTTTAACTCTTGATTATGCCAACACAGAAAATGTGTATTTTTAGTAGCTTCATATCAAAAGGAAATCTTACAAAAATGTTAGAAACAATTTTCCAAATAGCGCGTCAAACTTTTGGTGCTTAGCAAACTTTGAGTAGTATTGTTAAGCTGAAACTGCAAAGCATGACGATGGGCACTTGGCCGGCAGTTCTAAATATAAGAAAACAAATTATCACTCAAAAGAAATGAAAACATAGAAAAAGGTATGCGATAATCAGAGTATAAAATCGTGCATGAGCGGTCTTGCAGCTTAGCGATACCTGATATCAGTAGAAAATATGTCACACAGGTTGTGCGGACAGGCAAGAATGAGGCGGGTCTTGCACCTTAGCGATAGCTTATATCAGTAGAAAATATGTCACACTGGAAATGCGGACTGGCAAGAATGAGGCGGGCCTTGCACTTTGGCGATAGTTGATATCAGTAGAAAATATGTCACACAGGTGGTGCGGACAGGCAAAAGTGAGGCGGGTCCTGCACCTTAGCGATAGTTGATATCTGTAGAAAATATGTCACACAGGAAGTGCGGACTGGCAAGAATGAGGCGGGCATTGCACCTTAGCGATAGTTGATATCTGTAGAAAATATGTTACACAGGAAGTGCGGACTGGAAAGAATGAGGCGAGTCTTGCACCTTAGCGATAGTTGATATCAGTAGAAAAATTGTCACATACGAAGTGCAGACTGGCAAGAATGAGGCGGGTCTTGCACCTTAGCGATAGTTTATATCAGTAGATAATATTTCACACAGGTTGTGTGGACATGCAAAAATGAGGCAGGTCTTGCACCTTAGCGATAGTTGATATCAGTAGAAAATATGTCACACAGGAAGTGAGAACAGGCAAGAATGAGGCGGGTCTTGCACCTTAGCGATAGTTGATATCAGTAGAAAATATGTCACACAGGTTGTGCGGACATGCAAAAATGAGACGGGTCTTGCACCTTAGCGATAGCTTATATCAGCAGAAAATATTCACACAGGAAGTGCGGACTGGCAAGAATGAGGCGGGCCTTGCACCTTGGCGATAGTTGATATCAGTAGAAAATATGTCACACAGGTTGTGCGGACAGGCAAAAGTGAGGCGGGTCCTGCACCTTAGCGATAGTTGATATCTGTAGAAAATATGTCGCACAGGAAGTGCGGACTAGCAAGAATGAGGCGGGTCTTGCACCTTAGCGATAGTTGATATCCGCGGTCAGTTGAGGCCGCGGTTTTCTACATCTCCCTAGGGACCTGGCGAATGTTAAAGCATTGAAAAACCATGTTCGATCGCTATTATCGCATAAAACTGAAAATATTTCCTACATTTCGCGTTATTTCTTGCACTATTTTGCTTCGCCTTTTCACCGATGTCTCGCGAACGCAATTTACACGGACTATGCTCGTTCTAGGGCCGGGCTGTACACATCTCGTAACGGCAGCAAATCTGTGGCTGCGGTACGATCATATTGAAAGTTGCGTAGCCGTGCATTAACAGCGCGTGAATTGCCTTGTTGATACACGGCTTTTCGCCGGTTAATACACGGCTGTTAATAACGTGCGACACTGCTTTTTTATGCGATAATACCGTTTAAATAATAAATTATATAACAAAATAAGTCTGTCGATAAACTAGAAGTCTTTATTTTACCCCAAAGGGAATGGATATACTTTCAGAGGTAACTCTATTAAACTTAGTTTTGCATCCCTTCTGAAAAAAAAAAATGCTACTCTAAAAGGAAATACAGTCGAACTTCACTGGCTCGAACATCATTGGGACCATGGAAATTTGTTCGAGACATGGGTAGTTCGAGCCACTGAGGGTTAATTATGGCGCAAGGTCAGGAAGCAAATGCTGATAAATTATGGATTTATTTTCGATCTTCTATATAATAATTGTATGTTGAGTGTACTCATTAGAATCGCCTCGATGAGGCGATTCTAATGAGTACACACACCTTACAATTTCCTGATAAAATCAGAACATTTTACCTAAATATTCGTTTCCTGGACCTATCGGAAGAATTTCATATCGACTCAAAAACGAGTTCGAATGATCCATGGTAAACGAGCCATCGGTGTTCGAGCTATTGAGGTTTTACTGTACTTTGCTTCCTTTGTTTTCTTTAAGTGTAGACCCATTTTTCAGAAGGAGCTGTGTGCTCATGAAAACAAACAGGAAGTCACACAAAATTGTCTTCTTGTAAAAATGGCTGAAAATAAATCAACACAGAAACTCAATAATCTAAAATTTAAGGAAAAATCATATTTTCTGACAAATAGGAATCCTTTGGAAGCAAACACTAATGAATGACTCAAAATGGAAGTCACGGTTACACTGATTCAGTTCATGAACACTTATGTAAATGCAGCACTGCTCACGTGCTCTAAATATGCTCTACAAAGAGGAATCGCACATAAATAAACAGAAACACATAAATGAACCGAAAGTAGTAGGCTTTGCTGTATTGAGTCTGTTCATGTGAGCAGTGTTGCATTTACATTGGTGTTTATGAACTGAATCAATATATTAGAGAGCGTGATCAGTTTTGTTGTGCGTTTGGTCAAACGCACAACAAAACTGATAACGCTCTCTAATATTGCGTTTGGCATAGCTATCACACAAAATGGACTCAGTGACCTCTCAGAACCCACAACCACACTCTAGACTATGATGGAGTATAGGGAGAGATGTACGCAGTCCCGTTAAGGACCTGTTCACAGTACAATGCGGGGATACCGGTGAATTCAATGTGCAGTTTGATTTTTGCATAAAATTATTATGTCCCCCACCTACAGGGAGGGGGCATATTGATTTTGGTGCGGATCCCATTGTCTTCCTCGGCGTGACACCTTCTTGTCTGCACAACAGCTTGTGAAAGCAGTGGTTGTATTCTTACCAAAGTGTCTTGGATATACATTTGGGACATAACAAAGAATTTATTGGATTTTGGTGATCCTGACCTAATTTTCAAGGTCACAGCAGTAGAACAATTGAAATTTCGCAGTATGTGGGGAGGGGTGGGGGACATCAGAAAACAACGTTACTTGTTTCTTTCATTATTGCCTGCAAGATTTTTGTTCTTTTTGTGTATTATGATTTTTCCTTAGACAGGGTTTTAGATTCTCATTTTACTTCATGCAGCTGGTATTAAGTGCGTATGGCGTTCGTAAAACGTCACCCCTTTGGCATTATTGAGCCCATTCTGGTTGCAGCATTAAAATCGAATACCGCTTTAGCCGGTGCTTGAGGGCGTATCCAGTCTCACAAACTACGCTGCTGTATATGAAGAGTCTTAATAAAACCGTGTTTCCGCTTTTCGTTCTTTTGTATGTTCTTTGTTTCCAAAGGCAACCTATTAGATTTTATATAATTTTGTCTTTCTTCAAATGCTATCAAATATCGAGTGCTATATCATATTTTGGTAGCCGTTTGCCGATATTTCAGGACCTTCAAACGAGTTCACAAACATAGTGCGTCTCACACGAGCACAGTTAGAGTCATTAGTGGAGACTATCGATTTTTCTACGCTTGGAACCATCTCGACGTGTACCAGTCCACAGACGTGTTAAACCAGTCTGGTATGTATGTTCCCAGTGGATAAACGAAATTTATACAACGTCGCATTCACGACGATGCAAAGTCATGACGTTGCATCGACGTTGATCCGACGTTGTCCTAGCGTTGCTTGCCCGCTGCGGTAGTGTCATTTGCTTTCTGCTGCTTATGAAATTTACATCAACATACTGAATATCAACTGTAGGCAATGTCGTTTCGTACATTGTATTTGAAATTGGCCCGACAGACCGACCTCGGCTTTTGCTGTCCGTATAAGTCCGAAGACACGTTTTCGCATAGCGCAGTCAGTTTTATAGCCGTTTCAATAACAAAAAAGGTTAGAGAAAAGTCCAGGGAGTGCCACAATCACAAACCGCAGCTCTTCCCAGACCCCAAGAGGAAGAGGAAACCGACAAATCTAAACAAGCACAAACCGAACAAACGTACGAAAAGCACTAAGATTAGCTCTCTCTTCCCCAAGCGAGGTAATCGCAATACTAAAAGGACTGAAAAACACAAGAACAAAATGACACACGGAAAGACATACAACAAATCGCCTCGTAGAATAAACCACAAAGCAACAAAGAGTAAGACTAACACCGGGACCACCGCTTTAGAACGGTCGGCAGAGCAAACCACCGGGGGATTTAAAGCACTTTTACAGCTAGCTAAACCAAACTGATATACCGTTTTGACGCAAATGACCCCATCTGCTGATGCGTCGTTAAACCTGAACGCATCACCGTCGTGTTTGAAATGAAAACACGTTTATAAAACTGTAGCAATATTATAAGGTCATTGCACTGATACATATACTGGTGAATATTGTCCCGCGTTAGGTTATCAAAGGACACGAGGGTTAGCTCACGTTTGTCTATCCCAACTTGGGACAATATTAACCAATATCAATGCAATAGCCATTCTATTATAGGGCTCAACTAATATTTTGCGCCATTTGCAGTTGTTTTAGGCATGTTTGTTATCTGAAGCGTTACTAATTTTGACGCGACGAACTGCCCTGTGATTTCATCGAAAGTAACAACATATAACGGTAACATTCGAAGGTATCCGAGTAAGCATGAAATGTCAAGTACGCGCTCGGATATCGAGTGACGTTTGCACGCTTGCTCTTCGGATTTTATCGCACGGTTGTAATCGATCATTATCTGTAACTATATTATAACATCTATTGTTGAACAGCTATTTATTTTTTGATAGATGGCGGATGATCGTTTAAGCTGGTTACAAGAACCGCAAACCTTTCGTGCAAAACTGAACACCGTCGGAACACTCGAGGGCAATACCTCCAGAAATTTAGAACGGATATGTTCCGCCGGGACTCTGAATAAATGCTCCAAATCAAAACCAGAAAAAATAAATTCATACCCAAAATGATATTGGATACAGGAAAATCCGCATCTATATTAAGAAAATTTATATATGGGCACCGCTCCAGGAAAACCGGGCTTAATGACAAATTTTTCGATATTTATTTTTTTGTTAAATATTATTCCCCTTCCAATTCTTAGTCTATAAGTGAAAACTGTTTTGCGATATTTCTCTGATTTTTAATTCTACAGCCGTTTGATTGATAGAGGTAATTCACACAACTTTAATGATTTGACGTCATCATCACGTCAGAATTTAATCAAATAATGTAAAACGTCACACAGGTCACATACCTAAGCAAATAATCTAGTGTGCTGTTCAACAATAACAAAAGCTACTCTATCTAGTGTTTTATACTCAAGTGTGTGTGTGTGTATGTGTGTGTGCGTGTGTGTGTGTGTGTGTGTGTGTGTGTGTGTGTGTGTGTGTGTGTGTGTGCGCGCGCACTGGTGTGTGGTGGTGGGGCGGGGGGACTATACTATGCGAAATAGTAGAAATGTGACCGGGATTGTTGAGAAAAAGACATGTTCAAATCGGTAATGTGCTGTCGTTTTCCATTTCGTCGTTCTGACAAAAAAAAAAAAAAAAAAAGAAAAAAAAAAAAAAAAAAAAAAGGGAAAGGCTCCGCGTAAGTAGCAAGAAACCAGATATTTATGTTGGCAAACTGGATGCATAACTGTATTGTCGGCATCGTTGAGAACACTCACATGCAATTACTTTTTTGCGAAAATCTAATCTTTTTCACTCTTTTGTATGCAGTAGATTTCCTCCCCTCCCCCTCCCACTACCCCGCCACCTTGATACTAGAACCAGAAAGAGTTCATTGTTCATAGTCAAGCAATCAAATAAAACCACACTACTGGCTAGGTGAAGCCGGTTTGGTAAAAGGGCCTATTGAACGGACGGACAGTTCTTTATAAATAATCACAGTCGTCTTGATAATCCGTTCGGCCGAATAACGTGTGGCAGGACATTACGAGCTGCATCACTATCTCGTTTGATGTGCATAACTGCAGGGTTCGCGGAGATCATCCGAAAATACTAGTATTTTATGAAAACAGGATGTACGATAAATAACCATGGTTAGGCAAGAATTAATGCTAAAACCGCTTCATGTAAACCATCCTGAATGCAGTGGTACTCTGTGCGTTCAGATCAATCTTCTAGGCAGTTTAATCTGTATCTGCACTTTTCGACAAGTAAACACATAAACATAGGCCTACATATTAACATTTAGATCTGTTAAATAAATTTCTGAGGGAAAACCCTGGTTACGAGCTGTCTCGTCTTGATCCTCACTGTTTGCATAGGCAACTGTTTGGCCTACAGATTTAAAAGTTAATCTAAGAGATACATTGGCGAAAATAATTTGGTTACAGGATTTGACAAATTTCTTATAATAAACTTATAATAAATGCTAAACCGTTTAAAATGTATGGATATTTCTATTAGGAGACATTTTTCTGGGAAAAATAAGAGAAGTGTCTTCTGCTGAGAGAAGTGTCTTCTGTTGAACATGAAATAATTTCTACAGCCATTCTGATTTGTTATGTACTGGCTAAAAGTCTAGGGCACAATAGCAGAACTTAGTCCATTAATGACACCATGAGGACAAGCAAACAAACCAAGGCAGACACTACACAGTCTAGGACACAGTAGCAGAAGTCAGTCCATTAATGACACAATGAGGACAAGCAAACAAACCAAGACAGACACTACACAGTCTAGGACACAGTAGCAGAACTCAGTCCATTAATGATACCATGAGGACAAACAAACAAACCAAGACAGACACTACACAGTCTAGTACACAGTAGCAGAACTCAGTCCATTAATGATACCATGAGGACAAACAAACAAACCAAGGCAGACACTACACAGTCTAGGACACAGTAGCAGAACTCAGTCCATTAATGACACCATGAGGACAAGCAAACAAATCAAGACAGACACTACACAAGCCACAAATAAAAGAAAAGCAAAACAAACAACTACCTTCCCAAGGAAGGTGATCACAATGCTAGACAGGATCTATAAAACACATCAGATCCCATATAAACCTTTGATCCCCTTAAACACCACTTTTATATAGTAAAACTGGGGTTCACAGGGGTATACATTATTTTCTTATTTCTGCTCTAAAACATAAATTGTGGGTACTCATTAGAACCGCCTCGGCGAGGTGGTTCTAACGAGTACCCGCAATCTATGTTTTGAGCAGGAATATGAAAAATATCAGAATTTTTATCTAAAAACTTGCAATTTTTTGTTGGTGATTTTTTTGAATATATTTGAATAGGCGAATTTTCGTTATGAGAAACAATAAAACAAAAAGCAGGAACGTCAAAAGCCCCACAGCGAGTAGCAACAGAGCCACAAAGTAATATTCGAGGCTACAAACAACTAAAAAAAAAAATCACGCAAACTATGTTTAGCTATATAATAAAGGGATTATGGCACTGGCTCGCATCGCGTCCTTTGATATCCTAGCTCGCGATAATATCCACAGATATCAGTGCAAGAAGGTCTATGCTGTTATTGGCAGCGTCCGTGTGGCGGAGTGGTCCGACTTCGGCTCACAAAGTCCCGCGAGGGAATTCCGCTTTCAGCTCATGACTGTATGGCGCTTTATTGCACAAATCCTTTCATTATCAACCTTCCGTCGTCTCCATATGACTTTAAATAATATAATAATGGTGAAAGTGACGTAAAACGCCAAATCATTATCATTATAATATTGTTTGCGATTTCAGGACTTTTAAATGAATGCGTTCCTGGTTAAACTCTAACAGGAAAAACAATTTTCTCTTTAGCTTTTAGTTTTTTTTCCTGTTTGAGGTTTTACGGCCCAGTCAACCCACTGGGGTCTTGTCGAGCGCGGTCAGTTTCCCTAACCACACCTTTACTGGTCAGGCTTAGTCCTTAAAGTGGTTAACCAGTATTGTGTACATTCTTACGCCAGAAACTGACACTGTCCTTCTTGAATCAGAAGGAAGGGAATGAATGACAGTAGAAAATACTTAATGATCAATCTTCAAGAAAGAATGTTGCCGACCCAGCGTGGATCGAACCCGCATCCTCCTGATTACATTACGAAAACACACGTATTCACAGATATTGAAAAATTCACTTCCAAAAACTGAAAGTTTTCAGGTAAAAATTACGACATTTTTTTATATTTCTGTTTAAAACATAGATTGTGGGTACTCGTTTGAACCGCCTCGGCGTCGGTTCAAACGAGTACCCACAATCTATGTTTTTAAGCAGAAATAAGAAAAATAATGTATATCCCTGTAAACCCCAGTTTTACTATATAAAAGTGAGCCTTAAGGGAGTCAAAATTATATAGGTAGGTTTTGTGATGACCAGTCGGAGGCGCATCCAGCTGAGCCATCAAGGTAGGTCATGCAAAATGTGTACTATAGCTCTAGATATGACAATTGTTTTAACCCAATAATATTGAATTTGTTTGATTTCTCCACAAAAAATGTATATTGTAGGTACTATTAATTTGAGGCGTCACGTAGACTAGCTCCAATCTCCAGTGACTAAATATTTTTCTCATAATCCTGTTTGATAATCCACTAAGATAAAACCAAGAAAATATCATGACTATAAAGTCATGATATTACTTTGGTTTTATTTTAGTGGATTATTAAACAGATTATAAGAAAAAATATTTTGACACTAGAGATTGGAGCCAGTCTAGGCGTCACGCAGAGAATTGCGAAAATATGTATCGGGATATTCCTTGTATCAGCGGGCACGCAACGTTTAGACAACGTAGCATCAACGTCGATGCAATGTCATGACGTTGCATCGACGTTGATGCGACGTTATATAAACATCATGTGCCTGCTGGGTTTAGCCATGACATTTTTATTGTATAATGAGCAATATTTGGTTATTAATTACATTCAGCTCAAAAGTGTCTTTAACCGTTATAAAAGAATTGGGTGTAGCCTGGATATTATGCGGCAGACTGCATGCTTAGTTGTCAACCCAGTCATTGTTGATGGCTATGCTTCACTCTTTAATTGCACGACGGCGGTTCGGGCCTCAGACTCAATGACAGCCTCTTCGTAAAACTTTAACCAGTGGGTTGGGCCTTGACAATATGTCTTTGGCTTGGCCCGCCGTGGTTCAACTATTGGTTTTCATTTACTCTGGCATACAATAGAATTAGTCACGAGTACTCGTCTTTGTTTAGCATTGTGATTAATTTGATTTTTATGTTTTCGCTTTGATGCATTGACTGAGTTGGGAGCCTTTATGCGAACCGAACCTTTTTATGTATTTCTATATGAAGAGTAGCATCGGGACCCAGGGTGAAGTTGACTAGCCGTAAAAGTGCTTTAAACTCCCCGGTGGTTTATTCTACTGATCGTTCTTAGTCGGTGGTCCCGGTGTTATTCTTACTCTTTGTTGCTTTGTGGTTTATTCTACGAGGCGATTTGTTTTATGTCTTACCTTGTGTTATTTTGTTCTTGTGTTTTTCAGTCCTTTTAGCATTGCGATTACTTCGCTTGGGGAAGAGAGAACTAATCTTAGTGCTTTTCGTACGTTTGTTCGATTTGCGCTTGTTTGGTTATGTCGGTTTCCTCTTCCTCTTGGTGTCTGGGAAGGGCTGCGGTTTGTGATTGTGGCACTCCCTGGGCTTTTCTCTTACCTTTTTTTTTCTTTTTTCAAAAAAGACTGTTGCCGAAAACGTACCCTCTGATAAGTGCGAACAATAAAGATTCAGAGCAGTCTGTGCGGATGCGCAGTCTGATCAGAGTGTTCGTTGTCTGCATGAAAAATTTGTACCCTTGGCTATACAAAATGCGCCGAGTGAAGAAGATTCCGATCACACAGCGCGAATGCGCAATCTGATCTGAAAATTTGCTGAGCGCACATAGCAGAAGGTAGTCAAGGTACGGTTTCTGACATTGAGGCTCACTTTCATTTCTTTTTCAGTTTGTTGATTTCTGAAAGCATTGTGTCACGTGCGAAGTAAGTTAACCCCGAATGGGTTTTTGTAAACTTTGCACGTACACCTATGCGTCCATGACTCAACGAACTGCGAAAAAAAAAATTATTTCATATTTATGTTTTGTCCTGTGATAAAATAAATCCCGATCAGGAGATCGGAATTGAAAAGACAACCCGTATTATTTCATTAGCGGCAAGTACATCATTTGGCGCGAACAGAATGTGCGCGAGACATAAACACCACTGCGTTAATTGAATGGCAGAGCAATGAACAGGATGTGGGCGGGGGTGAACGCCATTGCAATCATTAAAAAATGAGCGACGTCACTCATCTTTCAATGATAATAATGGCGTTAAGCCCCGCCCGCATGCTGTAAATGTTCATCCAAAGGTTTAGCTGGCTCTCAATGTCTCAAACACTGATAACTCACACTACTGTTTAAGTCAAAATAAATAAATAAAGGGCAATATTTGATCCGTTTGCAACATCTGACTAACACTTTAACTCCTTAAACTATTGATATCTCAAACCAAAAAAAATGGTCCATTGTAGTTTGAGGTAACGAGAACCTACTGTTTGTTTAATTTCTTTGCAGTGAATGAAGCCTGCTCCAGAAACAATGGAAACTGCAGCCACTTCTGTTTGCCGAATGGAGAAGGTGGACGAACATGTGCTTGCGACCACTACACTGAATTATTACCGAACAGCATAACCTGCAATGGTAATTCATTTTAATATTGGAATGAATTTATCTTTTTTATAGATTTTGTCGATGAGTAAAGACCGGCGAACCACTCACAAATTGAATAACACCCAAAGGGCTAAATAATTGTAACCTTGCTGAGATGGAATTATAGGGAATTGATACAGTTTCAGTGGAATCAAACTCAAAATTGTTTCATTCTGAAAAGTGCTCTAAAAGGAATGAATGAGCTTCACTTTCCAGAAGGGTCGCGATGTGCAAAAAAAACCATACAGGTAGCCTCAAATGACATCCTTGTATAATAAGGCTGCAAAACTACCAGGTGTATCCGGTCGTACACTTTGTAGATGTGCTCCTATTTTTACTAGGAAGATAACGTTGTGTCTTCCTCATTGCTCTCCTGCGCACTGAGCTCCTTCTGAAGAGAGGTTTACTCTGTAATGAAAGCGTGTGCTCCAGTGTGTGTCCCGAGGGGTGTTGGTGTGGGGATGGTGGGGGTTCAGGGTAAGCGGACTCATCTTCAGAAGACAAACAAAACAATTTTGACAGCTCTGCCTTCCTTAACCCGTTTATGCCTAGCATCCCATAAAAAGGATATTGACAAACAGTGTAGACCCAGCATCGCCTAAAAGTGTCATTGACAAACATTGTAGACCCAGATCAGACGCCGCAAAACGCGGCGTCTGATCAGGATGTTCTTTGTTTGCATTAAAAACAAGATTTTCCATAAAACATGGGAATAATAAAAACTAAGCAGACATCCACGTCTGTTAGAAATGGACTGGCTGAAGGAGTTAAGGTAGAAGTCCACTCGGCATAGATGGGTTGTGTATCCATTCTTCTAAAGTGTAAATCGGGCCTGTAAATTTTCCAAAAAAAAAAAAAAAAAAAAAAAGAAAAGATTTTCTCAACTTAAAAAGTTTGCTTAATCTAAGAATCAACCGCTTATCTACTTTAATAATCAAGTCTACTTCAGCTGTTGTGTCCCTCATTAATTCCAACTCAGCAGCCCTACGAGTGTTTTAGCGCAAAATGACTGACCAAGAGCAATTTGAAAACGGGATTTACACTTTTATAAAACCAATACGTAGGAATCGCGAAAGTACTTAGTATTTTACTCGCGCAAATTTTCAAAATGTTTGTGTAACCCATGAATGATTATTAGAAACAAATTGTATTTTTATGGATTGTATCGATGTTTGACGCCGGTAAATCACTCACGAATTTAACAAATAGCACTTCGAGCTGAGACACCGGAAGAAAAAGCGATGAGAAACATAACTCCCAACACAAAAGCAATAACAGCTATACAATCAAAAAACGATTAGCAGAATCAACTAAATATTGCCTGATTTTCAGCCATCTTGAACATGTACCTTTATTTCAGTCACAGCGTAAGAAAACGTAACATCTGATCACGTGCGCTCAACAAAAATACAGTATAACCTCAATGGCTCGAACACGGATGGCTCGTTTACCTTCGAAGATTCGAACTCTTTTTTCAGTCCCTACAAAATTCTTCCAATAGCTCAAGAAAACAAATAGTTAATGATTTTTTTCTTATTTAATCATGAAATTGAATCATTGTGTAGAAAATCGAAACAATTTCTCTAATTACCGTTATTTGCTTCCTGACCTGGTGCCATGATTACCCTCAGTGGCTCAAACTACCCATGTCTGGAACGAATTTGCATGACCCCGAAGATGTTCGAGCCATTGAGGTTCAACTGTATAAGTGAAGATATCCAATAATACAACAAACTCGAAGCACAGTCTTCCCAAGGTACCAACAGGAGGAGAGTTGAGGGACAATATAGGGATTAAACATGGTTTTTCATGCATTAACATTCGCCAGGTCCCGTGGGAGGAGTTGAAAACCGAGGCCGAAGGCGTAGCCGTAGCCGTGCATTAACAGTGCGTGAATTGCTTTGTTAATACACGGTTTTCCGCCGGTTAATGCACGGCTGTTAATAACAAATACATATCAAACTACCGACGCACATGAAGCAACTTTTACATCTTTGGATAAGCAAAATGCATTTAGCCAAGAGTCTACGCAGGCTGATCTGAAGATTCGCTGGGTGCACATGTCCGATAGTACGTTTTCTGACTTTGTGGCTCATTTATTGTTAGTGATCAAAATTATAACAAAAATGGTTGGTCCAATATCGGAGAAAAAATTTTTTAGGTATTATAATATATATTTGATGTTCATATAGATCTACATATTATCCTATTTTCTGTATTAGAAAATTAGTTCATATATCCGCCAGTCTGAGTGAGGCCACCTGTCTTCGCCAATATATACAGTAGCATCAAATTATTTTTAAGGCCTGTGAAAACACTCGGTAGAAGTTCTGAAATTACAAAGTAAGAAGCATCTTCAAAAAAGAAGATAAGTGACGAAAAATAGTCGATTATAACATTACAAAAAAACACGCCTATTCAATTGAAAATTTCACCACCAAAGACTGAAAGTTTTTAGATAAACTTTCTGATTTGTTTTCTTATTTTTTTTTCTTTAAACATAGATTGTGAATACTAATGAGTCCCCACAATCTATGATTATTAGCAAAATTAAGAAAAAAATAATGTTTTATCCTGAAATCTCCAGTTTTACTATATAAAAATGGGGTTTAAGGGTGGAGGGTGGGGGGTCAAATTATATAGCCGTGTTTTCGTGATGAATAGTAGATTATAAGAATCCATCATGAGTGTCCATGCAGGATAGGGAAATCTTACCCGAGGGGTATGAATTTCAATCAGGGACGAGATTTGCCGTCCGTAACCAGGGACGAGGCTTTCCGAGTCCCTGGTTGAAATTCCTACCCCGAGGGTGAGATTTCCTTATCCTGCATATTGACTGATTCATGATGGATTCTTCCACAAGAATGGTAACCGTCGATTTCAGTATGTTGTCATTGGCTACAAAAACACATACTTCGTTCGGGATCACTCTGATGCGCCACAAAAATACTCAGATGCAGATGTCATAAAGATGCTGGAATATCTAATCGACAATATTTTGGTAGAGTTCGGCGGACGGATATTTCAGCAAACAATCGGCATACCGATGGGTACTAACTGTGCACCGTTACTTACCGACTTGTTTTTATACTCGTATGAGGCGGTGTTTGTACAAAGTTTCCTCCAAGCAGGCAAGAAACACCTCGCACAACAAGTCAATTTCACCTACAGATATATAGATGATGTATTGTCTCTGAAAAACACAAAATTTGCAGAGTATTTAGAATTCATCTATCCACGTGAACTTGAAATAAAGGAAACAACGGAGACTGCAGCCTCCTCCTCATACTTGGATTGTTATCTCTACATTGACAATGGAAAGCTTACTACTAGGTTTTACGACAAACGGGATTTCAATTTTCCCATTGTTAACTTCCCATTCCTGAGCAATAATATCCATTCTGCACCAGCCTACGGCGTTTACGTTTCACAGTTAATCCGTTATGCCAGAACCTGTTCAAATTATCAGGACTTCATGGAGCGTGGGAAAGTGCTCACTGCAAAGTTGTTGAGCCAGGGGTATCAAAAATCCAAACTGGTACCAACACTTAAGAAGTTCTATGGGAGACATCATGATCTGGTCAATCCCTACAATGTGGCAGTTTCCAGAATTGTTTCTGTTTCTGATGTTTTTGCCGGTGACGTGCCATAAGTAGACTTCCTTAATCCCGGACATACGCTTCTACCGATATTTCCTTCGTTCAGGCCTTTGGGCATGGTGGGCGAAGCTTGCTTACCAAGTAATGCTGACTATCCGCGGACGCCTGATTACATATATTCTGGGGTCCATGTCTGTTGGTCTGAACATTCTGATTCGTCATTCGTTTATGGATTTATGAGTTTGGGTTACGGCTTAGGTACCATGACCGCAACTACTTTCTCCCACCTTCAAGTGGATTGTTCTAGGACCAGCGGGTCTACTTCATGGTCGTTTGAGATAGAAGTTTCTCACATGGGCAAAAAGCCTCTCATACAGACAAAGGTGGGAGAAAATTATTTTTGAAATTTGTTCGGCTGGCGTACAATCAATATCATGTGACTTATCAAGTAATATTGTAATAGACGTACTTTAAACGAAGTCCTCTTTATAAATGAGACTTTGATAGTTTCTTTGCCAAAGTCATGCCTTACTCTATGTAATGTAGAGTACTTGAGTGGTATTTAGTTCACGTCATGCGCGCCTTTCTTCGCACGATAGCTTCTTTTCGTTACTCAAGAAATTTGCAGATTAAAAACACTTCCGGCCTGAAATCTCTGACAAATATTTGTTTTCATACATTATTTTCAATTGTAAAGCACACTGTGATACTCATACGTCTTCATTGAAAATGAAACATATTTTGAGACTCCAGTTTGCTTTCCTGCTCATCAACACATTCTGATAAGGAATCTACTCTACAAGGAAATCAGTTTTCACCTTGAAGACACTAGAATCAAGAAATCACGTCAAATTTTATATAAAAACAATAAATAAAAATTAAATAAGTAAATAAAATAGAATAAATAAATAAATAAATAAAAAAACAAACAAAAACATATTAAGTATCCTAAAACCGAAAATCATTTTGTGAAGACGAATTATTTAAGGAGACTACATAGCGACAGATAAGAGGGGTATCCACATATTATTTTTCTTATTTCTGCAAGAAAACATATGTTGTGTGTACTCATTAGAGGCGCTTCTAAGAGTACCAACAACATATGTTTTCGTATAGAAATAAGAAAAACATCAGTACTTTTCGGATGAAAAAAAGCTCCTTATCTGGAGCTATGAGAATTAATACACTACACTTTTAAATGAGCAAACACTTTCGGGAAAGTTTTGTCAGCTATCTGAAAAGGGGTCTCGTACTCTGAAAAGAAAATAAAAAGATCTTTTCTTTTAGACGCCTTATTAAAAGGGAATTGTTGTATATAAAACAAATAGAAAAAATACAAGAGATGATACCAGGAAATGTCACTTTCACAACGCACAGTCTTCCCGGGGCATCAAAAGAAGGAGAGATGTACGAACAATTACAAATTCTAACACTTTTCGCCAGTATAGCCAATGGTTATATTCAGTGATTATTCTGCAAAAAATCACTGGGCGGAAACGCGCGACGCAATCTGACGCTGTTCCGACGTCATTTTGACACTTTGCTGACGTCAGTCTTCTTTTCAACGACGTTGCACGGTGTAACTATCGACAGGATTTCTTTATTTGATGGCGGAAAGTTGGAAAAATCTGAAGGATACAATAACTTTTTCGTCGTTTTCTATGTGTTAGTATCGAAATAGATCAGCCCTTCTGAGTGATTTATTGAGTAATAAATTACAGATTGTCAGTCACTTGTAAGAAGATAAATCACTCGCACTCCACGCTCGTGATTTGATCTACTTTACAACTGACCTCCATACAGTGATTTATAATTCAACAAATCGCTGCTAGAGCTGATCTATTTCTTAAACAAAGGCACATATGGCATCACAGACGCACGAACAAAGACGAACTGCAACACAGGAACCGCCTTGGAACGGTCAGTAGAAACACTACTGGGAAGTCAATAAAGTTAGGTTCCTAGTGAAGTGACTGAAAATCTATCAAATATATCTATTCACCATTTTACTTGTTGCAGGAACATTGTGCCCAGAGACATTGTCTAATGGACGCCTAGCTCATAGCTGTTCCCGTGAGATAAATTCATCATGCGACACATTTATCTGCAAAGAAGGCTTCGAACGAAGCAATTCTGTGTCGTCGATAATTTGTCTTGAGTCCGGTGTTTGGAATCATGACTTGACAACGATATGTGAAGGTAGGTGCAATCATAGCATGTCATTATTTCTAATATTACATGGCTTGTAATTGGCATATTTTAAAGTATTAATTAGCTACCTTAATAAAATATCTATATCGCATAATTAGACCGCACCATTCTAATAGCATACTCGGCCAATACAGACAAACCTCAGCTAATCTGACTCGTAGTGGCCGACTTGTTCTGTATTGGCCTGTTTTTTCTATTCACATGCCCTAGGTCGGCTGTATTGGCCCTCAGCCTTAGAACTCGGGCCAATACAGCCGACACTGGACCTGTAACTCGGCTAACACGAAATTATTTATATAATTAATAGCATTAAATTATTGTATTACCAATACGTTAAAGATACTATGCAATGTGTAATGAGTACCTACCACATTTGCCCTATAGTATATAGTAACAAATAATATAGAAAATGTCTAGAAAAAGCCCCACTCACTGCCCATAATAATTAGAGAGGAAGGTAAAGATCAGGAATTGATACAGTTACCTAACACCCTCCGTTCTAAAAAAAGGTAATACAAAAGTCCAGGGAGTGCTACATTTACAAACCGCAGCCTTCCCAGACACCAAGAGGAAGAGAAAACAGAAAAAAAAAAAAAAAAAAAAAAGCGCAAATCAAACAAACGTACGAAAAGCACTAAGATAAGTTCTCTCTTCCCCAAGCGAGGTAATCGCAATGCTCAAAGGACTGAAAACACAATTACAAAATAACACAAGGCAAGACAAAAAAAAATCGCACAAACGTACGAAAAGTCCAGAAACCAAAGGGAAAGAAGGACGCACATAAAGTAAAGGCACCGCAACCAAAGCACTACAAGCAGAAAGCCAAAAGGACAGTTTCTTCCCAAAAAATGGTTAAACGGCTATCCAAAATAAGAATTTCACAAAGGCATACATGCAAAGACATACAATGACAGCTATAGTAAAAACGGTAAGAGAAAAGTCCACAAAGAGGAAGAGGAAACAGACAAAACAAACAAGCGCAAACCGAACTAACGTACGAAAAGCACTTAGATTAGCTCTCTCTTCCCTAAGTGAGGTAATCGCAATGCTCAAAGGACTGAAAAACACATTTACAAAGTAACACCAGGCAAGACAAAAAAAAAATGCCTCGTAAAATAAATCACAAAGCGAAAAAGAGTAAGACTAACAGCAGCACAAGTACTACCTTGGAACGGTAAGTACAAACGTTAGTGGGGAGGGGGCTTAAATCGATTTTACGTGGCCACAACCCTTGTCCTTAGTTCTGCCGTGGAATACACAAGAAGGGTTCCTCGCGGGAAGGGTTCCTAATTCATCAATGCAACAGCTCCGTGAACATAAAAATCAAACGAATACAGAGATGAAACAACGAAATAGCCTACCAATGACACCAAGAGAAAGAGCCAACAAACCATGATAGACAGTACACAAACCACAGACCAAAGAAAAGCAAAGCAATCCGCTCCCTCTTCCCCAGCAAGATAATCATAATGCTAGACAAGATCCACACAAAACAATAAGACAACGTACAGCAAGAAAATATTTAAAAAAAACCTGCAGCGAACAGCCACAAAGCCACACTAAGAAAAGTAACACCAGAACCACAGCCTTAGAACGGTCAGTAGTAAACAAATACCGGAAAATTATGGTTAAATCGGTCATACTGGTATCAAATCTTCACCCTAGGTCGAAATGTAAAAATACCGTACGATTGTTCGGCGGGCATATGTAGGGTCTTCAGTTTTGGGCAGATTATCAGCACTTTGCAGTTTTTAAACAGGGTTTTTATTTGATTTAGTAATTTTTGCAAAACAATCTTACTGCATTAATCAGTCTTCATGTGCTTAATAGCCAAAGTCTTCCTCATTTCTCATATGCATGGCGAAGTGCACAGGTTTAAGGGTTAGATTCTTTAAGGGTTAGGTAAAAAAATCGATTGGTGCCTGATGCTCTGGCTCTTGTCGGGCCAACCAGTTTCAGTTATTTCTTGCTGTCGAGTCCTCATCGTTTCATATCTGTATTCGTTTGATTTCACGCGAACTGAACAAATACAAATTTCTTGTGTATACCACGGCAGAATTAAAAAATCATAAAATCGATTTCAGCCCCGCCACCCACCCCAATCCCCTAATCCCCGTAAGGTTTTTACTGACTGTTCCGAGGCGGTGCTTCTGCTGTGGTTTTCTATTTCAGTCATTGTATGTCTTTGCATGTATGCCCTGGTATTTGTTTTTTATTTTGGAGAGCCGTTTGGCCATTTTTTAGGGGAAAGAAACTGTCCTTTTGGGTCTCTGCTTGTAATATTTTGATTGTGCCGTTGCTTTAAGTGCATCCTTCTTTCCCTTTGGTGTCTTGGACGAAAGGTGTTTAGGTAAATGTATAGATTTCTGCTCATTGCCTTCCTTTCTATTTACGTAATGCTATCAAAACATTTGTAATCCCTTGGTGCAGTTTAAGACACCGCAACAATACTCACATGACGCCTTGTATCATGACATAAATTAAAACAAAAATATAAGTGACGATTCCCAGGAAATGCCAAAATCACAACGCACAACCTTGTCGAGGTACCACAAGAAGGTGAGATGAGGAACAAACAGTGACAAAACAAACGCCACACCTGAAACCACGGACACAAAAACAAGGAACTGCAACAGGGGATCCGCCTTGGAACGAACGGTCAGTAGGAAAACTAGTGAGTGGAGGGTAGGGACTTAAAACAGTTTTACTCAGCCGAAACCTCACCTTTATATCTGATGCAGCTCCAAATGTCAAACTTATGTTCGGTCCGCAGAGGAGTCCTCTACCTAATTGTGAAACATCTAAGTAAAGCATATGTAATCTTAAACTTTGTGATGAAATAAAGCAAAATGTTTAATAGCGATCTGAAGCCAGGCCAAGGACACAAGAAAACTTCAAGCACACGCCTTCTGTGGGGATTGAGGATCTGTTCAATTGGTCACAGGCCGTTTGATTTAGATGATCCGCATGTCACTATATGATGCAAACATCTAACAAACAACTTCTTCCTAAATCAAGAATGTTTGATGCAAGCTGAATCTTGGTGTAAATGTTGAAAAGCGATTTATTTTGCAAACAGCATTACATACATTCTAAATGAATCCCCCTTGAGTGCAATGAATACACATACAGACACGTGGAATAAACATACTATATATGACCTAATTAGTAGGACCTTTCAGTTGCAATTTAAGTTTTATCCCTTAATGGAAGGTTGGTGGTAAGGGCCTATTGCACTTGCAGCTGGTGGGAGAATGGGTCATGTTATAATTCCTTCACTGTTGTACGAAATTTCTTTTTCTTGCTCAGATTTTCTTTCCTCTTTTCCTCTTCTAGCTGCTATTTTTTCCATTGGCACTCTAACTCTTTCAGACAGCAGAAAATAACCAGAAAAGGCTGACTTTAACTCAGATATAAAATTTTATCCTTCATCCTATGCGCCTCAACCCCTGAGCTGTATCCTTTTATAACATCATGAAGTCTTTGTACAAATTTTGAAATCACCAAAATGTTACACGGAGTCTTGGGTTAAATTGTGAATTGGGGATTGTTTAAATGTTCAAGCTCTATTTACTAAGATTTCCGCCTTCCCCACAGATGTCAGAAAAAATTTAAGTTGTATGCTTCAGAATCAAGAACGCTTTGAATCAGTTCTGGTGCCGAACATAGAGATTAAGAGTTCAGTTGACTCATCTTAATGATATTCTTATGTTAATTGTTTTGCTTCCCGGCCACAGCCAAGAACCGCACTGGTATGTTACCACTTCTGTTGTAGCGTCGAGTACTAGACGCTTAGAACTCACTGTGTATGTTGAGACAGTCGTTATGTATCAAAAATTAAATTTAAAGTACCGATATTATGTACCTAGATTCATTTTATTATACACTTTCAGGGGATACAACTCTGTCAATATTGTTTTGTTGCCTTCTGAAAAGGTTTCGGTTTATAAGAAACATTTTGCAATCAGAAGGAGCTACTTTGATTCTTATACAGTAGAGTCTCTTGTGGACCCTTTTCAGAAGGGGCTTGCGTGCAGTTAAGCAAACATGAAGGAACTTATTTGGCTTTCCCTGACGGACATGGAGAAGAATCTACTAAGTTTATATAGTCCCCGTAAAACATACAATAGCTGTAAAGACACATTTCTTTTGCAGAAATACTGTGTCCACACTCTTTCCCTAATGGCAACTTAGCGGACGTATGTTCTGGAAAGATTGGATCCTCCTGTCACAGTTTTTTCTGTAACCGAGGATACGAGAAAACTCAAGCAAATATTTCTCTCACTTGCCTTGATTCGGGAAACTGGAGTGACGACGTTTCCGCCTTATGTGAAGGTAGTGTAAACATAAGTTCATTAGCAACGTACATATGTTGACGGTTTAGATGTATGTAGAAGGTAAAACTCGTTTAGCTGTTTTTTTTTTAACATAAAGTAACCCAAACCATGTACCGTCAGCAAATATTGAAGCATAAAAACGAAATACTTTGGTAAAGACGATTTATCTTCGCAAATAGAACAAGGAATGTGTTATAATTAAATGCAAAAGAAAAATATACACATAGACAGACACCCATGAAACCTACAGAGAGAATCCGCTAAAGAAAAGCTACATTATATAAGTTAGTAGTGGTGTACATGGTGACATTTGTAGTTGTGAGATGATGTAAACTGGCTACAAATGACCATAGCCACATCATTCATTTAGACATAAGTACAAAAATACATAAATATGAAAAACCATCCATGATGTTGCAATTTTAAGTTAACATGTATTTGATATGTGTTTAAACATGTGAATATTTTTTTCCAGTAAGATAAGTACCTTTTGCGAACAGGTTCAATTCCCAGGGGCATTGTTTTAGATTGGAATCAGTCCCTTGAAACGAGATAGTTAAACTCGCCCTGTAATATTAAGTACTAATTGTTCACTCAGTGGGTAAACAGCATTTTCTAACACGACTAAAGGGCACGCTGGCATAATCCCACTTCCCACTTGCTTTGTAGCTTCGATTACTAGACTAATAGCTAAAAGGAACTATTTTGTTTGCAGAAACAATGTGTGCACATTATTTCCCCAATGGACACTTGGCAGAAACATGTTCTGGTGAGGTTGGCTCTTCTTGTCACAGTTTTCTCTGTAGCCAAGGATACGAGATAACTCAAGCAAATATTTCTATCACTTGTCTTGATTCAGGACACTGGAGTGACGATGTATCCACGTTATGTGAAGGTAATGTAAACACTATTCCATTAGCGAAGTACATATATTGATGTTGATAGATGTATTATGAAGAATGTGTAGCTGTGATTTTAACGGATTATAGCGACTCATAACACGTCTTGTCAGCAAATGCTGAACCATAAACGAGATACCCAGGAAAGGACCACATCCCAAATATCTCTAAAAATCAGTCAGTAGAAAGCTTACTGGTTGCGTTGGTAGTGGTGAGATGGTTCAAAATGGTTAAACATGACCATAATATCATTCAGATAGACATAATCAAAACTACATAAAATGTCTATTACCCATGAAGATGCAATTTTATGTTTATAGGATACGCGGTTCCCCCTGTGATTATTTCTTTCCAATAAGCCTAGTACCTTATGCAAACAGAGTCATATTCCATTTGCGATGCTTTCGGTTGAAGTGTTTCCCTTTGAAACGGGAGGGTTAAACTCGCCCTGTAAAATTAAGGAATGGTTTAAAAGATAATAAACATTTATATTTATACCACACCAGCTGCAGTGGAGTAAAATAAAAGCAAGAAAAGATTGCCTTTGGAAACAGAAAAAAAATCTCAAAACTCGGAGACTCGATTTAATTGAGTCTCTTCATATGCAACACTGTAGTTGGTAAGGCTAAAAGCTCAGACGTTTATTTTGTTAGACGTACGTAAGCGATCATTTAGCTGTTGTTGTATAATGAAGTGACTCAAAACACTTCCCGTCAACAACTTAAACAAAAAAGAAATGCCCAAGACACGATCTACACAAATCTTCAAATATAGTACAAACAATATGGTGTAGTTAAATAAAATTAATACATGTACATGGACAGTCGCAAATTAAGCCTACAGAAAGATCTCGCTAAAGATCACAATGTAAGGTAACTGGTGCTGTAGGTGGTGGTTAGATGGTGTGTATTGATTATACATGGCCATAACATCAAACAGTTAGAGGTAACTAAAAAACTAAAAGTACCAGTCATCCATTACGATGCAATTTTGAATTTATTGGATATGTAGTTCCTCGTGTGAGTATTTCTTTCCAATAAGTTTAAGAGTCATATCCCAGTGTAATTGTTTACGGTTGGAGTGCATCTCTTTGAAATAAGATATGTAACCTCGCACTGTAATATTAAGGACTAATTCAAAATATAAACTAAAAAAAAAATATATATATATATATACATTTACTTAATGTTCTTTTTCATATATTTGAATATGAATTTGTTTTGGTTTGGAGTTAAAGGCCCCTATTAATGTCAGGTCGAGCCGGCGAGTTTACCTAACCACACTTTTCTTGGGCAGGCTTAGTCCTCTAAACGGTTAATCAGTACTTGTGCACATTCTTTCGCCAGACACTGAAAATTGCCATTGAATCAATGGAAGGAAGGTAGAGAATGACCTTAGAAATATTTCATTATCAATATCCACATATCCAAAAAAGACCCGGCGGGGATCGAATTCGTGACCTCCTGATTATCAGTCGCAAGCGCATCCGACTGAGGCACGGAGGCTGAAAATTTCAGTATGTAAAGCAGCTGGTTATGTACCATTATCTATTCTACACGTCACTATGGGAAAGTCATATACTTTCAGGGGATAAATATCTATCACATTTGTTTTATCGCCTTCAAAACAATAATCTTCTATATCAGAACAGAACTTGCTTCCAGGTGGTTGAGCTAATGCTTTTCTTATAAGGTAGTCCCTTCTGATCCTTTTTGCAGAAGGGGCTTGACCTGCAGTAAAGACAACTGGAAGACCCCCTTAAACCCCACTTTTATATAGTAAAGCTGGGGTTTACGGGGGTATACATTATTTTTCTTTTTCTGCTCAAAAACATAGATCGTGGGTACTCGTTAGAACCACCTCGCCGAGGCGGTTCTAACGAGTACCCGCAATCTATGTTTTGAGCAGAAACATGAAAAATATAAGAGTTTTTTATCTGAAAATTTTCAGGTTTTGGAGGTGAAATTTTCTATATATTTTTGAATAGGTGTGTTTTCGTAATGCTCTTGGCGGAAAGGAGAACCATCAGTTACGTTTATCCAGCTCATTAAAAGCATAATTAGGTGATAGGAAATATTTCTTTTGCAGAAATACTGTGTCCACATTCGTTCCCCAATGGCAACTTGTCAGAAACATGTTCTGGTGAAATTGGATCTTCCTGTCACAGTTTTATCTGTAGCCAAGGATACGAGAGAACTCAAGCAAATATTTCTATCACTTGTCTTGATTCGGGAAGCTGGAGTGACGATCTTTACGCTTTATGTGAAGGTAGTATAAATAGAAGTTCGTTTGCAATGTTCAGATGTTTATTTTGTTCGACGTACGTAGAAATACAGAACTATAAAAACTCAACCCTTTCCCCAGGAAAAGACGACAGCCTTCCTATATCTTCGAAAATAGAACAAGGACTATGATATAATTAAACACACACACACACACACACACACACACACACACACACAAATATATATATATATATATATATATATATATATATATATATATATATATATATATATATATATATATTAGAAGGTACTTATCTTATTGGGAAAATATTCATATGACCAAACACATATAAAACGAACGTAAGATTGCAACATCATGGATGATTGGTATTTTTATGCATTTTTGTGGTAATGTCTACCTGTTTGTTTGTGTTGAGGTTTTACGGCCCAGTCAACCCAATGGGGTCATGTCGAGCGCGGTCAGTTTACCTAGCCACACATTTACTGGGCAGGCTTAGTCCTCTAAGCGGTTAACCAGTATTGTGCACATTCTTTCGCCAGAAACTGACAACTGCCCTTCTTGAATCAGCGGAAGGGAGAGAATGACCGTAGAACAAACAAAAACCGCAAATAATAAACTACATTGTATGAGTAAATAGTTAAGTACATAGCGGCGATAGTAGTTGGAGATGGTGTAAATTGATTATACATGACCATAAGCATGTCATTCAGGTAGACATTAACCAGTGGCATTGCATTCGGTTGAAATGCTTCCGTTTGAAGCAAGATAGTTAAACTTGAATTTTAATATTAAGTACTATTTGCTCACGCAATACTGTCACGACTGAAAAGCAAAGGCATAACCCACATTGCTTTGTAGCTTCGATTACCAGACGAATAGCTGATAGGAACTATTTTTCTTGTAGAAACAAGGTGTGCACATTCGTTCTCTAATGGCAACTTGGCAGAAACATGTTCTGGAGAGGTTGGATCTTATTGTAACAGTTTTATCTGTAGCCAAGGATACGAGAGAACTCAAGCAAATATTACCCTCACTTGTCTTGATTCGGGAAACTGGAGTGACGATGTTTCTGCGTTATGCGAAGGTAATGTAAACAAAAGTTCATCAGCAAAGTACATATATTGATGTTGCTAGATGTACGTAGATGTTAGAAAATCGTTTAGCAGTTGTTATAACACAAAATCCGTCCTGGTTACAAAAACTTAAGCATAAACATGAAATACACAGAAAAAAACAGCAAAACCTGCATGAATTTTCGGAAAATATAACCAGGAATATTATATAGATTTATCCATTTAAGGCTTGCTTCCCATAAAAGGGACATTCGCAAACAATGTAGACTCAGATCAGATGCCCAGAACGCCGGGTCTGATCAGAGTCTACACCGTTTGCCTTTAAATCCAGAAATTTCAACAAAACCTGATAATAACAAAAATTAACCAGACATCTCTTATACAGGATATGGACCTGTCCAAAGTGTGGAGGTCGAAGAGTCCACTCGGCATATATGGGTTAAACACTAAAGGAAGACTTTTGAGCCACAACCTGAATAAGCGTACCTTCAGACATGTGGGCCTAACGAAGACTCAAGTTTGCCTACGCATCCGTGCAGTCTGATCAGATTCTTCGTTGTCCGCATGAAGAAAATTTGCACCATTGGCCATTCACAATGCGCCCGGTGACAATTCTGATCAGTGAGGGCACATGTACGAAAAATATCTCCAGACTTTGCGGCTTATATATATGGACAACTTTCAACAGAACGCACATTTAGAATCGCTAAAGAAACAGCACATTAGGTCGGCTAGGAGTAAAGTAACTGGAGGATTTGTAGTGGTGGATTGGTGTAAAGTTGTTGTCCATGGTCATTACCACAACAATCAGTTTAACATCATATACAAATATGAATGAAGAAACTAGGGCTGGCTAATCAGTACTGAAAAGATAATCGATTATCAGTCCAGCCATTGTGATAGATAATCGATTTGTAATCAATGAAGATTTGGTCATAATTTTACCTGTCTGTCTAAGCATGACTCTTATTATATGTTATACTTTACTGTACGTATTTTTGGCCAGACAAGCCTGAGCAAACAGTGGATCGATTATTCGATTAATTGTGAAGAAACCCAGGAAATCTGCAATCACGAAGCACAGTCTTTTCCATGAAGAAGGAGAGATGAGATCAAATAGTGACAAAACAAACGCTGATTATGAAACCACCGACGTACAAAAATAACTACAACAGAGGAAACGCATCGGAACGGTCAATAAAAGAACACTCGGGTATTGTTGTGGGACGGGGGGAGGGCTGGTGGCGGGCGGGTAGTTGGTGGACAGGTGGGCGTGTGAGGGGATGCGAAGATGAGGCTTAAACCAGATATATTCACGCGTTATTTTTTAATTCCGCATAGTGGTCCACGTGAGCCACATCAATTACCAATCATCCGTGGTGCTACAAATTTAAGTCTAATGTGATATATGTTTCCTTAGGTAAGTCCTTTTTGCAGTAAGATTAGTACTTGATATGTGGTTCCCTATGTAAGTCCTTTTTTTCAGTAAGATTAGTACCTTTAGCGAGTAGATTAAATACCAGGGGCTCTGCCTTTGGCTTGGAGTGGTTTTCTTTGAAACAGGTGGAAAACACTTTCTGCTCGGACTGGTCTCTCTTTGAAGCATATGTATTCACTGTAAGAAAGTAATGCTCAGTTTCTTTTTTATATGGAGTTTAACTAGTTATATCCCTGTATACCTCTGCTTCATCCCATCAACCCTCATTTTCGGAGGATATTTTATAATTATAACATCTTTTTCCTTTCTCCCCCTGGCAGAGTTGGTGGGGCGGGATGCAGTATCCTTTTTTCTCAGGTCAAACTTGTGACTCATCCTTATTTATGCATTCATTTCCTCTTACAATTGATGCTGCCTCAGTTGCAGCTACCATGCATTTGAGCCGCACCATGCAAAAACGTGTCTTCGGGCGTATGCGAGATCAGCATGCCCATCCGCACAGTCTGATCAGGACCTTCACTGTCCGCTAACAGAATCATTGAGCATGAGCCAGCGCTCGAAAAATCCTACAATTAGACATGCGTTCGGCGATCCTACAATTAGACATGCGTTCGGCGATCCTACAATTAGACATGCGTTCAGCGAAGACTCAGATCAGCCTGCGCTTCAGCGCAGTCTGAT
Source organism: Anodontia alba (assembly GCA_964016985.1). Classification (NCBI taxonomy): domain Eukaryota; kingdom Metazoa; phylum Mollusca; class Bivalvia; order Lucinida; family Lucinidae; genus Anodontia; species Anodontia alba. Next base: position 12,017,265 of record OZ024838.1, on the reverse strand, counting down.
CAGAGTCTTCGTTGATCGCATGTGCCTTTTGCAGCCTCCAGGGGATCCACAGAGAGATTAACAAGAAACCTTGCCACACTGGGTGGATGAACATGCTGATCTGAGTCTTTGCTTATCATACAGGTCTTATTGTTGATTTTGTCATGCTGAATGGAGAACAAAGGCCTGGATGATAGTTTTCTCGTGCACAGGAGGGTCTGAATCCGTACATATTGCGAATGTTTGAAGGGACTTTTTCACTTAATGTTGTTTTATTTTATATTATTTTGCACTCTTTTATATTATTTTGCATTCTTTCTTATACTTTGATAGATGCGATGAAAATGATCTCCTTTTAAGACAGATACATACAAACATACACGCACGCACGCATACACACACACACACACACACACACACACACACACACACACACACACATATATATATATATATATATATATATATATATATATATATATATATATATTTAAGGAACGATTGTTAGGGTATTACCATATTCATCCTAAACATTAGGACACTAAATTGTTATCATAATTGTCATAAAATTATGATAAATCTAAATAAACTACTAGATGATGATATTAAGAAAATTGCTTGCTAAATGGAAACGGTGTAGGCCTTGAGCAGACGCCTCATTCTTCGTACATGTCTGATATGGGTCTAAACTATTTTTGCTTAGACACATTTTGCGAATATTTACGTAAATGCCGTAAAGATACGAACCTTTTGCTCAATGGCTAGCAGCAGTTATTGTCGCGTCTAAGAACCGTACTTGAGTAGAACTAATGACATTTATAAATCCAGTGGATATGTGACCAGATCTTGTCTCTACGTCCTTAAGCGGAGCTTTCATGTCAGGGGTTATTGTCAAATAAGCGTTACTTTATAAGGAAAGATTTGTCTTCCACAGGGAGAAAATGCTTTTTATATAGAGTCCCCTTTTCAACGCTTTTCAAAGGGGTCTGCCATGAAGTAAAAGTTGTCTTCCTTGGCGGAAATGAGGAATAATATATTTTGTTTATCAAGTCCCCCATAAAAACATACCATAGCTGATAGGCCTTTTATTTTATTTATTTTTATTTATTTTTTTATTTATTTATTTTTTTTTATTCTTTATTATTTCTTTTTTTTCAGAAATACTGTGTCCACATTCGTTCCCTAATGGCAACTTGACAGAAACATGTTCTGGTAAGATTGGATCTTCCTGTCACAGTTTTATCTGTAGCCAAGGATACGAGAGAACTCAAGCCAACATTTCGATCACTTGTCTTGATTCGGGAAACTGGAGTGACGATCTTTACCCGTTGTGTGAAGGTAATGTAAACACAAGTTCATTAGCTAAGTTCAGACGTTTATTTTGTCAGCGTACGTAGGCGACTATTTAGCTGTTGGTTCAAAATGAAGTGACTTAAAACCCTTCCAGTCGCCAACTAGTGAAATATAAAAATGAAATGCCCAAGACAAGACAACAACCTACACAAATCTTCAAATATAGTACAAGCAATGTGATATAATTAAATAAAAATAGCATATGTACATGAACAGCGTAAATTAAGCCTACATGAAGAAATCGCTGAAGATCACAGCAGAAGATAACCGGTGGCGTTGGTATGGTTGGATGGTGTAAATTGATTGTACATGACCATAGAATCATACAGTTAGATATAACCAAAAATGCATAAAACTGTGTACCAATCATCCATGGCGATGCAATTTTAAATTTATTGGATATATGTTCCCCGTGTGAATATTTCAAATTGTTTTGGTTTGAAGTTAAAGACCCCTATTATAGTCACAATGCGCCCGGTAACCACATTTGTCTTGGGCAGACTTAGTCCTCTAAACGGTTAATCAGTACTTGTGCACATTCTTTCGCCATCTTGATTCAATGGACGGAAGGTAGAGAATGACTTTAGAAATATTTCATGATCACATATCCACGAAAGACTCGGCGGGGTCGAATTCGCGACCTCCTGATCCTCACTAAAAGCATAATTAGCTGATAGGAAATATTTCTTTTGCAGAAACACTGTGTCCACATTCGTTCCCTAACGGCAACTTGTCAGAAACATGTTCTGGTGAAATTGGATCTTCCTGTTACAGTTTTGTCTGTAGCCAAGGATACGAGAAAACTCAAGCAAATATTTCCATCAGTTGTCTTGATTCGGGAAGCTGGAGTGACGATCTTTACGCTTTATGTGAAGGTAGTGTAAATAGTCGTTCGTTTGCAAAGTTCAATTTTTTTTATTTTATTTTTTTTTTGTTAGACGTACGTCGAAGATCCTTTAGCTGTTGCTTTAAGGTAAAGAAACACAGTCTAAGAACGTCCCGTCAACAAATACTGAACTATTAAAACACAACCCTTTCCCCAGGAAAAGTCGACAGCCTTTCTATATATTCGAAAACAGAACAAGGACTATGATATAATTGAATACAAAAAAAAAACATATATATATACATGGACAAAAACCAATGAAACCTACAAACAAATGTCGCTAATGAAAAACTACATTGTATGAGTAAGTAGTTAAGTACATATCGGCGTTAGTAATTGGAGATGGTGTAAATTGATTATACATGACCATAAGCATGTCATTTAGGTAGACATTACCACAAAAAATGCATAAAAATACCAATCATCCATGATGTTGCACTCTTAAGTTCATTTTATATGTCTTTGGTCATGTGAATATTTTCCTAATAAGATAAGTACCTTCTAATAACAGGGTCATTTCCCAGTGGCATTGCTTTCAGTTGAAGTGATGCCGTTTGAAGCAAGATAGTTAAGCTTGAATTTAAATATTAAGTACTACATGTACGGGTTCACGCAAAACTGTCACGGCTGAAAAGCAAAGGCATAATCCACTTTGCTTTGTAGCTTCGATTACGAGACGAATAGCTGATAGGAACTATTTTTCTTGCAGAAACAAGGTGTGCACATTCCTTCTCTAATGGCAACTTGGCAGAAACATGTTCTGGTGAGATTGGCTCTTACTGTCACAGTTTTACCTGTAGCCAAGGATACGAGAGAACTCAAGCAAATATTTCTCTCACTTGTCTTGATTCGGGAAACTGGAGTGACGATGTTTCTGCGTTATGCGAAGGTAATGTAAACAAAAGTTCATCAGCAAAGTACATATATTGATGTTGCTAGATGTACGTAGATGTTAGAAAATCGTTTAGCAGTTGTTATAACTTAAAAAAACCCGTCCTGGTAACAAAAACTTAAACATAAACATGAAATACACAGAATACAAAAACACAACCTGCATAAATTTTCGAATAATATAACCAGGAATATTATATATTAAAATTTACCCATTTAAGCCTTGCTTCCTATAAAAGGGACATTCTCAAACAATGTAGACTCAGATCAGATGCCCAGAACGCCGGGTCTGATCAGAGTCTATACTGTTTGCCTTTAAAGCCAGAAATTTCAACAAAACATGATAATAACAAAAATTAACCTGACGTCTCTTATACAGGATATGGACCTTTCCAAAGTGTGGAGGTCGAAGAGTCCACGCGGCATATATGGGTTAAACATTAAAGGAAAACATTTGAGCCACAACCTGAATAAGCGTACCTTCAGACATGTGGGCCTAACGAAGACTCGAGTTTGCCTACGCCTCCGTGCAGCCTGATCAGATTCTACGTTGTCCGCATGAAGAAAATTTGCACCATTGGCCATTCACAATGCGCCCGGTGACAATTCTGATCAGTATTCACTGAGGGCACATGTACGAAAAATATCTCCAGACTTTGCGGCTTATATCTATGGACAACTTCCAACAGAACGTACATTTAGAATCGCTAAAGAAACGTCACATTAGGTCGGCTAGGAGTAAAGTAACTAGAGGTTTTGTAGTAGTGGGTTGCTGTAAAGTTGTTGTCCATGGCCATTACCACAACAGTCAATTCATACGAGAGTATGTTGAGTCTAATGCTTTAAATAATTGGAAATTAAAGATTTTTAAGATCATTGATGAACGTGTGTTATTTTACTATAATAACCTTGATGTTCTCCCTCCTAAGCCTAAATTATGTTTCCGATATTTGAAACAAGGTATCCAAGAATTTCATAGGAAGTATGTTTTGGCTCCAGCTTATAAGGCTGCTAATAATGTTGTTGTTGTGTGACGACTTTATTATATCAATACTCTAATGCAAGAACTTGGTAGTACCAAAATATATGAACAGATTTCTACTGACGAGAGATCTATTGTCAATACCCATTCTATCGATATTACTGCTAAGTTTGCAGTGAGTATTAAAGAAAAGCAAGACAGACTTCCTACGTTATATTGGTTACCGAAACTTCATAAACGACCTTATAAAGCACGTTTCATTGCTAATTCTAGTTCATGTACGACTACTGTTTTGTCCAAACTGCTAACTCCATGCCTTACCGCTGTTAAAACATTGGATTAGATACTATGATACTGTTTACGAAAGGGACGGAATTAACTATTTTTGGTCAATTAAAAATTCTAATGATGTTCTCAATAAATTTAAATCTAAAAACTTTCAGGCTTCTAAATTGTCTACATATGATATTTCTACACTGTATGCTACGTTACCTCATCATCTTATAAAAGATAAACTTATTGATTTAACAAACCAAACGTTTATTCGGGAGAATACCCAATATTTGGCTTGCAACGAAGAATATGCTTTTTTCACTTCTGATGTATATAATAATCACAATTTATGGACGTGTCAAAACGTCTGTGATGCCCTTGTTTATCTTTAGGATAATATTTTATTAGATTTTGAACTAAACTTTATAGGCAAACTATTGGTATTCCGATGGGAACTAATTGTGCTCGTCTTGTTGCAGATTTGTTTCTTTTTTGTTATGAGAGAGATTTCACGAAGTCTCTCTCACGTGAAAATCAGGCTGACATTATTGAGGCTTTCAATTCAACTTCAAGATACCTTGACGATTTATTGAATATTGACAATATTTACTTTGACCAAATGGTGGACCGGATATACCCTACAGAACTCCAAATAAATAGAGCAAATTCTTCCGATACCGAGGCACCTTTTTTGGATTTGAATCTTTGTATATCTAATGGTACAGTTTCCACCAAAATTTATGATAAACGGGACGATTTTGATTTTGATATAGTCATTTTCCCTTTTCTGGATGGCGATGTTCCCCGGCGTACCTCATATATACATATCTCAACTTATTTGATTCGCAAGACCTTCTTCAAATCTTAATGACTTTAACTACCGTAATAAAGCCCTTACTGCCAAACTTCTTAGGCAGGGCTATCGTCATTTTAAACACCGTAAGGCGTTTTCGAAATTTTATCGCAGACACAGTGCCTTGTTAGAAAAATATAGCGTCAGTCTGAAAACACTTCTGCATCAAGGTATATCGGAACCAGAATTTTACGGTGACTTAGTGTACAGATTTAGAAAAATTGTAGGTAAATCTAACTTTTCGGAGCAATTCAGAAAACTTATTAACCGTTGTAAAAGAATTGGCTATAGCCTAGATATTATGCGGCAGACTGCATGCCTAGTTGTCAACCCAATCATTGTTGATGGCTATGCTCCACTCTTTAATTGCACGACGGCAATTCGGGCCTCAGATTCAGTGACAGCCTCTTCGTAAAACTAACCAATGGGTTGGGGCTTGACAATATGTCTTTGGCTTGGCCCGCCGTGGTTCAACTATTGGTTTTCATTTACTCTGGCATACAGTAGAATTAGCCATGAGTACTCGTCTTTGTTTATTATAGTGATTAATTTGATTTTTATGTTTTCGCTTTGATGCATTGATTGAGTTATGCGAACCAAATTTTTATGTGTTTCTGTATTAAGAGGAGCATCGGGACCCAGGGTGAAGTTAGCTGGCTGTAAAAGTGCTTTAAACCCCCCAGTGGTTTGCTCTACTGACCGTTCTAAGGCGGTGGTCCAGGTGTTAGTCTTACTCTTTGTTGCTTTGTGGTTTATTCTACGTGGCGATTTGTTGTATGTCTTTCCGTGTGTCATTGTGTTCTTGTGTTTTTCAGTCCCTTTAGTATTGCGATTACCTCGCTTGGGGAAGAGAGAGCTAATCTTGGTGCTTTTCGTACGTTTGTTCGGTTTGTGCTTGTTTGGATTTGTCGATTTCCTCTTTCTCTTGGGGTCTGGGAAGGGCTGCGGTTTGTGATTGTGGAATTTCCTGGACTTTTCTCTTACCTTTTTTTTAACATCAAATACAAATATGAATGAAGAAATTAGGGCTAGCTAATCAGAGCTGAAACGATAATCGATTTTTAGTCCTGCTATTGTGATAGATAATCGATTAGTAATAAATGAGGATTTGGTCATAATTTTACCTGTCTGTCTGAGCATGACTCTTATTATATGTTATACTTTACTGTACGTATTTTTGGCCAGACAAGCCTGAGCAAACGGTGGATCGATTATCCGATTAATTGTGAAGAAACCCAGGATATTTACAATCACGAAGTGGAGGGGCGGGCGGGTAGTGGGTTGACAGTTGGGGTTGAGAGGGGGTGCGGGGGTGAGGCTTAAACCAGATATATTCACGCGTAAAGTTAATTCTGATGCAACTCCAAATTACAAACATATGTTCAGTCCGCATAGTGGTCCACATGTGAGCCACATAAATTACCAATCATCCGTGGTGCTACAAATTTAAGTCTAATGTTTTATGTATTTCGTCAGGTAAGTCCTTTTTGCAGTAAGATTAGTACTTGATATGTGGAATCCTATGTAAGTCCTTTTTTCAGTAAGATTAGTACCTTTAGCGAGTAGATTTAAATACCAGGGGCTCTGCTTTTGGCTTGGAGTGGTTTTCTTTGAAACAGGTGGAAAACACTTTCTGCTCGGACTGGTCTCTCTTTGAAGCATATGTATTCACTGTAAGAGAGTAATGCTCAGTTTCTTCTTTATATGGATAACTAGTTATAATTTGATCCGCACCATGCAAAAACGTGTCCTCGGGCATATGCGAGATCAGCATGCCCATCCGCGCAGTCTCATCAGGACCTTCGCTGTCCGCTAACAGAATCATTATGAGTCAGCGCACGTCAAAACCTACAATTAGACGTGCGATCAGCGAAGACTCAGATCAGCCTGCGCTTCAGCGCAACCTGATCAGAGTCTTCGTTGATCGCATGTGCCTTCTGCAGCTTCCAGGGGATCCAAAGAGAGATTAACAAGAACCCTTGCCACACTTGGTGGATGAACATGCTGATCTGAGTCTTTGCTTATCATAGAGGTCTTATTGTAGGTTTTGTCGTGCTGAATGGAGAACAAAGGCCTGGATAATAGTTTTCTCGTGCACGGGAGGGTCTAAATCCGTACATATTGCAAATGTTCGAAAGAAACATTTTCTCTAAATGTTGTTTTTTTATATTATTTTGCACTCATATATTATTACATTCTTTCTTATACTTTGATAGTTGAGACAAAAACGATCTTATTTTAAGATACATACATATATAAGGAACGAACAACATAAACATTAGGACACTAACTTCTTATCATAATTGTCATAAAATTATAATAAATCTAATCTACTAGATGATGGTATTAAGAAAATTGCTGGCTAAATGGAAACGGTGTAGGCGCTGAGCGGACACCGCATTCAACATACATGTCTAATATGGGTCTAAACGATTTTTGCTTTGACACATTTTGCAAATATTTACGTAAATACCGTAAAGTTACGAACCTTTAGCGCAATGGCTAGCATCTGAGCATTTTGTCGCGTCTAAGAACCGTACTTGAGTAGAACTCATTATGTATATAAATCAAGTGCAGTGGATATGTAACCAGATCTTGACCCTACGTTTTTAGGTGGAGCTTTCATGTGAGGATAGTATTGTCAAAATTGTTTTTGTCTCCTGAATAGGCGTTACTTTACAAGGAAAGATTTGTCTTCCACAGGAAGAAAATGCTTTTTTATATAGAGTCCCTTTTTCAACGCTTTTCAAAAGGGGCTGACATAAAGTAAAAGTTGTCTTCCTTGGCGGAAATGAGGAATAAAATATATTGTTTATCCAGTCTCCCGTAAAAACATACCATAGCTGAAAGGCTTTTTTATTTTATTTATTTTTTTTTCAGAAATATTGTGTCCACATTCGTTCCCTAACGGCAACTTGGCAGAAACATGTTCTGGTAAGATTGGATCTTCCTGTCACAGTTTTATCTGTAGCCAAGGATACGAGAGAACTCAAGAAAACATTTCTATCACTTGTCTTGATTCGGGAAACTGGAGTGACGATCTTTACCCGTTGTGTGAAGGTAATATAAACACAAGTTCATTAGCTAAGTTCAGGCTTTTATTTTGTCAGCGTACGTAGGCGACTAGTTAGCTGTTGGTTCAAAATGAAGTGACTTAAAACCCTTCCAGTCGCCAACTAGTGAAATATAAAAATGAAATGCCCAAGACAAGACAACAACCTACACAAATCTTCAAATATAGTACAAGAAATTTGATATAATTAAATAAAAATAGCATATGTACATGAACAGCGTAAATTAAGCCTACATGAAGAAATCGCTGAAGATCAAGGCAGAAGATAACCGGTGGCGTCGGTATGGCTAGATGGTGTAAATTGATTGTACATGACCATAGAATCATACAGTTAGACATAACCAAAAATGCATAAAACTGTGTACCAATCATCCATGGCGATGCAATTTTAAATTTATCGGATATGTGTTCCCCGTGAGAATATTTCTTTCCAATAAGAAAAAGAGTCATATCCCAGTGTAATTATTTACTGTTGGAGAGCTCCCCTTTGGAATAGGATATTCAACATCGCCCTGTAGTATTAAGGACTAATTTAAAATATAGGCTTAAAATATTATATGCATTTATTTAATGTATCTTTTTTATATTTCAATTTGTTTTGGTTTGGAGTTTAAGACCCTTATTACAGTCAGGTCGAGCCGGTGAGTTTACCTAACCAAATTTTGCTTGGGCAGACTTAGTCCTCTAAAAGGTTAATCAATACTTGTGCACATTCTTTCGCCATCTTGATTCAATGGACGGAAGGTAGAGAATGACTGTAGAAATATTTCATGATCAATATCCACATATCCACGAAAGACTCGGCGGGGATCGAAATCGCGACCTCCTGATCATGAGTCGGAAATACATCCGACTGAGGCACCGAAGCCGACAATTTCAGTATGTGAAGCCATTGGTAATGTACAATTATCTATTCTCCACATCGTTATGGGAAAGTCATATACTTTCAGGGGATAAATATCTATCACATTTGTTTTATCGCCTTCAAAACAGTAATCTTCTATATCAGAACAGAACTTGCTTCCAGATGGTTGAGCTAATTCTTTTCTTATAAGGTAGTCCCTTCTGATCCTTTTTCAGAAGGGGTTTGACCTGCAGTAAAGACAACTGGAAGACCCCCTTAAACCCCACTTTTATATAGTAAAACTAGGGTTTACAGGGGTATACATTATTTTTTCTTATTTCTGCTAAAAACATAGATCGTGGGTACTAGTTAGAACCGCCTCGCCGAGGCGGTTCTAACGAGTACCCACAATCTATGTTTTGAGCAGAAACATGAAAAATATAAGAGTTTTTTGTCTGAAAATTTTCAGTTTTTGGAGGTGAAATTTTCAATATTTTTGAATAGGTGTGTTTTCGTAATGCTCTTGGTGGAAAGGAGAACCATCAGTTACGTTTATCCAGCTCACTAAAAGCATAATTAGCTGATAGGAAATATTTCATTTGCAGAAACACTGTGTCCACATTCGTTCCCTAACGGCAACTTGTCAGAAACATGTTCTGGTGAAATTGGATCTTCCTGTTACAGTTTTGTCTGTAGCCAAGGATACGAGAGAACTCAGGCAAACATTTCTATCACTTGTCTTGATTCGGGAAGTTGGAGTGACGATCTTTACGCTTTATGTGAAGGTAGTGTAAATAGTCTTTTGTTTGCAAAGTTCTTTTTTTTATGTTTTTTTCTATTTTTTTTTTTTTTTTTTTTTTTTTTTTGTTAGACGTATGTCGAAGATCATTTAGCTGTTGCTTTAAGGTAAAGAAACACAGACAAAGAACGTCCCATCAACAAATACTGAACTATTAAAACGCAACCCTTTCTCCAGGAAAAGTCGACAGCCTTCCTATATCTTCGAAAACAGAACAAGAACTATGATATATTTGAGTACAAAAATTATATATATATATACATGGACAGAAACCAATGAAACCTACAAACAAAAGTCGCAAATGAAAAACTACATTGTATGAGTAAGGAGTTAAGTACATAACTTCGTTAGTAGTTGGAGATGGTGTAAATTGATTATACATGACCATAAGCATGTCATTTAGGTAGGCATTACCACAAAAATGCATAAAAATACCAATCATCCATGATGTTGCACTCTTAAGTTCATTTTATATGTCTTTGGTCATGTGAATATTTTCCCAATAAGATAAGTACCTTCTAATAACAGGGTCATTTCTCAGTGGCATTGCTTTCGGTTGAAGTGCTCCCGTTTGAAGCAAGACAGTTAAACTTGCATTTTAATATTAAGTACTACATGTATTTGCTCACGCAATACTGTCACGACTGAAAAGCAAAGGCATAATCCACTTTGCTATGTAGCTTCGATTTCCAAACGAATAGCTGATAGGAACTATATTTCTTGCAGAAACAATGTGTGCACATTCGTTCTCCAATGGCAACTTGGCAGAAACATGTTCTGGAGAGGTTGGATCTTATTGTAACAGTTTCACCTGTAGCCAAGGATACGAGAGAACTCAAGCAAATATTACCCTCACTTGTCTTGATTCGGGAAACTGGAGTGACGATGTTTCTTCGTTATGCAAAGGTAATGTAAACAAAAGTTCATCAGCATCGTTTAGCTGTTGTTATAACTCAAAACCCGCCCTGGTTACAAAAACTTGAGCATAAACATGAAATACACAGAATAAAAAAAACATCACCTGCATAAATTTTCGAAAAATATATCCAGGAATATTATATTAATTTACCCATTTCAGCCTTGCTTCCCATAAAAGGGACATTCGCAAACAATGTAGACTCAGATCAGATGGCACAGAACGCCGGGTCTGATCAGACTCTACACTGTTTGCCTTTAAATCCAGAAATTTCAACAAAACATGATAATAACAAAAAATAACCAGACATCTCTTATACAGGAAATGGACCTGTGGAGGTCGAAGAGTCCACTCGGCATATATGGGTTAAACACTAAAGGAATACTTTTGAGCCGCAACCTGAGAAAACGTACCTTCAGACATGTGGGCCTAACGAAGACTCAAGTTTGCCTTCGCATCCATGCAGTCTGATCAGATTCTTCGCTTTCCGTATGAAGAAAATTTGCACCATTGGACATTCACAATGTGCCCCGTGACAATTCTGATCAGTATTCAGTGAGAGCACATGTACGAAAAATATCTACAGACTTTGCGGCTTTTATATATGGACAACTTCCAACAGAACGTACATTTAGAATCGCTAAAGAAACATCACATTAAGTCGGCTAAGAGTAAAGTAACCAGAGGATTTGTAGCGGTGGGTTGGTGTAAAGTTGTTGTCCATGGCCATTATCACAACAATCAGTTTAACATCATATACAAATATGAATGAAGAAACTAGGGCTGGCTAATTAGAGCTGAAAAGATAATCGATTATCAGTCCTGAGTGATCAATGAAGACATTTTACCTGTCTGTCTAAGCATGACTCTTATTATATGTTATACTTTACTGTACGTATTTTTTGCCAGACAAGCCTGAGCAAACAGTGGATCGATTATCCGATTAATTGTTAACTTGGTATTACTAGGTCCGAGTTGTGAAGAAATCCAGGAAATCTGCAATCACGAAGCAAAGTCTTTTCCATGAAAAATGAGAGATGCGAGGAAATAATGACAAAACAAACCCCGATTATGAAACCACCGACGGACAAAAAATAACTACAACAGAAGAAATGCATTGGAACGGTCACTAAAAGAACACCCGGGTGTTGTTGGGTTGTGGGTGGGTTGGGGGCGGGCGGGTAGTTGGTGGACATGTGGGGGTATGAGGGGGTGCTGGGGTGAGGCTTAAACCAGATATATTCATGTGTAAAGTTAATTCTGATGCAGCTCCAAATTACAAACATATGTTCAGTACGCATAGTGGTCCACTTATGAGCCACATGTAATACCAATCATCCGTGGTGCTACATGTACAAAAAAGGTAAGATAAAAGTCCAGGGAGTGCCACCGTCACAAACCGCAGCCCTTCTCAGACCCCAAGAGGAAGAGGAAACCGACAAATCCAAACAAGCACAAACCGAACAAACGTACGAAAAGAACTTAGATTAGCTCTCTTATAACAATTAGCTCTACAAATTTAAGTCTAATGTGATATGTTGTTACACATGTTAGTCCGTTTCTTCAGTAAGAGTAGTACCTTTAGCGAGCAGATTTAAATACCAGGGGCATGGCTTTTGGCTTAGAGTAGGTTCCTTTGAAACTGGAGGAAAACACTTGTGGCTCGGACTGGTCTCTCTTTGAAGCGTATGTATTCACTGTAAGAAAGTAATGCTCAGTTTCTTCTTTACATGGAGTTTAACTAGTTATAATCTGGGCCACACCATGCAAAAATGTGTCTTCGGGCATATGCGAGATCAGCATGCCCATCCGCGCAGTCTGATCAGGGCCTTCTCTGTCCGCTAACTGAATCATTGAGTATGAGCCAGGCACGACAAAACCTACAATTAGACGTGCGATCAGCGAAGACTCAGATCAGCTTGCGCATCCGCACAGTCTGATCAGTCTTCGCTGATTGCATGCAGCCCCCAGGGGATCCAAAGAGATTATTGTAGGTTTTGTTGTGCTGAATGGAGAACAAAGGCATGGATTCAGACACTCGTGCACAGGAGTGTCTGAATCCATACATATTGCGAATGTTCGAAGGGACATTTTCACTTAATGTTGTTTTTTATATTCTTTTGCACCAAGACTATATTGTTGGAATTGTTTGGAATGCCTAAGGAAACTCCAATGAGTATATCCACACAGTACATTTAGAAGCACAAATAACACAAATACTACTTGAGTAACCTTTGATCATTTTCTCTACTTGAATACAATGCGTCCTTCTCATTAATGAAGTCACAGTATTCATTTTCTCTCCCTCAGCAACCAGCTCACCTGAAATCTGTACATTTCCGCAGTATCCCGAAAACCGATTATCTGCCACATATACTAGATACTCCTATAAATGTTATATTTCTAAATACGTTTTGTTTCTTTGTTTTAGCAACATGCCAATCGTATGAATATCACGACAGTACAAATGACAGGAATGCTATATTCCCGCCCACCCCTGTTCGCAAAACTGCTTTTAGCTGGGAGAGGTGTGACGGAGGTATGTTGATACACAGCTGAGTCATAACACAAGAAAACGTACGTTTGACGTGCGCCAAGCGAAGACTCAAATTAGACTGCGCATCTGTTCAGTTTCTTCGTTGTCATCAGAAGAAGCTTTGCATCTTTCCATATCTAAAATGTTTCTTGTGAAGATTTTGATCAGACTGTGTGAATGTGCAGGCCGATCTATTCTTTGGCGCACACGTTCGAAGGTACGTTTTCTGATGTTAAGGCTAAATTTGTCATTCATTGAATAAAATTGCGCGTTATACTATAATAAGTAGACGTAATGGGACAGACAGATCTTTGCAAACAGTGTACAACCATAAACGCGGCGTCTGATCAGGGTACACGGTTTTACACCCATTGAACACAATACTAAAGGTGTCCCAATACTTAGGGCAAAACCGTGGTTTAATACAGAATTCACTGATGCCAACTCAACCAAGATTTGTACAATTTACAACCTATTAGTGTACGTGTTTAATATCATAAACGTGTACAAATATTCGACGGCTACACCAGACAGTGGGCTGCAAAAGCTCTATAAGTAACATTACGAAAACATGCCTATTCAAATATATAGAAAATTTCACCTCCAAAAACTGAAAATTTTCAGATAAAACATTCTGATAGTTTCATATTCCTGCTCAAAACATAGATTGTGGGTACTCGTTAGAATCGCCTCGGCGAGGCGGTTGTAACGAGTACTCACACTCTTTGTTTATTTAGCAAAGTAAGAAAAATAATGCATACCCCTGTAAACTCCAGTTTTACTATATAAAAGTGGGGTTTAAGGGGGTCAAAATTATATGGGCGTGTTGTCGTGACGAACAGTCCGTTTACCGTAAATTAATTTCAGTAAGCCGATTTATTCAGTATCTATCTGTCGATCAATCGATCAGTCGATCTATAGGTCTATCTCTGGATGTACACATGTATGTATAGTGCGATGAGTACTGATGGTAAAAGTAGATACGTGGTTGTTCAATGACGCTAGCATATTCCCGGACGGACAGTCAAACAGCTTCAGATAACTTAATTAGCTTTTATTGTCTAAATATACAATGATTTTTTTTTTGTAACAGCTAGTCGTGAGTAATAGTGAAATGCATAGACAGGGTCCGTTTTTACCCGAATTTCGAACTCGCAAAAGAGTTCTCTTTTGTCGTCGTGCAGACAGAACTGCATTTTATTGCAAGCGAAAAGAAAAAAATATAAAATAGAATACAAACATACCCTGAATAAGACATGCCACTATCACGGATCATAGCCTGTCCGAAGTTTTGTTCCATGAAACGGTACATAAAGCAGCCGGAGTCGAAACTAAATTAAACCAACTACAGTCGAGACTTCAGTGGCTCGAACATCTTTGGGACCATGAAAATTTGTTCTAGACATGGGTAGTTCGAGCCACTGAGGGGTAACCATGGCGCCAGGTCAGGACACAAATGGGAATAATTTCGGGTATTTTGGTTTCCTATTAATTAGTTGTATGTTATCAGAGTACACACAACGTATATTATCGTGATAAAATGAGACAAAAAAGTAAACAAATAAGTAAGTTCCTAACATATCACTAAATATTTGTTTTCTTTAGCTATCAGAATAGTTTCCCAGGCACTTAGAAACGAGTTCGAATCAGCCACGGTAATCAAACCATTCCTATTCGAGTCTTTGAATAAAGCCCTTACTGCCAAGCTTCTTAGGCAGGGCTATCGTTATTTTAAACTTCGTAAGGCGTTTTCGAAATTTAATCGCAGACACAGTGCCTTATTAGAAAAACATAGCGTCAGTCTGACAACACTTCTGCAACAAGGTATATCGGAACCAGAATTTTACGGTGACTTAGTGTACAGATTTAAAAAATTGTAGGTAAATCTAACTTTTCGGAGCGATTCAGAAAACTTATTAACCGTTATAAAAGAATTGGCTAGAGCCTGGATATTATGCGGCAGACTGCATGCCTAGTTGTCAACTCAATCATTGTTGATGGCTATGCTTCACTCTTTAATTGCATGACGACGGTTTGGGCCTCAGGCTCAATGACGGCCTCTTCTTAAAACTTTAACCAGTGAGGTGGGGCTTGACAATATGTCTTTGGCTTGGCCCGCCGTGGTTCAACTATTTGTTTTCATTTACTCTGGCATACAGTAGAATTAGCCATGAATACTCGTCTTTGTTCATTATAGTGATTAATTTGATTTTTATGTTTTCGCTTTGATGCATGGACTGAGTTGGGAGCCTTTTTGCGAACCGAATTTTATGTATTTCTGTATTAAGAGTAGCATCGGGACCCAGGGTTAAGTTGGCTAGCTGTAAAAGTGCTTTAAACCCCCGGTGGTTTACTCTACTGACCGTTCTAAGGTCCCGGTGTTAGTCTTACTATTTAGTGCTTTGTAGTTTATTCTGTGAGGCGATTTGTTGTATGTCTTACCTTGTGCGATTTTTGTTCTTGTGTTTTTCAGTCCTTTTAGCATTGCGATTACCTCGCTTGGGGAAGAGAGAAATAATCTTTGTGCTTTTCGTACATTTGATCGATTTGTGCTTGTTTGGATTTGTCATTCCTCTTCCTCTTAATGTCTGGGAAGGGCTGCAGTTTGTAATTGTGGCACTCCTTGGACTTTTTTCTTACCTTTTTTGAAGTTCTACTGTAATTGAGTGCCGATACAAGACGAGAAACGCAAAAAAAGAATGTATTTAGGCTGCACCGATATGCGGTATCGTAAACAGTCGTATCTCAATGGCTCGAATATTGTTGGGACCATGGAAATTTGTTCGAGTCATGGGTAATTCGAGCTACTTTGGGTTAAACATAGTGCCTGGTCAGGAAGCAAATGGCTAAATTTAGGGAAGACTTTTCGATCTTCTATACAATAATGGTGTGTTGAGTGTACTCATTAGAACCGCCTCGATAAGGCGATTCTATGACCTACTACATACCATTTCATGGTAAAATAAGTAAATTTTCGTAAATATTTGTTTATGTGGAGCTATCGGAAGAATTTCATAGGGGCTCAAAAACGAGTTCGAATTAGTCATGGTAAACGAGCCATCGGTATTCGAGCTATTGGGGTTCAACTGTATTTCAAATTGGTATTCTAAGTTTTGGTCTGAATATTTGTTTACTGATTTATTTTACCCAGGTTATGGATCACTTGCGGTGGCTGTATGCGAGCCAGATGGCCACAATGGAGCCAAATGGGGAGCTGTGACATTCAAAGACAATTGCAAAGCTGTTCCGATCCTTCAACAATCCAACAGCACCAAAACTCTAAAAATGCTGTCAGAGGTTAGGTTTTCTTTCAGATCATGCAAATACAGTTGACTCTCGTCATCTCGCATTCCAAGGGACTCTCTGAAACACTTCGAGATATCCGTACCTCGACATATCAGATTTGCGGAAATGAGAAAATCAATAAATCGAACAGCACATTTAACAAATGAATATGTAATTTGACTCCTGAAATTAGAGATATATTGAAAATATTGTGGAAAAGAGGAGAAATTGCTCCTAAGGAGTAATTTCTCCTCTTTTCCACAATATTTTGTTACCTGTTGTTAGATGTCCCTGTTAAAACAGGGACGAGATTTTCACTTCGAGATAAGCGATTATTCGAGATAAGCGAGGTTGAGATAACGAGAGTCGACTGGAGTGAAGACTTACATCATTACATAAACATCTTTGTGTAAGTTATATACCTCTACGCCATAGCTCTAGATTAGAATGTGTTTTTAATAAACTCTACCACACTATATATTGGAAGAGTCCAATTTCAATTTTAGGTACGTCTGGCTAGGAGATATGCATATTCCTAGAGAAAATGGCTAAACTATTTGCAAACAGTGGAGACCCTGATCAGACGCCGCGTTGCTCTGGATCTGCACTGTTTATCAATTACCCTTTTACTGGTCTCCCGACTACAATTGGTTAATCAAAGAACTGACGGCACTTGTGGGTCGATTGTCTTTGATTGAAGGCTGGTAAAAGGGTATTGAAAACTGTGTCATTTAACTCTTAACTTCCTGTTATTCCGTGTTCCGTGGGTTCTTATCTGGGTCTGCACTATTAGCGAATGTCAAAGACCAGGTTTTACAGCAAACCTTCTTTACAATCCACTCTGACGTCACAGCGACAAGAATAGCGTAAGTATAACCGTTACCTGCATTTTATACCAACGCGTAGTTAATTTAGTTGGTCAATGCTAATTACGTGGACAACTTTCCTTAAGGAGTTTTTGGCTTTTGTATACTATAGCTCGATTGTAAACAATCTACCTAACAATGAGCCAGCGCACGGCAAACCTACAGTAAGACCTGTGTGACTAGCAAATACTCAGACCAACCTGTGCATCTGTCAAGTGTTCTCTTTTATCCCGCTTTGGATAGCTTGGATGCTGTAGAAGGCACATGCGATCAGCATAGGCTCTACAAATGCGCATGTTGATCTGATCTTCTTCGCTGGTAGCACTAG
The DNA here is from genome assembly GCA_964016985.1 of Anodontia alba. Lineage (NCBI taxonomy): Eukaryota > Metazoa > Mollusca > Bivalvia > Lucinida > Lucinidae > Anodontia > Anodontia alba. The sequence goes on along the minus strand of OZ024838.1, from coordinate 11,999,401 downwards.
TCTTATTTTAGGTTTTGTGGGAAATAAATTTAAAATTAGAGGTGTTTTTTAGCTCATTATGCAAATTAAGACAAATTTAAAGTACCATCTGGACCCAGGGTGAATTAAGTCGACTGTAAAAGTGCTTTTAACACCCAACATCACGAAAACATGCCTATATAATTTTTAACCCCTTAAACCCCATTTTTATATAGTAAAACTGGAATTTAATGGTGTACATTATGTTTCTTATTTCTACTCAAAAACATAAATTGTGGGTACTCATTATAACCGCCTCGCCAAGGCGGTTCTAACGAGTACCCACAATCTATGTTTTAAGCAAAAATATGAAAAATATCAAACTTCTTTTATCTGAAAATTTTCAGTTTTGGGAGGTAATTTTTTTTATATATTTGAATAGGCATGTTTTCATAAGGAGTAGTTTCTTCTGACCGTTCTAAGGCGGTAGGCCCGATATTGCTCGAACTCGGTGTAGCCTTCTTGTTAACTTTACGAACCGATGCATATTAAGTTTTGCTTTGCTTGTTTATCCTTGTGTTTTTCAGTCCTTCTAGCATTGCGATCCCCTCGCTTTGGGAGGAGAGAGCTAATCAGTGTGCTTTTCGACTGTTTGTTTGTTTTGCGCGTGTTGGTTTGTGTTTCTTTTCTCTTCCTCTTGGTGTCTGAGATTGGTCGCAACTTGTGATTGTGGCACTCCCTGGACTTTTCGTTTTACCTTTAGGCAGAAATATAGTTGCTAGAAGTAACACACAAATTGTCAAGGTTTAAATATATAAGTACAGATAAGGCCACAGTCACGAAACATAGCTCTCCCGAGGCACCTACGAAGAATTCTAATGCACTCGCGTATGTAACGCGACGTCTGATTGGATAACGTCAAAAATTTGCGACGGTATATTCTGCGATATACTGTCGCAAATCCGACGTCATCACGTAACGTCGCTTCTCATTGGCTGGCATTTGGTTTTACGCAGCTCACAGCACTTGCCATTTTGTGCAAATAGTACATTTTTTCAATAGAAAAAAATGAATAAATGCATTAGAATGGGGATAACTGCATCAAATTTGTCATTTGGGGAGGTAAATCGGCGGTTTTACGGTCGCAAATTACGTTTTACGGCTCCGCTGACGCGTCGCCGTAAAACGAAATTTCCGACCGTAAAACCACCGATTTACCTCCCCAAATGCCAAATTTGAATGCAGTTATCCCCTAAATGAGGGAACGAATAAGGACAAAACAAATGTCACATGTGAAATTACAGACGCACAAACAAAGGAGACATACAGCAGGGAAGCCACCTTGGAACGGTTAGTAGAAAAACTACTGGGGACAAAATCCTGACGATCATCCCACCCAAATAAAGTAGAACTCCAAATACCTCTGTTTTCTATATCACAAGGGAGCGTGGGGTACACACATTACATAAACGTCCTTACGTAATCTCATTCTGAGCATCTAAAGGCCGCTTTTGCACTCTGTCGCTATATTCTACAATAGTCAATAAAACTGACAGTGGACAGTAAAGACTTCGCAAATGCATTAGCCGCTACGTGAAGTCACTGGAAACACATATTAAAGTTGTCTCCCTTAGCGGAAACGCTAAGGGAGACAAATTATGTTACTTTATTGTTTGCTTTTCGGCATGTCAATTCTATTCTGGAGGGAGATAAACAATTTTGACAGAGTTATCTCCATGAAGGTGTATTTCAAGGATAAATCGATAAACCATCCGGTAAGTTTTACTACAGATCATTCTAAAAGTTGGTTCTTGTTTTATTTCTTTTATTTCTTCGTTTCGGGGCATTTTAGCTGCTCGATGCTCTCTGCGGGGGCCTGTCCGACTGGAGACCAGGAGGTCGCGGGTTCAACCCTCGCCGAGGTCGGCAACATTCTTTCGTGGAGCTTGATCATGAAATATTTTCTACGGTCATTCTCTCCCTTCCGCTGATTCAAGAAGGGCAGCTGTCAGTTTCTGGCGAAAGAATGTGCACAATACTGGTTAACCGCTTAGAGGACTAGGCCTGCCCAGTAAACGTGTGGTTAGGTAAACTGACCGAGCTCGACATGACCCCACCGGGTTGACTGGGCCGTAAAACCTCAACACAAGCTAAACTCTCTGCGGGGCTGTGTTTTGATTTTGGTTCTGCGTTTTGTCTTATTGTTGTGTCAAGTGGATATTGTGATCGCCTCGTATGAGACGAGGGGCTGCTTCCTATGCTTCTCGTTGGTTTGTGTGTTGTGCGTCACTTGGCTGCTCTTCATCTTTGCGTCATTGGCAGGCTATATTCTGTAATTGTGACCGTCCCTAGACATTTTTGCACTAGTTTTAGAGGTTTGTACGTTAATATTAAGAGAAGACATATACAGTTGAATCTCCATAGCTCGAACACCGATGGCTCGTTCACTATGGCTAATTCGAACTCGGTTTTGAGTCCCTACGAAATTCTACCGATGGATCAAGAAAACAAATATTTAAGGAAGCTTTCATATTTCATTATGAAATTGTATGTTGTGTGTACTCATTAGAATTGCCTCTTCGAGGCGATTCTAATGAGTACACTCAACATACAATAATTGTGTAAAAGATCGATAGATTTCTGAGAATTAGCGATATTTGTTCCCGACCTGACGCCACGATTAACCTTCACTGGCTCGAACTACCGTGGCTCGAAAAATTTTTCATGGTCCCAAAGGTATTCGAACCATTGAAGTTCGACTGTATGTTATCCAGAAATATACAGTAAAAGTCCAGTGACTCAAACATCGATGGATCGTTTATGGTAACTCATTGTTTAGTCTCTAGGAAATTCTTTGGATAGCTCAAGAAAGCAAATATTTAGGGATGTTTTAGGGAATTTTTCTTTAAATCTTTATCATAATATTGTATGTTGTGTGTACTCAGCAGGAAGTTATTTTATAGAATGAGGTACAAGCAGTGACAAAACGCAACATCATTTGCAATATCCTACATACAAACTTAGAAGAATATTTCACAGAAACACCAAGGATGCCATTAACTTGTACAAATAACATACAGCTTAAAATTAGGTGAAGATATCCAAAATGCCACAAGCATGGGTCACTGTCTTCCCAAGAATCGAAATGGAGAAGTCTTGAGAAACATACACGCCAAAATAAACGCAAAATATGAAACTTCTGACACACAGATAAAAAGAAGAACCGCACTAAAGGAACCGCATTGGAGTGGTTAGTAGAAAAACTACTGACACACAAACAAAGAAGGACTGCAGCAGAGGAACATTAGAACGGTCAGCAGAAATTATACTAATTACACTCAAACAAAGAAGGACTGCAGCAGAGGAACTTTGGAACGGTCAGTAGAAAAAACTACTGGCACACAAACTAAGAAGACCTGCAGCAGAGAAGCATTGGAACGGTCAGTAGAAATAATACTAATTACACTCAAACAATGAAGGACTGCAGCAGAGGAGCATTGGAACGGTCAGTAGAAATTATACTTATTACACTCAAAACAAGAAGGACTGCAGCAGAGGAGCATTGGAATGGTCAGTAGAAATTATACTAATTACACTCAAACAAAGAAGGTCTGCACCAGAGGAACCGCCTTGGAACGCTCAGTAGAAAAATACTGACAAACAAACAATGAAGACCTGCAGCAGGGGAACCGCGTTGGATCGTTCAGTAGAAAAAGTACTGGTACACAAACATAGAAGGACTACAGCAGAGGAACTGCCTTGGAACGGTCAATAGAAAAACTACTGACACATTAACAAAGAAGGACTGCAGCAGAGGAACCGCCTTGGAACGCTCAGTAGAAAAACTACTGACACATTAACAAAGAGGAACTGCAGCAGAGGAACCGCCTTGGAACGCTCAATAGAAAAACTACTGACACATTAACAAAGAAGTCCTGCAGCAGAGGAACCGCCTTGGAACGCTCAGTAGAAAAACTACTGACACATTAACAAAAAAGGACTGCAGCTGAGGAACCGCCTTGGAACGCTCAGTAGAAAAACTACCGGCACACAAACAAAGAAGACCTGCAGCAGAGGAACCGACTTAGAGCGATCAGAAGAAAAACTAATTGCACTCAAATAAAGAAGGACTGCAGCACAGGAGTCTCCTTGGAACGGTCAGTAGAAAAACTACTGACACTCAAACAGAGAAGAACTGTAGCAGACGAACCGCCTTGGAACGGTCAACAAGAAAACTACTGGGGGCTTCAAAGCCCTACTGCGAGCAGCCACAAAGCCCCACAAAAAACAAACGGTCAACTATAAATGTCTGTGTAGTTTATTTGCGGTTTTATTGGAGCCATTTGGTCATCCTAGGTTTTGCGGAGTTTAATACCAGAAATTGATCTTTACTTCTCAATTCAGATTCTACATGTTTTTTTGAAATAATTTCCTGTAATTTGTTGAACTTATTACAATCTGGATGTACAATTTTTGCTACTCCTTTCTTGATTTTTCACCAACAAATCCCTCTGCAACAATGGATGTATCCAAATGCAAAGATGGAAAGAGTCTATTTCAGAAACTTAGGAATGAAAGAGTAAAATAGGAATGGGAACTCTTTCGAGGGAGACATTTCTGTCTAAATCATTAATCTGTTGTTTTTTTTTTTTTGTTTTTTTTTTGTTTTACAGACGTGAACGACGACAGAAATTTTTCAAGAAGACATGTATAAATCAACTGTTTTGTTTATTTTTTTACAGACGTTAATTACGACAGAAAATGTAATGGAAATCCTCAGTATCACAGTCGATCTGACGTCATCAAACTCCAGCCTAACAGAGGCAGACATTATCTACACGGCTGATATTTTAGACAAATATAAGTTGTTAGAAACGAATAGTTCCAAGGTTTGTTGCTGTTTTTGGGCAGCATTGTTTTGTCTTTAATATTTTGATGTGATATACAATGTACATATTTTCACGTATCCGTTTATTATCATTATCATTATAATTATTATTATCCCCTCCGTCGTCCGTCCGTCTCGCTATCTACTCCTAAACCACTGGGCGGAATTAAACAAACATGCTACATGACTTCTCCTCATGGTAAGGGTGTGCGAGAGCAACATTTGTTTGGCGTGTGTCCGTCTGTCCGTGAGTCCGGCGTCCGTCCATCTGTCAGTCACGCTATCTCCTAAACCACTGGGCGGAATTTAACCAAACTCGCTACATGGCCTCCAATTATGGTAAGGGTGTATGAGAGCAACATCATTTTACCGTCTATCTGACGTCTGGCCGTCCGTCGTCCGTCCATCTGTCTGTCCTTCTATCTTCCCCCATCTCCTCCGAAACTACTTTGCGTAATTTAATTAAACTTGCTGCATGATTTCCCCTCATGGTAAGGGTGTGCGAGAGCAACATTATTTTTTCCGTGCTTCTTTCCGATCATGTGTCCTTTCATCTCTCCTTCACGCTATCTCCTAAACCACTGGGCGGAATCAACCAAACTTGCTACATGACCTCCCATCATGATAAGTGTGTGCGAAAGTAACATTATTTTACCGTCCGTCCGGCATTCGTCCATTTGTCCGTCACGCTATCTTCTACAAAATCCATAGATCCTCTGACAGCTCTAGCTACCTATATCCGTGCTTCGGAATTATCATCACATGCTCCATAGCTGGGTTGGCCAGATCTAACTAAATTTTATTTCAGACCACGCTTGATTTCTGAATCCACTGCATGAATTGCGATATAACGTCCGTCAACAATATTTCAGTAGTCTAGAGACATTGCATTCAAATTTGTGGGATTTTTACCCGACCCGATCACATGAATTCGGGTCCTGCTTAGTTACTAGCAGCTCAGCCATGGAGGCTTTAGTCAGCCCATCTATTTCGTGGGCCCCGATGGGCGGGAGCCATGCTTTCCGCATTACGAAATCACGCCTATTCAAATGTATACAAAATTTCACCTCAAAAAACTGAAAAATTTCAGATAAAAACCTCTGATTTTTCATATTTCTGCTCAAAATATAGATTGTGAGTACCCGTTAGAACCGCCTCGCCAAGTCGGTTCTAACAAGTACCCACAATCTATGTTTTTGAGCAGAAATAAGAAAAATAATGTATACCACAGTAAACCCCAGTTTTACTATATAAAAGTGGGGTTCAAGGGGGTCAAAATTATATAGGTATATTTTCGTGATGGAATACCGAAAACTAGTGTATGCCGATGGCAGGTACAACGACAATACGCTTTCGTGCGCTTACATGAAATCTATTTTACTGCTTCAGGATTTTTTCTAAGATTTTTGACTGTTTATGCGTTTTTGTTTTTTTTTTTTTTGTTTTTTTTTGTTTCTTTTTGGTCTTGTTTTTTTTTTTGCGAGTCTACAAATTATGAACAGCAGAAAAAAAAAACATTAAAAATAACAACAATTTACGAACTGGTCGAACACATTATTGTGTCGAAGTTTTTACAGGTTACCACGTGAAAAGAGCGTTAAGTCTATGTGTTATTCAAAAATCTACATCAAAGTGTACCATATGCACTAAACGAATCATGCTTGGTTTGTAAATAGACGGAGAAGGGATAGAAATAAAATTCGAAGTGGAGACAAAATTCAAAATAGCGGCGATCGCAAATTTTGTAGGCTGACGTCATGTCTCGTGATTCAAGCCCTTGCAATTGGAATATTTGGCGTTATTGGCTGTTTTATTGCTATTATCGGCACGGCCACCGTGTCAATAGCCTCTGCCAGATCACGAAACGCTTCGCGTTGGACGCACTTATTATTGATATTATTATTATTTTATGCCCCAACCTCGGAAAAAATGAGGGGGGGGGGATATTGGTTTGGGCCTGTCCGTCCGTCTGTCCGGGCCAACATCAAGGAGTTTGGGGCTATTTTGGACATGATTGGTTTAAACAATATTTATTTTAAAGCTCGTATAAAGTTACATCGATAAAACAGACATGTCGAATAGGATCTGACTGTAAGCTGTTTTTTGGACATGCTTATAAGGTTATGTTGAGCTTTATTCCGTTTAAAATACACTACACTAGCCCCTATACCGGTTTTGAGTACCCACTAAATCCCTATGGAAATCTAACATTGAGGTAACCCACTTAACCCGAAATGTTAGAACGGACGGGTGTCTGTCTGTCCGTCCGTTACCTTGCATACGGCCAGGAATGGTTAGAGCTAGGATCCCAAAATTTTATACATAGCATCAGCATGAAACAATAAGCGGACCCATGTTTTTTCCGTCGGAGTTCTACTTGCGTAGTTGTTCCCTTTTTTCGACTTAGGCATTTGACGACAGACGGTTGTACCTTTTATGCACAATTCCTTTTACAGTTTTATCAATTGAAACTCTGCGGACACCTTTGTCATAGTCTGTGGTTTTGACATTATCGTCAATTTAATTTTTGTCACTTTTTTTGACATTTGAACTTAGCCATTTTTGATGCTCAAATATTATTGTCAATGCATGTTTAATGGAAAGCATATAGTTGGGGGCATTGTGTTTTACAATGTCATTTTGTAGTTATTATTTGTAGATGAATAAATATTATCATAAGTAGTAATATTATTATACCCAAGCAAACTATGTTTCTGTGGGTGCTGAGTGGGAGGGGGCGCGGATCACTGCAAACTATGTTTCTGTAGGTATATTTGTTTTACGTTGTTCGTCCATTCTTCCGTTTGTCTGTCCGTATGATTTTGTTTTCTGCAAGAGGGAATGTGTCTAATGAGCCTTGCATACTGATACATTTTTGTTAATACTGCTATTCTTTTTTTTATTATTATTAGTATTGCAACATTATTTCTTTAATGCTCATTATTGTTAATATTATAACTAGTAGTAATATTGTTATTATTATTACTATTATTATTATTATTATTAATGTAGTTGTTATGTGCCTTTGCTGTGCTCGATTTATTATTTTTTATTTGCTTTCTTTTTTATAATTATTTATCATATTTATCATTATTATTATTAGTAGTAGTAGTAGTTACTGTTATTGAAGTAGTAATAATTATAGTAATAGTATAACTAATAATTATATATTTTTTATTATTATTATTATCATTATGTTTGCTGCATCTGTTGTTGTTATTGTGCGGTTGTTGGTATTTATTTATCTATTTATTTCAGGAACTTGACCTTGCATTAGATGCCGTAGATAACATTCTGGATAGGGACAATGACATTGTAATAAAAGCGCAGGAAATAGCAGGTTCTGCAAACAGGTACAGTCATTAATTCAGATCATCCTGCGTGTGTGCAAGGTATCATCCGCGCCTTTGCTCTCCATTCATATATTCTGTAGTATCCAATGATTCTGTTAGCAGACAGTGAATGCCCTGATCAGACTGCGCGAATGTGCAGTCTGATCTGTGCCTCTTTTTTTGTTTGCATATCCCAGTAGACACGTTTGCGCATGGTGTGGCCTAATTAGATTAATGTTGGTGTCATTGGCCGACCATGTTCTTTAGTTGTAGCCTCTATACTGGACTGGTCCTATGCTATTTTCCATGCACTCCTCAACATTATTATATCCAAGTATTAGCTTTCACAAGCAAGTATAGTCTTTGATTGGCGCACATTGTGTGCTGAAACAGGTTCTATTATGAACACAAGTCTATTACCATCAGAAGAAAATGCAGCAGGATAAATATATTTAACTCGGGAAATTATTATCTCTTGATATGCTGGAGCCAAGGCGGGTGGGCTATCATACACAGGGCCGCTAGGCTAGACGGGCTGATCTGGTCTTGCAGGGAAAAATTCAGATTCAACATTCGTCCATTTGGTTACTGTTTCCCATCCTTTCCTAAGCCTCTTTACTTTCGTTACTTTCGCCAACAATAATATAATGGTCAAAAATGTAACAGCAGTTACTAAACAAGTAGTGGTGATGTAAAAGTAGAGGTGTGTATGAAGTAGCTGTTACATATGCGCTGAGAGTATTAATGGGAGTGGTTACCTAAACATTAGTCTTTTCACTGTCAAAATTCATATGTAAATTGTAATACCATATCCATAAAGTCCTTTTTTTGTACTTGCTAGCCCCATTTCGATCTTTTTCTGTAAAAAAGGTCATTTTCGGTGTTTAGTAGGACCGCGGCACGGGTTACACGTTTTACGCAACGCTGTAGTTGGCCCGTTTTACGGGAGTATTTATATTTGTCCGCCAAAAAAAGCACTCAATATGATGAAAATCTTATTTCTTCAAAAGTTTGATGTTTTCTTTTGTTGCTATTTAATAAGACTAAAAACGTATAAGTCTAGTATGTTTAAATACAGAATTAAGGGTAATCAGCGATAGCAGGGAACTATTTGTTAGGTAGTTATTAGGTTGGTGGTAACAAGAAAACAGATTGCCGAAATGTAATATGTTAAATAGGGTGGCGGTTTGGCAGCTGCCCCTAATAGTCGATTAAGTCAGTCGATTACCATCGTCTTACAAAACATTGCTACCCGAAGACAAATGGTAATGTCGCGAAACAGAATCTTTCAGCATCATGTTGTGCTGAAACAGTACTGATTATGCAATAACAAGGGAAAAGTTATTTAATGAACACCCCTCCCAACCCCGTTCTCCCCACCCCCGCCAACGTTAACCAATCAGAGGTATAAATATAACTCGGTCCGAAGGCCTGAGACTTCTGCTTTCAAAGTTCTATTTGATGTGTATCATCTGGGAACCAGAAGCTTCGGGTTACCGAATAGGGTTATACCTTGATCTAAATTAGTGTTGCCACTAATGATCGGTTATACTCGATTATCAGTCACTTTTGCCTCTTGTGACTGATGATTGGAAGGATTTTTTATAGTCGACCAATCGGAAAATTCTATTTCTAGAAACATAATTTTCTCACGTTTTATTTTTAAAGCCAAGTTATAAAGAAATAAAATTCAAAGCTGTCTACTTGGGTCATTCTAGGTCAATAAATGTGAAAAAAAAAACGATAAAATAGCCTGAAAAAAGTGAACCAAAAACGTACAGATATTTTTCTTATTTTTCCATGAAAACTTATGTTGTGGGTACTCATTAGAAGCGCCTCGCGAGGCACCTCTAATGAGTACCCAAACATATGTTTTCTTGGAGAAAGAAGTAAAAAATCTTATCTGAATACCCCTCTTATTAATCTGGAGCTGTGAATAAGTACCTGGAGGAGGGCTGAATTAAGAGTGAACATATTTTCTTCAAGTCAATTATTAATCGATGATCAGTCGGTTTTACAAAACCGATGATCGACTATGAAATTCTGGCCGATTTCCAACACTAATCCTAATAGAGAGAGGGCTGTTAACCGACCATTACGTCACGCAGGAAGTACTGAAATTTCAATGCTAATTATGGAAATTCCATACTACGTCATGGTCAGCAAACATTTAAAGTATTACACAATATTAGTCTTTACTTGTTTCATCAAAACAAAACCATAGAAAGCTATAAATACGGCCAAGCTTGTACAAAGTTCTGTTCTCGAAGCGCAGAAGCCTATCTCATGTAATGGAATAAAAATCTAAAAGGTTGCCTTTTGAAACAAAGAACACATTACAGATAGAAACGGGAGTCTCAGTTTCATTGAGACTCTTCATAAGCAGTAATGAAGTTTGCAGCACCGCTTAGAGTGTACATGAGCAGAACTCCATTTTCAAAGATACGACAATGGACTCAAAGATCTCAGAGAAATACAGTTGACTCTCGTTATGTCGATCTCGCTTATCTCGAATAACCACTTATCTTGAAGTGAAATTTTGGTCCCTGTTATATTTTTACTATATCTCTAACTTCAGAAGTCAAGTTCCATATACAGTTGTTAAATGTGGTTATTCGATTTAGTTTTTTCCTCAAATCTACAAATCTGATATGTCGAGGTACGGATATCTCGAAGTATTTAAGAAAGTCCCTTGGAATTCGAGATAACAAGAGTCGACTAAAAACTCTAATCGGCACTAAGGTGAAGTACGGGGAGACGTATATCATATAAAATTCAACCTAAATATTTCGACAAAAAATGGTGTAGACCCAGATCAGACGCAATTTCCATTCATCCTTCAATTTTAAAGTAAAATGCTTTGCTCAAACTTTAAGGTAACTGTGTTAAGGATATAAGGCGTTCAAATAGGATAAATATAAAATCAAGTTAACCCTTGCATTGCTGAATAAATTAAGATGCCACGCCCACTTCTGATTTCCAGCCATTCAGATTACTTGATCCGGGTGTTTGATAGAAATTCACATATTTAGTGACAAACAGTACAGATACAGATCAGTTGGCTTCTTCAGAAACCTTTTTTAGTTCAGACAAGCCTATTTGGAGGAAAAGTCTGCCTGGAAATTTGAATAAGAATAGCCACTAATGATGTAATGTTATATCATTAGATAAATAATGTATTCTGATATACAATTAATCGTATATGTAGAGTTTATTATCCTCAGAAGTACCAACATGTACATAAAAATGATCTACAACAAATCTCAGTTGTATAAAAGGTAAGAGAAAAGTCCAGGAAGTGCCACAATCACAAACCGCAGCCCTTCCCAGACCCCAAGAGGAAGAGGAAACCGACAAATCTAAACAAGCACAAACCGAACAAACGTACGAAAAGCACTAAGATTCTCTGCAACGTGATATATTGTATTTCATTTGTATTGGCTGTCAATTATATGGATTTGCTGATAGTTTTGACTTTGGATTTGGAACAAACATGCTTTGATTTGATTTGATAAGAGTGGTGATGTCAGCGTTAACCCGTTTATCCCTGCAGGCCAGCATCGATACCTTTGCAAACAGTGTAGATCCAAATGCGATGGTTTCTCATCTGGATCTACACTGTTTGACATTCTGTTATTGATTTTTGACTGAAACCCCTTTTGGCAATAATGTATGTGTCCCAATTCAGAGAAGGAAGATTCCATGTCCCAAACTCAGGGGTGAAGGAGTTAAGAATTCACCGATACAGTTGGAAAGACTGAGGCTGTAAACGTCTCTCTTATGCCCAGATCAGGGAATAAAACCGACCTTATGACGTATGCGAACACAGTACACTGAGATCAGCCTGTGCGTCTAAACAGTCCGATCAGAGTCTTCACTGGTCGCTGACATGGTCTGTGGATATCAGACGTTCTTTCTACGGAAGTGTGTATACCCTAACCAGATTGTGCGACGCGCTGGCTGATCTGAAAATAACGTTGGTCGTATATGTGATAAGATGGATTTCTGTACAGTGAACCGTCGTTACATCGGCAGCATTTGTTCCCCATGATGTTGCCATTATAATGAATTTGCTATTGTAAATAATCCATAATGGACAGAATGATATGTAAAAAAATGTTTTGTTTTATTTTTATTTCCGCATAGAACACATACTTTGGATATTTGTTAGAATCGCCTCTTTAACGCAATTTTAGCAAATATCCAAAACATATGTTGCTTGAAGTTTTCATGCAATAGTCTTGCATAATATCTCATTAACTGTCACATCTTGAGCGAAGGTTTTGTGAATAAAATTGTCATTATGACGAATTTGTTGTATCGAGTGTCGGTATAAAGAGGGTTTTCTGTATTTGAAATATATAGAGAATACTCAAATGTTTGGAGTGAATATGACTTTTATTTCATCGAGTAAAGTGAAAAAAAATGTATATTTCATGAGTGCCGAAGGCATGAATGAAATATACATTTTTCACTTCACGAGATGAAATAAAAGTCATATTCACGACAAACATTTGAATTTTCTTTTTATAATATACATCAATTTCGATAGAAGAGAAATGAACCCATTTGAAACAGTTTGCAAGGTAAAGTCTGACACGCAGTTTTGTCCCTTGGCGCCATGACGTTCATGCTTTGTTTTGTTTGGTGACGTTACATATGACGTCAGAAACGCGCATTGGCGTGTAAAAATAAAATAAAAAGAAAATTTACTCTTTTTCAGTGAATACCATAAAAAATTTTCATCTCGTGTAATGAAAACATTAATGTAAATAAGAAAAAAACTAGATCCAGATCTTATATTTTTCACTGCTCAGAGGATTGAAAATATAAAACATATTTCACTAGTGAAAATATAACTTATTCGAAATATGCATTTTATTTCATTAATAATTCTCTGTATTTCATTACTTTGTATATAATAAACAGTTAAACTGTACCTGTACATAATTATATGGTAACTGGAAGAGGCAGGAGACTTTGTAGAATCTAGTTCTAGTTATGGGTTATTTAAGTTATTGAGGGTTTATGGTGGTTTCATATGTGACGTTTGTTTCCTCTCCTCATCTCTCTTTCTTCTGGGACAGTGACAGTGACATTGTCTTGGCATTTTCGCTTGTATTTTTTAAGTCTACAAAACATGACCAGTAGGGACTCGAATATTGCTTCTAGCCATCCAAGGATTTTTTTTTTTTTTTTCAAATTGTCAGAGTTCCAGTTATAGAAGTTCTACTCTAAGAGTTATTAGATCTAAATTCAGTCTGCAATGATTATAAGTTTTGTAAGGGTTGCATATCTATTATTTTACAGAATTATTCAAGCCTTGGAACAGGTTACAAGCCAACTGGACCTAGCTCTGGAACCAAATAGACGTTTTATCCGCAAATATGTGTCTGCGGAAGTGTGGCACCAAGGTGAAAATGACACACTGGCACTTGGAATACGCCATGATTATGAAACGGAAACAAGTCAAACAGAGACAATTGCTCCTGTCATGGCACCTGAAGATGTTGATTACAATAAAACGGACGTCGCTATTTTCTTGCCTGAAGGAGTAGTACGAGGTAAATCGCGAAAACATGCCTATATAATTTCGACCCCCTTAAACACCACTTTTATATAGTAAAACTGGGGTTTACAGGGGTATACATTATTTTTCTTATTTCTGCTAAAAAACATAGATTGTGGATACCCGTTAGAACCGCCTCGACGAGGCGGTTCTAACGAGTACTCACAATCTATGTTTTGAGCAGAAATATGAAAAATATCAGAATGTTTCATCTGAAAATTTGTCATTTTTTTGGTGGTAAAATTTTCAGTGTATTTGAATAGGTGTGTTTTCGTTATGGTACGAGGTAAATCGCGACGATGTTATTCGACTTTACCGAAGCATTAGCCCTCAACATTCGGACACCTTAACTCTTTACCATTCTTGACCTAAAGATTTAAATCTTGTCACATACTTGACCTTAAGATTTAAAATTTCATTTAAACGGAGCAAAACCTTCAGAAATATGGTAATTCATTCTGAAGAAGAATCGGTGGTCTTTTGTCTGAATTACTTTCATCAGAGACATATGTTTAAAAATAACTCCAGTAATTGACACTTTTTCGTGAAATATCAGTTTATCTCATTTATGTCATGAAGTGGGCATTGGCAAACAGTGTAGTCATCGATCAGACGCCGAAGAATGCTGCGTCTGATCAGAGTCTAAACTTTTTGCATTAGATACAGGCGTTTCTATAAGTCATGGAAATTTTAAAAATAATTAGACATCCCTTCTATTCGAAATAGACCGGTCCATGATGTTAACGTAGAAGGGTCCACTCGGCATAATTGGTTAAAAAGTCGACTCTATAAATCTATCATTGATAGCTCATTAAAACAGTTATTTATATTTAACCTGTTCATCACGAAAACACGTCTATTCAAATATACTGAAACTTTTACCACCAAAAAATGAAAATTTTCAGGAATAAAACATCTAATATTTTTCATATTTCTGCTCAAAACATAGATTGTGGGTACTCATTAAAACCCAAGTTTTGCTAAGTAAAAGGGTGGGGTGGGGTGGGGGGTGGGGGGTGGGGGGGGGTTAATGGGGTTAACATTATATAGGCATGTTTTCGTGATGTATACAGAGTAGACTCTTCTCCCTGAACTGTTTCAAATGGGTTCATTTCCAACAGAAGGGGTGCCTGCTTTATTTTTATTTTAGTATGTTTTATACAAATTCTTGTGTTAAATGCAAACAGTGCAGACCCTGATCAGACGCCGCGTCTGGTCTAAGTCTACACTGTTTGCTAATGTCCCTTATATTTAACCCATGTACGCTTGACGTACATAGGTTAAAATGTCCTATATTGTAACTTATGTACGCTAGGCGTACATGGATTAAAATATAAGAAAAATCATCCAAGAATTGCTACAATCACGAAGCCTCTCCTTCACGAAGCACCAAAAGAATGATCTTTACGAAAACATGCCTATTCAAATATACTGAAAATTTTTACCACTGCTGTCACTGCTGTCACAGTGAACGTCACCTGACGTCATGACGTGAATGTAAACATACATCGTTTACGAGAGTCGCCTTTAACTTCTCTAAGCGCCCATTCAAACACACTCATTGTCTCAGTTCATATGACTCAACTGTACAAAGTATGGTGGGTAAGTATTCGCACATGACGATTACGTCTTTCAGCGGAATAGGTAAAGTTTAAAGAATACATTGCCTGTTAACATCACGAAGATATGCCTATATAATTTTACCCCCTTAAACCTTACTTTTGTATAGTAAATCTTGGGTTTACAGGGGTATATATTATTTAAAATTTCTTATTTCTGCTCAGACACTTAGATTGTGGTACTTGTTAGAACCGCCTTGGCGAGGCGGTTCTAACAAGTACCCACAATCTATGTTTTTGAGCAGACATGTGAAAACAAAAGATCAGAGATTTTTTATCTGAAAATTTTCAGTTTTGGGAAGTGAAATTTTCTTTATATTTGATTAGACGTGCTCGTAATGAATGGCACCTGCTTTTTCTGGTAATGAATCATTTCCTTTAAAAGTAGACACCATTTCATACGCGAGTTGATTCACGAGAAAGCAAATCGTAAGCAGCAAAACTGGTCTCCCTGTCAATATGGTGGACAATCATTCCAGTGCATCAAATCTTGTCACTGTGCAAATTGTAAATATATAGAAATTTCTTCATCTTGCATTGATTCCGCAAAAAGTAAAAACAATACGTTTGCCTCAAAATGTAGATAGTACATTTCTATTGTACTAAATGTAGTAAATTCCATTCGTGTGTTTTGTTTTACCATGTCCCCTCATCTGCTAAATGTATTGTTTCAGTCACTGTCGTCTGCGTATTCGCCAGTTCAAGGCAAAACATTGCACTGTGAACTTCGCCGACCATCATCTCATGACAAAAATATAAATGTTCCTACCTTTTAACACAAAATGTAGAAACTGCGTTGACGCTAACATAAAATATAGAAAATTTTCTACACATCTACATTTTGCATTGTAACAAGTCATTTTATCCATTCCATAGGGTACAACTCTCGCCTTTCATTCCAAATGTACGGGAAGCCAGATCTGTTTACGTCTGTAAACGGAAAATATAAAGCCAACAGCAAGGTGGTCGCAGCGAGGCTGAGTAAAGCGGGAAAGAGAGTGACTAATCTTCACAACGATACTGTGACAGCAGTGTTTCTTCCGTTTGAGGTATGGAATATATAAACTGTTCTAACAGACCTTGAGTTACATCTCCCTTAACATAAACGTCCAGGTCAGTCTTCTTATTAGTGGCCTGAAAAACTGACCCATTTGTCAAATTATAATCAGTATGGTAAATCTACAAGGGGTAATCAATAAATTCACGAATTTTGTTGATGAACAATTCAGTGTGCATTTGTAGTAAGTGTGTGGCATCTATTTGATTTAGATCTTCGGTAGTTCGCACGTGTTCAGATAACGATCATTTTGTGTATAAACTCGATGCATTCTCTGTATATTCTCCTTCTGCTGTATGTATAGTTCAATTAGACTCTAAACAAACATTGACGTTTGGTCATTCTGTATGAATATACATTGACATTGTTGGATGTTAATTGTTGTAGGAATAATGATGGAGATGGTTGTATGCTTCTTACTGCTGTACGAATAATGATTAACATTGCTCTACTTTGTTTGCTGTATGAATATTGATGAGCACTGCTGTATGTTCACTGCTTTATGAATATTTATGAACATTACTGCATGTTTATTCTTTAATCAATATTGATGGACATTGCTCTATGTTTATTGTTGTATAAAGTGTTGTATGAATATTTAGGGACATTGCTGCATGTTTATTGCTGTACAAGTATTGATAGGCATTGCATTATGTCTGTTGCTGTCCGAGTAGTGATTGGCATTGCTGAATATTTATGAATATTGTTGAATGTTTACCTTTGCTTGAATATTGAATTGTCATTTCTATATAAATATTCATGCATGTGCGTAGCGTACGTTTCTGTGTACACATATACGCATAATGTCTGTTGCTCTACGAATAGTGATGGACGTTGCTTAATAATTATGAATAATGATGAGTGTTCACCTTGTATGAATGTTGAATTTTCATTTCTGTATAAATACTCATGCATTTGCGTAACGTACGTTTCTGTGTACACATATTCAAGGGCCGTGCTGTTTGTTTGTATGTGCTCCTACAAGCGCACAGTGAAGCACTTTAGAAGTCTTTAAATTACAGTCAGTGTATATTTATCTACTACTGTATAAAAACATGTTTTGGGTACTCATTTGAATTGCATCGACAAGTCGAGACAATTCAAACGAGTTCCCACAACATATGGTTTTATAAAGAAAATCAGAAAATAATAATGCATACGTATCATAAAATACGCCCTTCATGAAGTCTATGCTGATCTTTCTTTAAAATGTGCCCTTATTTAATGGATATTTTACTACGTTTTCACAGTAATTTTGAAAAACTGAATTAGGTAGAATAAATATGGTATATGTTATGTTTGATCATGTTTGATCATTCTTTTTAAATACCTTTGAACCTTTGAGTATGGTAATTTATGTTTATCATACCCACGGTGTATGAAGTATATAGAGGCTATATATAGTTTTCGTATTTTCTGTAACAATGTTTGTCTGTTTGTGTAAACCTTTTTTTCGTCAAAGATTTCTCAGGAACTACAGGACTGGTATGACTCATATTGGATAAGAGAGAATCAGCATCCTCATGCTTATCGTTTCCTTAATTTATTCAAATTTCTTTTTCTCCAATAAATTTTTCATCACATATTTCTCAGATCCTGTGAGAGCCAGACTCTTCAGATTTCGTATACACCTACAGAGGGTTGAAGTATATTGTGTAAAAAGGAACACGCTGCTGAAATTTATTTTGCCTTCTTTTTACCCCTTTCTTTTTACCATCTTTCACTCCAATGTAATGCTAGGGAAACTATGTGTCAAAGATTTCTCAGGAACTACTGACACTAGAATTCTGAATTTGGTATAAACATTCAGTATTACATGTCATACTATGTAAGAGGGAATTAGCATCCTCATTATTACCGTTCCCTTATTTGTCATTTTTTCTTTCTATCCAATTAACTTTTTTCGTTTAAGGTTTCTCAGCAACTATCGTACCTAGGATTTTAATATTTTGTACAAACATTGAATATGACTTGTAATTTTGTGTAAGAAAAAATCAGCGTCATTCTTATTATTCCTTTTATTTGTCCAGTTTTCTTTTTCTCCAGTGTATGCTTTCATCAAAGATTTCTCAGCTCATTTGAGAGTCAGTCTCCAAATTTTGTATATTACTACAGCGAGTTGCAATATCTTTTGTAACAAAAACTACGATACTGAAATTTATTTTGCCTTCTTTTTGTTTCCTTCTCTTACCCCAGTGTAATACATAGGGAAGTTTGTTTCAAAGATTTCTCAGGAACTGCTGCACATATTGTGTATGACTATGTGTATCGTGTAAAAAAGAATCAGTATCCTCATGCTTATCATTCCCTTCATTTATCCATTCTTCTTTCTCTCAATTAAAAATTTTCATCAAAGATTTCTCAGAAACTACTGCACCTAGGATTTTGAAAAATTATACAAGCATTTGGTATAACATGTGTTGTGTAAGAGAGAATCAGCATTCTTATACGTATCATTTCCTTTATTTGTCAATGTTTTTTTCTTTTACTCCAATAAACTGTTTCGTCACAGATTTCTCAGCTCCTGTGAGAACCAGAGTCTTCCAGTTTTGTAAACACCTACAGAAGGTTGATGTATATTGTGTACAAGAAAACCTCGATACTGAAATTTAATTGGCCTTTTACCCTTTTTCCGTTTTTACAGCTTTCAGTCCAGTGTAATACGTAGGGAAATTGTGTTAAAGATTTCTAAGGAATTACTGCACCTAGGCATACGAAATATGGTACAAACATTGGGTATTACTTCTTGTATCATGTAAGACAGATTCAGCATCCTCATGTTTATCTTTTCCTTTGTATGTCCGGATACTTTTTCTCCAATAAATTTTCGTCATATGTTTTCAGGAACTAATGCCTTGTTTGTGTTGAGGCTTTACGGCCCAGTCAACCCAATGGGGTCATGTCGAGCGCGGTCAGTGTACCTTACCACACTTTTACTTTCCATGATCAACGTCCACGAAAGAATGTTGCCGACCCGGTTGGGTCGAACCTGCAACCATCTGATCTCCTGTCGGACGCGCATCCGACTGAGTCACCTAGGCCGGCTTAGGAACTACTAGGATTTTGAAATGTTTCTACAAACAAACGTTGAATATGACTAGTTGTATTGTGTAAAAGAGGATCAGCATCCTCATATTTGCCCTTCTCTTTAGTATCCATTTTTCTTTCTTTCTCATAAAAAATCAAATAGATTTCTCACCTGCTATAAGAGACAGTCTTCAAATATTGTATACATTCTGATAATGTTGAAGTATGTTGTATAAGAAAAAACCAAGGTGCTGAGATTTTCTTATCTTTTTCCCATCTCTCCCATGCAATACTAAGCCAATTTTGTTTCTACAAAATTGGTTCAACATACCGCTGATAGCTATGGCCGGGGATTTGTCTGTGCTATAATTTTTGTATGAATCATGGACCACCACATTTTTCTGTATGAATCATGGTTTTGCTACTTGTTAATGTTTACACAAATTATGCATTTTGCGGGCTTTTTATTTATTTATTTTGTGTTTCGTTGTTTTTTTTTCTTTTTGTTTGTTTCTTGTTTGTTTTGCTTTACGGACTTTGCTGCATGTTTATTCTTGCATGAATCATGAACTTTGTTTATGATTTTTAAATATAAGTATTGGGCTTTTCTGTATGTTTAATTTTGTATGAAGTATCAAGAATCTTGCTCCTGTTGCATTTCTGGCGTGGTTCCTTTGGCTATACGCTGTCAGTTTATGTATGTATCATGGTGTACCTTAAGTTTTGTTGAAACTTAAAAGAACATGCTGTACATTTATTGATGAAATTTATTTGTGTTCTGTTTTGTTAACACGACCTAGTAGTTTTATTTCCCATTACTGATTCCGCATAGTCATTGTAGATTCTGGAGAGAAGGAAGCTTACCTGTGGGTTCTGGAATTATTCCGCTGATGAAATGGGAGGTGACTGGAGTACTGAAGGCTGCAAACTGGGCTGGATGATGGCTCGGGCTGTTTGTAAATGTAACCATTTGGCAAACTTTGCTATACTTATCGTGAGTTCAATTCATATCACGTTCATAGAAATTATTTGTAATATACGTGAACATAATCTTTTGAAAATTTAATGTCGAAAATGCGTTTACTGATTTTTAAAAGTCCATAAACTGAAAGAATTGCACTGCGTGCGAATACATCCCTTTTTAAAAGGAAATGAAAACTGTTGACAGAGTGGACTCCCCTGAACCTGTAATTGTTCTTCGGTAACAAAACTGTATATTGACATGCATACAGTTCCCATTTTATAATTTCAGGATTTGGAAGCCGATCAGACCCCTAAACTTCACAAGCCTATATTGAGTATTACCACTAAAATTGGTTTAAGTGTATCTCTAATAGGCTTGGGGGTGACAATTATCACCTTCATTGCTTTCAGGTAAGTCATTTTAGAGGAACCCCTCTGTGTAAAACGCACTCCGCGTGAGAAGATATAGCAGTTTACATTTATTATGACCGTGAGCATGGACACAGCCATTTTGAATATAAAAAATGAATTATTTAATTTTTGTAAGATCACAAGTCGCAGCCAATCCCTGACTCTGTTCACTGTAATCTACTGCTTATGTTAATCTTTCGATAGTTAACATTTAAAAAAAGATATTTACATATCTAAAGCAAAACATGTTTTTCTTTTTTCAGATGTAATTTAAATTTGCCTGCTGGCATCCCCGTGTACCTTGGGTCCATGTCTGCCTGTACTCCTAATTTTGTCCTCGTATGATTTGATGATTTCCCGAAATGTTTCGCTATGTTTACCTTTTTCTTTATTTTCCACTATTTCACTATTTAATTGGACGGTTAAGATGTCACTCACAGAAATGGCGGCGTCTATGACACTCATTTCTAGATCTTCTAACCCCAATATCTCTATTCTTGCTCGACCAAATTTCGTAGCCTTTTTACCAAATAGCTCAACTTAAAGGATCTTTTTCTCCTAATATATTTAATTTTAACATGTGTCTTCCTTTAAAAATTTAAGTGTTCTGATTTATAGATGTCTTATTATTATATGTGACAGCAAGTGTTCGTACCAAACGGTTTGTATTTAAGATGATAGAGAAAATGTCCATTATGTAACTGCTTTTAAGTGTCATGAGACACTTATGAACATGTGAGCCGCGACATTTGCTGAGATAAAAAGGAGCTGAAATGCTGAAACATATAGCAAACAAGCCAGTATTGAATTTATTATACTTTGACTTAAGCACTAGTTATCAATGTTTAAAATAACTAGTCTTCTATATTATTGACATGTTAATAATAAACATTATTATACAGATAATGATACAACAAACCCAGTATTGTCTTTTAATTTGTTTGACTTAAGAACTAGTTTGAGTTATCAGTGTTTGCAATAACAAGCGTCTACTTTATAAGTATTCCTGAGTAGAATCAAATCTCTTCAAACAGGCGAAAAGATGATAAATTAACCACCAGGCTCCACATAAGAAATGTTATTATTATGTAAAAGTGTACCGCGGATGCAAGTGTTCTAACCTCTTTCAATTTGCAGGAGTCTCCGACAAAGCCGAGGCCTACAAGTTCTAGTTAACCTAGCTGTTGCTATGTTGTGTGCTGATCTCACCTTCGTTTTGGGAATAGACAAAACCAGTAATCGAGCCGGTTGCATTGCCGTTGCGGTCGTTTTATACTACTTCGTCTTTGCTTCATTTTTATGGATGGTGGTTGAAGCCGTGTTCCAGTATCTGAATATCATAGGGACGAACATACGCAATTTTATGCGAGGAGCTGCAATTTTTGCCTGGGGTGAGGAAATACAAGTGTTGTTTTTTTCTTCATAATACTGTAAAATTTTAATGTTTCGAACACCAATGGCTCTCTTACCGTGGATGATCCGAATTTGTTTTGAGTCCGTACTAAATTCTTTTGAAAGCTATAGGCAATTTTTAGGTACATTTTATTTTATTTTGTTTCTTATCTGATCGCGAAATTATATGTTATGTGTAATGAACTGAGGACGCATCTGTACTCACCTGACTACACTCAACATACCATTTTTGCTAGAAAATTGAAAGACATCCTAATTTTTCCCCGTTTACTTTCTGACCTGGCGCTATAATTAACCCTACGCTGATTTTCATATCTAGAATACATTTTCATGGTCCCATAGATATTCGTGCCATTGACGTTTGACTTTAATATGCTTTTAGTTCCGTGTTTGCATAAGTATTCTGGCCTTTTTACTCTTACCGTGCTAGTCAAAAATCGTGAATATAAAAGTAAAGATGTCCAAGAAGAGCGACAGTCACAGACGAAGCCTACCTGTGATACAAAGAGAAAGAGAAAATAAACTATGACAATCTGAAAGCACATTACATACCAACATATAACAAAGCAACTGAGCTCGAGGTTATAATTTTTTCAGCTGAGCATAACATTTGTCCTGTTAATGAAAGAAATTATAAAAATATTGCATTGCCTTTGGTAACAAAGAACACACTACGGATTAGAAACGGGAGTTTCGGTTTTATTGAGACTCTTAATAAGAGTAATTAAGTTTGCAACACTGCTTACGCCCTCTAGCTCAAATTACTTGCAACTGCAAATTCTGTCTTCCTAAACAGAGCTGAGCATGTAAATGTCTCTACTAATAAATATGAAATGCCAACTATCATTTTT
This sequence comes from Anodontia alba, assembly GCA_964016985.1. Classification (NCBI taxonomy): domain Eukaryota; kingdom Metazoa; phylum Mollusca; class Bivalvia; order Lucinida; family Lucinidae; genus Anodontia; species Anodontia alba. Next base: position 11,976,313 of record OZ024838.1, on the reverse strand, counting down.
ATATTTATTACCAAGGAAAATTTCACACTCAGCTGGGTTGAGGACAGCCCTCTTTTCTCCAAAGAGTAATCAAACTGCCAGAAATGATTCACCAAACACACCAAGACAACATATAGTTTCAATAATGATTACGTTTCGGAGCGAGCATCCACAAATATATCGGTGAAGATACCCTGGAATGCCACTGTCATGAATCACAGCCTACCCAAGGCACCAAACAGAAGGTAAAATAAGGAACAAATTACGAATTTAAAACGCCGCATACCACCGACGCACAACAATGAAAAACCACAACAGAGGAACCGCCATTAAACGGTCGGTAAGAATACTACTGGAGTGGTGCTAACAGCAATTTTACTCGCGCGAAATGTTATCCTTATTTCTGATGCAGCTCAGAATCACAAATATATGTTTGTGCCGCATAGGGTTCTCTACCTTATCTGAAAAACACTGTGACGAAACAAAGTAAAAGGATCAATGACGATCTCATCACGAAAACACACCTATATAATTTTGACCCCCTTTAACCCTAGTTTTATATAGTAAAACTGGGGTTTACAGGGGTCTACATTATTTTTCTTATTTCTGTTCAAAACATAAATTGTTGGTACTCTTTAGAACCGCCTCGGCGAGGCGGTTCTAACGAGTACCAACAATCAATATTTTGAGTAGAAATATGATAAATATCAGGATTTTTTATCTGAAAATTTTCAATCTTTATGGTGGTAAAATTTTCAATATATGTGAATAGGCGTGTTTTCGTAATTTGAATGTAGAACACAAGAAAACCACAAACAGGAGCACAATGGACCCGATTACAGACATTGATCGTCAGACGCCTGCCACATTACGAAAACACGCCTTTTCAAATATACTGAGCATTTTAACCACCAAAAAATGAAAATTTTCAGATCTAAATTCGGATATTTCTCATACTTCTGGTCAAAACATAGATTCGGGGTACTCGTTAGAACCGTCTCGGCGAGGCAGTTCTAACGAGTACCCACAATCTATGTTTCTAGGCAGAAATAATAAAAATGATGTATACCCCATTTTTACTATATAAAAGTGGGGTTTAGGGGGGTCAATATTATATAGGAATGTTTTCGTGATGAGCTGAAACAGACTGAGTTCTTAGGACCGGCACATCGTCGTGCAGTTAAAGAGAGAAGCTGTCATCAACAATAATTGGGTTACAACTTTGCTTGCAGTTTGCCGCAGAATATGCATGTTGTAACCTATTTTTTTAAAGCGAGTAAAAAATTTTGTAATTCTGTTTATCTTTGCGGGGCTTTGGGAAACAAACACAATTCCCAATAAAGTAAAAAAAAAAAAAAAATACACTATAAGCATCACTCTAGAACAGTCAGCAGTAGACCGCTCCTGTGTATTAGGTTGGGGATGAATTGATGGGAGCCATATGTAAAAAGGTGAACGAATGCTAATCATCCAAACCAGAAATCGGGACTAGTCTTCTAAACACAGTCCTATATGTTTAACGAGCAGCCACCGAAAGGGCACAAAAAGCCACACAAATGACATCAAACACTAGAGTCACCGTCTTACAAGGATCAGTAGTAAAAATTACCAAGGTTCCAAATTGATTCTACATTATTTCATAAAAAGCAGTGTCGCACGTTATTAACAGCCGTGCATTAATCGGCGAAAAGCCGTGTATTAACAACTTGAAGGCAATTCACGCGCTGTTAATGCACAGCTACGCAACTTTCAATATACTCGTACCGAGGCCGCAGAATTGCTGCCGTCACGAGATGTGTACTGTCCTGTCCTGCCCTGCCCTCGAACGAGCATAGTCGGCGGAAATAGCGTTCGCGCGACATCGGGGAAACGGCGAAACAAAATAGTGCAAGAAGTAACGCGAAATGTAGGAAATGTTTTGAGTTTTTTATGCAACTATAGCGATCGAACATGGTTTTTCTTCGGCCTCGATTTTTCAACACCTCCCACGGGACCTGGCGAATGTTAATGCATGAAAACCCATGTTTGATCCCTATAGTAACAAATACTGTTCGCTAGAGTGATCTCCTTAGAGTTGTAATTAAGTATTTTAACCTTTTACCACGCTCTGGCAGAATTCAGCATAGTAACAACTGATGATATAGTTCTTATTTTTCCCAGAAAATTGGATTCGGCGTTTTATGTAAATTGTCTGTATCGAGGAGAATTTGCATGACAAATCAAAACCTGTTTTCTTTGAAAATATAGGAACAATAATTCAACAATTCGTCCGCTGAAAATTTTATCCAACACGCTAATTGTTTATTATTTTGGTTTCATTATACAGTTATTGGAATTAAATTGTATTGGCAGAGTATTTGTTTTTCATACTCAGTTTAGCTGAAAATGAAATTTTCTTTACTAATAAATGTATTAAAATTCCAGCAACAATTGGCATTTTCATATTTATAAGCAGAGATGCTTTACTTTAAATATCCAAAAGGACACTTCCACTATATAATACATGTCAGTCAGAAAATCCTGCGTTCCACGTCAGACAGCTTATTGCTCACCTTTATAGACTGATTAAAAAGACCTGTTGCTTTTGACATTTGCATTTAATATTCATAAAGATACGTTCAAATTTCATTTTGGGTATAACAGTTAGAAAAACCTGCATTCCACGAGAAACAGCATGCAGCTGAAATGTACAGGTGACACTTGTTTTAGCAATAAATGCAAACTTATAAAACATTATAATCAAATCGTCAAAGCAAAAGGTCAGTTCGGTCGGCCTATAAAGGTACCACTTGTTTTCGCAATAAATGTATACTTACATATATCATAATCAAAAAGTTAAATCGGCTGACAGATACGGGTAATACATATTCTTATAAATTTTACAATAAAAAAGTAAGAGCGACAGGTCAGTTCGGTCGGCCTATACAGGTAGCACCTGTTTACACAGTAAATATATACTATGAATAATATAATAAAAAAGTCAAAACGACTGGTCTATTCGGTCGGCCTATACAGGTAACAGCTTTTCTTACGCAGTAAATGTATAATTATGAATATTATGAAAAAAAAAAAAAAAAAAAAAAAAAAAAAACGAGTCTAAGCGACAAGTCAGGTCGGTCGACCTATATGGGTAGAACTTTTTTTCATAATGAATACATACTTATAAATTTTATTATAAAAAATGTCAAAGCGACATGTCAGTTTAGTCGGCCTATACAGGTAGCACCTGTTTACGCAATAAATGTATACTTATAAACATTATAATCAAAAAGTCCAAACGACAATTCATTTCGGTCTGCATATACAGGTAACAGCTTTTTTACACAGTAAATGAATAATTATGAATATTGTAATCAACATATCAAAGCGACAAGTCAGTTCCGTCAACATAAATTGGTAGAACTTATTTTCACAATGAATGTATACTTAAAAATTTTATAATAAAAATGTCAAAGCGACAGGTCAGGTCGGTCGGCCTATACAAATAACACCTGCTGATGCAGTAAATGTATACTTATAAACATGATAATCGGAAAGTCAAAGCGACAGGTCAATTCAGTAAACATATACTTGTAACACCTGTTTACGCAGTAAATTTGTACTTATGAATGTTATAATCAAAATATTAAAGCGACGTGTCAGTTCAGTTGGCCTATACATGTAACACCTGTTTGCGTAGTAAATAACAACTAATGACTATCATAATAAAAAAAATCAAAACGATAGGTCACTTCGGTCAGCCTATACAGGTAACATCTGTTTATGCAGTACATGTATACTAACGAAAATTATAATCAAACATTCATAGCGACAGGTCAGTTTTATCAGCCTATACAGGTGACACTTGCTTACGCAGTACTTGTATACTAACGAATATTATAATCAAACATTCATTGTGACAGATAAGTTTAATCGCCCTATACAGGTAACCATCACGAAAACATGCTTATATATATTCGACCCCCTTAACCCCCACTTTTGTATAGTAAAACTGGGGTTTACAGGGGTATACTTTTATTTACTTATTTCTGCTCAAAAACAGATTATGGGTACTCGTTAGAGCCGCCTAATCAAGGCGGTTCTAACGAGTACCCACAATCTATATTTTGAGCAGAAAAATGAAAAAATATCAGATTTTTTATCTAAAAATTTTCATTTTTGGTGGTAAAATTTTCAGTATATTTGAATAGGCATGTTTTCATAATGACTTGTTTTCGCAATACATGTATACTTGTGAAAAACGACAGGTTAGTTTAGTCGGCCTCAACAGGTAATATCTGTTTACGCAATAAATGTATTTTTTTCATATATTGTAATCAAAAAGGTCAAAGCGAAATGTGAGTTTGGTCGGCCTATACAAGTAAAACCTGTTCACGCAATAAATGTATATTTCGATATGTTATAATAATAATTGTCAAAGCGACAGGTCAGTTCGGTCGGTCTATATAGCTCGAACTTATTTACGCAGTAAATGTACACTTACGAATATTATAATCAAAAAGGTGAAAGCGGCATGTCAGTTCGGTAGGCCTATACAGGTAACACGTTCTTAGGCAGTAAATGTATACTTATAAGTTTTATAATACATCACGAAAACATACCTATATAATTTTGACCCCCTTAAACCCCACTTTTATATAGTAAAACTGGGGTTTACAGGGGTGTACATTATTTTTGTTATTTCTGCTCTAAAACATAGATTGTGGGTACTCGTTAGAACCGCCTCGACGAGGCGGTTCTAACGAGTACCCACAATCTATGTTTTGAGCAGAAATATGAAAAATAACAGAATTTTTATCTGAAAAATTGCCATTTTTTGGTGGTAAAATTTTCAATTGTATTTGAATAGGCGTGTTTTCGTAATGAAAAAAAAGTAAAGCTGTAGGTCAGTTCGGTTGGCCTATACAGATAACATTTGTTTACGCAATTAATGTATACTTATAAATATTAATGTCAATGCGACAGTTATATTCTGTCGGCCTATGCAAGTAACATCTGTTGACGCAGTAAATGTATACATAAAAAAATGTAATCAAAAGGAAAAAGCGACAGGTTAGTTTGGTGACCAGTGTAGCGTTTTCATGTGGACTGTTAGATGTTTCGACCGTCATGCCTAAATTGTACAGTGGACGTTTCTTAATTGTTATAAAAAATATCAAAATGATAGTTCATTATATGTACAGTGAACCCTCGTTACAACAACAGCATTTGTTCCCAAAGATGTTGCCATTAAATTGAATTTGCTGTTGTAAAGAATCTTAAATTGACAAAATGATACATAAGAAAGACTTTGTTTTATTCTTATTTACTCATAGAACATATGTTTCGGGTGCTTGTTAGAATCGCCTCAGTGAGGCGATTCTAACAGGCGTCCAAAACATGTTGCTTGAAGTTTTAATGTAACATTTTTGCATGATTTTTGACCGTATTTTTGTCCGAGTGCTATTTTTTTTTTTTTTTTTTTTTTTTTTTTTTTTGCAGGTATTCCTCTTATTCCAGTTATCATTCTGTTGTCCATTGATCGGAATTTGTACTATGGTGGAAAGAACTAGTAAGTTATGATTATTAGGCTTATTCGCCTTCCAATGCCATATCGTCTTTTATCAAATACTTACTATAAAGTACCTCGTTTTTTAAATGTACTATACGATCGTTACAGCAGTGCGCGTATCATGTAAGCTTATGCGTTAACATTTGATGCGATCTCGCGAACATGATGGTAATGAAACGCACAGAATTTCAGACAAAATTTGGATGAAAAGACAATGGCGGCGATTGGCGATAGGCACCAAGACCTTGATAATATCATCGAACAAAGAAATGAGCGTTTATCTGGCATCACGAAACATGCCTATATTATTTTGACCCCACCGTCCCCCCCCCCCCACCCCCCCCCACCACCACTCCCCCACTCCACACCTTTAACCCCACATTTATATAGTAAAACTGGGGTTTACAGGAATACACAATATTTTTCTTATTTCTGCTCAAAAAATAGATTGTGTTACTCGTTAGAACCGCCTTACCGCGGCGATTCTAACGAGTACCCACAATATATGTTTTGGGCAGAAATGTATATGAACAATATCAGAGTTTTCATCTGAAAATTTTCAGTTTTTGGAGGTGAAATTTTCATTAAATTTGTATAGGCGTGTTTTCAATTCAGTTTATGATTTGGCATTTTTCATATAAACTTTTCTTTATTTTGAGCATAGGTTTAAAAATTAAACAACAGCCCAAGAATTGTTTAACCCTTGTCCTGCTGAATCCGGATATACCCTGCCTTTGCAAACAGTGTAGATCCAGATCAGTTGGCTTCTGAAGAAGCCAACTGATCTGGATCTGCACTGTTTGCCATTAAGAATGTGAATTTATATCAACAGTCTGGATCAAGTAATTTGATTGGCTGAAAAATGGAAGTGGGCATGGTATCTTGATTTATTCAGCAGGACAAGGGTTAAGATCCAATTATGGATAATTCTTGGAAGACGTATGTTACAAACAGCTTATGATATGACTACGGCCGTCGAGCTCATTACGAAAACACCCCTATTCAAATATATAGAAAATTTCACCTCCAAAATCTGAAAATTTTCAGATAAAAAAGTCTGATATTTTTCATATTTCTGCTAAAAACATATATTTTGGGCACTCGTTAGAACCGCCTCGACGACGCGATTCTAACGAGTACCCACAATATATGTTTTTGAGCAGAAATAAGAAAAATAATGTATACCCCTGTAAACCCCAGTTTTACTATATAAAAGTGGGGTTTAAGGGGGTCAACATTATATAGGCAGGTTTTCGTGATGTGATATGTGAGTCTATGAATGATGTGGGATATGATATGAAAATGTCATATTATAATCTCTATTTATTTTATCGTTTTTAAGCAGTTAAGAATCTTACCCTTTTCCTCTTTTTTTGGTGTCAGGCATTGGCTACGACTTGTGACTTGTGTCTGTGGCACTTCCTGGACTTTTCTTTTTGCTTTTTTTGCATCATGATTCGAAAAGTTGGATTAATTGATGACTATATACTCTATAAAGGTTTCCCTCGAACACATAAAAGACCGAAAATCGCATCACGAAAACATACCTATATAATTTTGACCCCCTTAAACCGCACTTTTATATAGTAAAACTCGGGTTTACAGGGGTATATATTATTTTGTCTTATTTCTGCTAAAAGCAAAAATTGTGGGTACTCATTAGAACCGCCGCGGTAAGGCGGTTCTAACGAGTACCCATAATCTATGTTTTGAGCAGAAATATGAAAAAGTGTCAATATTTTTTATTGAAAATTTTCAGTTTTTGGTTTTGAATTTTCAATATACTTGGATAGGCGTGTTTTCGTAATAGGCCCAGGTTGATTTGAGACTCTTTATATGCAGCAATATAATTTGCTGGGTATTAAGGTCCCTATTCATCCCAGATCCTTATTACAGCCTCTTAAACGAAACGGCTACAAACTGTTACTGAAGGAGTAATCAGTGTCTGTGGACGGGCCCATCTCGGCCCTGATTGTGGTGTAATGATATAATGATTGGCATGTTCTCATAATTCCGTTCACCCCCATAACTCCGTTCACCTTCTGCTTAGAATAATATGAAAACAAATCTTTCTTAAATTTATGCCACATTAAAATTATTAAAAAAATAACTTACGTTATAGCTGATTTTGAAACAAATCATTTTTCGCTTACAATTTTATGCATAAAAATCAAAATTTGTCACAAAATGCTAAATATTTAGGGGGTACCCCCAAACAATCACTAACCAGTGACAAGCATGGAAATGAATACAAATAGTATCAACAATTTAGAACAGTTATAGTCTAAATTAAATGCTCATTATATAAAATATGCATAGAATGAATCTGGTTGCCTGTGATAAACAAAGAAATTTGAGTGAACGGAGTTATGAGATCATGCCCCTTCATATTCTAAGAGTGTTGAATTTAAAGATGTGATATTAATTTCCTTTAATCTTGGGATTCTTATAGGTATTTAGTCAAATGTATAAAATATATGCACATAAAACCATTCTTGCAATAAAAATGATAGCAGGATTGCTCAACTTTAGATGAACGGAGTTATGGGTTTCCAGGCTACAGTCAACCCTCAACAGCTCAAAAACCGATGGCTCGTTGACAATGGCTAATTCGAGCTTGTTTTTGAGTCCCAACGAAATTCTTCCGATAGTTCAAGAAAACAAATACTTAAGGATTTTTTTCTTATTTTATCATGAAAACTTATGTTGTACGTACTCATTAGAATTGCCTCATTGCTTCAACATACTGTTATGGCTAGAAAATCGACAAAATATAAAAAAATATAGCCATTTACCTTCTGAACTTGCACTATGATTTACCCTCAGTGGCTAGCACTAACCATACCTCGATCAATTTCTCATGGTCTAAAAGAGGTTTGAGTCATTGAGGTTCGACTGTAATAATAGCCTAAATATACTGTAGTATTTTTAAATGTTTTATACTTTTGTTTACAACTGTTGAAAACGAAGAAAGTAGAATCATCTTGTAATAGCTCCCTTACAGCAAATGACACATTAATGCCTTTTGTTTTCTTTGTGTGTGTGTGTGTGTGTGTGTGTGTGTGTGTGTGTGTGTGTGTGTAGTCTACCAACATTATACAAACTTTAAGCGAAGATTATACCACGAAAGCAAACACAGCCCCTACAATATTCTAATCAGTCGAATTGTTATGGTAATAGGAAGGGTCAAAATTATAAGACTCGTTCACGGTGCACATTGAAAAATCCGCTCCGAAGGAAACTGTTTGGCATTATGAGGCTCTCTGAGCGATGTCGAACAGTTATCCCGAGGAATGGATCTGCACCGAACGCCCATGAAATATTCTGTATTGTATTGCAAGCAGTGAAATTAATATACAGTAAAACCTCAATAGCTCGAACACCGATGGCTCGTTTACCATGGATCATTCGAACTCGTTTTTGAGCCCCTATGAAATTCTTACGATAGGTCCAGAAAACAAATATTTAAATAACTGTTCTGATTTTATCATGAAATTGTTTGTTGTGTGTACTCATTAGAATCGCCTCATCGAGGTGATTCTAATGAGTACACTCAACATACAATTATTGTATAGAAGATCGAAAGAAATCCCTAATTTATCACTTTTTGCTTCCTGACCTTGCGCCATAATTAACCCTCAGTGGCTCGAACTACCCATATCTCGAACAAATGTCCATGGTCCCAATGATATTCGAGCCATTGAAGTTCGACTGTATATCCGAAATAGATAATAATGTATTTTAACACAGTGAAAGGCTACAACAGTTTCACTACTGAAAAACAACATGGTCATGACATTTTCACTCCTCGTTTCAGATAACGTCGGTTGGCTTTGTTGTTTCCTAACAGATGTCGATCACACTTCATTTTTTTTTTTTCTTTTTTTTTTTTTTTAACTCCTCTAACTGCTCTGTTTCTGAACAAAACTCAAGTTTTGGTATGCATTTTCTTAGTTAGAATGTAAGGAGCATTTGGTAACAAGATTGTTTTGATTTGCCGAATTTTTTTGTTTAGTCTCACTAGCCCTTCACATGTTAAGCACTGAATGCGACGCCATGACGTTCATGCTTTGTTTGGTGACGTTAGTTATGACATCAGAAGCTTGCATTAACGATTGACGTGTAAACAAAAAAAAAAAAAAAAAAAATTGACTCTTTTTCAGTGAAAACCAGAAAAATTTTGATGAAATTTTCAAATTTCATTCGTGCTTCACACTCGTCAAAATCCTGATGTTTTTATTACACTTGATGATAATATTTATGGTATTCACAGCAAAAAATAAATATCCTCTATTTCTTGCATGCCGTCTGATATAATAGAGATCTGAGTTTAGGCAAAATGTGTAAGAGTTTCATTTTATCTTTCAAAGAAGCAGACGCTTTCGGCATTTGACGTTCGGTTCTTCCCGTCGACGTCCGACGTAAGTTATCTTGACGCCATTTGTCATGTTCTTTACGTCAGTCATCTATACAACCAATGTCTTGACGATGTAAGTATGTTGCCTTCTATACAATCTGTGTATTGAATGCACGTTAAGGTAGTATTCTTTGTATTCGCCCCATGGATCTGATAAGTGGGATAAGATAAGACTCGTCAACACTAGTGTAAATCGTGGAAAAAGCCCTGTCTGGTATTCAAGAAACATGGCTTTATCTGGAGCTTTGATATACAAATAAAGCAATTTTCGTTAGTTCTACTGAACCTTTTATCCCTTTTTTTTCTGTATTTCAGCTGTTGGATGGAACAAAATGCAATGTTATACGCGTTCCTGATTCCAGTTATCGTTATCTTCGTAATAGTTTGCAGCGTTCGATGGAAGATGAGAAACGCTTATTCAAAGTTGGACGAAGACACTTCAAAGCCGACAAAGCAATACCTGATTGTGCTACAGTTGAAATCAGCCGTTCCCATCTTTGTTTTACACGGTAAATGTTCATTTGCATATTGCCTAAAGGGGAAGTGGTTCATTTCAAGGAAGTCGTCTCTGTTAAGAAGTCCCTGTCGTAAAACCTCTCTCTCTCTCTCTCTCTCTCTCTCTCTCTCTCTCTCTCTCTCTCTCTCTCTGTATATATATGTTGTTTGTGTTGAGGTTTTACGGCCCAGTCAACCCAATGGGGTCATGTCGAGCGCGGTCAGTTTACCTAACCACATGTTTACCGGGCAGGCTTAGTCCTCTAAGCGGTTAACCAGTATTGTGCACGTTCTTTCGCCAGAAATTGACAACTGCCCTAACCAGAATGACTTACATGCCGATGACAACTTTAATCACATACATTAAAAAAGTACTTTCGCCTGTGCGGCTTTTCAATATGTTATTGCCGTTATCGCAAACCAATGTAAAAGACGTTAACGGAAACGGTAACGTTTTCGGTTAATTATAACGTTGTCTGTATTGTGACGGTCAAGACAGAGTGTGTGTTATATATACTTATACACATAAACATACATTGTATTTATGCAATATTTTACAAAATATATTATACATTAGGCGTGCAGTCTTACCATATTTCTGTAATGTATGCATATTGACCATACATTATATTTATATATCAAAAACATAACTTGTCTAAACACATATGTTTGCTAACATACATTGCAATAAAGCATTTATCTTTTACCAGAGTATAACGTTATGCTCAAGTGTCTAATCTATTGATCTCATATTTCAGTAATGCAGTTTACATACTTTGTATTTATATGTTACTGTTTTAGTTGAGTTTTGAACATTTTAACGAAAATTTAAAGCATTTGATAGAATTTACGGGTCTAACCATATTCCTATAATTGCGTTTATAAATCATACATTGTATTTATGCAAAACAGCATCTCTTGTTCAAACATATGCATGTTACATGCATTGTATATATTTATGCACTAATGTTTACCAAATTATTTTTTGACATCCAATATTGTGATTGAGGCACATTACAGAGTTGTAGGTATATACCACTACTATGTAATGTATTTATGCATTTACATTTTAGTTGATTTTTGAAGCATTTAGTGAAGGTTTAAAGCATTTTATAAAGTACTGCTCTTTCGTTAACCTAGCTGAAGTGTTCTCAGATTTTAGTTTAAAAACCGGAAACATTATAAATTTGGGGTTGGATTTACTGCATGTGTCCAAATGTGCACTCAAGGGAATCTTTTTCTCGTCGAGTGGTCTCTTATATGTTGTGCGTGTATGGTGCGTCTCTCTCTTAATTTTCCACCAGTTTGCCCTATATAGTATTCATTGCAACCCAAGCACCTAATTACATACAATACATTTTTGACGTCACAAGACATTGTTGCATTAACATAGATTTTTTTCCCATTGAAGTCAAAGTAGTTTTGTTCTACAAGATGTTGGCACAAACTGCAATGTTGCATTTGAATACTTTATTTGTCTCCCGTGAGGAAGCGATTGACGAAAACTTTGCTTTTGATAAAATTCTTTTTATACCCCGCCACACAATAGTGGCGGGGTATTATGGTTTCACTTTGGACGTCCGTGTGTCTGTCCGTCCGTCGTACATCCGTCCGTCCGTTTTTCGTTTCCGGATGATAATTGGGGTAAACATCAATGGATTTTGACCAAACTTGAAATGTGCATTGATATTGTAGAGTTCTGGTTTGGGATTGCTAATTGGCAAATTTCATCAAATTTTTACGGAGTTATCTACCTGAGACACGCCCATATTTTCGTTTCTTGACGGTAACTTGAGTAAGTAACAAGGGATTTTAACCAAACTTGCTATATGCATTGACATTAAGGAGATCTGGTTTGGGATAGCTAATGGGCACATTTCGTCAAATATTTACAGAGTTATCTGCCCGAGACACACCTATATTTTCGTTTCCGGACGATAACTTGAGTAAAAAACAAGGGAGTTTAACTCAACTTGCTATATATATTGACATTAAGGAGATCTGGTTTGGAATTGCTAATCGGCAAATTTCGTCAGTTTTTCTACGGAGTTATCTGTCCGAGAACGCCCATATTTTCGTTTCAAGACAATAACTTGAGGAAATAACAAGGGATTTTAACCAAAATTGCTGCATGCATTGACATTAATGAGATCTGTTTTGGAATTGCTAATAGGCAAATTTCGTCAATTTTTACGGAGGTATCTGCCCGAGACACGCCCATTCTTTCGTTTCTGGACGATAACTTGAATAATAACAAAGGATTTTAACCAAACTTGCTATATGCATTGATATTATCAAGATCTGGTTTAGGATTGTTATCTGTTTATTAATGTTATCAAGATCAGGTTTAGGATTGTTATCTGTCCCTCCGTCATTTTCTTTCCAGACATTTTCGCAACGATAACTTTAATAATAAACAAATAATTGCTGTGGCGGGGTATTATGCTTGCGGTGCTTTTATTAAGTTAAGAGGTCGGCGTTTGCTTTTAATAAACTTAGTGTTTTTAAGAACGTCTTTCATTTTTTGATCTGCATATAGTATCGGTAAATGTTGATTGTTAATTGTGTAAGCTTCTGGGTTTCTTGGGTTATATGTTGAAATATATGGTAGAATGTCTTCTTCAGTTTTTAACTTTACTGTAAGTAAACCTTTTCTCGGTATTTGTTTAGCAGTTTCAATTCCGTTTTTATTAATGACTTTGGATAATCCCTCTTCAGCAATGATTGACACAATTCTGATAATCGTCTTTCCCTTAACGTTTCGTCTGAAGCGCCTGTTCAAATTCTTCTTGCTAGATTGTAGGGTATACTGTTTTTTATATAATTAGAATGGCATGAATGTAAACTCAAGTATTGTTTTGTGTCTTTTATCTTAAATTATATATCTGTTCTCAGTTCTTTACCCTTCTTTATTAGTAAAATGTCGAGAAATGGTAATTGTATGTCTGATTGTTCTATTGTAAACTTTATATAGTATGAAGATTATTTAATAGTTCATGAAATTCCGTACGTTCCTGCTCTGAATTAATCCAGATTATGAAGCCGTCATCTAAAAAAAGCGCTTCCAGTTGTGTTCTACATATTCCAATAAATCTTTATTCACTGATTTTACTTGTATATAAAGTCTTTCTTCGAGATAGGCTAAAACTAGAGTAGCGTATGTTGGTGTAAATTGTGTCCCCATAGCCGTACCTCTTATCTGATTATAATACATGTCATCAAACATAAAATTATTATTTTCAAGAATCCCTTTGATACCTTCTAGAATGAACTCTTTTGAAAATCTTTTATGTATTAAGTTTGGATGTTTTTCAAGCCAGAATTGTATTGCTTCTATTCCTAGATCATGTGAAAGGTTGGTGTATAGATTTGTTACATCAAAATATACTAGATTTGCTTTTTTCTGGAACGGAATTCGGAATATGTGAAAGAAACTCAGTATCATCTGTAATGAAACTTTTGACATGTTTAAGAAATGGTTTCAAAAGAATGTTACTTAATCTGTGTGTTTCACAGACTAGCCTAGCAACGATTGGTCGAAATTATAAGTCGTCTGGGTCCTTACCTTAAGTTCTAAATATTCTGATTGAGTTTCTTTACATTTGCTTTTGATCAAATTGCTTTTATATATATATATATATATATATATATATATATATATATATATATATATATATATATATATACATATATATATATATGTGTGTGTGTGTGTATGTGTTTGTGTGTGTGTGTGTGTGTGTGTGTGTGAACGGAAACCAGGCACTTTTGGCTGCTTGGTTCCTTCGTCAGAAATTTAATAGAACATATCGAGGGTTGAGCGCAAGACTATGGTAACTCAAACATATTTTTGAAACCCTTGTTTAGGGGCAACTTGGACCCCTTTGTAAACAATGCAAATTTAGGTGCCATTGCTCATATGAGCAATGGCACCTAAATTTTCATTGTTTACAGAAAGAAATGTTGTAATCTTCATAACGCCTTCATGGTGAGGAGATTAGGTTTTGGGAAAAACAACCATCTGACTTACGTCAGTCTTGCGCTCAACCCTCGATATTTACAAACATGCATTTTGGGATAAAATTAAGAAATATGTTTTTATGTTTTAATTAATAATGTATTGTAAGATAAATTTATGATTATAGGACTGACATGGGTGTTTGGTTATTTCACCATTTCGGATTCACGAGTTGTTTTCGAGTATTTCTTTGCAGTTTTCAACGCCTCCCATGGCCTCTTAAACTTCTTGCTATTTACAGCCAGGGAGGAAAAGGTAAGTCTAATTTCTTGGAAACGTATAAATGTCTAACAATAGAAAACCAAATTATTTATTTTGAACTATATATTTGACCAATACAAAATGAAATAAAAAAAAGAAAGGATCAGAATAAAATCAAAGCTGTGAAAGAAACAGAGGGGCACTTTCAATTTGCATGCACAATGCGAAAACGTATCTCCGAGCATATACGGACAGCGACGGCCCATATCGGCCTGCGCATTCGCACAGTCTCTGATCAGGACTTTCGCTGTTAGCTCACAGAATCATTAGACACTATAAATGTATCAACAGGGAGCAAATGTCCATATCAGACTTTGCGCATGCGTGGTATAAATATGAATCGGAGCATTTTGCCAATGCTCGAAGACACGTTTTGCTTGGAGCTGCCGAATTAAATGTTTTTCGCGAAAGAAGCTATTTGTTCAACACGAATATATACACTTAATAGCCGGCCTTGGTGGCTCAGTTGGATGCGCCGTCCGACTACAGACCAGGAGGTCGCGGGTTCACCCCCGCCGAGATCGGAAACATTCTTTCGTGGAGATTGATCATGAAATATTTTCTACGGTCATTCTCTCCCTTCCGCTGATTCAAGAAGGGCAGTTGTCAGTTTCTGGCGAAAGAATGAGCACAAATACTGGTTAACCGCTTAGAGGACTAAGCCTGCCCAGTAAACGTGTGGTTAGGTAAACTGAACACGCTCGACATGACCATTGGGTTGACTGGGCCGTAAAGCCTTAACACAAACAATACACTTAATAGATTGTTTAGCCGGTTCAGCCAAGTTCTTTGACTTTCTCTTTGTTTTACTGCACGACAAGACCATTCTGAAAGGGAAACTAGTCTGTTAGGAAAGAGTTTGCTCCATCTTTCCTTATAAGGTAAATCCCATTTTATCAGGAATCGAAAACCGTTTTGACAAGAGTCTTCTTGGTTGAAAATGTATTAATTCCCCTCAAATATTGTACCGTACGAAGTCCGATCAAGAAGTTCTCGGCCTGATATACTTAGAATGAATGAATTGATATGAACCCTTAATCAGCTGATAATTTTATCAAATTCAACATCTTTGATAGAAAGAATAAAATTCAAAGGCTGTTTATTTCATTAGGTATTCGCTGCAGACAAGGGAAAGGCGTGTTTGAGATAATGGACAAAGCTGAAATAAAAGTACTGAAAGAACAACATGGCGGCGAAGGAAGTTCATGACAACTTCTTTAAAACCCTTAGGGATGAGACTCCTTCTTATAGCATGATGAAAAATTTAATTTTTAACCATTGTAGTCTAAATGAACTCCCCCACATTATTTATTGGAAAATTCTATTTTCGATTATAGGTATGTCAGGCTGTGTGATTTAGATATTCCGGGGGAAAATTGGTTGAACTATTTGCAAACATTGGAGACATTGATCAGACGCCGCGTTCTGCGGCGTCTGATCTGTGTCTGCACTGTTTGCCAATTACCCTTTTAGGAGTCTTCAGACTACAGTGGGTTGAGGGAGGGGAGGAGCGTTGAGGCTACTACAGACGAAGGGGTTGATCTAATGCACAGTCTGATCATGTGTGGTCAGATGAAGTAACCTGCAGGCAGTTAAGTCTATCTTGACCGGTATCTTACGAATGTCTAAGGTCTCAGATTGGTCACCATAATGCTGATAAAAAATCAGGAAAAAAACAGGCCTAATATTTCTAAATATTTTCTGTCTCTCTATGAAGATGACCCTGAGGAATTAATGAGCTGAGTCGGGTCCATATCTTTGATTCTGATGCGGTTGCGTCAGGTGATTGTGAAGAAAAGAATAGGAAACTTGTCTCGAGGTATTCTGCTCTTGCAAGATAATGCACCAGCCCAGATCTCTCGCTGTGATTAAATGCAGCTTCGAGGTCCTTCCTCATCCCCTGTATATTGCAGCTTTAACCGCTTTGGACCTGTCGGTTTCCAAAGCTGAAAACTAATCTTTGGGTAGGAATTTTCGAAGCAATGAAGGCGTCATATATCTTGTTGACCGGTACTTGGGAGACCAAGCAGAAGGCTTCTATTTTAAAGGGTTAAAAAACAAACTAGAATAGCGTTGGAGAAAGTTCATCGAGGCAAATGGAGATTATATTGAGACAAAAGGGCATAATGTTTGTTATTAGATTTTAATTATACAAATTTTTATTAGATTTGGATTTAAACTTTATAGGCAAACTATTGGTATTCTGATGGGAACTAATTGTGCTCCTCTTGTTGCAGATTTGTTTCTTTTTTGTTATGAGAGAGATTTCATGAAGTCTCTCTCACGTGAAATTTAGGCTGACATTATTGAGGCTTTCAATTCAACTGATTTATTAAATATTGACAATATTTACTTTGACCAAATGGTAGACCGCATATACACTACAGAACTACAATTAAATAGAGCAAATTCTTCCGATACCGAGGCACCTTTTTTGGATTTGAATCTATGTATATCTAATGGTACAGTTTCCACCAAAATTTATGATAAACGGGACGATTTTGATTTCGATATAGTCAATTTCCCTTTTCTGGATGGCGATGTCCCCCGGCGTACCTCATATGGGGTATACATATCTCAACTTATTAGATTCGCCAGAGCTTCTTCAATTCTTAATGACTTTAACTACCGTAATAAAGCCCTTACTGCCAAACTTCTTATTTTAAACTTCGTAAGGCGTTTTCGAAATTTTATCGCAGACACAGTGCCTTGTTAGAAAAATATAGCGTCAGTCTGAAAACACTTCTGCAACAAGGTATATCGGAACCAGAATTTTACGGTGACTTAGTGTACAGATTTAAAAAAAAATGTAGGTAAATCTAACTTTTTGGAGCAATTCAGAAAACCTATTAACCGTTATAAAAGAATTGGCTATAGCCTGGATATTATGCGGCAGACTGCATGCCTAGTTGTCAACCCAATCATTGTTGATGGCTATGCTTCACTCTTTAATTGCACGACGGCGGTTTGGGCCTCAGACTCAATGACGGCCTCTTCGTAACACTTTAACCAGTGGGTTGGGGCTTGACGATGTCTTTGGCTTGGCCAGCCGTGGTTCAACTATTGGTTTTCATTTACTCTGGCATACAGTAGACTCAGCCATGAGTACTCGTCTTTGTTTATTATAGTGATTCATTTGATTTTTATGTTTTCGCTTTGATGCATGGACTTTGGGAGCCTTTATGCGAACCGAATTTTTATGTATTTCTGTATTAAGAGTAGCATCGGGACCCAGGGTGAAGTTGGCTAGATGTAACAGTGCTTTAAACTCCCCCTCCCCCTCCCCAGTGGTTTACTGACCGGTCTAAGGCGGTGGTCCCGGTGTTAGTCTTACTCTTTGGTTCTTCGTGGTGTATTCTGCGAGGCGATTTGTTGTATGTCTTGCCTTGTGCCATTTTGTTCTTGTGTTTTTCAGTCCTTTTAGCATTGCGATTTCCTCGGTTGGGGAAGAGAGAGTTAATCTTAGTGCTTTTCGTACGTTTGATCGATTTTTGCTTATTTGGATTTGTCGGTTTCCTCTTCCTCTTGATGTCTGGGAAGGGCTGCGGTTTGTGATTATGGCACTCCCTGGACTTTTCTCTTACCTTTTTTGCTCTTGTTCATTTCCCAAAGTACAGGGTCAGAGAACTTTTTGATAATCTGTCGTACTATACGCTGAAATAGACAGAAATGATTTGGTATAAGTTCTTAATGGACCATAATGGACCAATTACATTACATAAACAACAACATGAGTTGCCTAACCTACTATTGCCTAACCTATTATTACCGGGCCCCTTCGATAGATCATACTTCGCATAAATAATAAGAAATTCAAAGTTATATAACAGACCGACTACTTTACGTGATTTTAGTTGTCTACTCCTGAGTGTCGTTAGCGGACTTTATCATGCGACAAATCGGAAAGGGATTTTAGAAGTGGGCGTGGTATCCTAATTTGTTCTGCATGCTGAATAAATTCAGATGCCACGCCCACTTCTAATTGTCAGCGAGTCAGTACTCTCAGAATTTAACCGTAATAATCTTGAATATTGGAACAGACATGCCTCAGCAAACAGTGAAGACCGAGATCAGACCGAAAAACGCGGCGTCTGATCAGGGTCTACAGATCGCCACTCATCCAGCACTAATAAAGACTCATGAAAAGGTAGTAAAATGGATTAATTTTGTTCAAATTTTAGAACAAATATTGTAAGGAGTCATGGTGTCCCAATTCTTAGATTGAATACGGTATTCACTATATACTGTTGATATATTTATGACTAGATAAAACAAGCTTGGAGAAGGCTATTCCGTAACCTACTAGGAGCAACACATCGTAAGCTAAGTAACTTCCTGTCAGCGCTATCCTCGTTCAGAGCAAAGCCTGCAGAAAATGCAGAAATTATCGTAAGTATGACAATATTTTTAATTTTAGCCCATTTACGCCTAACGTATCATAAAAGGGACATTGGCAAACAGTCTAGACCCAGATCAGACGCCGCGTAC
This sequence comes from Anodontia alba, assembly GCA_964016985.1. NCBI lineage: Eukaryota > Metazoa > Mollusca > Bivalvia > Lucinida > Lucinidae > Anodontia > Anodontia alba. Next base: position 11,957,104 of record OZ024838.1, on the reverse strand, counting down.
TTTGGCAAACAGTCTAGACCCAGATCAGACGCCGCAGTACGCGGCGTCTGAACACGGTCTAAACTGTTTGCATTAAATACAGAAATTGCCATAAAACGTGGAGTTATAAAAAGATAACTGGACACCCTTTCAATTGGAAATGGACCAGCCCAAAGAGTTATGGTTGAAGAATCCATTCGACATGAATGGGTAAGTCACAACATCAGAAAAAGTATCGTCTGATATGTGCGCCCAAAAAAGACTCAAATCTGTCTGCGCAACCGTGCTGTCTGATCAGAGTTTTTGTTGTCCGCATGAAGAATCTGTGCTTCCTTGGCTATCCAAAATACTATCAGTGGAATTCATGCACTTTCAGGGGAGGTAACACTTTTCAAAATTTTCTGTCTCCATTCTGGAAAGGGGTATAATCTAAAAGGAAGTTTGCTACTCTTCCTTCGGATCCAATCTTTTTCTTTTAGAGTCCATCCATTTCCAGAGGGTCATGTGGAAGAAGCAAATATAAATCCATACAAGTTGTCGCTCTTGTAAAAATGACGGCAAACTGAAGGTGTATCCAATTCTCTTACGATAGACGCATTTCGAATAACCTCCTGAAACAAGACTGACTTTTAAAGATGCTGAAATCTGCAACTTAACATTTTATTATTCTTTTACGGCGAGAGACACTTCGAAGGATCTAGTGAATTATCTATCATAGCGGACATCTCAATTGGCACACACACACAGTACGTGTATAACACTTCTTAAGTTATATCAGTACACATATTTTAGAGACAGTTAGCCAGTTAATGAGCGACGGGAATTTTCTTGCACACGATAAGAAAAACCCGGATTTAACCCAGGGATAGAAATTCTTATCCTACCCAGGGTAAGAAAAAAATCCAGAATTCTCACGTCTTTATATGCACTGGTTGTAATGGACGTCATGTAAGTCATCATTAAGACTTACGTCACTGAACGTGATGACCATAAACGCCTCAGTAATGTCATCAGAATATGATGGACGACAGCAATCGAAGTGACTGTATTATTTAAAAAAAAAGATTCGCAAGAAAAAATCTATCATGGGTGTGAGTGGTAGATAGAAAATCCGTCTCTCCCGATCATAGTGTAGCATCACTCGGCAGGCTTCGTGATGCCAGACAGTGATTCTCGGAACGGATTTTTCTATCTACCCCTCACATCAATGATAAATCCTTATATACTGCTTCTTGTTTATAGGTGGCCTGTTGCTTCTTTCTGATGAAATTAACATTTTGTTTTATCAACATATGGTGGTTCTAACTTGGTGCAGAATGGAGGTTTGAAGTATCTGGATAAATTATGAACTGACATAGCCGTAAAATGTATGATGAACTGACAACGGATTGCCGCCACTCTTCCTCCGACTGCTATCGAAAACCCTCCTCGTCAGCCATTTTGCTATCACATAAAATGATTTTGCTTTGTTGTGATATCGATTTGGCATGTTACTCATGCAAAGCAAGTGTAGTAGAATAAATTATGTGCCTTTGTTTTGTTTCTGTATATATATTAAACGAATAATTTCTTGAGAGTCAACGGAACTAGTAACTTTACTGTTTAGTTATGATATTATCACACGCACTAATGCAGAGACAGAGAAAGAGAGAGAGAGAGAAAGACAGACAGACAGACAGACAGACAAACAAATAGACAAGACAGAGACAGACAGACAAACGGACAGACCGATGAGACAGACAAACAGGCATTAGAGAGAGAGAGAGAGAGAGAGAGAGAGAGAGAGGCGGGGAAAAAAGAGAGACACACACAGATGAGAGGGTGAAAAAATGTTGAAGAAATAAGTTAAACGTTTAGTTACTTCTTTCTTGCATCTATATGAGCCAGAGCACAACAATTTCTGCAATTTTATATGTGCGCCCAGCGATCAGCCTGCGCATCCGTGCAGTCTGGTTAAAGTATTCACTGACCGCATATTGTTTGAGTTCTTAACTATCCATAGAACACACAACCAAGACTCTAATCAGTCTGTGCGAGTGCTGATCTGAGTCTTCGCTGAACCCACATACAGTTTTGTAGGAAATACTGTGCCCCAGCTCATATGTATTGATCCTCTGTTTCAGGTGGTCGAAGATTTTCCCCTGGAGGACAGACATATATGGTTTATAAATCCGATTTTTTACTCTGAAGATGCACGTAACGAGATGGAAGCCATCACCGAACTGTAGCAATGGCCTACATATATTTTTTTTGACGCTTGGGCCACTTCAGCTGAGATACAGATCTAAGATTTGCCTCTACCGCCTTCTTGGAATACATAATAATAATACATAACAACGCACGCCGTATACATCTTTTATGACGCCTGCTCCACCTCCGCTGACAACTCAGAGCTAGGATTGGCGTTTTCTGCCATCTCCAAAGAATTAACTATTCACGCACTATATATAAGACATCTTTTATGACGCCTGTGTCACTTCCGCTTTCAACTCAGAGGTAGGCTCGGCCTCTTCTGCCATCTCTGAACGCATAACAATGCAAGCTCTATACATAAGAGATCAGACTCAGAGCTTGGATTGGCCTCCTTTGCCAGCTCCGAACACATAACAATACACGCACTATTCAAAACAGATCTTTTAATGACAGCTGCGTCACTTCCGTTAACAATTAAGAACTAGGATTGGCTCAAACACAACAATGCACGCACTATACAAACAGATCTTTTTTTATGACGGCTGCGTCACTTCTGCTAACAATTCAGAGCTAGGATTGGCATCTGATGCCATCTTCGAACATATAACTAGGCACGCACTACACATAAGACATCTTTTTATGACGCATGCGTCACTTCTACTAACTATTCAGAACTTGGAATGACCTCTTCTGCCATCTCCGAACACATAACAACGCATGCACTATACATAGGACACCTTGTATGAAACCTGCGTCACTTACGCTAATACATCAGAGCTAGGATTTGCCTCTGCCTCCATCTGCGAACACATCAATGCACAAACTATACATACGTCATCTTTTATGACACCTGCGTCATTTCCGCTGACAATGCAGAGCTAGGATTGGCCTCCACCGCAATCTCGGATTACATAACAATACGCGCTTGGGAAACACAATGAGAATCATGGATATAGTGATTTACAGAGAAAATAAGGCTAGAAAATTCATGCGAATCGTCTTTTGACGATTCAAATGAAATTTCAAGCCCCTTTTTTTAGAAAAAAAGATCAAAAGTTTCAAAATGTCGTCTGCTGCAGTAGTGCTTGACTCTAAAAGGTAAAACCATTTTAGTCTAAAGACCCCCAAAAGGGTAATTATCAAACAGTGCAGCCCTAGATCAGACACCACGGAATTGTTCGTCTGATTAGTTTTTCCACTGTTTGCAAACGGTTTAACTGTTTTTTTCTGGTAAAATCTAAATCGCATAGCCCGACATATCTAAACTTGAAATTGGATTATTCCAATATATAATATAGTGGAGTTTATTCAGGCTAAAAAAGGTTTAAGTATTTACCACAACGGTTTCCCTGTTTTCATTTAACACATTTTAGACTGAATAAACTGTTTGCATTAGGAGGGCTGTCTTTTCTTGCTTGCGTGGCCTCTTGTTTCCTGTATGTGGTCTGCGTTTTCCTGCTTGCGGCCTGTATTTTCCTGTTTGTTGCCTGTGTTTTCCTGCTTATGGCCTGTGTTTTCCTGCTTGTGGCCTGCGTTTTCCCGCTTGTAGCCTGTGTTTTCCTGCTTGTGCTTTGTGTTTTTCTGATTTGGTCTTTCCAGTGTTTCTCTATATTTGCTTTTGTAGTTTTATACAATTTATTTGAATGTGAGAGCTTTTGTGTGAGCATTCTTTTCTTTGTAGGGCGAACTTATTGTTGTTTTTGTTGTTGATCTAGTATATGTTGGTGAAAGAGCAGAAACGATGACTGCACGCTACTTTAAATAACGTTTCAGACAGATGAGTCGCGATGCGATAAAATCAAAGCACTGATAGCACTGATTGGTCGATTGTTTATGAGTGTAGGCTCGGAATATCGTCCTGAACGGGACTTAAAACTGTTTTAGTTGACCTATGACGTCCTGTAATTTAAGCTAACAGTGCACATGCTGATCGGACGCCACGTTCTGCGGCGTCTGATTTGAGTCTGCACTGTTTGCCAATGCTCAATCCAGTTCTTACAGATAACCCTCTGTACACGGCACTTTGACGTCACAGCGACAAGACACGCACGGTTTGATTTCATTGGCCAACGATAATCATGTGGACAGCTACCTTTAGAAAATTTGGCGTTTGTATGCTATGACTCGCTTGTAAACAATCGATCCAAAAACGAATCAATTGACATCTGCGCCCAACGAAGACCTAATTTAGTCTGCGCAGCCGCGCAATCTGATCATAGTCTTCGTAGTCCGCATAAAGAAAGGGCGGATCCTTGGCTATACAAAATGCTCACAGTTAGGATTCTAATCAGACTGCGCACATGTGAGCACATGTCCGAAAGTACACTTTTTGATGTTGCGGCTCATGGATACTGGGTACGTTGTTGGTCAGCCGCCCTTTTATAGAAAGGACAAAGCTTTTTTTTGTTGCTTTCCTATGTATTATTTTCTTCTGATAAGGGTCTACTTATTGTAGCAATTTCGTTCCTTTTGGAAGGATCAAAAACAACAAAACAAAAATCATCACGAAAACACGCTTATGTAATTTTGACTCCATTAAACCCCACTTTTATATAGTAAAACTAGGTTTACGGTACACATTATTTTTCTTATTTTTGCTAAAAGCATAGGTTGGGGTACTTGTTAGAACCGTCTTGTCGAGGCGATTCTAATGAGTACCCATAATCTATGTTTTAGCAGAAATATGAAAAATATCATATTTTTTTATCTGAAAATTTTCAATTTTTTGGTGGTAAATTGTACACTATATTTGAAATGGCATGTTTTCGTAATGTGCTTCCCCTGAAAATATATCCAAGTCTCTTTTATGCCTGCATTTAGCGTCAAAAGGACAAATAATTAATAATTAAACAGTTCTCGCAAAAGAAACAGAACTAATGTATTTTGGGAACATGAGAAAAAGAATCATTTGAAAGCAATTAGGAAATCGAAAATAACAGTCTTGGTTTCACTGAGTGTGTTTACGAAATGTAATGTAGTTTGCAGTATTGCTCACAACTTATGTTCTCTTTCAAACGGGCCGCTTTATGCGAAAAGGTGTCTTTAGGCATATGCGGACAGCAAAGGCCTAGATCAGCCTGCGCATCCGCGCAGTCTGATCAAGGCCTTCGCTGTCCGCAAACAGACTCATTGGATAATTTGGAATGTTTCAATGAGTGTAAATACCCGGATGAGACTTTGCGCATGGGCAAGATGACGCGAATCCACACATATTGCGCACGCTTTAAAACACCTTTTCACTTGCTTTGGAGCATATATATATACATATGTGGAAACAGTCCCATGTATATCTTGCGTCCCATACAGGAGACACATTAGCAAATAGTGCAGACCCAGATTAGACGCCAAATAACGCGGCGTCTAATCAGGTTCAACGCTACTTTTATAAGATACATGAACTAATAAATAAGGGCATAATAAAACTAACCAGACAATCTTTTATCAGAATTGGACTGGACCAAAGAAATACGATGGGAGAGTCCATAGGATATAAATGGATTTAAAGGAGACAAGATTTTCTACTTTTCTACTCACCCCTTATTGTCTAAACTTTGCGTGTTTTCTTCCAGATTTTCTTTTTTCTATTTATACCCCGCCAAAAGAAAGTGCTGGAGCATTCTGGTTTCACGTTGCACGTCCATGTGTCCCGGCGTCAGTCCGTACACACGACCAGGTAGATATGGTTTTTCACAGTTGGGAGTCCAGACATCATTTTTGACACGAAAATGTAAACATTTAATTTTTGGGTAAAAAGTAGTGTTTTTTTTTTTTGCAAATTTTAAAATGAAAAAAAAATTATTTCAAAATTTTGTTTTGGAAACACTTCTTTAGGGCTTCCTTTTAAAGAAACATTCAACGATATTTTGATATCTTCTGTGGTTTTGCCCCTACACCCGGCCAAAGTTTATATAGATGGAAATTTGCACTATTTGGCACTTAAATTATTTTGTTTAGTATATATATATATATTGGAGTATATATACATGTATATTGGAATGGAACATTGAATATGTTACATTTTAACTGTTAACAAATATTAATGTTTTTATATTTTATACTTCGCTTGGAAAAGTGATGGAATCTTATAGCTGGAATGTACAGGAAGTGTTGAGATCATCTCTACCTGTTTGGTTTCTGACAGTCTGCAAGTCATTACGAAAACTCGCCTACATAAATATACTGAAAATTTCACCACCAAAAACTGAAAGTTTTAAGATAAAAATTCTGATATTTTTCATATTTCTGCTCAAAACATAGATTTTGGGTACTCGTCAGAATCGCCTCGCCAAGGCGGTTCTAACGAGTACCCACAGTCTATGTTTTTGAGCGGAAATAAGAAAAATAATGTATACCCTGTAAACCCCAGTTTTACTATATAAAAGTGGGGTTTAAGGGGTCTAACTTATATAGGCATGTTCTCGTGATGATACGTTTCCTGACTTTGCGCCTCATTGAATTAGCAAGCTTTCAGATAGTCATTTATACAATATAATAACACAACGTAGAGAAATTAAGATGCGCATTGCAAATGCCATGGTAATTTTTCAAGAATCACCATGAATTTTGAGATTTTGTCCTATTTCCTGTAATGATATCCTATTTCCTGTAATGATAATTGCTTTTAAATATCAAGCTGCTTTTGTAGTGCATCAGTACTTTGAGGTTCAGGCCCCATACTGGGCCACAGAGTAGCCATTTGTTTTTTTCTAAACTTTTTAGTTTGCAAAGCCCCATTAAAAGCCCTGCACAGCGGGGTGAAATTTATCTTAAAATCCTACTCAAGGTTCCTGACCCCACCCCACCCCCACCCCCACCCCCATCCACTCTGCCGGCTATTTTTTTGCGGGAAATTATATTCTAGGCACAGCTACGGCACTGTCGGGAATAATCCGAGGTTAAATCAGGCCCTGCCATGTCCCCGCTATCAAATGACTGGTGAATAATTATGTTTGACCAATCAGAATCCAAACAGGCATTTCTGTACAGCCAATAGGAGAGCTCAGTTGAAGTTTAAAATGTTAGTGTTTATGTATATAGTCCTGTTACAGAAAGAGTTTCTTATTGTTTGAAAATAATACTTGAACCGCAGAATCAGAAAATGTACCTACTTACAGTTCATCCAGTGAAGATTCCGATCAGACTGCGCGAATGCGCAGTCTGATCAGAATCTTCACTGGGTGCATAAAGCTGCGCATACTGATTTGAGTCTTTGCCATTACGAAAACACGCCTATTCAAATATATTGAAAATTTCACCACCAAAAACTAAAAGTTTTCAGATAAAAAATTTTGATATTTTTTTATATTTCTCCTCAAACCATAGATTGTGGGTAATCGTTAGAACCACCTCGCCGAGGCGGTTCTAATGAGTACCGACAATCTATGTTTTCTAGCAGAAATAAGAAAACATGTATACCCCTGTAAACCCCAGTTTTACTATATAAAAGTGGGGTTTAAAGGGGTCAAAATTATGTAAGTATGTTTTCGTGATGGCTGAGCGCACATCTAAGAAAGTACGTTTTCTCACGCTTCAACTCACTTGATTTGTATTTCACCCTATCGTCTCTGGAAAGACGTTTATCGTTTGGCGTTTTATTCTGTTAAAAATGTTTTGTTTGTTTTTTTCTGATTGACCATATCTTATCAGGAACCATTTTTTTTTCTATTTCTGCGTTTTGTTTTCTTATATTTATTGTAAAATTAATTTAACGGCCAAACATAGGTCATATCTATGCAATTTCTATAGTAAACTGGATTTTCTGATTTTTTTTTTTCATTATTATTATTAGAAATTAACTTTGCTGTTCTTCACTGATTTTAAATTATTGGTGTTCCATAAAAGTATTGGGAACATTTCAGAAATTTTGAACAAGTGGAACTTGTTGAAAAACCGCATCTAAACTACCTACATGTACCCTATCGATTTTTGCCTATTTTGCTGCCATTTTTACTACGGAAAAATGAAAAAAAATGGATTTTATTTTAAACTACTGAACAGAATAAAACTGTTTCGTGTATGTGTAGTTTCGACAAAAGGTTTTGCATCGAATCGTGACAAACATTTGCTAATTTACTTCTTCTGAGTAAAGCGCCACGCGTAAAAAACGTCTTTCTGAAAAATGTTGAAAATTTACCCTAAGTATTAGGACACTTCATACTTGTCCTGCTATTTGTACAAGTCCATTTGCTACATGTTCATGTTTCTACAGTCGAACCTCAATGGCTCGAACATCTTCGGGACCATGGAAATTCGTTCGAGACATAGGTAGTTTGAGCCACTGAGGGTAATCACGGCACCAGTTCAGGAAGCAGCGATAATTTAGGGAAACCCTTTCGATTTTCTACACAATGACTGTATGTTGAGTGTACTCATTAGAATCGCCAACATACAACATACAATTTCATGATTAAATAAGAAAAAAATCATTAACTATTTGTTTTCTTGAGCTATTGGAAGAATTTTGTAGGGACTGAAAAAAGAGTTCGAATCATCCAAGGTAAACGAGTCATCCGTGTTCGAGACATTGAGGTTATACTGTAAATAACGTCTGAAAGAATGGTAAATAGTGTAGACTCTCATCAGACGCCGCTTAAAGCGGCGTTACACGTCTACTCAGACTCTACACTCTTTGCTCAGACCTGTTTGTCCCAATACCTGTGGTAAACAGATATTATAGAAAGTATACTAAAACAGAATTGGGATTACACTAACGAAAAAAAAACATCTGTTGACTTTTATGCATTTAACTCAATAATCAACGATCGACTGAAGTGCATGACCCGTATTTAACCCTTGTCATGCTGAATAAATTAAGGTGCCACGCCCACTTCTAATTTCCAGCCAATCAGATTACTTGATCCGAGTTTTTGATAGAAATTCACATACTTAATGACAAACAGTGCAGATCAAGGTCAGTTGGCTTCTTCAGAAGCCAACTGATCTGAATCTACATTGTTTGCAAAGACAGGGCATGACGTGATTAGCAAGAGAAGGGTTAATGGCAGCTATTAGCGATTGTGATTTTGTGATTGAGACATTTGGTAAATAATTCATGTATTTTGACCTTTTTCTCATTTTTGTTTTACATTTTCATGCTCGGCAAAGCCTCGGTCAATGAAATCTGGCACTCGGGAAGTCCAATGGGTAGATATAATTGGTATCTATCAGTATGCCAAAAATTATCAAAATATTCCAACGGGTTAAAGGTCATGGCAGTTGTCATTTACTGACCACGCGGGGTCGCTAACTGAACACACATTTTCGCTATATGTAACTGACTACGGGTAGATAGACACAGAAGGTGATTTAGGGCCACCTTTTGGTCGTGCAAATACACATATATACCACCTTATATGCCACAGTCTTAGAAATACTTTTAGTACTAAAAGCTATCCTTTCGACGACAGTAGCGTATTTATGCGTAAAACACTTTTTGAACGACCCGCACAGCCAGATTAATATAGGCAATTTTCCAGTTTCAGTACCGTTTAATACTGTAATATGGTGCATGCGGTGCATAAATAGTATGAACACCAGCTCTGTAATATGTAATGGAGGGCGCGAAAGGCTTCCAAAGTAAGAAAAAATGGTCAAATTTTCGGACCAAAAATGTTCTGTTTACCGTAGTTAACCGTAAGACAATACGGGTATAAGACAATACTAACCCTTGTCCTGATGAACCCGAATAAACCCTGCCTTTGCTAACAGTGTAGATCCAGATCAGTTGGCTTCTGAAGGAGCCAATTGATCTGGATCTGCACTGTTTGCCATTAAGTATGTAAATTTATAGCATTAATCCAGATCTATTAATCTGAAAATTAGAAGTGAGCGTGGCATCTTTATTCAGCAGGACAAGGGTTAAAATACTAAGATTATTAAGCACTACACAAGTGACCAGTCCTTCATAATCTTAGCATGTTAATATATGTTGACTTTGTTTCATTTGTCTATATCAAGGAGCATTATAAACATTAATACGTTTAGTCACAAGAGACTAGAGCCAGTCTATCATTTGACCTGAAAATTAAATTCTAATGCACTCGCGTATGTAACGCGACGTCTGATTGGATAACGTCAAAAATTTGCGACGGTATATTCTGCGATATACTGTCGCAAATCCGACGTCATCACGTAACGTCGCATCTCATTGGCTGGCGTTTGGTTTTACTGCAGCTCACAGCACTTGCCGTTTTGTGCAAATAGTACATTTTTTCAATAGAAAAAAATGAATAAATGCATTAGAATGGGGATAACTGCATCAAATTTGTCATTTGGGGAGGTAAATCGGCGGTTTTACGGTCGCAAATTACGTTTTACGGCTCCGCTGACGCGTCGCCGTAAAACGAAATTTCCGACCGTAAAACCGCCGATTTACCTCCCCAAATGCCAAATTTGAAAGCAGTTATCCCCTAAATACGTTTAGTCACAAGAGACTAGAGCCAGTCTATCATTTGACCTGAAAATTAAAGTATCAACAAGAAGAAATCCTTTACAGAGATTGGAAGCAAATGTGTCTAATGTACCATCTAGTGATCCTGTTCGTCTCCTGAGGTGCCACTTTTCAGAATTTGTTGACCATTAAGAAGACTTTGCCAAGGAATTCTTTGGATCATATCTAAAGAAGACATTTCACTTACTGCGACAGCTTTGGTTCTCTTCGGTTCTCATCGAGAACCGTCAGCAAGTCAAGGTCAAAGTCTATTGACGGGCCCCACCGACGGCACTTAAGGCCTTGGAAGTTCGGTTACTGAGGCACATTTTCAATAAAACATGTGTCTTGCATCTGTCGCGGTCTGGTCAAGGTCACAATGTGATGCTGTTTCTCGATGAGAACCGAAACTATCATAGTAAATGTGGTCAAGGTCACAGTCTGATGCTGTTTCTCGATGAGAACCGAAACTGTCACAATATGTGACATTTCTTCTTTTGATATAATCAAAAAGAATTCTTTGGATAATATATTCTATCATGATGGACCTACTCATTGTGCTTTCGACATCTTTCAAAAAGGCATTTTTTTTTTGTTGTTTTTTTTTTTGTTTTTTTTGTTTCGGGCTCGGCGCTTTACGCAGAAGAAGTAACTTTGCAAACTTTTGTCATGCTTAAATGCAAACACATTTGTCATAACTACCTATGCACAAGAAAATTTATTCTAATCATTATTATTACTTTTTTATTTATTGATTTAAATATTTGCACTTTTTCCATAGCAAAAATTCATGCAACTTATGCGGAAGTCTGTAGGCTTGGTTACTTGGAGGCAGATTTTTAGTAAGTTTCGCTTGTTAAAAAATTCTGAAATTTTCACAATATTGTTATGAACCATCAGTATTTTAAAATTAGTGAAGAAAAACAAAAAATATTATTTGATAAAAAAAGTCCAAACAATGCATTTTAATGTAGAAAATGTACACATCGGACTCCTATTTTTTGGCTATAAAACTATTTTTGCAGTAACTGTAAAAAATAACTGTAAAAAAGCACAGGAACAGAAACGACAAATCGTTCCTGATAAGATAGTGTCAATCAGAAAACCAATGTTTCCATGCAGAATATAACGCCAAGCGAAAAACTTCCTTTCTAGGGATGTCGAAAGCACAGTAGTTCTGCATCGGTACAATGTGTGCTGATTGCATCTTTCACATCTTTGTACATAGTTTTCACCTTATTAATAAGAATTTCTTGATATATGCTTTATATTTTTACTAAAATTGTTTCTTGTTTTTTATTTGATTTTTTTGACAGTTTTGAGATTTTGAAATAAAACTGCAGAGCACAATTTCATATTTTTCGTCTAATTCTGTTCTTCACACATGTATTTTCATAACCTTCATATAATTCAGTTCTACACGCATGCATGCATTTTTTTTTTGCTAGAGCCGTAAGGACAAAATGATGCAACGCATGACTTAACCTGCAACAAGTATTATGCGGCCAGCGAAGACTCAGATCAGACTGCGCATCCGCGCAGTCTGATCAGAGTCTTCGCTGATCGCATGTGCCTTGTACAGCCTCTGGGCTATCCAAAGAGGGAAGAAAAAGAATCCTTATTATATTTGGTGGATGTACATAGTGATCTGAATCTTTGCCGGTCACACAGGCAGTGTGGTGAATCCACGTGACCAAATTACTAGGTACACGGAGTTTGCTATTCTTTTTAGCTCCGCATAAGGTAGGATTTTTAAGAATAATTCTATTCATACCAAATGGAATTTGTTTAAATAAAGCGCAGAGTACGCGGAAAGTCAAGCTCTTTCTGGTGATGTAAGCGCTATTCTGCTATCTGGTCTAATTCTCGAGAACATTCGAAGAATGTTTTTGCTGTCAATCTGGGCCACCGTGACAATGTACATGAATTTTGACGAAAAACAGTCTCCGAATGTTCTCGAGAATTAGACCAGATTGCAGAATAGCGATTACAGCACCAGAAAGAGCTTGATTTTCCGCGTACTCTGTGCTTATTTGAACAAATTCCATCAGGTATACATTGAGATATTCTAAAAAATCCTACCTGATGCGGACCTAAAAGTAGTAACAACCTATGCGCACCTCGTCATTTGGTCACGAGGATTCCCCACACTGACAGGTCTTATTACAGGTTTGTCGTGCGCTGGCTCAAATAACTGAGCCGTAGTGTGGCAAAACTTACTTACTGGCACTCACCCTTCGAAGACTCAAAGCATTCTGTGGTGTTCTCATAATCTAATCAGTCTTCGTTGTCCTCATTAAGAGACTTTGCATCCTTGTCTATCAGACAAAGCGCCCGGTGAAGATTCTAATCAGACTGCGCAAATGCACAGTCTGATTAGAATCTTCGCTAGGCTCACCTGTCCCAAGGTATGTTTTCTGACATTGTGACTTAAATATTTTCTGTTATGATTTATTCAACAACAATTGTTTTTGACATTTAACCTTTTCGCCCTCGCATTGCTGGCATGGACTCTGAATTTTGGACACATCAGTTGCTGCAAATAAGGGTTTCATTCACAAAAAAAGGTAAGAGAAAAGTCAAGGGAGTGCCACAATCACAAACCGCAGCCCTTTCCAGACACCAAGAGGAAGAGGAAACTGACAAATCTAAACAAGCACAAATCGAACAAACGTACGAAAAGCACTAAGATTAGCTCTCTCTCTTCTCCAAGCGAGGTAATCGCAAAACTAAAGGACTGAAAAACACAAGAACAAAATGACAAACGGTAAGACATACAACAAATCGCCTCGTAAAATAAACCACAAAGCAACAAAGAGTAAGACTAACACCGGGATCACCGCCTTAGAACACAAATCAATAACAGAATTGTAAACAGTGTACATCCAGATAACACGAGTCGTCTCATCTGGATCTACACAACAATCGAATCTCAAGACTCGAACAAATCTGGGACCATGTAAATATGTTCTAGACATGGGTAGTTTGAGCCACTGAGGGTAAATTACAGCATCAGGTCAGGAGTTAAATTTAGGGACATCTATTCGATTTTCTATAAAACAAAAGTATGTTGAATGTACTCATTAGAGTCATCTCGATGAGGCATTTAAATGAGTACACAAAACATACATTTTCATGATGAAATAGAGAAATTTCCTTAAAATATCCCGAAGTATTTGTTTTCTTAAACTATTGGTAGAATTTCCTAGGGACTCAAAAACGAGTTCGTGTCAGCCAAGGTAAACGAGCTATATGTGTTCGAATCATTGCGAGTCTTCTGTCTTTGCAAAGGTATCTCTCTTGGCCTTCAGGGATGATACTGGGGTTATAATAAACAGTGAAGGAAATCCTGTCTTTACAAACAATGTCAAAGTACAGTAGGCTTGGGCATCCGCAAAATTTGATGAAGATCTTCGCTGTTCTATAAGGTATTAAGGAAAAACGACAAACTTTTAGGGAAGGCAACCCGGTCAAAATTGTTTGCATTACGAAAACACGCCTATTCAAACATAGTGAAAATTTCACCTCCAAAACCTGAAAATTTTCAGATAAAAATACTCTGATATTTTTTCATATTTCTGCTCAAAACATAGATTCTGGGTACTCGTTAGAACCGCCTTGACAAGGCGGTTCTAACGAGTACCCACAATCTATGTTTTGAGCAGAAATAAGAAAAATAATGTATACCCCTGTAAACCCCAGTTTTACTATATAAAACTTGGGTTTAAGGGGGTCAAAATTATATAGGCATGTTTCCGTGATGGCTTCCTTTCAGAGTAGAAGCCTAAGCACTGACAGCACTGTGGGAAGATAAATATATGATAAATGAGTCTTACCTTTAAAGGCCACATATTCCTAAAAAAAAGACATTTTATTATCCAAGAAAGGTTAAATGAATTGTTATATTGTATTAATTTAATACAATCACAAAATGTGGCAACCGACAGCTTGTAAAATTTCAGTTAGTCTCTCGTTCTTGAAGTGAATCAAATTGAAATGATTTTTTATTATATCTCTGAATTAATGTTGGCAACATTAATTCAGAGATACAATAAAAAATCATTTTATTTTTGATTCACTTCAAGAACGAGAGACTAACTTCAAAAACGAAACACTGACTCAAATTTTACAGGCTACCAACTGCCATATTTTATGATCGTATTAATAACATATATTTATTTATAAAACCTTTCTTGGATAAAAAAAAATGTTTTTGTTTTTTTAGGAATGTGGAGCCTTTAAAGAACGTCCTCATAATTAGTTTTGTCTAATATGAGGCCAGACACAGGTTGCGCGAGTTCCAGTCACCCATTCATGTCCTATTCTATTATTGCTCATACACTCGATAAATCAGCCAATCAGATTGAGTCACGCGGTGGTGCCGAATATATTACAAGTGATACATCAACAGAACTTGTGAGCTTGGTTGCCTAGTGGTAAGCGCACGCGACTTTTAAGCTGGATGTCATGGGTTTGAATCCCGCTCGGGTCAAGACCATTTTCAGACCATTAGTACGCCAAGCTCATACTCGATGTGCCCTGGGTTGAGTATAAAGTGGACAAGGCGGCGCTTGGTGACAGTCAGCGGCACCAAGTGTGCATGGGTGATCCATGAAAGCAAGGCTGTACAAATACATGTACATAGCAATCGCCGCTGCCTCTATGTGCCTCGGGTGCCTAGTAGCGTTAAAGATCCGCACAACAACAACAGAACTAGACAATTTATTGTGCCTGTTATGGTTTAGTACCCTGGGAACCCTGCATTGAAGTACTAAACTGAACATCACGAAAACATACCTATATAATGTTGACCCCCTTAAACCCCACTTTTATATTGTAAAACTGGGGTTTACAGAGGTATACGTTATTTTTCTTATTTCTGCTCAAAAATTTAGATTGTGTGTACCCACAATCTATGTTTTGAGCAAAAATATGAAAAATATCAGAATTTTTATCTGAAAATTTTCTTCTTTTTTGGTGGTAAAATTTTCAGTATATTTGAATAGGCTTGTTTTCGTAATGACAACAACAACAGAATGAGTCCGTTCTGGTCTGGCTTTCAAAGAGTCGGGACCGTAGTAAATAAAACCCAGTAGGGTTATTTATCTAAACAGACGTAGGCGTACTTGAAATACATGTAATGGTTTTTCTACTATTTGCATGAATTTATCTTGCATACCATTTTTAAGATATAGGCGTAGACAATATATAGATAAAATGAGACAAATAAGTGCATCGGTTCTTTATCCACAGTATGCCGTTTACCCTATGCTTGTTGTCTCAACTAAAATGCGGGACTAGCTTGAGCACTGGAATGGATTGAAAAGAATAATTATATTGGAAAAATCTACATAAGATTATATGAAAGGTGTTTCGCCACAATTTTGTAGCTATTCTAAAAGGTTACCATTTCAGCACTTTATAACTTTATGACATATAGGGATCAAACATGTTTTTTATGCATTAACATTCGCCAGGTCCCGTGGGAGTTGTTGAAAACCGAGGCCGATTGAAAAACCATGTTCGATCGCTATTATTGCATAAAAAATGAAATCATTTGCTACATTTCGCGTTATTTCTTGCACTATTTTGTTTCGCCTTTTCACCGATGTCGCGCGAACGTAATTTCCACGGACTATGCTCGTTCTAGGACAGGGCAGTACACATTTCGTGACGGCAGCAAATTCTGTGGCCCCGGTATGAGCATATTGAAAGTTACGTAGCCGTGCGCGTGAATTGCCTTGTTAATACACGGATTTTAGCCGGTTAATGCACGGCTGCTAATTACGTGCGACACTGCTTTTTATGCAATAAATATAGATTACTTTTGTGTTGATAATTTCACTTTTCATGTGGGTGGATGCATTGGAACTACTTAGCGCAATTTGTAGCATTCTCGGGAGGCTCATTCTTGTAGATGCCCACGGGACGAGATCTCATTTGTCTCTCGAATTCACCTTTTGTATTGTGGAATTTAGCTGATTTAGAGAAGATTTTCATGTAAAGAACCCAAAACCATTCCGTATTAAAACCAACATTTACTGTGTGCAAAGCGTAGACCAACATTTTTTGAAAGCTAATGCTTCTACAGGTATAGATGTTTTCATTCATTGCCTATATAGTATTTACAGGTTAATCAAAGTAACATGCAGCTGGAACACATCATTGCACAACATCGACTTAATGTTGATTATCAACTTTAATCGACGTTGTTTTAACGTTGTGCGCCTGCTGGGTTTCTGCAGGTACAAAAGCTGGATTGGATACTATACTTGCCATAAAACGTACCTTCTGAAGTACCCCTACCAAAGACTCAAATCAGCCTGCGCATCTGCGCAGTCTGATCAGAGACTTTGTTGTCCGCATAAAGGAGCGTTACATCAATAGAGACCTAGAATACACCCTGGGAAAATTTTAACTGCTCACATGAAAATACCAAAAGACTTCAGACAGAAAAAAACAAAAGAAAAAAAAAAAAAAAAAAAAAAAAAAAAAAAACGGGCGACAGTGAATTCGTATATATTCTTTGTTCTACCAGACACAAACTGCTCACGTGACATTACCGGTTGACTTCCGATGAGACAAATACGGACAAAAGCGAAATCATATATTTACTCTTTACCCCGTCAGACTCAAACTGCTCTCTTGACATTTCCAGTAGAGCTACAATGAGACAAAACGACAGTAAAAGTCATATCAAGTCTTCATTCTACCAGACAAAAACTGCTCGCATGAAAATAATAGTAAACATAAAGTGAGACAAAAAAGAAAAAAAAAAATGAAAATAAAATAAATAAAAAAACAAACATAAAATAATATGAAATAAAAACGGACATCATATTAACTCTTTATTCCACCAGATACAAACTGCTCACATGAAGACACCGATAGACTTACAATGAGACAAAAACTGCTTACAATGAGACAAAAGAAAACGGACGACAGAAAATCGTATAATTTCCATACCGCACCAAATACAAACTGCTCACATGAAAACACCGGTAGACTTACAATGACAAAAATAAATAAATAAATAAATAAATAAAAATTAAAAAAAAAACGGACAACATATAAACTCTTTATCCTACCAGATACAAACTGCTCACATAAAAATACCGATAGACATACAATGAGACAAAAACGAACAACAGAGAACTCATATAAACTCTTTCGCCAACCAGATACAAAATGCTCACATGAAAATACAGACATGCTTACAAAGAGACAAAAACGAACAACAAAGAACTTATATAAACTCTTTCGCCGACCAGATACAAAATGTTCACATGAAAATACAGACATGCTTACAAAGAGACAAAAACGAACAACAGAGAACTCATATAAACTCTATATTCCACCAGAAACAAACTGCTCACATGAAAATACCCATAGACTTACAATGAGACAAAAACGAGCAACCAAGAATTCATATAAACTCTTTATCCCACCAGATACAAGCTGCCCACATGAAAATACTAGTAGATTTATAATGTGACAAAAATGGCAACAGTGACAATATATGAGTTATTCATCCTGGACACAAACTACTCACACAAAACACAAAGTAGATTGTAAGAGAAAAACTGGCGACAGAGAAATCATGTATACACAAGGTCGCCCTCACGTTATATTTCTTCGGATTCTCTTACACGTACTACACGCCAGTGCTGGTTATATTTTTTATTTCCTAATGGATCATTGAGCCCTTTCCCGTTTCTTTTGAAAATCGAATACTGCTTAAACTTGTGCTAAGGGGCGTATACACCTTCGCAAACTACAGTCGAACTTCAATGGCTCGAACATCTTTTGGGGCCATGGAAATTTGTTCGAGATATGGGTAGTTCGAGCCACTGACGGTTAATCATGGCGCCAGGTCAGGAAGTAAATGGCGATAATTTAGGGAAATCTTTTCGATTTTCAAAACAATAATTGAATTTTGTGTGTACTCATTAGAATCGCCTTGATGAGGCGATTCTAATGAGTGCACACAACATAAAATTTCATAATAAAACACGAAAATTTCCCTTAATACTTGCTTTCTTGAGCTATCGGAAGAATTTCGAAGGGACTAAAAAAATGAGTTCGAATTAACTATGGTAAACGTGTCATCGGTGTTCGAGCTATGGAGGTTTGACTGTACAATGCTGTATATAAAGAGTCTGAATCGAACCGAGACTCCGATTTGCTTTTGTCTATGTACATTACGAAAATATGCCCATTCAAATACAGTTCTGTCGCTATCTCGAACTCGTTTATCTCGAATAACCGCTTATATCGAATAATCGCTTATCTCGAAGTGAAAATCTGGCGCCAAGTCAGGAAGCAAATGGCAATAATTTAGGGAAATCTTTTCAATTTTCAACACAATAATTGGATGTTGTGTGTACGCCTCGATGAGGCCTAAACATGAAAATTTAACAACAGGTAAAAATATTTTGGAAAAGAGGGAAATTGCTCCAAAGGTGCAATTTCTCCTCTTTTCCACAATATTTTCAATATATCTCTAACTTCATATATATTAATTAAATGTGGTTAATCGAATTATTTTTTTCCTTAACTCTGCAAATCTGATATGTCCAGGTACGGATATCTCGAAGTATTTCAGAGAGTCCCTAGGAATTCGAGATAACGAGAGTCGACTGTATACTGAAAATCTTACCACCAACAAATGAAAATTTTCAGATAAAAAATTCTGATATTTTTTTTTTATATTTCTGCTCAAAATATAGATTGTGGGTACTTGTTAGAACCGCCTCGACGACCTATGTTTTTGAGCAGAAAGAAAAAAAAAATAAAATATACCCCTGTAAACCCCAGTTTTACTATATAAAAGTGGGATTGAAGGAGGTCAAAACTATATAGACATGTTTTCATGATGACATGTTCTTTGTTTCTAAAGGCAACGTTTAGATTATTATTTCCCTGATAAAGGAGTCTGAATTAACACGACTCTGATACGGTAACGGAACAGTATATTCGGCGTTTCTTAACAAGCTCTTCCAGCAGCCACGCAACGCTGCAAAAAATATAGTTTTAATACTG
Organism: Anodontia alba; assembly: GCA_964016985.1. Classification (NCBI taxonomy): domain Eukaryota; kingdom Metazoa; phylum Mollusca; class Bivalvia; order Lucinida; family Lucinidae; genus Anodontia; species Anodontia alba. Next base: position 11,937,462 of record OZ024838.1, on the reverse strand, counting down.
ATTCAACCTAGTTGGCTTGTGCGGTCCAACCGACACATACAGAAGCTGTAAATCAGGCCCTAAGTATTAAAAGAATCGCAAGTTACAATTCTCTTTTTTTTCTGATTTACTTACACGGAACACTACAACCATTTAATAACAATATGGCTAGGTTCCAAAGCAAAACCCGTGCAGCTAAACAACAGCGTTGTATCGAAAAACAAAAATGTATAGATTACAGAGGAAAATGGCCATATCAAAGACTATATTGAAAAGCCATGAACTGCATTTTATATAGCCATAAAGGGCCATTTTTCTATATTATTAGTATACATATTTTGTTATGATAAAACACTTTTAGAGTCCACTTTAAACACAATATACGAGGGTACTCAATTTTAGATGAAAAGCATGCCTTTGCATAACTAGCCATGTTTGAATTCAATATCTTATTAAAGAATGACTCGATACGTGTGCAATTTTGTACCCATGCATAAAACATATATTGAAACAAAGCATGAAAATCGTGACCGTCTCGGTTCATCGGAAATGGGATAGGCTGGTTACTTATTGAATCACCCTCGTAAATGAAGATACCCAAGTAATGCCACAATCACAAAGCACAGCCCTGCCGAGGCACCAAAAGAAGGAGAGACGACAAAGAAGAACCGTCACAGAGGAACCGCCTTGGAACGGTCAGTTGAAAAACAATATTCTTATTAAAACGTCTCATTTTCATCACGAAAACATGCCTATATAACTTTGACCCCTTTAAACCCCATTTTTATATTTATAAAACTGGTGTTTACAGGGTATATATTATTTTTAATTTTTCTGCTCAAAAACATAGATTGTGGGTACTCGTTAGAACCGCCTCGTCAAGGCGGTTGTAACGAGTACCCACAATCTATGTTTTGAGTAGAAATGTGAAAAATATCAGAATTTTTTATCTGAAAATTTTTATTTTTTGGTGGTAAAATTTTCAGTTTATTTGAATAGACGTGTTTTCATAATGACTACCTGAATTGTTTTATAACAAACCGTCTTTAAAGGGGGTTCCAGTGTTTCAGCTTACAGAATGATCCATAAGATGATTTGCCACAGCATAACCTTTAACCCTTAAAGCGCCAATCACAACAATTGTCGCCTGCCTTGTCATCTGCTTGTGATTTTAAAAGTCATTTTTGCAAACAGTGTGGACCCAGATCAGACTGCTCCTCTAGAAGCAGTCTGATCTGGGTCCATACTGTTTGCCTGTATGCAAAAATAGGTTTGAAAAGTTTGCAAGAATATTCAGCAGACGATATAAACAGACGACATTTTCAGATGCAGGTTTTCTTGGCGCTTTAAGGGTTAACATTATTGGTATAATTGGTTGCTTTCTTATATAAACATGTGCTTGGAGATGGCTAAGACTATAAAAGAGAGGCGTACATAGTGTCTGGAAATAGTTCTCTCCAAATGCATGTATTCGGCATCCAACTGATGTTTGGTTTATCGATACCAGTGGACAAGACATCGAGGTATGGCTTAACATTTTATATGCATAGCAGGAAAAAGGGGCGGTGGTTAAGCAATTTTACACTCACAAACAGTAATATGGACTTGTTGAAGAAAATAAGTTATCGAGGCGGTTCTAACGACTACCCACAATCTAAGTTTTGAGCAGAAATATGAAAAATATCAGAGTTTTTATCAGAAAATTTTCATTTTTTAAGTGAAGTTTTCAATACATTTGAACAGGCGTGTTTTCGTAATGAAAAAATAAACTTACAATTTTGCTATGATTAGCACGGGCTCCAATATATGTAATTTGTCATCACGAAAACATGCCTGTATAATTTTGACCCCCTTAAACCCCACTTTTATATAGTAAAACTGGGGTTTACAGGGGCATACATTATTTTTCTTGTTTCTGCTCAAAAACATAGATTGTGGGTACTCGTTAGAACCGCCTCGTCGAGGTGGTTCTAACGAGTACCACAATCTATGTTTTTGAGGCGATTCTAACGAGTACCCACAATCTATGTTTTTGAGCAGATATATGAAAAAAAAATCAGAATTTTTATCTGAAAATTTTCAGTTTTTGATGGTAAAATTTTCAGTATATTTGAATAGGCATGTTTTCGTAATGTAATTTGTTAACACTAAAATCAAAAGCTGTACAATTTATTGTGATGTTGGAAGACAATTTGGACATGCTTTATATAAAACAACTATACAGCAAGGCCCAGTTGTTCAAAGCTAACGACGTCGTTAGTTAACGATTCGTTAAAATTTACATCGAGTGACACGCAAATATTCTGAAATTTGTTGCTGAAAAAATGTAAGTAGCTTTTGCAGTGCAAAAGTTACTCACATTTTTCAGCAAAAAATTTCAGAAAATTGTATATTGAATCCGCTAAAACAGTTAACGAAATGACCCTTAACGAGCTCGTTAAGCTAACGAAGCTTTGAACAACTGGGCCCTGGATTTGTATACACTGCATTTCGCGAAACGTGGCATGTTTCTACGATAGTCCAGTTGATATTTAACAAATATCAAATTATACGAAATCTTGGGTATTCAGATTAACGTCATAGACCAAAAAGAAAATAATAGAATCTTGTACACTATAATTTCCAGAGGGAATCTTGTACACTATAAGTTTCTCAAACTGCAATATATCAGTAAGAAAATGACACAAGTTAGCTCTCTGGCGATGGAGGCGTTTGCGTGTAGTAGCTATGTTATTAATGTTACCATCAAAACAATAAAAATACTTTGTTGTATACTAAAGTATCCCTATTCTTGCTTACTAGCAAAAGCCTATTATTATCACCTATGGCAGTAAAAGTTAAAGAATCAAATTGTTGTTCGATTTTACCTGCTACATTGAAGATTTTAGTACTTTAGTATACCCTTGTCCCATATCTCTATGTAAACATGAACAAAATTTACGCCGGTACTTGGAAGTTAACGTCTAAATATTTTGTCTTATTTATATCTAAACATCAACTGTACAGATGAATTCATCGCTAGACGGGTGTATTTACCTGTCAGTGTCTCTACAAATTCTGCAGACGACAACTTGGTGACATTTTTTCTTATTTTCATTAGAAAATAGGATTCGACATTTTATGCAATTTTAAGGAAAAAACGAATAATACATGTATTTCAAAGCGTCATCTGCTGAAATTACCCAGCATGCTGAGCGTTAAGTTTAACCCTTAAACTGCCAATCACAACTATTTTTGTCTGCTTTGTCATCTGCTTGTGATTTCAACAGTCATTTTAGCAAATAGTGTGGACCCAGACCAGACTGCTCATCTAGCAGTCTGATCAGGGTCCATACTGTTTGCCATTATGCATAAAAAAATAAGTTTGAAAAGTTTGCAAGAATAGTCAGCAGACGACATAAACAGATGATATTTTCAGATGCAGGTTTTCTTGGCATTTTAAGGGTTTAGTACTTTTGTTTATGTTGAAGTTTCACGGCCCAATCAACCAATTGAGGTACTTTCGAGTGCGATCAGTTTACCTAACCACCCTTTTTTTCTGGGCAGTCCTCTAAGCGGTTAACACGTACTTGTGCACATTAATTCGCTAGAAACTGACAACTGCCCGTCTTGAATCAGCTGAAGGGTGTATCAATAGACCTGTATATTTTGTAATGTTAAAGGTTACCATTTAAAGGTTATAGAAACTGACAACTGCCCGTCTTGAACCAGCTGAAGTGTGTATCAATAGACCTGTATATTTTGTAATGCTAAAGGTTACCATCTAAAGGTTATAGAAACTGACAACTGCCCGTCTTTAATCAGCTGAAGTGTGTATCAATAGACCTGTATATTTTGTAATGCTAAAGGTTACCATCTAAAGGTTATAGAAACTGACAACTGCCCGTCTTAAATCAGCTGAAGTGTGTATCAATAGACCTGTATAGTTTGTAATGCTAAAGGTTACCATCTAAAGGTTATAGAAACTGACAACTGCCCGTCTTGAATCAGCCGAAGTGTGTATCAATAGACCTGTATATTTTGTAATGCTAAATGTTACCATGTAAAGGTTATAGAAACTGACAACTGCCCGTCTTGAATCAGCTGAAGTGTGTATCAATAGACCTGTATATTTTGTAATGCTAAAGGTTACCATGTAAAGGTTATAGAAACTGACAACTGCCCGTCTTGAATCAGCTGAAGTGTGTATCAATAGACCTGTATATTTTGTAATGTTAAAGGTTACCATCTAAAGGTTATAGAAACTGACAACTGCCCGTCTTGAATCAGCCGAAGTGTGTATCAACAGACCTGTATATTTTGTAATGTTAAAGGTTACCATCTAAAGGTTATAGAAACTGACAACTGCCCGTCTTGAATCAGCCGAAGTGTGTATCAATAGACCTGTATATTTTTAATGTTAAAGGTTACCATCTAAAGGATATATATTGCCATTTGGACTTTATTATGTCCAACAATTGTAGTTTAAAAAATGATTAATAAGTATGATTGACAAGGAGTTTATATATTTGTAAACTTTTTTATCATATCCATTTTTTAATCTAGAGACCCACAATTAAAAAAAAAGGTAATTGGCAATCCGAACCTGAATTTTTATGGCGACTTCGTCTATAAATTCAGAAAGATTGTTGGCAAAACTGATTTTTCGGTACAATTTAAAAAGATTGTCATTCGCTACAAAATTTTACGACATGGATATTATTTTGCAATCTGCATGTATGGTTGTGAATTCAATTACTTTGATATCTTTGCTCGACTCTTATTTGCATAAAGGCGGGTCGGTCCTCAGACTAAATGACATCCTTCCCAATCTGTTTCAGATGGTCGGCGCCTGTCTGTCAATGTTTGTAGTCGAATTTCATCGTGGTTTCGTGTGTGTGTGTGTGTGTGTGTGTGTGTGTGTGTGTGTGTGTTTGTGTGTGTGTATGTGAGTTTGTGTGTGTTTCAGATCGCCATTGATTCATTGCCTTGTTTCATCACAGTAGGTTTATAATATGTGTTTCACTGTGATGTTTTTGATATGAGACAGAGGACCCCTATGAGGTCCGAACATACAGTGAACCCTCGTTACAACGACAGCATTTGTTTCCCAAGACAATGCCATTAAATGAGTTTGCTGTTGTACAGATTACTTCATGAGTATTTTGATATATAAGAAAGGTCTTGTTTTGTTCTTATTTCCTCATATAACATATGTTTTGGATATTTGTAAAAATCGCTCTAAAAATATTCAAAACTAATATTGAACGCATATCCAAGCTTCGAAAATGCGCTGCTCGAATCATCCTGCGAGCAAATTAATATACCCCATCAGTAGATATGTTCAGTCAGCTGGGATGGCTGTCAATTCCGGACAGACTTAAATATAATAAGGCTGTCTTGACATACCGAGCAATAAATAATTTATCCCCTGAATATATAACACAACTTCTAAAACCAGTATCCGAGGTACACACTCTTAACCTGAGGTCATCAGAAAATGGCTCACTTTATGTGCCGAAAGCACGGACAGCACTTTTTGATGGCTCTTTTTCGTGTTCCGCACTAAGACTATGGAATGCTCTACCTCAAACAGTAAAAACATCGGGGTCACTCTCTACCTTTAACCAGTCTATTAAAGCAACATTTTAACCCTTTATTAAATGATTTTAAATGATATACCATGTGTAAAATTATCGCTGAAACCGTTATTGTAACTGAATTGAGAGCTTTTATGACCTAACATAATTGTTTTAGATATTGGTTTTATGCGTTCGTCAAATCTTAAAGCACTTACAAAAACTGTGATAACATACAGATTTGTCTTTGATATAATTAAGTGCCATGTTTGGTTTTAAATCACTTGCACATACCTGTTAGCGCTTTTTATTTGATAAAAACTTTATATAAGCATTCACTTCGCTACAAGCTACTTTTGTCCCATGAATTTCTTAGCTATTAGTTAAGTCTTGTTGTATATATGTATATAAATTTTAGTTAGAGGACCACAAGGTAGAATAGTTATTTATAGCTAATTGTGTCATCCTCTTTAAACATTGTTTAAATAAAAATAAAAAATAAATTTCTTTAAAGTAATTATTACAATATTCTGGCATAATTTGTGACTAATTGTTACCAATTAAGCGAAGGTTTCTTGAAAGTCAAATTGTCATTATAACGAATTTGTCCTTGTATCGAGTGTCGGTATAAAGTGGGTTCCCTGTATTTGTACTTTTGGAGAAACATCAGAATTAAGGGTGGGGTTTCGCGAGAGTAGAACTGGTTTAAACTTCTCAGTATTTTTCTACTGGTCATTTTAAGGCGGTTCCTCTGTTGCAGTTCTGTTTTGCCTCTGAAGTTTCATCTGTGGCGTTTGTTTTGTCTTTATTTGTTCCTACGAGTAATCTTTCCTTCTTGTTGACGCCTCGAGAGGGCTGTGCTTCGTGATCCATTTCGAAAACATGCCTACTCAAATACAGTTGACTCTCGTTATCTCGGCCTCGCTTATCTCGAAGTAAAAATCTGGTCCCTGCCTAAACATGAAAATCTAACAACAGGTAAAACATATTGTGGAAAAGAGGAGAAATTGCTCCTAAGGGAGCAATTTCTCCTCTTTTCCACAATATTTTCAGTTTATCTCTAATTTCAAGAGTCCAGTCACATATATATATATATGTTAAATGTGGTTGATCAAATTATTTTTTCCTCAATTCTGCAAATCTGATATGTCGAGGTACGGATATCTCGAAGTATTTCAGAGTCCCTTGGAATTCGAGATAACGATAGTCGACTGTATAATGAACTTTTTACCAACAAAAAATGAAAATTTACAGATAAAAAATAAAATCGGATATTTTTCATATTTCTGCTCAAAACATAGAATATGTTCCAAGGCGGTTTTTCTGTCATGGCTTTATTTTGTTATAGTTCGTCTTTGAATGTGTGAGTCGCTTACATCTTTTTGTTTTGGATAGCCATTTGGCCACTTTGTGGGAAAGTAACTGTCCGTTTGGCTTTCTGCTAGTGATGTTTCCCTTCGGAACCAGTTATTTCGTGGCTGTGTGTCTTTCCCTTTGATGTCTCTGATGGGAGGTGTGGGATAAATGTATCGATTCCTGATCATTGCCTTCCTTTCTATTATTCAATAAGTACATGTTCATTTTTTTTTTTTTTTAATTTTCAGATTATAGTTATGAAATATAAGCCATACTCACCAAAGAAAAAGTATTTTCTTAGATCAAAAGCATCACTTTACTCTTGAAATTGCATAGTTCAGTCTATTTTTCTTTCACTGTAAATTTAAAATTCGGGCAACTGTTTGAGAACAAAACACAGAAACAGAAAAAAAAAACAAAAAAACTTTTTTTTCTGATACGTATGGTCAATCAGAACAAACCATTTCAATTTAAGATAAAACACCAGGCAAAAAGCGTCTTCCCTAATGATGTCGAAAGAATAGTTGTCACATCAATGCCTTTGTCCTTTGTTGTTACATTCTGCGGTATTTAATGATTCTGTTAGTGGACAGCGAAGGCTCTGATCAGGCTGCACGATTTTTCTTGGTGATCGTCATATGGACCTGGCTAAGCCAAAAAAAAAAAAAAAAAGTCTCTTCCAGCAAATCCAAAATGCAGACTAACTTTAATCAGCGCGTGCTCCTAGTCACATCTATCACGAAAACATGCCTATATAATTATGACTCCCTTAAACCCCACTTTTATACAGTGAAACTGGGGTTACAGGGGTATACGATATTTTTCATATTTCTGCTCAAAACATAGATTGTGTGTACTCGTTAGAACCGCCTCGGCGAGGCCGTTCCAACGAGTACCCACAATCTATGTTTTGAGAAGAAATATGAAAAATATCAGGGTTTTTTCTCTGAACATTTTCAGTTTTTGGAGGTGAAATTTTCTATATATTTGAATAGGCGTGTTTTCGTAATGAAAGCTTTTGTCTCGTGTTGTTATATACTACAGAATTTGATAAATCTGTTGTCGGACAGCAAAGGTCCTGATCAGGCTGCGCGGACGCGCAGACTGATCTGGGCTTTCGCTGTCCGCATATGCCCAAAGACAATTTTTCGCATGGCTCGGCCCATATAATGAACTGGCATTCTAGTGAAATAAACACTGAACCCATAAAACAAAAAGAAAGATAAACCGACAAATGGACAGGGGCAAAGCATTTTCTACAATATTGCTTGTTCGCCCATCGAAGACCCAGACCAGCCTGCGAATCCGTGTAGGATTATCGGAGTCTTCGCTGTCCACCTGAGGACGCTTTGGACCCTTAGCTGGTGATCCGTAGAGTGCCCAGTAAATCTCTGGTCAAATTGCGTGGATGCACAGGTTGTTCTTAGTCTTCGCTGGGCGCACATGCAATCTTGTAAGAAATGCTTTGCCTTGGCTCTTTTTTACTCTTTTTTATAAAGACGCCTCAGTCTTTACTAGCAAACATGATTAATAGAGCCATAACGTCAGAGCGTACTTTCAGACAGGTGAACCCAGAGAAGATTTAGATCAGCCTGCGCATGAGCACAGTCTGAGTAGAATCTTCACTGGGCGCATTTTTGACAGCGAAGGATGCCAAGTTTCCTCATGTGAACAAATAAGTTTCTGATCAGACTGCGCGGACGCGCAGGCTTGTTTGAGTCTACGGTGGGCGCAGGCTTGTCAGAAGGTGCATTTCTGACATTACTGTATAGCAATGGCAAAGAAAGAGGTAAGGGAATGCTTCTTAAAGTCAATTCACTGAGCCATCTGATTAGGGTTCGTACTCCGGTTAACATATTATTAACCCTTGTCCTGCTAAATAAATTAAGATGCCACGCCCACCTCCAATTTTCAGCCAATCAAATTACTCGATCCAGGTTGTTGTTACAAATTCAAATACTTAATGGCAAACAGTGCAGATCCAGATCAGTTGGCTTCTTCAGAAACCAACTGATCTGGATCTACACTGTTTGCAAAGACAGGATATATCCGGGTTCAGCAGGACAAGGTTTAATACGGTAGTTTCTTTATAAAGGAGGATTATAAAGACACTACTCTACTATATTAACAAGTTAACCGGAGTACGAACCCTTATTTTTGAATAAAAAGAAAATGTCAGCAGGGACTTGAATCAGGCTACTCCTTTGATATCATTATCTCGAATACAATGGGGGACATATTTAAATAATTCTGCTTTCTTTTGTTGTTTTGTTTTGGTTCCTCGAGAGGGCTTAGCTTCGTGATTGTGGCATTTTCTGGGCATCTTCACTTTTATTTTGGACTTTATTCGAGATCCATTTTGTATTACCGTATTAGACCTAATTACCGCACTGTGCGCTTAGATTTTTCAAAAATACTGGGACATTTTGTGGTAAAATATGTACCTACCTATACTAAACATGCTAAAGGTAAATCTTAACAACAACAAAAAAAAAAAAAAAAAAAAAAAAAAAAAAAAATCAGCGAAGATCATCAAATGATGCTGATGCGATGTTTTTGCTTTTTTTCTGATTTTCTTTATAAAAGCATATATTGTGGGTGCTCATTTGAATTGCATCGACAAGTCGATGCAATTCAGATGGGTACCCACAACATATGCCAACATTGGCTGTAATCTGAAGACTGCGGAAATGCTTGACTGTGCGCTTAGCCGGCCTCGGTGGCTCATTTGGATGCGCGTTCGACTGGAGACCAGGAGGTTCGACCCCCGCCGAGGTCGGTAGCATTCTTTTGTGGAGATTGGTCATGAAATATTTTCCACGGTCATTCTCTCCCTTCCGCACAATGCCTTTTAACCGCTTAGAGGACTAAGCCTGCCCAGTAAAAGTGTGGTTAGATAAACTGACCGCGCTTGACATTACTCATCGGGGGTTGACTGGGCCGTAAAACCTCAACACAAACAAGACTGTGCGCTTATAGGGGTATGTGCGGTAATTTTGAATACGGTAAGTTTGCATTTGTGATATTGATATTTTCTTACATAATATATCTTCAAACACTAAAAACTCAATGGCTCGAACATCTTTGGGACTATGGAAATTATCCAAGACATGGCATCACGAGAACATGCCTATATAATGTTGACCCTCTTGAACCCCACTTTTATATAGTAAAACTGGGGTTTAACAGGTGTATAGATTATTTTCTTATTTCTACTCAAAAACATAGATTGTGGGTACTCGTTAGAACCGCCTCGCCGAGGCGGTTCTAACGAGTACCCACAATCTATGTTTTGATCAGAAATATGAAAAATATCAGAGTTTTTATATGAAAATTATCACTTTTGGGTGGTAAAATTTTCAATATATTTGAATAGGCTTGTTTTCTTAATGGGTAGTTCGAGCCACTGAGGGTTAATCATGGCGCCAGGTCAGGAAGCAAATGGTGGTAATTTAGGAAAGTATTTTTGATCTTCTATATGATAATGGTATGTTGAGTGTATGAGTAGAAACAACATACAGTAGAACTTCAATGGCTCGAACCCCGATGGCTCGTTTACCATGGATGAGTCGAACACGTTCTTGAGTCCGCAGGGATTTCCTCCAAATACGATATACGGATAATTTAGGGAGATTTTCTTCTTTTGTCTCGCAAATGTATGCTGTGTGGACTGATTAGAATCGTTTCGACGAGGCGATTCTAATGAGTACACAGAACATACAAATATAATATAGAACACCTAAAAGATATCCCACAATTATCTCCATTATGTCTCCTGGTATGGCACTAATAGTAACCCTCCATGGCTCGAACTACCGCTGTCTCGAACAAGTTTTCATGGTCCTAAAGGGGTTCGAGACATCAAAGTTCGACTGTACAATTTCATGATGGAATAAGAAAATTTCTCTAAATATTTGTTTTCTTGAGCTACGGAAGACTTTCATAGGGAACTCAAAAACGAGTTCGAATCATCCAAGATAAAAGCGCCACAAATAAAATAAAATTCTATCTTCTTGCCTTTGTAACGCGATGTTTGATTGGATAACGTTAAAAGTTGCGACAGTATATTCTGCTATATAAGGTCGGAAATCCGACACCATTACGTAACGTTGCTTGTCACTGGCTAATATTCGGTTTTATATAGCTGGCATCTATTACTGATTTTGGCAAAAATCTACAACTTTTAATCCTTATAAAAGTGCATTAAACCGGGGATTATTGCATTGATATTTGTCATTAGGGAAGACAAATCGTCAGTTTTACGGTCGCATTTCCTTTTAACGAATCCGCGGACGTCAAACAAAATTTCCAACCGTAAAACCACCGATTTACATTGTAGTCTAGAGACCGCTCAAAGGAAAATTGCCAAACAAAACGTTGTCTGACAGGATCTCCACTCTTTGCAAATAATTCAACCATTTTTCTCTAGGCATAGTTTAATCAAATTGCCTGACATACCTAACCTCGTTATTAGACTTTTTCCAATATAGAATGTGTGGAGGAGTCCATTTAGTTTTAAAATGGATAAACCAGTACAATGGGCATTAGAATAGTCTGAAAATCACTGAAGGCAAACCGTGATCTTTTCACCCTGCCGCCCATAAGTTTATGAAGTAGTCTCTTCCATCCGCGAAATTGGTCACATCCAGTGTCACAAATAGGGGTTCCAGTCAAACATCAATAACAAAAGGGCAAACAGTGCTGATCCAGATGAGACGCCTACGAGCAGTCTCATCTGGATCAACACTGTTTGCACAGGTATATGCTTTGGTCCCCGGACATAAAGGGTTAATTAACGTATGGGTTGAATGTATTTGGTATATGAGAATATGTGTTTAATGTAATGCACGCTTTCTGTTCATGTTCAGATTGTTCGATACAATAAATTTCAAACACATTGCCATTACGAAAACACGCCTATGCAAATATATTGAAATTTTCACCTCCAAAAACTGAAACTTTTCAGATAAAAGAAACTCTGATATTTTGAATACTTCTTCTCAAAACATAGATTGTGGGTACTCGTTGAACCGCCTCGCTGAGGCGGTTCTAACAAGTACCCACAATCTATGTTTTGAGCAGAAATAAGAATAATAATGTATACCCCTGTAAACCACAGTTTTACTATATAAAAGTGGAGTTTAAGGGGGTCAAAATTATATAGGTATGTTTTCATGATGTTTTGGAAACGAAGAACACATTGCAGATTAGTAAATAGAAGTTTCAGTTTTATTGAGACTATTTATAAGAGAAATGAAGTTTGCAACAATGCTTACGCCCTCTAGCATAAACATGAGCAGAACTCCATTTTGTCAAAGATACCACAATGGGCATAGTGATCCCAAAGGAAATGGATTATTTATCTGTACTATGGTGAAGCCAGAATAAGCCATAAACGGTTACCATGCTTAATCCTAAATAATGATATTTGTACTTATACATCAGAATAATTCCTACCCTCAAGATCAGTGAACCTACTATTCCACCTCTTCGTATGATCTTTAAATGTCATTTCACGAATTAATCAACAGAGCACAATATAAACAAAATCATAAATGCACATTGTTTCTACTCTTTCAACGTGGCTTAGCATCTAAATAAGCGTGCCACGTTACTATTAGATCAAAGCTTTGCGTATAGGCTTTTGATCTGTGTTTAATTTTGTTTTCAATAAAGGCGATGAGAGGAATAAACTAATCAACAACCAGTTTGTCGCTGACGTGCCTGCTATGTAGACACGCTGCTGATCTGGGAATCGAAGGATTATATTGATAGAATAGAATAGAGTGGAATAGAATAGCCTATTTCAGAACTCAGAAGGGTAATTAATTGGCAAACAGTACATACTCAGATTTGACGCCACAAACTCGGCGTTTGACCTAGGTCTCCACTGTTTGCAAATAGTTAAATCATTTTTCTCTAGAAATATCTAAGTCACATAGCCTAACATACCTAACCTCGAAAGAAGACTGTTCCAATATATAGTGTGGGCGAGTTCGTTTAGTTTAAAACGAATAAACCAATACAATGGATATAAGAATACTGTTTGAAAATTGTTGAAGGTTATCCGTGATATTTTCACCCTGCCACACCTGAGTTTATGAAGTGGGCTCTTCCATCATCGAATTATGTCACATCCAATGTTACAAATAGGGGTTTCAGTCAAAAATGAATAATAAAATGGCAAACAGTGCAGATCCAGATGAGACGCCCCGGTACGAGCCGTCTAATCTGGAGCTACACTGTTTGCACAGATATCTGTTTTTTTTTTGTCTGCCGGACTAAAAGGGTACCTTATTTGGTCATGAAATATTTTCTACGGTCATTCTCTCCCTTCCGCTGATTCAAGAAGGGCAGTTGTCAGTTTCTGGTGAAAGAATGTGCACAATACTGTTTAACCGTTTTGGAGGAGTAAACGTGTGGTTAGGTAAACTGACCGCGCTCGACATGACCCCATTGGGTTGCCTGGGCCGTAAAACCTTAACACAAACAAACAAAAGGGTACCTTAACATAAGAGTTAGTAGATATATAGTAAGGGTTCTGGACCACCCCTAGATCGGGCCCTAAAGGGGCTCCCACATAGACAAACAATTCTGTATGTACGTCGAGACGCTCCAACGTAGACAAACAATTCTGTATGTACGTTTAGACGACTCCCCTGGGCGTGCGGCTGCTTCCTCTTGGCCCGAGTCCCTGCGGCCCCAAGCGAACATGGTGAGAGCCCCTGCGGACGGCCCCCACCCCCGCCGGCCTTGGGGGCTCAGAACGCAAAAAGAGGCAGGCGCTTTCCTGATTCACCGATATCCGATTTATCTGGTGCCCGAGACATTACGACGTTATTGGATTATATGCGCTGGAGTGCACAGTACCTGATTGTGCATTTCAAGGCTCTGAGTAATACCGCTGGTTTTCCGCTTCGCTTCGGATATATCACGTGAGAGGTGCGCCTATGCACGCCGTAGACACTTTTTTGAAACTAAAAATGACTGGATATAATCCTCGAACATTACTGAGTGTCAACACCGTCTACGCCGTAGACACTTTTTTGAAACTAAAACTGACTGGATATAATCCTCGAACATTACTGAGTGTGAACACCGTCTACGCCGTAGACACTTTACATGAAACTAAAACTGACTGGATATAATTCCCGAGCATTACTGAGTGTCAACACCGTCTACGGCGTAGACGCTTTATATGAAACTAAAACTGACTGGATATAATCCTCGAGCATTACTGAATGCCAACACCGTCTACGGCGTAGACACTTCATATTTTTTTTTTTTTTTTTTTTTTTAATGCTTCCACTTAATAAACTCGATTTTAAGTTCTGTTTCGTTTTGTTTGTCCGCTGTTGCAAATGTGCCATTGTGTCATGCACTGTTTTCTCATCTCGTCCTCTTTCAGTACTTCGTAATTGTGGTCTTTTCTTTGCAATTATTTTTATCTTTGTGGTTATTCGCAAAAAAGTTCGTTTTACTCTTGTTATGTGTAGCCATTTTAGCCCTGAGTTTCTGAAGTGGACTCTTCCATCTTCGAATTTTAAAGCATCCATTGTTGCACATAGGGATCTCAGTCAGGAAACGGAAACATAATAGTGAAGAGTTTAGATCCTGACGAGACGGCTGCATACTTTCGAGCCGTCTCATCTGGATCTACACTGCTTACAAAGGTACCTGTTGTGGTTCTGCTGCTCAAAGGGCTGGACCAGCCCGCGCTCTTTTTTCAAGCCCGCGAACAAGATATATTTATTGAGAGGTGCTACTGTTTCCAGCGGTTCTGAGCTCTTCCAAGAGCTGGCCACGGGCTTAGCATCATCTGGTCTCTCATGAGGTTCATAAGCCGGTTTTTTTCGGTCTCTGGCAGACCGCCATCTTTCTGACGCCCGCGGCGAATCTCAGCCTTCATTTGGTCGTACTTGTCGACCTCAGAGAGAATCAGGCGAAACTCCTCCTCGGAGATCTTATCGTCAGTCAGCGCGGCCGAGATCCTGTCAGCGATTGAGTTTAGCTTTGAGACGGCCAAGACCCGGATTTGGTCATGTTTACTAGCTTTGGCTTCAAGCTCACGCTCTTATTCCAGGCGGGCTCTGACCTCGGCCAAGTGCTGAAGTCGGTGATTCTCTCCAGTCGTCTCGAGTGGTGGGTAAAGTCCCATCGTGCTTAACTATCACCGCTGTCGGGTAAGTTCAAATGACTTTGCTCTGAGGTGAGGTCTACGGGCGTGAACCTCAGCCTTGTGCGCTCGAACTCTGATCAAGGCCCCAAGTTCTTTTTGCGCGAGCGCGCTGGTCCACTTGAGCTTGAAGCCGGGCAAAATTTCGACGAAGTCGTCAGGTGGGTCTCCGAGGATCACCTCGAGGAGGATTGTTGATGCGGGCTCTTTTCCCGCGCCGATGATTCCCGGTGGAGGGAACTCGGATATCATTTTTAGAATCTCCTCCCGGCTATTACTTGTATTTAGAGTGTACTGCTCGGAAATGACCACGTTTTTGGTACCGGCATTTGTCACCTTCCGAACCGTTCTCACCCCGTTGCGACGTAGGGAGAGGAGATTCGAATATCGATCATCCAGCCCGTTTTTTGAACAGGGTCCGCGAAGGCGACCCACTTGCTCCCAGTAAACGCCAGCGTATGAAGCCGTCTCGGGACGGCATATGAGACGTCGACGTCGCTCCGAGCTTCTGCGCCGAACCCCCTCCTGGGCGGTGACCTTTTTTCGTTTGTACACCCCGTCGGACAGCTCGATAGCGTACAGCTGGCCCTCTGCCCCACCATTTGCGAATCCCTCGGTATCCTCGAGATCGGCTAAAGCCACCCCAGGGCATTTCCTGGCGCTCCTTGGGCCACCCGCATCACCCATTTCTTCTCATGTGTAGGACTGCACTCAAATAGTCCAAACCTATCTTTCTGCCGCCCGTGTCTAATATCGTGAGCGTCAGCTGGAAAAAGGCCCCGAAGCCAACCGTTTGTACTGCAAGACGGGGAATGTCTCTGTCCGGCAACCCCGCACCTTTCTTTCTCGACGGGGATGGATTTCAGCAGTGTGGAGGGGCGACCGTTGTGGATGTTCTCCGATGTACTGACCTCGGCAAGATGCACGCAGATCTCCCGATGGGTGAACAGACGATGAGGCTTGTCTGCAATGTGGCTCTGCCCGGGCTCAGAGAACTCGAGAGAGAACCCTAGGTGGTCGACCAGCCCGCGATCCAGTACCAGGCGTTTTTTTTTTTTTGTTTTTTTTTTGAGGAAATCTGCAGGCGGCCGGTTGGGGCATGCAAACTGAGTTCGGCACCCAAAGGCCGGAACGCCTCTTTGTCTAGCTCACAGACGTTATAGTATCCTTTGGGTATGCCCTACACGGTGCGCCCATCAAAGACGCTATTCTCTAAGTCGGCGCTGATATTGAGCCAGCGGTGGTAATACGTGAGGTCACAGAGAGCGACCTCCAGCACCCACACGCAGTGCCGGGAACAGAGACCGGTTCCCCATTTTGAATGTCGGTGTGTGTGACATACATAGCGATGGATAAGTCGGCTTACTCGTTCAAAAGCACCGTAAAATATAGGGCGGGGGACATTTCAAAGAGAAGCAGGCGCTCTCTCTGGCCAGCCAGAAGATTATGGTTGATGACAAAGGGGACGGCTTCCAAGTGAATTTCCCGGACATCGTCGCCGACTATCAAACCTCCCCCCCACCTCCCACCCCCCCCCCCCCCCCACCGCTCACTGGAGACATCAGTATGGGAAACAAGGCGTGGCGCAGCTGGCAACAAACTCCGATGGACTGGTGGCAGTGCCAACTGAACTTCGCGGTATATTGCGCGACAGCTGGCTGCGGGGTCTCTGCTGATGACCATCTCCAGGCTAAAGAGCCCCTCCTTGCGAGTCTGTATCGCTTCCATGTTTACTATGCGACGAGGCGTCTGCTTGTGGAGCTGAAAGTCGCCCTTCCTGGAGACCAATCTCATTCTTGGTATCAGAACGCCTACGACGCCAGGGCCTACAAGCGACTGCATCGAGTTTGGAGTTTCGCCTGATGCAGATTGGAGGCGAAAGCTAGACCACGGGTGCCAAGGCCTCGGATCTTGGAGCACGTATATGGAGCCGTCGGGCGCCTAACGGCATGCGCACTACTCCGATGGCCCCTTCTTCCATCCGATGGACGCCATCCGCCATATCCGGGATATATCAGGGGCTTAGACGATGTTCATTCCGATAAATCAGAAGGCTTCACGCAAGCGGGTGTGGAGCGCCTCAACGACAGTATACGGACGTATGTTTGGGCTATCCTGGGAGCGCAGGCCCAGACACGTTCGAACATTCTCAAGGCCGGGACGGGGTTCGACGCTCAAAAGCAGTTCCTGGCCAACGTCGAAGATGCAATTGCTTCTTCAGTCGACATCCCCAGCAGCATCGCTCCTATCAAAAGACGCTCCAGTATGCATCAACCCCTCAGGACTTCGTCTTCGGGTTAGGGCTCTACCTCGCCTCGAGCGACATGTCCCTCCACCCGGGCAACGTCCAGGGCTACAACAAAGAAATCGTGATCGCCGGATCTGAAGCAGCCATCGGCCACAACCCGGGAATCAACGAGTCGGAGCAATTCGGCAAGACCACAGACGATAAGTCCTTCGAAAGAAAAATCGCAGCTCCAGCCGGGACTGATCACAAGGGGCCACCGAGTGGCAGACCCGCAGGGTCACCACCCACGCCAGCCACTGTTGCTCGCAACAACACGCGGCTGGGACAAGCCACGAAGAAGAGAAAACGGCTCTCATAGCCGCAGTGGTCGGGGTCGGCCTAGTGGCGCTTTAGCTGTCGTTGAGATAGCCAGTCCCTTGCGGCCACGAGAAGAGGCGCCCCCACGCCGATGACCAAGGCCCCAACGTTGTCAGCAAGCCGTCGCTGCTTCCCTAACGTGCTCAGGAGCCAAGAGACAATGTACCCGGGCCGCAGCGGCCTTGCTGGCCAAATTGGCCACGGCACGCCCAAGTGCCTGTAGGTGCTTTTTAATCCACTCCTTGACCCCGCCCTTGTCGGATGGCTTTGGAGTCGGCGAAGGGGTGGCTCCCGCGCCTCCGCCAGTGACAGCAAGGACGAGAGTGCTTATAGCCATGCCGATTGCTGTAAGGATGCTCGCGATCGTTATCCCCTGTTTGCGGAAGAGAGTTCGAATTCGCTCAGCCAGCGTCTTGTCTTTATGGAGGAGCCGCCTGATGGTCTCACGAATTCTGTTGATCTGCGACCAGAGAGCTGCTCTATTCGTGGAGAGGGCTTCGAGCCTCGCCTGCCTTTCAAGTTCGATGTCGGAGAACTCGCCTTTAAGCTTCTCTATTCGGTCTCGAATATCTTGCTGAATTTCGGTGTCGTCCGTTTCGGTCAGTTTTCGGCGTTCCCTGGCCAAGTGCTTTTCGACTTCGGGTTTCCGGTTGTTGATGGCGCTTAGCTTCGCGGATTTATTAGCGAGCTCGTCCCTCGATCTCGTCATGGCCTCCCAAACTCCGATCAGTTCTCTTCTGGCCTGTGTGACCCACGCGGTGTCCATTGGCGGGTCATTAATGGTCTTCAATGCGGTCTCGACGTCTTCTGCGCTTTGTCTTATGGTACCAGCCACGCCGGAGAGATCCTTCAGTTCGATTGCCTCAATGTTTTTCGGGAGGGTTTCCTCTGCACTCTGGAGTGTCTTTACGACCTCTCTGCCTAGCCTCCGCGATATCCCCGACCTATAATCAGGGAGCCCCAGTGATCTCCGCACTGCATAGATGCCACCATCCCCGTATCTTCGGGCCAGCGTCTCTAGACCCAGAAACCAGAATTTTCCCCTCGTCGCAGTAATGGAGATCTTCTTGTCTTCGGGCGTCCAGTAAAGTGTCTTACCGTCAGGGTCGATCCCGAACTGGCTATAGTCGATCCTATTTTCGGGGTGCAGCCCATTATAGGTATGGCTTACCTCGTTGTAGAAACTGTCAACGAGGCGCTTCTTCTGGGCCTCAAGTTCCGCCTCTCTTAACTCCTCCTGCAAGCTCTGCAAATTGTCGCCAGACGCATTGAGCTGTTGCTGAACGTCAAATGGTGGCTCCATAGGTGGGTCGGGGAGGTCGAAATCATCAGCTACTCCAGGCCCGTCAGTGTCGAACGTGGGGTTCTCGAAAGTGACGTCATCCATTGCGGTGATGCTAATTTGAAGGTTGTTGCGTAGGTTCAAATACGCCATGGCTTCGAGTAGTAAATTCGGGCGCAAGCTCAATCTTTACAGGTGCCTCCTCGAGCCCCTGGGGGATCAAAGGCGTGCGGCAGTCTGTCATGATAACCAATAACCCGAGCACGATTGATGAATCAACAGCTGCTGGTTCGATACCCGAACCTCGGCGCGCACGACGTTATCGTTCCAGGGACTGCCCGCCTGGCCTTCAAAATCGCGCTAAATAGTGAATATGCGAACCGGACAGTGGTTCAGAACCTGGGCCGCGCCATCGTGAAGAAGACCGTAATCAAGATCTCCGGCAACGAGGTGATGTCCGTCGACGATAGTGACGTCTTCAACTGTTACGGCGATCTCCGGAAGACGGCCTTGGAGAGGAAAAATGACCAGTACCAAGGCATCGATACGTCTGGTAACCGAAACGCAACGCGGATTCGCATCGATGCCGGAAACAAAGATGAGACAGTCGCGGCAGACAAGGCCATCGCCGATGCCTTCGGCAACTGCTTCTACATCCCGCTCGATTTCGAGCTGCTCGAGGGCCACATGCCGTTCTACCAAAGCGCGCTGGGAGACCACCTTCAACGATTACAGCCGCGTAATCCGGGCCACGGGCGATGCCGACTCCTCATATGACATTGAAAACATCAGTCTAGAGTATGAGATCGTCACGCAGCCAGAGCTGGCTCGCATGATCACCGATCAGTACAACGGCCGACTCGCGATCCTCTATGACAGGATTCTGAGGCACCGAAAAATAAGCAGAGACAAGAGCGACACCCTCTGGAATATCAACCTCAACGTGCCCGCGCGCAGCATGAAGGGGGTCTTGATGCTCTTTGAAGACGTTACCGCGCAACAACCCTTCGCTCGCAACACGGAGTCCTTCTATAACCCGAAAATAACGAAGGTTGAGGTCACGATCGAGGGGATCCCCAACCAGCTCTTTAGTCAGGGGATGCGTGCCTATCAGATGTTGGACGAGGCGAGGAAGTTATTTGCACCCGGCGGCAAACGCCACCCCGAGGTGGCAGTGGTGGCGAAAGACCTTGGCCTCGCAGATGTCTCTCTCGGGGAGTTCTTGACCTCCAAGTTCGCTCTGTGGCTTGACCTCAGGACAACCGATGATGACCGGCTTCATGGCAGTGGCCGCCGCATAGAGAATGCGAGCGAAGGAGTGACCATCCAGTTGACTAAGACGGCAGAGGCGGCCGGCGCTTTGAACATCTATCTGTACATCATCATGGATGCCCAGCTGAACCTCGAAGATGGCCGGTTCTTCTCAGCTGTTTATTAATCATCTTCTGCCCAAGGGCGCCCGTTCGGCAATTGTCTGCAGGCAGACGGGATGCGGAAAAACCGTTTTCGTCCTGTCTCTGATCGAAGGCCCCTACCGGGGGTTCTTTCGACACATTGTGATCCTGTGCCCCACCATAGAGCACAACAAGACCTACAAGCAGTGCCCCTGGCTCTGGACGGACCCCGAGGTCTACGTTCTAGACCCCCGGTGAGCGCCTTCACGATTACCTGCGGGCCTTCTACCTGGTGTTTAAGGGCGAGCCAATACTTTTTATAATCGACGACTGCTCGGCCACGAAGGCTCTGACGAAGAAGAGAGACATGCTGTCAGAGTTGGCGTTCTCGGGCCGCCACGCCGACATAAGCGTCTGGGCCCTCACCCAGAAATACAACTCAGTCCTGACGGACTTGTGCGAGCAGACGCGCTGGGTCGCACTCTTCCACTGCAAGGATCGCGACAGCTTTGAAGACTGCCTGCGGTAGAACGACGTGATACCGACTCGAGAACAGCGGGCGTTGGTACGGAAGCAGCTAGCCGAGAGAAAACACGCCAAGCTTCTGTTGAAAACAGATCAGCCTGCTGCTTATATAGTTGTGTAGCAATGCTTCCTGTTACTGAAGGACTGCTGGTCGTCGTGCTTGGCACGCATTTGGTACTGCTGGTTTTCGTTGTTTGGTGTCTGCCCCGAGCTGCACTCTATATTATCGTGCCCGCCGGCTTGTCATAGGCGCAGTGGACTGTGACGAACTGATCGATAAGCTGATGTCAGTCGCTGTCCCACAGGACGCTGGCGCTGGCCTAGCCGAGGGGGGCGCCACCGGCAGCCGCCCCAGCGGCGACGCCAGAGGAGGAAGAATGGGTGCAAAATCGTCGTGAAAACGTGCGATCGCGGCTTGTCTTGCAGGCGGGGCGCTCGTGTTTCTCCGAAGCGCGCAAACGAGAAGACCCGCGTCGGCAGCCCCCGTTGATTCCGCGCCCAAGCAGTTTGCCCACGATGCTAGGCAATTAAAGACACGAGATCCCTTTTATATGGAATGAGCAACCATGACGACTCCAACAACTGACGGGAAGGTGATCGTGAACACGCTTTACCACAGCGCCGTAGTCTCGGGCTTGGCCATGGGATACGCCCGGCTTGGCAAGTTGGCGATGGGGAGGGGGGGGGCAGCCTCCCGAAGCTTGACTTCACACCCCGCGATGTCGGCATGGTGGCGCTAGACGTTGCTCTGGCCATGGGATCCAAGGATGTACTAATTAAACAGGGGATCATACCTGCTGATATCATGAAGTACTGGCAAGCATCGCAATGCTCGTTGGGGGCGCCCTGGTGAACGCCCTTGCGTTCTCGGGATCGAACTACTTATTCACCATTTTGAGAAGCTCTGGCGTCGACGATAAGCGTAAGCGTCACGATAAAGCAGTCGAGCAGCTGCAGGCCGCACAGGCATCATGGTCCCGGAAACGGACCGAGCGCCTCGATTTTATCAATGAGGAACTGCGCCGGCAAGGTCATGCTGTTAAGACGTTCCGGGATGCAATGCAGGAATATGCGCAGGTCACAAGGCAGAACCTCGACCCCATGGGGCCCGAGCCCGAGCTCGCCGACTTTTATCACCCGAGTGACGGCCAGAAAGACCGCGAGATCGCCTTCGTCATCCTGGGGATGGCCGCGACCGGCTTTGTGGCCTACCAACTCGTCAAGAAGTGAGGCGCGTTTTAATTTTAAAGCCTGTTTTCTGCGATTCTATAGCATGGATCTTCCCGAAGAGCTTTACTGCGCAATGCTCGAGGTCGGCCACTGCGCCCGCCGCCACAAAATTCCCGACCCTCTGGCCCACACCATGATCGATATTGCGCAAAAGTCTCTTGAGCTCTGGCGGCAAGATGTACGGGCAGCCATTCGGTTCGCCGCGGGGGTGCTGGCTGGCCCGACCAACCTCCGAGCGACAACTGGACAGCTTCCTGAGCCTGTGGCGTCCGCATGTTGGACGCTGGTCGGGCTGCTGGAATACCTTAGTAGCAATGGCCGACAGTAAGCTCTCTGCCCTATACTACAGCCCCCGAGGCTACTGGAAGGGGCTTGCGGCCATCGAGAAGCTGGCGTCTGCAGCAAAGGTGACTGAGCAGCAGGCCAAGGACTGGCTCAAAAGGCAAGGCCATCTGGCAGATCTATCTGACCGCCCCACGTCGCGTACCGCGGCAAAGCACTCTGTTCAGGTTCGGCGCGGTCGGGTTGACATCCACCGGGACAAAGGGATCGTAGAGCGCTGGAACAGGACCCTCGCAGAGCGGTTGTTTGGGCACCAATACGCCCAAGAGATGCGCATCCCTTCGGGTCAGAGGTCAACAGAGTGGGTGGCTCGGCTGCCTAGCGTTGTAGCCGCTCTGAACGGCGAAGTGACTAGGTTGACTGGCAAAAAGCCCTTTGATGCCATCAAGGCCAAGACCGTGGCGCAAAAGCCCTCCTCTATAGTTCCCGGCCGCCCTGTTGGTCTCACGGAGCAGAGGCTCCCTTCAGGTGTTGGTGTTCGCTGTCTGTACCAGCCCGGCGAGCTGGAGGGCGGTCGGCGCCGCGCGACTGACCCTGTATGATCTCTTGAGGTGTGCCGGCTGGGACGCTCGGTGACCAAGCCCGACGAGCCCGTGTTGTATTACTTGCAGGACGGCCCGCCGCGTGGTTTTGTCAGGGAGGAACTCCTCGTAGTGCCGCCCGACACTCAGCTTCCTCCAGATGGGGTTCTCAAGCCCTGAGCAGTTCATCAATCTAAGCAGCGCCAGCCGTAAGGGCGTCTTTGTGCACATAGGCCAGCGTGTCCACTCCATTTTCTGCGATCCAGCGCTTGGAGTCAAACGGTGAGAGTGAGACCTTATTCAGGCGCTGCCCGTAGATGCGATGGCGCTCTGACCGCAGGAAGTCCATGCTATGGCGGAAGGTTCGCTTTCGGAAGAGAGCCTCTTTGTACTGCTCATGTCTGATGTGCTTTTTCACGACATTCTTTTTCACACCCTTTGCCTGCTTGATGTTTCCCCCGCCGGCCTCAAGGATTGAGTACATCTTAGGGCGCAGACCGATATAATCGGCAATGGGGCGCCCTGCACACTCATCCTTAATCTTCCCCAACACCTTTTTGTTGGCGATGCTGTGCAGTGGGTGCTCCGGTGGGTAGTCTGAGGTGTCGTAGAGCTCTGCGTGGTAGGCCATGTCCCTGATGACATCCTCGGTCTGGACCTCGAGGAGGAGGCTGTCGGTGTCAGTGTAGAG
The DNA here is from genome assembly GCA_964016985.1 of Anodontia alba. Lineage (NCBI taxonomy): Eukaryota > Metazoa > Mollusca > Bivalvia > Lucinida > Lucinidae > Anodontia > Anodontia alba. The sequence goes on along the minus strand of OZ024838.1, from coordinate 11,913,803 downwards.
GAGCTGACAACGATCCCCGTACTGCCCCTGGAGCTGGTTGTAATAGAAGTCGTACATCAGGTGCTTGGAGAGATCCAGGATGCTCATCCCCAAGAACACCGGGCGATTGAGCTCTAGGCGGCTCTTGTGGACCTGGATAGCTGCGAAGTCGTCATCGAAGATATTAGCCCGAGCAAATGCTGGGCTAGCGATGAGGCGCCTGAGTTTGTCCTCCTCGTTTGATCGCACCAGCTTCACATCAACCCGCTTCCGCAGGTTCTCCATGGTCTTCCCGAAGACCGAGTTGTTCATCAACTTGTAGAGGTCCTTCTCAAAGCCGCTGGCGGCCTTCTTCCGGAGCTCAGTATTCATCTGGATGTATGGCTCCATCCAAGGGCTCTGGTCGAACCGGAGGGCACGACGGACCTTAGTCAGACGCATGTCCAGACACATGTATAACTGCAGATTCCGATAGTGAAGCACATAGCGGTCCTTGTTACGGAGGTTTGGGACCAACTTCTCAACCTCTGTTGGCGCCACCCCAACGCCGAGGAGGTTGTGCTGATACTCCGACATCCACTCCTTCTGAACCACCATGCGCTCCGGTGCCAGCGGATATGAATTGTGCGCGTCGTGTAGGTCATCTGGGTACTCCAGGTCCACCTCAAGTATGTAGCCCTCGGGGCTGTCAGCTGGTTGCTCTGCGATAGTTTTTACCAGCTGCTGGCAGTCATCCACCCACCGAAAGCCGCCGGTGGGGAGATATTGACTCATAGCCCAACCGTAGAAATTGTTCCCATCGAGGTATAAGATGTGGCTACTTGGCTGCCCTGGGTCGTAACCCTCGACCAGGGGATTGTTTGCTCTGGTGTGGCGCTTTGAGGCCATTGAGATGCCTCCACGCAAGCCCTTCTCGATGAACAGATGCTGGTCGTAGTCTGTAAGCAGCTCTAGCTCAACGCCTGTCTTCTTGAGTAAGGCGTCCCACGAAAGGCCCGGGCTGGTGTAATACTGAGCAGGGTCCAGACCGTACTGCTTTTGGCAGGTCCGCCGAAAGGTCTCGAACACGTCAGCGAGCAGCAGGACGTCGGTGCGGCAGTACAGGTCGCTGTAGTCACCTAGGGTCTTGCACCCAAAGGTCTCCCAGACCTTTTGCGCATGGGCGTAGTCCTCGTCACTGATATGCGCATCAGAGAGCTTGCTGTAGAAGACCTCCTTCGGGGGTTGGGTGGGTGGGGGGGGGTGAGTTTGGGCTCGGTGAAGCGATCCCAGGTGTCCATGTACTCGTAAGGGTACACACCCTTCCTCATTAGGAGCTCTCGTCTTTCTCTACTGGGCTCGTGTTGGGCTGTTATCTGGAAAGCCTCTGGCGGGTTCGCCGGAACCAGCTTGTCGAGGGAGGCTAGCAGGAATTGAGCGCTGTCAATGAAGTGCAGTTGCCCGAGGGAGAAGGAGATATACTTCTCCGTGTTGTTGGGGATACAGCTTATCTCGCCCTCCACCTTCGAAATGGGAGTCATAGCCCCGCAGGTTGTGGAACACCACGGGGATGGTGGTGGTTTTGGGGTTTAGCCGTAGCTTGAGGTTGCAGGCGTTATGGGCTGCCCCTCGATATTTTCCTTTAATGTGGCATTGGTCACGCACAGTCACCCTCGAGGGGTTTGTCACATACGTGGCATGTCTCAGTGGTGCGGAAGGCATGCCAGTCCTCTTGCGTCATCCTCATGGCCTGGGGATTAGCTAGCACGCCCTTGATTTTGCGCACTTCTTCCTGCAGTGATTCTAAGAAGTGCTCTGCTGCATTGGGACCGCGATATTCGACTGGTGGCTCTGTCTTGCCGTCACTACGAACGACGATGTAGCTATGACTACAAGCCTCATGGTGCTGCGTCCTCTGAGTGTTGCTCTTTGTGGGGTCAAGCTCTGGTCCCTCGACTTTGGTGGTGAGAGCCTCGAAGTCGGCGTAGATGATGTAAGGGGCTGGCAGCTGCTTGTGGTGGTTTTGAAAGGCCAGCTTGTTTTTACCTTCTTCCGGCATCTCCATCCGTACTGCTGTCTGGCCGATCCCACGACACTCTGGCTTGTGGGCTTCTAGCAGATCCTCCCTTGTGTAGCCATGAAGACAGCGCTCGCAGTAGTGCTTGCGGTTATTACACTTGCTCTGGTCGTGGAGCAGGCGACTGAGGTCCTTGATCCAGGTGTAGTGGAATTTGCCAGCCTTTTCAATCAGCAGCAGGTTGATCCTTGGCATGTCTTGCGGCTGCTTGCTGATGTAGTAAATAATCATCCCCCTTGTTACAGCCGAAGACGTTGATGGCCAGGTCGTTTTGTAGCTCAACCTTGGGCACCTGAGAGATTGGTGTGGGAGCATCGATCCCTTCGAAGTCCAGGCCGTCATCAGTAGGGTACTTTGACGGTCTGTCAACATGATCCCAGGCTGGGAATAGGGCTGATCTGAGTGCCTACCGCAGGCAGTGGTCTTCCTTGTTTTTTACATTGATAACTGCCTTCTTAAGTCGCACCACTGCTGGTAGTGGAATGTAGAAGCCGATATCTGGCGATGTTCAGCCAAAGGACTTCCACTCGATCTACAACCCAGCCTGACCCTCTCTGCGTGCACTTCTCCAGAGTTTCTTGGATCGTGGGGAAAGCTTGATTGAGGGCCCCCTCGATTTCGCTGTTTTGCAGAATATCTTCCTGCTTGTGGCGCAGCACAGGGTCTGTGTACTTCACTGCCGTCTGGGTTGTCCTTCCGAAACTGGACCTTGAAAGCCAGCTGAAATTTAATTCCATTCAAAGCCTTGATCTCTTCCTCGAGCTTGGCCCGAATCTGTAGTCGCACCCCCTTTAAGAAAGCCCAAGGGTCTGCACCATAGGGGTGCCCTTGAGGCACATCCATCTGCCAGCCTCGTAGGAATGAGCCGATGACCCAGCGAGTCCGGCGGAACACCAGCTGGCGCGGGGCCAGGATAGGCCTTCGCCGGCGTGGGGCCGGGATGGGCCGTTCGCCCGGCATTTCTGAAAGAATTCTCAATGTAGGCGTCCATCTCAGCCGTCGGCACGTCGCGCGGGCCCGGGATGGGCCTTCGCTGGCGTGGAACCGGGGTGGGCCGTTCCCGCCGCTGGCGCGGGGCCGGTGTGGGTGACTCACGCCGCTGGCGCGGGGCCGGTGTGGGTGGGGTCTCTGCAAGAGCGCCCAGGCCTTCCGCATAGGTTTGTGGCGTAATAGCCCCGATCGAAGCAGTCTAGCGAGATGCTTCACTGCGTCATCCATGCTATCATGGTGTGGGTATATCCCTTGGATCGCTTTCTCTAAATGAAAGATGGTATGAGTATATCCCTTGAATCGCTTTCTCTAAATGGAAGGTAGTGTGGGCATACCCCTTGAATCGCTTTCTCTAAATGAAAGATTGTATGAGTATATCCCTTGAGTCGCTTTCTCTAAATGGAATATATATATGGGTATATCTTTTGAATCGCTTTCTCTAAATTAAAATTTCGATGGCGGCGAGGCGCGCAAATTCCTTTCGTACCGCTCTTGCTGCACGACAACGCTCAATCCTGTACCCGCACTGACAACAGAGCTGTTGCTTGTTCGTAACCCCTACCCCACAACCCCGGCAGGGCTGAGAGAGTGAGCCTTTACGGAGTCTTACCAGATGAAATTTACAAAAGTCCGTAAGACAGCTTTTACCACAGAGCTCCGTTTAACTCAAGGTCAGCCATTTGCATGTGTTCCTTAGACATATTGCTTGTATTAGTATATCGGCAGTCGCCCACTTCTTTAATAGGTGAGCCCCAAGGCCGGCGGGGGTGGGGGCCTTCCGCAGGGGCTCTCACCATGCTCGCTTGGGGCCGCAGGGGCTCGGGTCTACAGGAAGCAGCCGCACGCCCAGGGGAGTCGTCTAGACGTACATACAGAATTGTTTGTCTACGTGGGAGCGTCTCGACGTACATACAGAATTGTTTGTCTACGTGGGAGCCCCTTTTGGGCCCGATCTAGGGGTGGTCTAGAACCCTTACTATATATTGAATGTATTGGGTATACTGGTACATGTTAAAAATAATTCATGCTTTCTTTTCATGTTCGGATTGCTCGTAATATATAGCGCATTACGAAAACACGCCTATTCAAATATATAGAAAATTTCTCCTCCAAAAATTTAAAATTTTCAGATAAAAAAACTGTGATATTTTTTTTATATTTCTGCTCAAAACATAGATCGTGAATACTCGTTAGACCGCATCGGCGAGGCGGTTCTAACGAGTACTCACAATCCATGTTTTGACCGGAATATGAAAATATATGCAAACCCCAGTTTTACTATATAAAAATAGGGTTTAAGGGAGTCAAAATTATATAGGTATGTTTTCGTGATGGTATACAAGCACTAAAAGATTACCATGTTTAATGCTGAATAATGATATTTGCACTTGTATATTAGAATAAGTCAGGCCCGCAAGCTTCTTTTCATATTCAGATTGTTCTGGATATATAGCGGATATAAGCCATAAACGGTTACTGTTGAATATAAAATATATAGGTGTTACCTATGAAACGAGCTTAAGCATTTTTTAGCCGGCCTCGGTGACTCAGTTGGATGCGCGTCCAACTAGAGACCAGGAGGTCGCGGGTTCGACCCCCGCCGCAAAATTCTTTCGTGAAATATTTTCTACGGTCATTCTCTCCCTTCCCGCTTATTCAAGAAGGGCAGTTGTCCGTTTCTACCGAAAGAATGTTCACAATACTGATTAACCACAGAGGACTAAGCCTGCTAAGTATACGTGTGCTTAGGTAAACTGTCCGCGCTCGACATGACCCCATTGGGTTGACTGGACCACCTAAAATCTACCATCCGTGACATCCAAATTGCCTTCAGGGTACAATTCAACCAATATTATTACCAGAATATATTGTTTGGTTCTGTTATAAAACTTACCTTGTATAAGGACAAACGTTCGAAAAAATATTTTCAGAAGCACTTATTTTTATAGAAGATCAACATATTGTAGGAGTTTGAGCCTTGGGAAAACGTACCTTCTATTTGTGCGCAGTCTGATCAGAATTGTTGTTGACCGCACGTCTAAATGGTTAACAGTTAACATTCTGGTCAGACTGTGCGAATACACAGGCTTGTTTGAATCTTTTTCAGGAGCACATGCCTGAAGTAACGTTTTCTGATGTTACGAATCATTTAAACGTCTAATGGTCTAAGGTTAACAAAACTTGTACCACCAAGCTCTGGAACAAACTTAATACATTCAGTACCTCGCTCTGTTAAGTGAGACATTTTCGATTGCTAACATTCAGGGCCCAGCTGTACATAGCGGTGTTTTCGTAACGAGCTCGTTAGTGGTCAAAATGTTAACTGTTCTAGTAAGTACACATCACTAAAACATACCTATATAGTTTTGACCCCCTTAAACCCCACTTTCATATAGTAAAACTGAGGTTTACAGGGGTATACATTATTTTTCTTATTTCTGCTCAAAAGCATAGATTGTGGGTACACGTTAGAACCGCCTCGCCGAAATAAGAAAAATATCAGAATTTTTATCTGAAAACTTTCAGGTTTTTGGTGGTGAAATTTTCAATATATTTGAATAGGCGTGTTTTCGTAATGAATTATCTAATTTACATGTATTTTTGCTGTAAAAATGTGAGTAGCTTTTGCAAATGCAAAAATCTGAGTAGCTAATGCAGAAGCTACTCACATTTTTTTCCAGAAAAAAATTAACGTATTTGCTATGTTTAATGATCAAAGTTTTAACAATACGTTAACTAACGACATTGTTTGTTTTGAACAACTGAGCCCAGGTTTCCAATCCGACTACCAGTCTCCAAAACAATGCGGGTCCTCTTTTGCAATTCGTCTTTGCATCTGGGGTATCGTATAACTTTGTTCCTCATATTTCTTTCTTTTGGTATCTCTGGAAGGCTGTGCTTTTTGACTGTGGCATTCGTCAATATCTTCACTTCTTTGTTTTGTATTGTTCTAAAACATGTGTTATCTTTTCAGATAAGCCGTATTCAAAGCATGGAATGCACAACTCTTACAAGTGTTCTCATAGCATTTACGAACACCAGCGCTATTGACAATGATACAGGTGTTTTAGCACTTACGAACATCAGTACTACTGACAATGATACAAATGTTTTAGCCTTAATGAACACAAGTACTACAGAAAATGGCACGGGTACTATAAATGTAAACCTATCGTCTGAGACAAGGGTTTTTGCAGCCTCACTGCACTGGCTATCTTGTCTGTCAATGGTCCTGTCGGTAGTGTTGGTGCCTGTTGGACTCTTTGGAAACATCAGCATAATAAGAGCTGTGAAGAATGTATCAAACGAAAAATATCCACATAGAATGTATATGATGGCACTTGCCTTGGTCGACATGACATCCCTTATATTTACCACGGGAAACAGAACATTTCTTCAAGACCTGTTTGGTGTAGATATTCGAGCTATTACGGTGGCAGGCTGCAAAATATACGTTTATATTTACAGGGTGTCAATTACATGCTGCTCGTTCATTGTCAGTCTTATTTGTGTTGAACGCTTTATTATGGTTTGTTTTCCGTTGAAATCTCGATTAATGTTGACTAAAAAAACAACAGGTGTTTCTCTCTGTGCCGTCTTTGCCATACCAAGCTTGCTACTGTTACCAACCGTTATCTTTACCGATGTGAGAAACAATGTATGTACTCCAGAGACGCAATCTCCTTCAATAGTTGCAATTGCGACAGTAGTACTAGTACAAATTATGTATAGTGTTATACCAACTGTCATACTACTAAGCCTGACGCCATTAACGTTGATAAAACTTTACAAAGTAAAACAGCTGCGGAAACGTTTAACGAATCGGACAGTAAACAATAATAACCACAATACGACCATGATGCTAATGAGTGTGATTATCTCATACATTTGCTTTATAACTATCCCTTCACTGGTGCTTGGGTTTCTTAACTTGAATGCCGTAAACGTTTTGGGGTCTACGGACCATCTGGCCACTATTGTTAAAGAATTCATTTCCAGCGCAAGGCAGATAAATTATTCAATCAACTGGGTTATATATGGAGTGCGAAATGATGAACTTAGACGACAGTTTTATAACTTATTTTGTCGCTCGCGACAGACAGAGAGACCTACAAATACAGCGCAAAGTGAGAAGAATACTTAAAGGAAGATAGACATATATAGAAAATGATGTGTTAACAGGTTCTAAAACGAATGACCCTTGTAAGCAATGAACACACTCACAAAACTAACAATACCTAAAGTGTGCAGTTGTCTTAACCAGACGAGAGAGATACAGTCAATAAAGATGCATCAGTGACCATCATATAAAGATTAAAAATTTCCGCAAAAGCCTGAATGGCAACAAAGGACCAGGAAATATATACTAAACTATAGTGAAGTACAGGGGGCAGGGGGAGGGGGGTGCGCGTTTTATGAGCACCGAACGGTACTAACATCAGTTGTACTGGAGAGAAATAACTCAGAGTTCATGTTGTGATCTGTGTTAGGACAACTTTTACTTTAATGTCTTGTAGCAGTAGAAGTTATGATGGGATAGTCATATGTACAATAAACTCTCGTTATAACGACAATATGTGGTTGCAAAGATGTTGCCACTAAATATCTGTTGTAAATAATCCTTAACGAGCAGAATTATATGCAACAGACTTGGTTTATTCTTCTTTTCTTTTAGAACACGCCTATTTTGGATATTTGTTAGATCACATCACTGAACTGATTCTAAAAATATCAAATATTCAAACATTCGTTTTTTGAAGAAGTAAATACAATACTCTTTAGCGAAGGTTTCGCGTCAGTCAAGTCATCAGTAAAATGATTTTTCTCGTTATATCAAGTGTTGATATATAGAGGACTGACTGCATTGTCATTTCCTTATCTTCTCAGAAAACGGCATCACAACGTATATCAGTTAATCATGATTAAAAGAGAATGGATACAGTCGGTTGGTTTCCCTACTTTAAAGAAGAGATACAAAATTTGTGTTTCCTGTTTGCTTTCCCGTGCACGAAATCCTTCTGGAAAGGTGTGTCCTCTAAATATGAAACGTTTTTCTTCCCTTGGAAGCAAATATTTTTTCTGTGTTGATCCACTGAGGAGTTTGGGACCCATACGCGGAGCGAATGCGAATACATAATTTGGCTTGTATCAAAGAGTTAGGGTCGATTGTTGACAATTGAGCCATAGTATACAAACGCCAAAATTGTTCATGTGATTGTCAATGACCAATGTAATAAAACTGAGTGTTTACGGAATCCAAGTAACGGTTATTTATAGCCGCACTGTTCTTGTCGCTGTGACGCCAAAGTGTTGTTGATAGAAGGTTATCTGTAAACCTAGACTTGGACATTTTGGACATTGTAACACAGTGCAGACCCATATCCGACGCCGCAGACCGCGGTATCGGATCAGGGTCTACACTGTTGTTTTATATTACAGAAAGTTAAGAGTAAAATGAAATAGCCTTAAGTCCTCGTTCAGGATTATTTTCTCAGCCTGCATATAGAGATAATCGACCCACCAATGCCGCCAGTACTTTCATTCAGTTGCAGTTATATTTTGGTTTTGCTGGTTCTATTTTCTTTGGTATGCTGTTCCTAATTGTCGTTTTGTGTCGTTCTACATGTAACCTTAAATGGTGCCGTGCAAGGGTTTTGTTAGCGTCATCATACATTACACCAAAAAATAAGCATTTTTGTTCATTCACTTAGCTTTTGGAAGCACTTTGGCACCCATGCAAATACATCTTGTTCAGGATAAGCAAATGATGGGTTGAATAAGCCACCGGTCTAATTCAGACATCGTTATCCATTCCCTTGTACACATATTTTGTACGGAAATGACGGTATCAGAGTTTATGAAGTCAGCATAGCGTAAATTATAAAAAAAAGAAAACTTGGTAACATCTCTGAGAGAGCATATATATATTTTAATGCTGAAACTGTTATGGATCAATTTTAAAAAGATTTGAACACGAGGGCCCTTAATTGACAGAGCGGCCTACAAATAATATTTCTTCAGAGCGGCCTACAAATAATATTTCTTCAAAGACTCAGATTAGCCTGCACCTCGCGTTGTCTCACCAGGCTCTTCACAGAGCCCTCTCTGGGTACCCAATGATTTGAAATACCATCAAACATACAATACAAACTCTGTTCAACCTGCCTAGATGCACTGGCTCATCTGCATCTTCGCATAGCCCATAAGCAATCTCTAAATGCTGTGTCTTGTCTCAAATGATTACTATTGTCAGTAATGCATATGAGCTGCAAAGTAAACAAATGTACCTTGTGACAGGTGCACCCAACGAAGACGAAGATCAGCCCGCGCATCCAAGCAGTCTGATCAGATTATTCCCTGTCCGCGTGCACAACTTTGCATTCCAGATTACAGTCGAACCTCAGTGGCTCGAACATCTTTGAGACCATGGAAATTCGTTCCAGACATGGGTAGTTCGAGCCACTGAGGATTAATCATGGTACCAGTTCAGGAAGCAAATAGCGATAATTTAGGGAAATCTTTTCGATTTTCTACACAATGATTGTATGTTGAGTGTACTCATTAGAATCGCCTCGATTCTAATGAGTACACACAACATACAATTCCATGATCAAATAAGAAAAAAAAAATCCCTAAATATTTGTTTTCTTGAGCTTTTGGAAGAATTTTGTAGGGACTGAAAAAAGTGTTCGAATTATCCACGGTAAACGAGCCATCCGTGTGCGAGCCATTGAGGTTATACTGTATTCATAATGCGCTATGTGAAGATTCTGATCAGACGGCGCGGAAGCGCGGGCTGAATTGAATCCTGTTTATGCGCACATTTTCTAAGGTACATTTTCTCTCGTTGCGGCCCATTCCTAGCACATCATGACGACAACACTTTCTTAGACATATTGTTGATTACCTTTCATATTCAATTAGGAGATAACTGCATTCAAATTTGTCATTTGGGGAGGTAAATCGGCGGTTTTACGGTCGAAAATCCCTAAACTAAAGATGTGCTACCTGCATTATTTTTTTTTTTAAAGTACACCCCTTTTCAGAAGCGGCAAAATACTTTTGACAATGTTACTTCTGAAAGACTGACTATCAACAACCAGCCATCAACACTCATCCAAATAAGACTGGTTTTAAGGGATGGACAGTCTGCGTATCCATCACGAAAACATACCTATATAATTTTGACCCCCTTAAACCCCACCTTTATATAGTAAAACTGAGGTTTACAGGGGTATACATTATTTTTTCTTATTTCTGCTCAAAGACATAGAGTGTGGAAACTCGTTAGAACCGCCTTATCGAGGCGGTTCTAATGTGTACTCACAAACTATGCTTTGAGCAGAAATACGAAAAATATCAGAATTTTTTATCTGAAAGTTTTTGTTGGTAAAATTTTCAGTATATTTGAAAAGGCATGTTTTCATAATAGCGTGAAGAAACATTGTTGCCTTGGCTATCAAAAATGCGTCCAGTGACCTAGTGATGTGTCGGATCAGATTGCATGAATCAGACTGCTGGACGCATACGTCAGAGATACGGTTTCTGACTAAACTTTTGTTGTTTTTTTTTACTGTTAATCTAGTAAACTGCAGCGTATTTACGACTCATATCATGTAAAGGTTGCTGTGCCTGGAGTAGTTGGCATCAGCTTGTTAGGAAAATAATGTCAACTTTTATCTATAGGTTTACAAAATGGTTTAGCCATTCTAACAGATTATTGTGACAGATGAAAACTGACAGTTAACGTGAATAAAACAAAACTAATGATTTTCGAAAAGAGGGACAAATGGACGTAATTTAACAATTGACTATACTGGCTTGAATATAGATATCGTAAATAAGTTTAAATATCTAGGGGTTGTATTTACTACACTGATGTCTCATTTTCGGAAACGCACGCTTTGAAAGCAATTTTTCAGATTAAAATCATTAATAAATAAATTCTCAGATTTTGCATTATCGCACATGTTATTGGTAATTATTATTTCATAAACTTATATTGCCAATTTTAAAACTATAGCGGCGAAGTATGGGTGATTTTATATATATATATATATATATATATATATATATATAATGCGGAGTAATTGATAGAATTTATATAAGTTCTGTAAACAACTTTTAGGAGTTAAAATTCAAATACAAGATAATTTTATATATGGGGAATTAGGTAGAATGTCAGTAAGAAATTATAGACTCATCTATTATTTGCTATTCAGTGGTTTAAAATATTGAATTTTGGTAATACCAAAATTATAAAACAAAGAAAGATTATCATGGTCTAGGTCTGTTAAACGATTGTTAGAAAGTTTGGGTTTTAATCATGTATGGTTGTCTCAAGGGATTGATGATGTATCGCGTTTTTTTAACATTTTTAAAAAGCAAGTATCTTATCACTATTCAAAATTGGATTGAACAAATAGAAAATCATATAAGGGCAAATACCGATAAACTTTCTGAATTTCAACTCCATGTTCAATTTTTAGATATCATAAAAGAAAAAAAAATAAAGATTAGATAACAGATATGTTTTACTCGTTTACGAGTCTTTTCACATAAACTTGCGATTAAAACAGGGCGTTGGCATAAACCAGAAAAAAAACTTTAAAAATAGAAAATCTTAAAATTGTGACGCATTAGAAGATGAATTTTATTTAATCTAAGAGTCCTTTATGCCAAGACTTACGTGTTGAATACATTAAAAGCTACTATTGGGTAAGGCCAGGTCGTATTACTTAATTTACTGAACTTTTGAATTCAGAACAGAAAACTATTATCAAACAGCTATCTGTTTACATTTAAGAAAGTTTCCAGAAACGTAACGATATATTTTATCCAGCATAATATGTTTCTTCTCCTGTGCGTTCCCGAACTTCTAGGATTGGTGTTATTTATTGGGTTGTTTATAGTAATATCGCATTTCATACGTTACTTGTATGTAGTTTGAATAGTTTTGTTCATTTTAATTACAAAACTGGTTGTGTTGATAGTATTAAATGAGATGTAGTTTGAATAGTTTTGTTCATTTTAATTACAAAACTGGTTGTGTTGATAGTATTAAATGTATAACACAAAGTATTTTTTGCATACATGATTGTGTTAATGGTATTATAACATATATAGTATATATATTATAACATATAGAGTATTGCTAGAAGAGATGTAGTTTGAATAGTTTTGTTCGTTTTAATTACAAAACTGGTTGTGTTGATAGTATTAAATGTATATAACAAAGTATTTTTTGCATATATGATTGTGTTGATAGTATTATAACAGATATAGTATTGTTTAGATAAGTCATATGTAGCTGATTCTATTGATAGTATTGTTGTTAGTAGCAAAGTGAATAGTGTAAGAACATTTCTACTGAGTTATGTATGGTATTTCTTTTGGATATAGAACCACAAGTGGTTGTATGATTGATGAGAGAGACTTTTGTTTCAGTTTAGCTATGTAGCGTTTGCTTTCTTTGATCACCATCAATGTACGTAATGAGAATTATATATGTTATATGGTGTACCAATTGAATCAATCAATCAAACAGATTTTTAACGTAGCCGGGCAACACATAGGGGCTACGCCATACGGTGTACCCATGGGTAGCTGACCTTTTATACGGATAAATGTCTATTCTATTCTATACATTTATTGGTGCGCAATATGGGAAAAGCCCCTTATGCAATATGAAAACAGAGAAGGTCTAGAAGCGCGTGCGCAACCGTGCAGTCTGATCTGGGCATTTTCAGTTCGTCGACATATACTACAGTATCCATTAATTTTGTAGGCTGGCAACGAAGGCTTCAATCAGCTTGCGCAAATCAGGACCTACATTGTCCGCAATTGCATAAGGACCCTTTACTTGCGTTGCGCATCATATGAGCCGCGAAGCCGGAAAACGTACCCTTTTCTTGCGCATCCAGCAAAAATTCAGATCATCCTGCGCATTTGCGAAGGCTGATCTGAATCTTCACTGGGTACATTCTGGATAGCCAAGGCTGCAAAGTTTCTTCATACGGACAACTAAGACTCTGTTCAGGCCGCGCGGTGGGGCTACACAGTCTGCTTTGAGCCTTTTTGGGGCGCGCATATCCGAAGTTACGTTTTTTGACGTTACGGCTTAAATGCTGCCACTTCAACCATAGTTTGAGTTGTCAATGTTTCATATAACACGAGTCAAATGTTTGTTACTTGTACTGGTACACACGACGTAAAATAAATATTCTATATCTCGAGGGTTGATCGCAAGACTGTAGCAAGTAAGATGGAATGCTTAATCTCCTCACCATGAAGGCGTTATGAAGATTACAACATTTCTTTCTGTAAACAATGGAAATTTAGGTGCCATTGCTCGTATGAGCAATGACACTTAAATTTACATTGTTTACAAAGGGGTCAAAGTTGCCCCTAAACAAGGGTTTCAAAAATATGTTTGAGTTACTACAGTCTTGCGCTCACCCCTCCATCTGTATTTGCATTTTCAGACCATAATATCCTTGAGGATACAATAACAATAAGGTAACATGTTAACCCATTTATTCAGAGTGTATTCCTCTACCATATCTCTTTGGACTGACCCGTTTGCAACAGAAGGGGTGTCTGGTTAGATTTTATTATTAACATGTTTTATGGAAATTCCTGTATCGAGTGCAAACTGTGTATACCCTGATCTGACGCCGCTTTCAGAGTCTACACTATTTGCCAGTGTCCCTTTTATGAGATGCAAGACATAAAAGGACTAACCTTTTCAACCAAGCAAAGCAAAATATGTACCTGTGCAAACAGTGCAGATCCAGATGAGGCGATTCGTGACGAGCCGTCTCATCAGAACATTCACTGTTTGCTATTCAGTTATCGATTTTGTACTGAAACCCTCATTTGAGGAAGTGGATATGGCTAAATTCAAAGATGTCAACCAGAAACTTGGGAAAGGATTAATGAAGAAAACTGAAGTGCTGTTCGTACAAATTTAAGTGATGATACGCAGAATTTTCCAAACAAATAATCAAGAAAACATTACGAAAACATGCCTATTCAAATATGTTGAAAATTTTACCTCCAAAAAAGGAAATTTTTCAGATAAAAAAAATCTGATATTTTTCATATTTCCGCTCAAAACATAGATTGTGGGTACTCGTTAGAACCGCCTCGGCGAGGCGGTTCTAACGAGTATCCACAATCTATGTTTTTAAGCAGAAATAAGAAAAATAATGTATACCCCTGTAAACCCCAGTTTTACTATATAAAAGTGGGGTTTAAGGGGGTCAAAATCATATAGGTATGTTTTCGTGATGCATACCTACATAATTTTGACCCCATTAAACCCAACTTTTATTTAGTAAAACTTGTGTTTACAGGGGTATACATTATTTTTATTATTTCTGCTCAAGAAACATAGTTTGTGGGTACTAGTTAGATCCGCCTTGCAGAGGCAGTTCTAACGAGTACAAAAATATTATGTTTTTGAGCAGAAATTTGAAAAAAAAATGTCACAATTTTTATCTGGAAACTTTCGGTTTTTGGTGGTGACATTTTCAGTATATTTGAATAGGCGTATGTTTTCGTTATGGACTTGAGATGTTTATTTCAAAATGTTTTTATTGTGTTGGGGTTTAACGACACGTCAGCACTTAGTAGTCATTTTGCGTCGTCTCCCAGAGAAAGGGAGAAGAAAGAAGAAATTGTGGAGAAGATGATAGAGAGGTACAGGGGGGAAAGGGGAAAATGAATGACAGTGAAGAAACAGAAAAAGTAAAAACATTCTGCTTCTTTTTTTCAAGATTTTCAACCTGATAACAATGTAATGTTTTTAAAACACATTTTTTAACAACATATAATTATTTTAATTATTAAATATTCGTTTTAGATTGGCATGTTCATGCATGAATTACAAACCAAGTTAATATACCATTAGACGCAAATAACACATGGATTGACGCGTCGTTAAACCTGAACTTATCATCATCATCATCATCATCACCGTCATACCCAGAATGCTACAATCACGAAATACAGCCTGCCCGAGGCATCAAAAGAAAAGGCGATAAGAAAAACAGTGACAAAACAAACGTTACATACATGTACCGTATTCGATCTAATTACCGCACAGTGCGCTTAGAGGGTTTTCAGAATTCATCACGAAAACATGCCTATATAATTTTTATCCCCTTAAACCCCACTTTTATATAGTAAAACTGGGTTTACAGGAGTATACATTATTTTTCTTATTTCTGCTCAAAAACATAGATTGTGGGTACTCGTTAGAACCGCCTCACCAAAGCGGTTCTAACAAGTACCCACAATTTATGTTTTGAGCAGAAATATGAAAAATATCAGAGTTTTTTATCTGACAATTTTCAGTTTTTGGTGGTGAAATTTTCTATTTGAATAGGCGTGTTTTCAGAATTATTTGGAAAACCTTTTAGTAAAATATGCAGTTAATAAGGGCACACTTAAATAAAGACAAGTAGAGCACTTCATGAGAGGATTATTAATGATCGCAGTATTTGTATTTGATTGTATTTATAAAAGCATATGCTGTGGGTACTCATTTGAATTGCCTCGACTTGTCGAGGCAATTTAAATAAGTGCCCACAACATATGTTTTTATTAATAAAACACCGACACATGTACAAATACATTGGCTGTAACCTGAAGACTAAGAAATTGCATGACTGTGCGCTTATAAGGATATGTGCAGTTATTAGTCGAATACGATACATGAAGCCACAGACACAGGAACTAAGAAGAATTGCAACCGAGGAAGCACTTTAGAACGGACAATTGAAAAACCTATGATAAATAAAATCTATGGACAGTAATACAGTAGAGAAACATAAAGAAATTAAGGTTTACGACAGAACAGATAATTTTATTTGGAAGATTCAATAGCAAACTGGAAGGTACTGTAACGAACAAATTAGGATTTACGTTGACAAACTTTGCAAAGTAGGAGATTTGTCGGCTATGTATAAATGAGCAAAAACCTGTTTAAGCTGACAACCCCTACCACCCCCATCCCCAGTAGTTTTCTTATTGACCGTTCCAAGGCCAGATTGATAAAAGACCTTCTTAAATGTATATTGGCATGGGAAATCAAATATCCATTTTGAACCGGGGCGCAGCATCTCCTACGAGATCGCCTGTGCGCCAAACGAAGCATCCGCGCAGTCTGATCATAATCTTCGCAGGGCATTGTGCGGACAGCTAAGATGCCAGTGCGTCTTCCATGAGTTAGCGAAGACTCAGATCAGCCTATGTGTCTGCGCAAGCTGATCTGAATCTTCGCGGGGCACATATGCAATATGTGTTCTACTACATTTACAGCAAGCGCCCGCTTTGCTTGCACTTACCATATGCGTAGAACAAGGTGCCAATGAAATTCTTCGCTCGAAGCACATGTAATCTCGGAAACGGTGTGCTACGGCTCATTTTTACGAAAAAAAAGAAGACTCGGGTTAAGTTGTATTTTCGTAAAACCTGAATGCGTATTTCATTGGCCATGTAGAGACACTCACTATAAATATACGCAACACCAGAAACAGACCTTTATATAATATTGGATTCATACACCTTAATCCATAACCTTACTTGTCCTAAAATTTGAACAAGTGCATTTGACTATCTGTCGATGTGTCTACAAATAGCTGGAGGAGTAGCAAACAGTGTAGACCCTGATCAGACGCCGCGTTTTGCGGCGTCTGATCTGGGTCTACTCTGTTTGCACAAGGATGTCTGTCCGAATACTTAGGTTGAAACTAAAGAATTGTCAAGTGTGACAGCTTAGTGTAACGACATAGATAGAATACGGTATACGGGTTGGGAAGACCTATATCAGTATGCACGTTTGCGTAGACTGTGAGCAGGTCTTTCTTTACACGTGGACAAAAACACAGTAAATCTTAACAGGTGCAACCCGATCACTCCGCGCATGCGCAGGCTGTGCTGTGCTTTTGCAGTTTTAAGACATAACTCTATATGGATTAGTATTAACCACAGCAATTCTCTTCCTGTCAAAATAATATGCACTATACTGGTTAACCGCTTAGAGGACTAAGACTGTACAGTAAAAGTGAAGTTAGGTAAACTGACCGCGGGTGACATGACGCCAATGGGTTGCCTGAGCCGTAAAACCTTCCCACAAACAAACAAATAGCGATCCTCACAATAAATATCGCGTAACTACGGCGGAAAATAAACAGGTAAACTCAAGTTCAAGAAAAAGCTTTTATTTACATCGTTCAATAAAATCAAGTAACTGTTTTTAGCAGAACCCACAAGTGTGTTGGCACCCGGCGTTGTTTGCCAAAGTTCTGTTATGACACACAAACTGGGCGGCTGTCTGGCAAGTGATGCTGTTGGTGGTATCCACACAGGGGGCCTTCGTGAAGGCTGAAATATAATATATCACACTATAGGAACCGCATCAAGCAAAAACGTGCCTTCCAACATTCTCAAAAGCGCAGATTCACATCATCCTGCACAGGCGCCACGTCTCACCCTGGCATTTGGTCGTGATTTAAATAATTTGTAGTATTCAATGATTCTGTTTGCGGGCAGTAAACACCTTGATCAGACTGTGAAGATGCACAGGCTGATCTGGGCTTTGCTGTCTGCATATTCCCAAAGACACGTTTTCGCATGGCGTGGCCTATAGGGTATACCGTTTATACTCAAAATGTTAACCCTCTAGTGCCCCGCATATCATATATGTTATATGGCATATATCTGGTGCCGCGACCAGGAGATTTCAATACCTTATTGATATGTAATGCTATAAAGTATGTCAAGATGTGAGGTCATAGAAACTACACCTGATTATTCTATGGTTAAACTTAAAATATGTTATTTCAGCCATCAAAATGAAATGTTGGATATATCATATATGATACACTGGGCAAAAACTTTTTCTCAGAATGCAAAATTGCCCTGCCTACCACATTTTTAGAGAAATAAATGGATATATATTTTCCAAAAGATTCTCTTTAATAAATGCAAATATTGAAGGCACAAATAAATCGTTAAAGATCTTTTATTCTGGAGTTACACACACTTGCTTGGGAACATTTAATGCCAATGTATCATATATGATACATACGTATCTCCGTGACCTTTGACCTTCCAAAAATTTCACGTGTAGTTTTGTAATATACTTCCCAAAATAAGTCACTGTGGATAATATGAAAGTTGTTGGACAATGCGTTCTATGGTTGTACACTAGAGGGTCAAAGACACTTGAAGACACATACTCTCTGTCTCTTGGCTGGGGTGGTCCATCATAATTGCACGCAATATACAGCTCTGACAGTTGTGGCTCACATCAAAGGCTGGTCTTTCTAAGTAATTATGAGGGATTATCACTGTCTGAAGTCTGTTTAGGTCGGGTTAGAAAGGGGGAAAATTAATGTAACCTAATAAAGTGTTTTAGCATTTATTGTATCGCTGTATGTGTATTGCTTCTATATACATGCATATCTGTACATGGCTTGAATAGATATACATGTATACAGAATGTTATGAGATATCACATGATCGGGTAAATATCTTTGATGTATATGAATGTATTGTGAATGTATATGTATAGGTATGTGTATATGCTTGTGCATGTGCGTATATGAATAAGTATGTATGTATATGTAGTTATACAGATTGTCTATTATATGCTTAAATATTGTAAGTCATACTCTCCTATTTGGGAAGAAATAAAAAATATCTATCTATTTATCTAGTTTTTAGAGTTTTAAAAAGAGGGAAAAATTTATTTATTTATTTACTTTCATTTAATATGTATTAGGTAAAAGATGAACAAAAGATTAAAATTGTTATCAGATTAATTTGACTTTTATGTTTTCGCTTTAATGCATTGACTGAGTTGGGAGCCTTTATGCGAACCGAATTTTTATGTGTTTCTGTATTTAGAGTAGCATCGGGAACCAGTGTGAAGTTAGCTAGCTGTACAAGTGCATTATCTTCCTGATTTTAAATTTAAAAAAAAAGTTACGCTTGTTCATAAAAAAATTTAATCTTCAAAGTCTATACTTTATCAAAATGGTTCCGAATGGATAAATGAATAAAAACTTATTTTATACTTCAAGCTATTTATCCTGCTCAAAACAAATTTCTCCATATCTGACCCCTACCTGTTTGAGAGTCACAGGTCACTACAGATGTATGGTCTGTTATCTAAATATTTCACTAATAGGGCCATTATGATGTTACGCAATGGAATATGTGTCTTTATCTACTCTCCATACTGTCCTAACACTTTAAAAACATAAAAATAAGATGTGTCTTGGTCATTATCACTGATAAGAGACTGGGTTCAATAAACTCTAGTCCACTGATAATAAACAATAGACAGCAAGAGACCTAACAGGGGAAGATAGTACTGGCTTATCTATCTGATCCATTGGTAATATCCCCTTGGCTTATCTATCCGATCCATTGGTAATATCCCTTGGCTTATCTATCTGATCCAATGGTAATATCCCCTTGGCTTATCTATCTGATCCATCGGTAATATCCCCTCCAAAGTAATTAATAATCCCTCATCACAAAAACATGCCTATATAATTTTGACCCCCTTAAACCCCACTTTTATATAGTAAAACTGGGGTTTACAGGGGTATACATTATTTTTCTTATTTCTGCTCAAAAACATAGAATGTGGGTACTCGTTAGAACCGCCTCGCCGAGGCGGTTCTAACGAGTACCCACAATCTATGTTTTGAGCAGAAATGTGGAAAATATCAGAGTTTTTTATCTGAAAAAATTTCAGTTTTTTTTTAGGTGAAATTTTCAGTGTATTTGAATAGGCGTGTTTTCGTAATGTGCTGGGAGTTCATAAGCACGTCTTTATGACAATCTTTTGATTTCTTTTTCACATCACGAAAACATACCTATAAAATTTTGACCCTCTTAAACCCCACTTTTATATAGTAAAACTGGGGTTTACAGGGGTATACATTATTTTTCTTACTACTGCTCAAAACATAGATTGTGGGTACGCGTTAGAACCGCCTGGGCGAGGCGGTTCTAACAAGTACCCACAATCTATTTTTTGAGCAGAAATTTGAAAAATATCAGATTTTTTTATCTGGAAATTTTTCAACTTTTGGAGGTGAAATTTTCTATATATTTGAGTAAGCGTGTTTTCATAATGATAACACCTAGGTAGGGGCAATAAAATCATTAGTAAGTGGTGCCACTTTTAGTTTCATTTTTGTTACGTCTTTAACAAGTCCATTTAACTACCTATCGATGTGTCTAAGAATAACGTGATGTGTGGCAAACAGTGCACACCCAGATTAGTGCCGCCTTTAGTCGCGTCAGATCTGCGTTTACACTGATCGCTTAAGAACAACCGTCTAAATACTTGGAGTTATATCGGTACCTACATGTACCTCCTGCTAGTAATTCATAATCATCTCGTTAGGAAATGCCGTTGATCTACCTTGCATAGCCAATAAGCAGGGGAAATAGAATTATTTTTGAGTGATACCACTTTTTACCTCATTTTGCCTATGTCTTTAAAGGGAAATCAAAGGTTGGTAAGGAATGTGCCTGAGCTGCAATATATTGACAACCATGCATTTTTGTGCAAAAATGGTCTAAATCAGATTAAAACTATGAACAATATCAAGGTTAAATAATACTAAAAAAGGTAGGGAAAAGTCCAGCGAGTGCCACAATCACAGGCCACAGTTCTACCCAGACACAAAGAGGAAGCGGAAATAGACAGAACCAAAC
Source organism: Anodontia alba (assembly GCA_964016985.1). Classification (NCBI taxonomy): domain Eukaryota; kingdom Metazoa; phylum Mollusca; class Bivalvia; order Lucinida; family Lucinidae; genus Anodontia; species Anodontia alba. The sequence continues at coordinate 11,893,030 of OZ024838.1, read as the reverse complement.
AAGCGCAAATCAAACAAATGTACGAAAAGCACTAAGATTAAGATTAGCTCTCTCTTCCCCAAGCGAGATAATCGCAACATAAGAACAAACCAACACCACGCAAATTTTAAAACAAATCGCCTCGTAGAATGAACCACACAGCAATAAAGAGTAAGGCTAACACCGGGATCACTGCCTTAGAATGGTCAGTATAAACCACCGGGGTAAAGGGCGGGGGAGTTAAGGCATTTTTACAGCTAGCCAACTTCGCCCTGGGTCCTGATGCTACTCTTAATACAGAAATACATAAAATTTGGTTCTCGTAAAGGCTCCCAACTCAGTAAATGCATCAAAGCGAAAACATAAATATCAATAAATCATTATGATAAACAAAGTATGCATGGCTAATTCTGTTGTGTGCCAGAGTAAATGAAAACAAATAGCTAAACCACGGCGGTCCAAGCCAAAAACGTATCGTCAAGCTCCAATCCATTGGTTAAAGTTAGAGGCCGACATTCAGTCTGAGGCCCGAACCACCGTCGTGCAATTAAAGAGTGAAGCATAGCTATCAACAATGATTGGGTTGATAACTAGGCATGCAATCTGCCACATAATATCCAGGCTATAGCCATTTTTTTAAAACATTTAATTAGTTTTCTGAATTGCTCCGAAAAGTTAGATTGTTTTAATAGGCACCACCATTTGTAATATTAAACAAGACTTTAAGTGTGGCGGCGGTAGGAAGTCCCCGCGAACATGTAATTTACTTTTGTGCAGATTATATTCTTATTAGAGCCCATTGTGGCATCTTTGAAAAAGGAGTTCTGCTCATGTACGTAAGCAGTGTTACCGCTTATGAAGAGTCGCAATAAAACCGAGACTCCTATTTTCTATCTGTAATATGTTCTATCTTTCCAAAGGCAACTTTTAAGATTTTTTTATTTAGTTTCGGTAACTTCTTTAAGCCCCGCCCCCCCCCCCTCCTCCCCACTACACACACAACACACACACTTCCCTCTACCTTTTCAGAATGGGCTGGGTGCGAGTCCCCCTCCCCCGCCCCCCCCCCCCCACACACACACACATACACACACACACACCCTACCTTTTGAGAATGGGCTGAGTGTGCAGGAAACAAAGAGGTCGTCACGAGATTTTTCTCCCTTTATAACAAGGCGGAAATCTACCTAGTGTATCCAACAAATTAACAAGAAAAAAAGTAGTTCCGGATCTTATATTTTCACTGCTCAATCCCGATATGAATGTCGGAAAGGTCAACTTTGTGTTTAAACACAAAGTTGACCTTTCCGACATTCATATCGGGATTATATTTTCACTCCTCTGAACAGTGAAAATATAAGATCCGGAACTACTTTTTTTCTTATTTACATTAATAGTCAAAGGGAAGCAACTCAAATTTTGCAAGATTTGCAAGATTTGCAATTCTTCTATCGAAAGTGATATATATATATAATAAAAAGAAAATTCAAATGTTTGTCGTGAATATGACTTTTATTTCATCTCGTGAAGTGAAAAAAATGTTAAAATAAAAGTTATAGTCATTCCAAACATTTGAATATCCTCTATATATTTACATACAGCATGTTTAGTACAATATGTAAACTTACATCCGCTAAATGTAGTACAAATGGCATATTTATACCGAGCAGGTCTAGTATAATTAGTATATTTAAATTCAGTAGGTTTAGTATAAATAGTATATTTACATCCAGTAGATTTCGTTGTTCCTGTTAAGGCTGACGTTGCGGTTCCATTACAATGACGGTTACATAAGTCTGCACTACAACATTCGAAACAATCCTGGTGTGATATGGTTCCTCTCTTCCCCACCACTGCTGACGCTCTTTGACATGCCTGTGAACGACAGAAAACGTACACGACAGGGGAACGTAGGCAAATGATGTCTGGTCATAGCATTACGAAAACACGCCTATTCGAATATATTGAAAATTTCACCTACAAAAATTTATCATTTTTAGATAAAAATCTCTGATATTTTTCATATTTCTGCTCAAAACATAGATTGTGGGTACTCGTGAGAACCGCCTCGACGAGGCGGTTCTCACGAGTACCCACAATCTATGTTTTCGAGCCAAACTAAGAAAAATAATGTATACCCCTGTAAACCCCAGTTTTACTATATAAAAGTGGGGTTTAAAGGGGTCAAAATTATATAGGCTTGTTTTCGTGATGGGTTCAAATATGGGGGTATTCAGATGTGTTGTTTTTTGCACCAATTGTATCTGGTGGTGGAATTTCATTGTAAACGTATTGATACTTTTAGTTTTATACATAAGGCAGTATGCATATGTCACACATACGAATACGTAAATATCTTTTACATACGCGTAAAACTGTACGCAAGCGTAACAGTAACATATGTGTATGAGTGTCAAATGCCGAATTTAACACGTGTGCAAACAGTACGAAATCTGCACGTCTTATCAAGTTGCAAAGAAAAATCGAACAGTTGGATTGTGTAGACGGACGCGGCGACTGGTCAGGATCTACTTTTTTGTTACTCATTTTGTCCCATATCACTCTGGTGTAAAGCCTATACAGATGTTATAAAAAGCAATATGGCGGCTAATCTGGGTCTACACTGCTCTCATGTAACTAATTCTTTTTATTTTTATTATTATGTTTTTCATTACACGACTCACATAGGAGCGTATGTACGCTTATAGCAGGTTTTTCATTGGCAGAACAAAAGATAATGTCGCATTACGAAAACACGCCTATTCAAATGTATAGAAAATTTCACCACCAAAAACTGAATATTTTCAGCTAAAAAACTCAGATATTTTTCATATTTCTGCTCAAAACATAGATTGTGGGTACGTTAGAACCGCCTCGGCGAGGCGGTTCTAACGAGAATCCACAATCTATGTTTTTGAGCAGAAACAAGAAAAATAATGTATACCCCTGTAAACCCCAGTTTTACTATATAAAAGTGGGGTTTAAGGCGGTCAAAATTATATAGGCATGTTTTCGTGATGGGCTACAATTGTACCAGTAACAACATTTACACCAAAGACGGACACTAATACTGAAATACTTTAGCTGCAATTCGCATGAAACTCCTGTTATATCCGTGCAAGGGGATAAAGAGAACATTACCACACTTCAAAAATGATTTTTGCAACTAGAAATTTCAGTTATAGGCTACTAGCAACATAGACGTTTTCTACCAGGAAACTATGCATATCAAGCGGTTGCAATATCTTTGAATACATACAATGTACGTATTTAATTTAATCTAACAATGCTTAATATATGGATAACAAACAAAAATAATCAGAAATTTTATAATAATACACATTACATATTACAATCGAACAAAAAGGTTTGTTCTAAATATATAAATAACAAAAAATTAGTATTGTAAGTAGGGCCGTGTGTCAAATAAATAAGATGCATACTAAGAAACAAATCGGTCACATTAATCGTTCCCGAAATAGTGGCCTCTGCTTGATGTAATGAACAGGTGTTACGTATGTGTATGGTTCTTACACATCATACGAACGCTTCACCCTAACTTGTCCACATGTTTGTTTGTTTGTGTTGAGGTTTTACGGCCCAGTCAACTCTATGGGGTCATGTCGAGCTCGATCAGTTTACTTAACCACACGTTTACTGGGCAGGCTTAGTCCTCTAAACGCTTAACCTGTATTGTGCACATTCTTTCGCAGGAAACTGACAACTGCCCTTCTTGAATTAGCGGAAGGAAGAGAATGACCGTAGAAAATATTTCATGATCAATCTCCACGAAAGAATGTTGCCGACCTCAGCTGGGGTTGAACCCGCGACCTCCTTGTCTCCAGTCGGACATGTTACATATGCGTACAGTTGTACGCAAACGTAACACATTAAAGTTGTCGGGTGTTACATATGCGTACAGTTGTACGCATACGTAACAACTTGTTACGTATGCGTACAACTGTATGCATATGTACTACATTTGTAACCTGCTCGTATGTTTGATTCACATGTGCTCACTCACACAGTATGCTGTGGTGTTTATGGACATCACAGTATCCAAACTGAGCCAGAGAGCGACAAAACCTACAATAAGACCTGTATGACCAGCAAAGACTCAGATCAGCCTATACATCTACCCAGTATGGCAAGGGTTCTCGTTTATCCCTCTTTGGATAAATCGGAGACTGTAGAAGGCACAAGCGACCAGCGAAGACTCTGATCAGACTGCACGAATACATTCGCGCAGTCTGATCTGAGTCTTTGCTTGTCGCACAAGTCTTATTGTTGGTTTTGTCGTGCACTTTCTCAATTAAAATTAGCAAGAAACAACATAATATGCAGAACTCTTCGCTGTTTACCAAAATTGATACCTAGAAGCGGTTCCCGAGTGAATTAGGGGTAAAAGGTATATGCGTATCGCTCTTTACGTACATCGGGCATTAAAGAATGTGCGCAAGGAAATTATTTGCGTTATAGAGAGATTACCTGATAAGATATATCTTAGTGCTGCATCATGGGTGATACTTTCAATGGAAAGAACTTTCTCCCAAAATAACTCCGTTCCTGCTACCATTGAAAGTGGTCTAGTATAACAGCATACCTCTTTTATTTTATTTTTGTTTTATTTTATTTTATCTTATTTTTTTTATTTTTTGTCCCGAAGTTATAAAAACTTTTTTCATGCTCAACCCAGATTAGCATGAAACTTCCTTTGCTAATAAATATGAAGATGCCAACAACTAATATATTTAGCAAGAAATAATCTGCAATCCATCACGAAAACATACCTATATAATTTTGACCCTCTTAAACTCCACTTTTATATAGTAAAACTGGGTTTTACAGGGGTATACATTATTTTCCTTATTTCTGCTCAAAAACATAGGTTGTGGGTACTTGTTAGAACCGCCTCGGTGAGGCGGTTCTAACGACTACCCACAATCTATGTTTTTGAGCAGAAATATGAAAAATATCAGAATTTTATCGGAAAACTAGTTTTTTGGGGGGGTAAAATTTTCAATATATTTGAATAGGCGTGTTTTCGTAATGGTTGGTAAATTGGGATTTATTAGCTGGGCATTTTTTTTTTTTTTTTTTTTTTTTTTTTTTTTTTTTTTTCGATTTTTTATTACCTCTTGCTGCAGACACCCAGTTCGTAAAAGAGTGTCGTGTCCATCTGCCGATGACCCTAGGCTAGAGTAGCAGACCTGAAAAAAGTACATGTAACAACTATACATCGAAAGTAGTAAGGACGATGGTCAGGAAGAGCTACACTCACAGAGGAAGAGCTAACAAGCCATGACTGACAGTACATATGTTTGTTATTGCAACTGTTCTGTCTCATTTTGTCATTCATTCAAGCAGAAAAGACTTTGTTCTTTTTCTCAAATGTTTGTGCCGGCCCCCGACAAAACCTACAATGAGAGCTATGTGACCAGCCAATACTCAGATCAGCCTGTACATCCACAATATATGGCAAGGGTTCTTGTTCACCCCTCTTTGGATACCCCGGAGGGCGTAGAAGGCACCTGCGATCACCGATGACTCTGATCAGACTGCGCGGAAGGTGTTGTAGGTTTTGTCGTGTGCTGGCTTATTTAGTCTAATATTAAATTTGCGCCTGATAATTAGTCCGACCTATGTTATTTATATAGTAAAGTGATTTTTTTAATCATGCCTTTAGTTTTCTTTGCCGGCCTTTCATTACTGACCTTTCATCAGAATTTTGCGTGCAATTTCAGAAATTTTGAACAAATGGAAGTTATTGAAACCTCAAGCGTTTGCACAATGTGTATACATAATGAAAGATACTACTGTTTTTGACCGTATTACAGCACTGTGCGCTTAGGTTTTTCAAAAATACTCGGAAAACTTGTGGTAAAATATGTACCTACAAAGGGTACACTTAAAAAAGTAAAGATCAGCAAAGAACTCATCAAATTATGCTTATGCGATGTTTTCGTGTTTTTTTTTTTTTTTATTTTTTTTTATTTTTTTTTTTTTTTTTTTTTTTGTTTTTTTTTTTTTGTTTTTTTTTTTTTGTTTCTGATTTTCATTACAAACGCATATGTTGTGAGTACAAGTCGATGCAATTCAAATGGGTACCCACAACATATGCCTTTCTAAAGAAATAGATAGACGTACACTCGCTCCAATTTGAAGACGACGGAATTGGTTGACAGTGCGCGTATAGGGGTATGTCAGATAATTAAGTAGAAAACGGTAATTCACAAAAAGAAAAAAAAAAAAAATGGACGATTAATTACAAATATCACAGGGACTTACGTCATCTCGAGAACAGAGGATAATTTGATCACATTCAAATCTTTGTTGTTGATCGCACTGGAAACAAATTGGACCCCTTCCGGCTGCATATCCTGGTGAAATAAAATTAACTCATTTATGCCGAGTGGACCTCATCTACCTAATCTCTTTGGTCCTGTCCGTTTACAATAAAAGGGGCGTCTGGTATTTTTTTTTTCCTTTTGCCGGGTTTTGTAGAAATTCTTGTATTTAATGTAATTACTGTAGACCCTGATCAGAGGCCGCGTTGTGCGGCGTCTGATCTGTGTCTACACTGTTTGCCAATGTTCTTTTAACGGGACGCTAGGCATAAATTGGTGAAACGAACAAAATAATTAATAAACTAGAAATAAGTGTTTGTTAAAAACACTATGCACCTACCATCACGAAAACATGCCTGTATAATTTTGACACCCTTAAACCACACTTTTATATAGTAAAATTGGGGTTTACAAGGGTATACATTATTTTTCTTTTTTCTGCTCAAAACATAGATTGTGGGTACTTGTTAGAACCGCCTCGTCGAGGCGGTTCTAACGAGTACCCACAATATATGCTTCGAACAGAAATATGAAAAATATCAGAATTTTATAGCTGATTTTTTTATTGTTTTTTTTATTTTTTGGTTGTAAAATTTTCAGTATATTTGAATAGGCATGTTTTCGTAATGCTATGTCCACCAAGCACCTGTAGGAACACATTCATGTGAGGTAACTCTGTATAAGTGTTTTACCTCCTATCTGAAAAAGGATTGAGCTCTGTAAGAAACGAAGTCACTTTTTTCTGTGTAGATCCATTTTCAGAAGAGATTGAACTGATGGAAAGCAAAGAGATAGTCACAAAAGTTGTCTCTCTTACAGGAAATGCTGAGAATCGTCCGAGTGTATCCATTCCTTACTTATAACCTATATGACAAGACTCTGTTTGCTCATAAGATATATATCTCGCTAAGCCTAAGCCAAAAAATGCATGACATCGATCCGCCATCTTGAATTTGGCATCACAGTAAACATATCACATGACCAAATCTCGTATGACGTCTCGTAGCAAACCTCGTTTCATCTCGTTCGCCATCTTAAATTTGATATCACGGTAAGCAGACTAATAAACAATAAGCCATAAAATGATAAATAACAATTGATAAACAGGTTAAAATGTGCTTTTGAATGAATAATCATAAAAAAAAAAAAATACCGAATATATCACGTGAGGCCAACTAATTGTAAACGAACTGCTGTCAACTCTTATACAGTGTACATATCAGAGAGAAAAAAATAGTTGGCTGGGGGTGTTTACATCAAAGACAGTGCCTTTAGTTCATATTATATGTTTAAATTAAAATATTTCTGTGTTAAAGCATACGTTGTGAGTCCGCATTGAAGTAGCTGGACATTTTCATTATTTTACACAAGTGCATAAGAATCGCAATGTGCAAAAACGTACCTTTTGACATGTGCGCCCAACGAAGACTTAAATCAGCCTGTGCATTCGTATAGTCTGATCAGAAGCTTCGTTGTCCGCATGAAAAACTGTGCATTCTTAGGTATACAAAATGCGCCCAGTGAAGATTCTGATCAGACTGCGTGAATGCGCAGCTGATCAGAATCTTCGCTGGGCGCACCTCTCGAAGGTACGTTTTCGAACATTGCGGTTCGAATAAAATGCTCACTTGGCCATATATATGTTTTCGTACAAAATTATTCTATGGTAAGCAGTCTTATATCCCAGCTAGCATTCTACGTAAATCTACATGACGGCCCGACATAGATTTACGTAGAATGCTGACTGGGGTACCCATGAAAAGAATTTCTGAATCAAATGGGAGTTCGACTGAACACCTGGAACCCATACTGGATCCGGCCCGGGAATACTGACCTAGATCCTTACACTGCGTCGCCTGACAGAACGGGGTATCGCAGCATGCGTCACAGATTGCAAATGCTTGTCTTTTTCTTCCAGCTAGAAGTTGTTGATACGAACGCTTACCGCTGCTATGACAAAACTAAAAATAGATCAGTTCAAGCAATTAGTAAACGTGTCACGCATATTCAGGACCTGTCGCACACTGCAAATGCTTGCCTCTTTCTCCCATGTAGAAGTTGTTGATACGAACGCTTGCCGCTGCTGTGGCATAACTAATAACAGATCAGTTGAAGCAATTATTAAGAGATTTAAGCATTTTCGAGACGTGTCGCACATTGCAAACGCCTGTCTGGTTCTCCCAGCTTGAAGAACTCAAGTTTGCCGCTATTGTAAAAAAAAAACAAAACAAAAAAAACAAACAAACAAACAAAAAAAAAAAAAAAAAAAAAAAAAAAAAAAAAACAACTAAAAACAGATTAGTTCAAGCAATGAGTAAGAGTTTTACTCCTTTTCGAGACATGTCGCACATTGCAAACGCCTGTCTGTTTCTCCCAGCTAGACTTTGTTGAAACAAACGTTTGACGCTGTTGTGATAAAACTAAAAATAAATCAGATTAAGCGATTAACCCATTTTAGATTGAAACCCTCAAAATTGTAATTGGCAAACAATGCAGACCCAGAACAGATCAGGGTTTCCACTCTTTGCAAATAGTTTAGACATTTTTCCCTAGAAATATCTGAATCACGTAGCCCGACATACCTAAAATTTAAATCGGACTCTTCCAAAATATACTGTTGGGAGTTTATTAAGTCTAAAATGGGTTTTATGATGACTTATTCTGATAATACACAAACTGATATCATTGAAGCCTCCAGATATTTGGACGACCTTTTAAATATCGAAAATAGTCACTTTCAAGGAATGGTTGCTCCAATTTGTCCTACTGAACTGCAATTGAACAAAACTAATTCTACTGATACCAAAGCCCTCTGTTTCGAATTGCATTTATCAATTTCAAACGTTTTTGTTTCATCCAAAATTTATGTTCCGTTCGTGGAAAGCGACGTTGCTTGCGCCCCTTCCTATGATGTTTACATTTCTTATTATCTTATTTTCTTTGCAAAGGTGTCTAGTCGTTTTACTGGTTTCAGTGCTGGTAACAACACTTAGACTGCCAAACTTCTCCAACTTTGGTATCTGTATCATAACTTCGGAAAACTTTTTTTAACTTTTATCATCGACACTTCGAATTTGTTTCTAAATACGATACCGAAATAAAAGCACTACTGATACATGTACAAGGCCTGTCGGAACCTGACTTTTATGGTGACTTGGCGTATAAGTTTAGAAAAATTGCAGGTAAACCTAATTTCATTCTGATCAATTTAGTAAAATTGTCATATTATTTGCATTAAATGCAGAATTTTTCGTTAAAATTAAAGTTAAATAATGAACAAAAAAGAAGGAAACTAAAAGCTAACCAGACACCCCTTCTACTGGAAATGGATTTGTACAAAAAGTTAAGTGAGACGAGTACATTCGCCGAAAATGAGTTAAAATGGAGATATAAAATCTGAAAATCATCAGTGGTACCCCAACGATCGACAATTGTCGGCTAAGGGACCCTAATGAAGTAAAGTGTACACCATCACGAAAACATGCCTATATAATTTTGACCCCCTTAAACCCCACGTTTATATAGCAAAACTGGGGCTTATAGAGTATACATTATTTTTCTTATTACTGTTCAAAAACATAGATTGTGAGTACTCGTTAAAACCGCCTCGTCGAGGCGGTTCTAACGAGTACCACAATCTATGTTTTAAAGAGAAATATGAAAAATATCAGAATTTTTTATCTGAAAATTTCCTTTTTTTGGTGGTAAAATTTCTATATATTTGCATAGGCATGTTTTCGTAAGGCCTTTGTGCTTGTCTACTTATTAGGCTAATAAACAACAGTTAGCGCAGAACTATAATGTTTACTTAATATTAAGATAATCAAATTATGAATTAAATTTAGCCAGGAGTTGTACTGTGACACATTTGTTGCTTACCTTTAGTCTGGTTCCAATGAGTTGACCGTGAGTGGTCTAAATACAAATAAATGATATTGCCTATCACTGTAAAATGGCCCTTTCTTTTCATACATTTGGTTGAACAGCATTTCAATTGCATTAGCACTCTCACTATTATTATACTCGAAATTAATGATTACGGCTTGTAGACGCAGTTGATTGTATATGTATTTGTTATAGATGTGCCTGGCACTCTTCTTTATCAACCTTGACCATATACCTTAATCCAATTCTACAAATATAATATTCTTATTTATGGACGGGACAGGCTCATTTCTAATTTTATTTATTCTCTTTTCTTTGTCAGAAATACATATGTGTTATAAACACAGTGTAGGCCCTGGTCAAGTGTTTAAGGTCCTGTGTTCAGCATCTATCGCAGAATTCGAACTCAGGACCACTCGATTATGAGTCAGACATTAGGTGTATTACTTAAACAACCAAACTTAATTATGAAAGAAAGAAAGAAACAAACAAACAAACTATAGCAATAAATTTCATTTCAAGGGCCTATCTGTTGTACGTTCATTATGCAAGAAGCATGCAATTATCTCAATCAGATAGGTTTTACCAATCTCAAAAAGTGTTTGTTTAAGGCAGGAAAGTAATAAAATTCAAATACCGATTTCAAAACAGAAAGCACCTGTGAGAGGGGCACAACATTACGAAAACATGCCTATTCAAAAATTTCATCTCCAAACACTAAAAATTTCAGATAAAAAACTGATATTTTTCATATTTCTACTCAAAACATAGATTGTGGGTACTCCTTAGAACCGCCTCGGCGAGGCGATTCTAACGAGTACCCACAAGCTTGTCTTTGAGCAGAAATAAGAAAATAATGTATACCCCTTTAAACCCCGTTTTACTATATAAAAGTGGGGTTTAAGGGGGTCAAAATTACATAGGCATGTTTTCGTGATGAGTTAAATCCTCTTGGTCAGCACGAACCAAATTAAATACATCAATAGTTAATCTGAACCGGCCACACAGGAATTAACAATTACATACTGTTACATATTCGATGCTTACCAAATTCAACTGATCGGACAAATAATTAAAATTGTGGCTCGTCATGCGAAATCTTTTCTTCGGGCATATGCGGACAGTAAAGGCATCCGCGCAGCCTGATCAAGGTTTCCGCTGTCCGCTAACAGAATCAATAGACTATATAATGTATCAATGGAGAACAAATGCCCGGATGACACTTTGCGCATGCGTGAGATAAATCTGAATCGTGCATTTTTTCGCTGCTCGAAAATATATTTTCGCTTGACGCGGCCCGTCTGTCTAGCGGTAACACTGATACATGTATGTTGCTTACACAAATAATTTACAAATTAACAATAAACAGGGCCTTTTACTAATAAACATTCGATGCTTACCGACCTATCAACACAGCCCAATTTCCGGTATATGAAGCCGTTTGGGTTTACATACTGTTGATGTTGGCACACCTGAAATATACATACCATAATTACTGTAAATATTCAGACACATCAACTCGTTACCGTACTTATTTTAAACATCCATACCACTTAATTCCTATTATTGCATAAAAAGCAGTGTCGCACGTTATTAATAGTCGTGCATTAACCAACGAAAACCGTGTATTAAAAGGGAATTCACGCGCTGTTAATGCACGGCTACGCAACTTTCAATATGATCGTACCGGGGCCACAGATTTGCTGCCGTTACGAGTTGTGTACTGCCCGGTCTTAGAACGAGCATAGTCCGTAGAAATTGCGTTCGCGAGACATCGGTGAAAAGGCGAAACAAAATAGTACAATAAATAACGCGAAATGTAGCAAATGTTTTCAGTTTTTATGCAATAATAGCGATCGAATGCATTAACATTCGCCAGTTCCCTTGGGAGGTGTTGAAAACCGAGGCCTTCGGCCTCGGTTTTCAATACCTCCCTCGGGACCTGGCGAATGTTAATACATGAAAAACAATGTTTAATAATTATATTGTTATCCTGACTTTAACGGAGTTTGTTTGACCCATGATGATATGGGTTTTAAGTAAATTGTACTAGATGCTCTTTGAACGAACAGGGACCGATTAAACGGCTGGGGTAATCTTTGTCGGGACTGTATATTTACTCGTCATATTTGCCACGGAGACAACATTTGCGACTTTCCGTTTGCTTTCTATGCATATCAAGCCGCTTCTGAAAAAAAAGGGAGCAAATTCTTGCTTTTTAAAGAAGACCTTTTTTTTTAAAGTTAGGTAAAACCACTTTGAATGAGCTACCTCCCTTGTGAATGTATGTACTCCCCTTTATCTAAATTATTCTAAATGTTCAAACAGCTTAGTGCTTCAACCTAGTTACCCTTAAATTAATTCATTTGATCACCGGACCTCACGGTTATAAAACTTTTTTCATGCTCAACCTAGCTGCATGAAGTTGTCATAACTAAAAAAAATATAAATGAATTTTGTTTATCTCATATTTTTTTTCACTTTACTTTGCTGATTTTGAATTATTAATCTTTCAAGAAAATATTTTGAGAATCTAAAAAATGAATATAAGGAACCTGTTTAAAACCTGCCTTCAATGCACCTACCCTACAGATTTTACCATAATTTTCGACAAATTTTACTTTGGGGAAAAATGAAAATATTCATTTTTTTAAAACCAATGACTGGAATAAAACTTTTTGTGCATAGTTAGTTACGAAAATTGGTTTTGCGTTAAAGTGCCTGGAAAAAAACGACTTACCGAAAGATGTCGAAAGGAGAGTAGCTCGAATACGGTAGTGCATTTGACAACTGGTGATTTGACTAAAATTACGAAAACTCCAGGACCCATGTGTTCAAAACAAACGATGTCGTAAGTTAACGTATCGTTAAAACTTTGATCATGAAATATGGCTAATACGCTAATATTTTTGCTGAAAAAAAAATGTGAGTAGCCACATTTTTTTAAGCAAAACCACCTGTGAATTAGATATTGTACTTACTCGAACAGTTAACGTTTTGACCACTAACGAGCTAGTTAAGCTAACGAGCCTTTAAACAACTGGGCCCAGTCTGTCTGTCATGGTATGTTGCTCTTCCCCTTGATGTCATTGGTCGGCTGTGATCTGTGATTGTGGATATTCCTGGACAAATTCTTGATAACAGTTATAAAGTCGAAGCGGGCCAGATAGCATGGGCCCGTAAAGGGCATAATCTTTTATTCGTTAATTTAACATTTTTATGTCTTTTTTTTAAATAGAAAACATCTGAAGAAGGCTAAAGCCGAAAGGCCTCAGGTACACAAACCATTTGCACTGTTAATGATTAACTCTCAACATATAGTTTAACGCTTATCATTTCAGCATCCTTTCTGGATCCAGTGCTACCGAAAAGATTTTTTGTTATATGTTATGCTCCTTCTCCCAACTATATATATATATATATATATATATATATATATATATATATATATATATATATATATATATATATATATATATATATATATATATATATATATATATATATATATATATATATTCTCTTGTGGTATAAGTTGACTCACATAGCCTGACATAACTCAAATCGAAATTAGAAGCTTCAAATATATAGTGTGGGAGAGTTCATTCAGTCTACAATGGGTTATAACATTACATGTACCTCGTGTGGGCCGCACTTTTTCACTTTCATACAATCTCTGGCGTTGGCTATTTGGTCGCAGTCAAGACAGTAGAGAGAAAAGACCACTGTAATATAGAGATTGTAACAATGTGTATGGAATGCATAATGCTGATGGAAGAGTGCGATAAAAACACATTTTTTTCGTCTACGAGTAGCACACGCTTTATAATCCAACAAAATTTTAAGAAAAGGAAGTATTCTTCCATGAACCCAGATAACACTATCAGTTTTAACCGGAGTCTGAAGAGATATTAAATTGTCCATTTTGTGAATGCAATGACGTTTTCATGTATGGTATGTATCTTGTTTCCTGCATTCTATGAATTTGCTGATAATTATAACCGTCATCTGAAATCACCGTTTATAATTTTTATATGTCTCTGTTGCTGTTTGCCTTTTTGTTAACCTGAGATTATGTAATAAAGTTTGAAAGTTTAAAAACAGTCTATTACTAGTTAACGGTGAATGGATGCACCTGGAAGTTCTGGACGCAATTTTGAAGAAGGAGACCATTTTTGCAAACAAGAAGTTGTCTCCCTTTTAATTGAAACCTTTTAAAACAGGGAGTTACTTATAAGTTTGAAAATTCAAAAGAGTTTATTATAGTAATAGAATACACCTGAAAGATCTGGACGCAATTTTTCAGGAAGCAATTTTTGCAGGTAGTTTGTCTTCTCCCTGTCATCCGAGATTATAAAACTCTTTTCATGCTCAACTCAGATGAACATGAAATTGTCTCAGCTGATAAATATGAAAATGCCAACTATTGTTGGCATTTTCATATTTATTAGCAGAGAAAATTTCATTCTCAGCTATGTTTAGCAAGAAAGAATTTGCAGTTCTTAGTAATTTGAGATTTATTAGCATGAAAAATTTCATGCTCGGCTGATTTGAGCATGAAAAAAGTTTATGACCTCGGGGTCTGGACACAATTCTGCAGGCGCAATGTCTGATGAGGGTCTGCACTGTTTGCGTAAATTACAGGAAGTTAAGGGTTAAATGAAACAGTCTTGTCCCCGTTCAGGATCATTTTCCCAGCCTATACTCAGAGACAATCGACCCACCAGTGCTGCTAGAGCTTTCATTTTATTTTGGCGTCTTCGCCGAAGGGAGGGTATATACATTAACCCTTCTCTTGCTAAACACGACATGCCCTCTCTTAGCAAACAGTGTA